>CM062568.1:38240334-39461523 GCA_031468815.1 Morus bassanus | reverse complement strand
AATTGCTAAAAAAATAGAAAACCAGGATAAGTTTTTTCTCATAAAAATGCTGCTCTTTCTTGTGACCATCACAAAGATTGTAAGTAACGAGGAAAAGAACAAGAACAGTAAGGACTGCATGAGAAAAAAAAAGTCATGATAAAGACTGATCATGTTACTGAACATGTGTTATGTGCTTTTAGAAATAGAAATAAAATGTCTAAAAATGTCCCAAAAAAGTCTGTAAGTATCCTGAAGAGACAAGTATTGAAGGCATAGTAATTTTTGCAAAAAAAATTATCATTGTCTAATTTGAAAGCTCTGAAAAACCTGGAAATCTGTGGGGAAATGAACTATGTTATAAAACAAGAATTACAGAGTAGACCTAAACTAGTCTGGAGGTTGAATAGTTAACCGAATGGTACACCATTTGGATGAGATAAAGAAGAGTAAATTGAAAAATAAATTAATAGTAATAAAGCTGTAGAGAAAATCTGAATCACATGAAGATGTTAATGAAAAGTTGAAACACAAGCTGTTGATAGTCCAGAGAACTTGAGACACGCACAGAGAAAGAACAATATTATTATCAAAACATGTTTGAAAATGACCAGAGCAATTTCTTCAGACATTTTGACCACAGGGATAAAAATAATATAATGATAAATAAACAAGCTGTTATTAATTTTTCTGAAAGATATATGGGAAAAAGGCACCATGTAATCCCTTGCCAAAGTAAGTTGAAAGCAAACTAGTGAATTAGATGATGTTATAAATCAAAGTGATTACAATTTACAAAACAGACTGAGAAAGTTAGCTAATTGGCAAACACCAAAAATGAATAGAATCTGTAATTATTGGTTAAAGAGTCGGGCTAATCTATAAACTAATCTAAACTTAAAATATATTTACCCCCCAAAGAAGTGAAAAAAAAATATGCAATTGAAAGATGAAAAGCATATCTTTCTTATTCAGAAAAAGGAAGCCAGACTTCCTAAATGTAGACCTGTAGATTTTCCTGTAGTCTGGTATACTGTCCCTGTAATTACATCAACTGAACATTTTGAAACTAATTAGGTGCTTTCTTAAGAGAAGGAAGGATTTTAAAATGCTGGGAGAAGGTGTATCTGATGACTGATAGCTGCATTAAAAGTGAAAGGTTTAGCATGTATACTGACTAGGTTAGCAAAAAATAAATAAGTCGTGTTCCTGGATTATGGGTGCATTGGAATTAATGAAATACCATCCTCCACAGAGTAGCAAAGGAAAGTGCACTTTATGTTTGAACTGCCAGGTTAAAACTGTACAAAAAAAAATCACACACTGTGATTTTTTGAGTACATTCCATGTTGTCTTTGTTTTTTGCTATATCATTGTCTACAATGCTGAATTATTCAAAGAGAAAGGTATATAACGTAAAATAATTGTCATTGAACTGTTTATTGCAAATCTGTTTCATATGCATGACCTGAAATCATTAATTGTTTAAATGTGTGGATTTTCAGAAAGACATAAGAATGGCAATCAAAGTTGGTGGGTTTTTTTTTTGTTTGTGGTCTGGAGGGGTTTTTTGTGTGCTTGGGTTTTTGTTTTGTTTTGTTTTGTTTTGTTTTGTTTTGTTTTGTTTTTTAAGAAAACAAAAGTAACAGGGGGAAGGTGGGGAAAATGGAATATTATTAGATATGGTTACACCTTATAGTTATGTAGGATTTTGCTGGAGGAAGAAATTAAGGCAATAGCAATGAAAGACAATGCTAAGACATTAACAAAACTCTGAGAAAAAAAAAAAAAGGTCATTATGAAAAATTGAAATATTTACTTGCAAATGCAGTTGTATGATGTTCTGCTGTCATAATGTATTGGACAAGCTGATCTAAGAGAATTAGGCAAAAATGGCCAGGGGGAATTGAATTCTGTATAAAGAAGTAAAATGTCATGGACAAGTTTTTCTTTTCAGAAAAGATGGAGATAAAAACATTAAGAGAAGTCAAAAATACATTAGGAGCTTATAATGTTAGCAAGCTCTGTGAAAGGTAAGGGTGCAATTCGCCAGACCAAATACAGTTGCCTAACTTGTAGATCAATGGTAGTTAGTCTGTGCCCCTTTAGTCAAGAGAGAAAAATATATATTTTGGAGGAAGCAGTTCATTTCATTCTGAAGAAATACACATGTGTTCTGACTCATTCCCTAAAAATATTTCTTTTTCCCTCTGACAACTAGAGGGGGGCCTGGAATGACTAGTTCATCTGCAGAGATTTTTGACTGATTAGATGTTAGAGCAAAAATAAATGAAAAATACAGTATTATTGAAAGTAAGCCATCATACAAAAAGGACAAAGTATTATATAGGGATTTAAAGATAAAAAAGTATATGTGGGAGTTTTTTTGAAAAAATCATTTAGGGAAGTGACAAATTACAACTGGCTTGCAAAAGGAGGATAAAAATAAAAAGAAACTGAGCATTTTGTTGGTGAAAGATATATTATACTAGATATATTAGAGAAAATATAAGTGATAGAAAAGATATAAGCCTTGAATGAAGGATATGTAGCCAGGTCCCAGAGAAGTTTAGTTATGAGGATGTACCAAACAGGCCCAAGATAAATTTCTACTCATTACTCTATATATTATATCATGACTAAGTTGGCAGCATTATTTAGTAGGTGTTATACAAAAAATATAGACTACAAGTCAGAGGGAAACATCCCATCACAGGAAAAGTTACAGAAAATAAGAATGTAAAGATAGTATAGGTTTTTTTTAAAATTATTATAAGTATAAACTAGGAAGACTATGTGTAATACCTTCAAAAGAGAGGGAAGATGGGTGTTTCACTGCAGGGTCTTCCTGAGATTATGAGCTCATGAAAATTAAAGTAAAAGACAATTCATTAAACATGATTAGTTAGAACCAAAATTGTGGAAATGCTAAGGCATGAAATAAAAATAATTTAAAAAGTTGATTATTGCAATGAAAAGAATATCATTGTGGAAAAACAAAAAGACCATTATATGTATTACAATCCATGTGATTAAGACAATAAGACAATAGAGCCTTTAGAAAGAAACATTGGTGAGCACCCTCAAAACAGAGAGGTAGAAAAATTCCAATGTTACTAAAACTTCCATCTAAACTCGATTTGTGTTGCTGATTGCATCACTTATTGTTCTTTTTCTTTTTCTAAATGTTTAGGTACTGCCAAGGTAGAAGCATAATAACTGTAATTTTTTTAGCAGTAGTTAAGAATCATGGTTGTTATTGTTATTATAAGCAAACAAGGAACAGATTTTTAGTAAGTGTTGGATTGCTGACCAATCATGTGTAAAATTGCTGAAATACCAACAGGAATTGCATCAATGTGCAAAGTATTTCTTTCAAATTCTGTGTTCACATATGGCAATAGTTTTGAAGTTGTTGAGGCAATTCATCAGCTTATCAGCTTTCTGCAAGAAATGTATCTTATAGCTTCTATTATTGCCAGCTTTGCAATGAATGTCCTCTAGTGCCTGAATAATTAAATTGACTAATTTTAAGCTGAAATAAAAGCAGGAGCTGTCAGTCAGTTACAGACATTGTCATCATTTATCTTGTTTACTGGTCTTTTGTAAGCAGAATTGACATGTAAAAACAGCATCAGCAGTAAGCACTTGGTACTTAAATGCCCACTATTCCCCATGAGTGCCTTCATAACTATAGTTTTCTTGGTAGTGAAGCTGTAATGACAGCTGTCATCAATGGACTTTCATGAAACATACCCTGACCTTAGATGCTCTGTGTTACAATTACTGTTGTAAAGCCATTGGGCCTTGCGTTGGGATTTCACACTTAAACATAGCTGCAAATTGCTAACCCTTCTTGAGGTCTTCCAAGAAGATATGAGAGCTTTTCTTTTCAATTTTTTTTCCTTTTTAAACATCGACACTCACACACAAAGATGATAATTTGCGGATGAAATGCACATATTGGCTGAGAGACAACTGTTTCATGAACAAGTTCTGAAAATAAGACATTTCACTGTAGAAGTCACACATTTAAAAAAATCAAATCTCTACTTGCCTATGCAAAAAAATGAATAAAATATGAATGCAACAGACAGTTCTTAAAAGAGCCTCTTTGGAAATCACAGCCACATAATTGCTTCTGTTATACTACAGAAATGCATGAGTGTTAAGAACACTTAAAAATAGCAAGAACCATGCTAAGATAAAAAGGATGACAACAGAAAACTCATATTAAAAGCTGGATCCCTGATGTACTATGCTGCCAAAAGAATCAAAGCTGACTTACAAACCTATCTTCTGAAAAGGATGGTCCAGAATGTCTTTTTCTGTGATATTCATGCCATTATCTTAAATGAATAACAGAAAATTAAAATTACACACTCTCTTTAGACATGCCCTTGTCTCTCATGTCAACTGAAAAGTATCATATATTCTTCTGTTTGAGGAGTTCTGTTATAAACTGTAAATGCAGAAGTTCAGTACTTGGTAAAATTTATGCTGAATGAGAACAAAGATGTATATTGTTGCATCATATCTAAAACATAACAAAAGCAGAGATGATTATGTGCAGATGAACAAGCAATCAGATTTTGATATTTAATATCATTTTACAGTGTTTTGCCAATTGTTTCATCTGCCAAAAAAAAAAAAAAAAAAAAGAGGAAACTTAACATTCTGTACTTTTAAACCTGCCAGTGGTAAGAAGAGTTCTCTGTGAACAGTCTATTGTAGAGTTTAATGTTTCCTTAGCATAAAATTGTGGCTTTTTTCTTATTTTTTTCTTCTTAATAGAATATAACTTGTCACAAACACAATCACATTGGGATTTTTTTTGCTAAAAGTATCTATTTTAAAGGCATTTATTTTATCCTGTATAAGCCTTTGCTGAATGTGTACACCAAAGAGGTTCCCCATATACATTTCCAAACAAGAGTGGACTGTTGAAGCCAAAATCTATGAAGATCATAAGAGTGGCATTCTATTTCAAATTTCCCAGATAATCTGGCAGTTGCTTAAGAAACAGTTTCACAAGCTGTAACCTTACACTTGATTATCCTCCTGTTCTATAGAACTACTATAAAGCAGGTAAGTAAATGTTTAATCATGTTTTCATAAAAAGAGCTCACAAATGATAGTAAAAACTTCAAGAAAAATAAGTAAAAATTTGGGGTTTGGCTGTTTATATTAATAAAATCAAGGAGTGTATGGCATCTACGATAGTTCACAGCTTTTCAAGATTTTAGTATTTTTTTTCAAGAGATATAACACATGTTTTATCATGCAACTAATAGACATATTCTTGGATGTTTTCTGGGGATCTATTTAGATTAATATATATTCAAAGATAACCACTTATCTTTTAGCTTGCTGAGCCCAATTTCCAAAAAAGCTGTGGTTTCAGGAAAAAAGAAAAAAAAAAAAAAAGAACAAAAATCCTTTAAATATAGTGGATTTTTCTGAGAACAAAAGACTTGAATCTCACTCTTTGGTTTCCTTTGTATTAATATGGAAGGAATAACATTTAGTAGATGTGATAGATAAATATGAGATATTACTGTTTCATTATTTTATTCTCTGTGCTAGTGATTCTGAGAATCAGCTTTCAAAGAAAATTTCTTTTTGAAAACTAATGAATATTGTTTATTCTAAGCAATCAACTTACTATATGCCAAATTCACAGTAAATATAGAGAACACAGAGACTGTTATCTCGTTATAAAACAAGAAAAGGAGGAAATCCTTCAGACTGACCTCAGACATGAACATTTACTGAGATTAAACAAAATTTGCCTTCCAGGACAAGGCATAAGATTATCCTGTTAACAAAAGCTGCTTGACATTAATTCTATTTTGACTTGAGGTGAGATTCAGGCTACCACAATGTCATCTGAAATGGGAATTAGGTGGAATTTAGGCATCCTAAGTGCAAAAATGTAGTTTAAATCACCTTCAGTACCAGTCATTTCTGATTCACACACGCATGACTATATTTATTATGTTTATACTGCCAAACTAAAGAGGGCCAGGACCCTGTCCCCAAGACCAGGTAGAACTGTCTGCCTTTTGTGCATACTGGTCTGGATTATTTTCCTCTATAAAAGTTCTGTGTTGGAGAGAGATGGCTAGATATATAATTATGCGTAACAGTGGTAGCTTTTAATGGTTTTTAACTGGTTAGAATCTTAACAGTAAATTTTTCTGTAAATTTTTTTGGAGAATGTGCACTTGCACAACAGGCAACAAAGGTTTAAGAGAATGATGCTGTCCAAAAGAACAGTATAAGGTAAAATAGCAATTAAGGAGACTACAGTGAGAAGTGAGCTTGAATCCTTGAGGGTTAAAAAAATCAAGTACAGTTTCCCAGCTTGTTCTGTAGCCTTTAAAGCAAGTCCTTTAGCCTCTAGAATGTTACCTACTAAGAGTATGGCAACACTACTAAAATATTTTTTAATGGTGGGAAGCAGAAGCATAGCTTTTTTGAATTTTGTTGAACTGAAATGCCATTCAGGTGTGCTAAGTAAGCTCAAAATATACCTGAAGAATGGTACATGGATGCAGGTACAAAAATGCAGGTGAAAACCGGAGAAAAAAACGACACTGCTCTTCTTTTTGTCAAAATTACCATGACACTAAAATAAGACCTGAGAATTTTGTGTCTTCTCAGTGGGATACAAGTACAGAAGCTTGCAGTCACCTAGGAAATGCTGAGGTCTAATCTGAAGGTTCCTCTCAGCAATGCAATGACTACGACACAATGTTTCTGGATCCTGAATGTAAGTTTCAAGTACATCTCCATTAGAAATCCAAAGATCTTCTCCAGACTTCGTCAAGGAACACTTCAAAGTCCTCCAGATTGAGCATATAAAAATGAAGTCAACAAAAACACTAGTCATTTCTGAAAATTTAACTAATATGGATAGTCAAGAGGCATATCTTTGTTATAGTGACATGTTATTTGTGTCTTGTAGCTTGTCATTAATCAAGTCTAGCTTTTCTGTGTCACCACTTGACTTGTCCAGTAAAAAAGGGAGCTGCCAGGTTTCTATTCAAGATAATTAATGGTCATCTGAATTTTTTATTCAGACTGATGAGCCTAGAGAGGCTCATTCCAAAATGATGCAGATGTTAAGTTTAAGAGAATATGATAAATTAGAATCATCTGGATGTGCCTGATCTGAAAACATCTACATAATATTCAAAAGTAGTCCCTGCAGAATTTTGCATACCCAATGCTACACAGCTATAATTTTGCATTCAGTCATCACTAACACATTTAATCTGTGGTAATTAATTATCTACCTGCAAAAAATTACATCTGAATATTTACTTCAGAGTTTGGAAACTAATATAGCCATGGTTTTCTTTATAAAAAGAATATGTAAAATGTTTTCTTTCTCTTTACACTGCAGTTTGCTACAAAGAATGTTCTCAAGGCCAAAACAAACAAAAAGAATAACATTTTAGAGAAAAAATATATTTAAAACTTGTCTTAACAGACATACTTGACAGCTTTACCACAACAGCAGTGGTTAACATATCAATGTAACAATTATATCCCATAGGGAAATCCTGGAGATTCAAGGATGTGCAGTTTATCTCTATAATCAAAATAGTATATATAACTATATAAAATGTTTCATAATTTTTCAGAATATATTGTCAACTCATGTAGCTTCCAAGTAAAGTTTTAAAACACACATAAAAAATTAAGAACAAAATTACAAGCTGATATAATTATGTACGATCTTTGTTTACTCAAAATATTATGTATATAATAGAGGCAATGTTCAAACCAATTCTCTTTCATTTATCTTGGCAATATTTGAATTTCTGGGTTTGGTCCCTATTATGTTTTTTTCTAATACTGGAGAAAGAGTTTGCGGAAAGTACTCCAGGCCCCTCGATGATCAAAGAAAAATATTATCTGAAACACATATTGCAATTTGTCCGTTGATTCAGGTATACAGCATGGTCTACAGTTTTGTTAAAATTTCAGCAATTTAAGAGTTTTTAGTACAAACTGCAATGCTTGATAGAAAAAATGTCATCTTCTTTCCTGCCTTCATCCATCTCTCCTCTCCTCTTTTCCAATTTAAGAGAGAACTGCAAATAACTAATTAGGTTATGTGTTTTGTTTTCATTGAACTTGCTGTGCTTAGAAATTGTAGAAATTTGAATGTGTAATTAACAATCAAGGATTTCTTCCAACTCATTCAGTGCCTTTTTTTTTATTCATCTTGTAGATTTTTTGACAATATTGATCGAGACAATGATATTATATGTACTCAATATTTTAAGTATTTGGCAATAATGACAATATGAAGCAGGCAGAAAAGAGTGGTGGACAGTAAAAGGAGATCAGTTCAATGTCTTTCCTTTGCCATACCATATTTATAAAATCATTAAACTTGAGGTGAAAAAAGAAAAAAATACTAACTTTGCTTCCTTTAAAAAGCAAGCTTTGCCTTAATAAACAGATGCTTGAACAGAGAGAATTAACTTGGTCATTTCACAAATCACTGGGGTATTCAGACAATGCTGCCAAATCTGCAGCCATGGGGGGGCCTTCAGGCTATTCAAACCCTACCTAGCATGTGTGAATCTTGTTACTTCCACTCCATTGCTTTATTATGTCAGAGTATGAAAAACTCTGTATCCCTTGGGAACAAGGATGCCTCACCTCCGTTATGCTATCAGTAAGTATTTTATACCTTTCCTATTTTGTTCCATGAGATGACAAAGTGTTTCTGCTTGTTAGATTATTATCATTTTTTCTATTTTGAACTCGATATATAATCTGTATGATTCAAGTGCACAAGGAAATTGAAAAATATATCACCTGCTTATTAAGCCCACACCTATATACATGTTCTGCCCTCAGAGTAGCTAATACTTGCACATTCAGTAGACACGCCACTAGCAGAAGGTGACACACACAGCAACGGAGGTTTCCAAACAAACAATGTTTTTCATATCCCAGATTCAACACTGATTATTTTCCCAAAAGTAATATATTATGGTTCAATATCTGTCAGGGGTGGGGAGGAAGTAAAAGGATTTTTTCAAAGAGAAAAATCCTTTTCCATATCCTTTCCAAAAGAGATATGCAGCCATTTTGCTAAGTTATATTATACATGTGCAAAGGCTTCAGTGAGCAATTGATCATGTGCATATTTTTAAATATTTTCCCACTTCTTTATGACAAGAAAAATATTTACCTCATTTCTCAAATCAAAATTTTCCTCTTTGAAAGTTTTTAGTCCATCTGAAAAGAAAGCTCTCAGCCACCTACAGATTTTCCTTTTGACAATGAAGGACCATCAGAAAATAGCTTCGTAATTTTAGTGGCAGGAATCTATGTTATATGCTGCTAATTTGGAAATACTACAGAAAGCCAGTAGTTGCTGTATTTTAGTAATTTCCTTCTTTTAAGGTATGTTCTAGATAGTAACAAGTTAATAGTGATTGTTTCTCTGTTGCTGCAAAATGGAGAAAACTGACTTTATATATGCTAAGGGATTTCTGAAATTGCTGTGATTGCAGTTAATAGAGAAGCAAATGCCTTTAATATCAGTGTTTGTACATTTGTATTCCACAAATTATTTTCAGTGAAAGCAATAAAATAAATTTGATTTTTTAATTAGCAAATTGTGTTTATAAACATCGCTATAAAGATATTCACCATCCATTCCCACTGAAAACATAAAATATATTATTGAGAGAAAGAGAGAAATAAAGGTCTTGAATACTAATTCTCCTTTCTTTCAAGATCAGCATTTCAGCTCAGCCAACTCAATCTCTGCTCCCTCTCAGATAATTGTTTTTCTGTTCTTAAATATTTAAAAAATCTTACACATCTTTTATGCAAGTACAAAGTGCATTTTTGTGTCAGTTCATCTCACTTAGCAAAAATTAGCCCTTCTTCTCCTCACCTGAAGATAAGTTTCTTGAACTGCAATTCAATAAGAGCACTGCAAGAATAAAACACATATCAATATTGCATACAGTTCAGTTCATGTAGGCAACCAACCACTCTTAATCCTATAACACATTACAGACTTGTACTAGAATATAAAAATTGAAAGCAATTGTATCATAGTTTTGTATCACAGCCTACAAAATGAGCAAAAATTACATGCTTAGTTTAAGCTAGCCCTAGGAGTCCCTTCATTTATAGACACTTCCAGAAAATTATTTATCCTATCACAAAATGCTGGAGTGTACCAGACCAGGCATCTTAGGACAGAATGAATTCCCATTTGGAAGTGATTCTTCTCTTACTGTAGAAACACTCCAGATGATTAGACGTTAACTTTTAGCTATCCAGCTTTACAGCACAATGCATGTTGGAGAGGATTCATTTCACTGGACCTACACCTTTACAGTCATTTTAGGTAATAATGAATTTCTGGCAAGCCTTTAGATGCCATTTAGTAAGGGTGAAGTTTTTCCTCAGGTTCCTAGGCTTTGTCATGTGATCTCCTAGGAGGGCATGAATTGCCTTATAGAGATAGTCTCTTTTTATAGATTTTTGAGGCAACATAAATAACCAGTTAAGATTAGATGCCTAATATTTATATAATTAAGCTTAAGAATCACACCCCAGTTCCTATATTTTAGGCACAGAAAGTTATGTGAGGTAAATCTGAATCCTACAAAAAATAAGAAGCATTCAATTTTGGTATCATTTTTTACAGATGGCACTGAGTTAGTTGTCCTAGACTTTCAGATTTGCCATGGCTTATTGTGTTACTGTGAAGATAGCAAATAGAAGATATTAACATTGAAACGTTTGTCTTCTAAAAGTTTTCTCAGCAACGTCATAATAGATCTTTCCTTCTTCTAACTTAATCTTTCCATTTTCTAACTTATGTACCATATCTCAATTGCTAGCCCTGAGTTTTCAAGTATACAATTTCTTACTGTAATATGAAAATAATGACAGCACCTGAAAGAATAAAAATTATTTTGATACTTGCAATTAAACTAAAGATGGATATACTTTTTTTTTCAATTGCAATGATTCCTTTTACTTTCTGATTTGCTTTAAACTTTCCAAGAACATATTTCCAATATGCATATATTGCAACTTAAAACAGATTGTTTATTTATTCATTTATTTGTTTGTATCTGTCATTTGGGTTTTTTGCATTTTTTCTTTATTCTGGGTCAGCCATCAGACTGAAAAAATAACCCCTACTGTACAACTAGTTAGGATCAAATCTATAGCAGAGCTTGAACTAAAATACACATCTCTCATCTATGATCTTTCACTTGTTTCACAAAAAAGCAGTTTCCAGATAAAAAGCATTAACTAAAAACAACACAACAAAACAAAACCCAAGCCCAAACCCTAGGAAAATAGAAAGTCTATACAAATGGAATTGCTATTACAAACACAGTATTTCCATGTGATTTTACCCCAGATGAATACATAGCTAATTTTTGTTCTACTGATTGAAAGGTTAGAAATTTATTTTCATCCTGTCCCTTTAAGACTCCTGCTAAAATGACAGAAAATATTATCTAAGCAACCACACAAGACAGCAGAGTGGAACTATAAACTCCTTTATGGTACTTGTGAGTGCCTTGCTTTAGTCTGATCTGAAGGATGATGTCCTTGCAAAGTGTTTGTTGCTAGTCACTTTGAGGAAGAAAAGACAGAACAGCCAAGTATGATTGAGGACTGTCAAACAGTGGAACAAAGGGGTTTGCTTCAGGTAAACCTAAAGCAACCCAAGTAAACACCAATTTAGCTAGCAGAGGAATTGGAGCTTGAGAGGAAGGATAAGAGAAGAATAACCTTTTTTTATAACTTGTTTGCTATAAGTGTAGTTTGATCTCTAGTGGTTTGCCAAGTAGGTCAACAAAAGTATTTGCTGTAATTGGCAGTGAGTTTCTGGAATTCACTGTGAGAAAATATGGTGTAACTCCTGAAAAGCACTTGCTCCTAAGGGAAAATAACATCACAGAATGAATTAAAATAATTTTTCACTACTCGGGGAGCCAGTTGGTTAAACTGGTGGTTTGTTTTACTACGGCTGTGTTGCTTACTGAGTACTTCCATACATTTCACTGAGAAGCCAGAAAGCACAAATTACATTTGCATATTATAATAAGCTGATACAAAGGGCACAAAATGGGCACATTTTTTACATTGTATGCAGAAACTATAAACTGTTATGCTTTTACTGCATGCTTGTTCTTGGTAGAGATGAATTGCCAGTATCCTTTACAAAGGTATAGTCAGAGCCTGAGCTCATCTTGGGCTACCTTACTCTTCGTAGTTGAAAAAGAAAGGAGAAAACGTTTTGAGCCTTGCAGGGTTCTAGTGTGACTGTTGCCATTTGAAGCAGGTCAAGGAAAAAGAGGCTGGAGAAAGATTAGGAGAAGGAGGAGAAGGGAATTTAGAGTAACATACAGTGCTAAAGTGTTTCACTATGACTACAGTAGGATGCCTAGAAATTTCCACTATAAAGAAATCTGACCTTAACTGACCCTTTGCATAGTAGCTTTATTCCAGTGGATTACCAATTGTGCTCTTCACTCTTTTGTGTTTGAATCAGTATTGATTCTTCTACACTTCCAGGAGAAACAGAGGAAGTTGAGACACAGATTAAGAAACTATTGCTTAAAATTTAGTGTCTTAAATCATTCATGGGTCTTGGTTCCCTGACCTTCCACTCCAAATAAGTATTAGTTTATTAAAAAAACAAAACAAAACAAAACAAAACAAAACAAAAAAATAAAACACAAAAGAAACCTGCATGATATCTTCTGGAGAAAGTTTACTCCAGCAACCATTATCAAAGGGTGGAATAAGAAAGCCCCTCTACTCTCCTCAGTCATTTAGAGTCTTCCAAAATCATATCAGTAGGTTTTGCACTCTTAAAGCTCCTACATGCCCTTCCTGATATGCTCCAGGACTTCCAACACTTGACATCAGATTTCCCTTATGAGAAAAGCAGTCTGGTGAGCAGCAGATCAGCATATTCTCCCTTTAATTGGTAACATTCATATCTGGTATCATCCATAGGTTTGCTGTGCATGTTGTCATCAGGGTTGTTCATGGAGGTATTGAACACTATCAGCTTAGGCCTTGATTTTGGGGTACCCTGCTTATTACCAGTCACCACATGGATGTCGGAATCCTTGAGCCTGACAGTCCAAACAATTTTCATCCCATCTGACAGCACATTGATCCAACTCATAAATGCTTGGTTTTCAAGGGAGAATGCTGTGATAAAGATTGTAAAAAAACCCTGCTGAAGTTAAGGTATATTACATCCACTGCCCTACCATCATCCATATGGCCTGAGAGTTCATTATAAAGGGCAATCAGGTATGATGTCACCTCAGAAATATGCATTGACTGTTCCTGGTTATCTTCTTGTCTTTCACATGCCTGGAGAGGAATCTAACAGTTTTCATTCTCTGTTCCAAGCTCCTTGCTCCCAGTTTTTTCCTCTGGACTCTCAGCAGTGGCGTCACCTACAAGCAGCAAGTGCAGGGCTGCAGGCTTGTCACAAAGATCTTGCAATGCTAAACTGTGGTGAGTTTCAGCATCAAACTTACATAGATTTCTATTGCAAATCCATTTACTGAGCTTTCAGAAAACCTTATAATTTGATCAATTTAAGCAATTTTTTTGGCAGTTTGCAAAATGTGGCATTTTCCATAGCAGTAACACAGAATCAGTGTCATTGTCAAAGCTTATATATCACTGCACAAAGATAGAATGACACTATTCCAGGGGAAAAACTGCTCAATTCCTACAGTTTAAATCAAATCCTGATCAAAGTGGTTTACTGATTTATTAGCAGCATGATATTAACTAATATCCACCAATACACATGCTGTTGAGCAATTACCCCTGAGGATGCACACGCCCCCTGAGGTGTGGGTCCCCACATGTTGCACCCTGCAGTGACACCCCACTTGCTGGAGTGGAGCTCTTCACAGCACCTAGCAGGAGTCTGCTCCATCACACATGGGCAGGGGTTGCAGTGCTGCAGGGAGACTTCTGGCAGTCTGAAACCAGTGCTGGCACTTTTGTTTTTTCAATCAGGCCTGGGCCAGAATATTTTTATTTAAGTCTTTACCTGTACTGTCTCATGTACTTCAGGTATTAATCAATTTTGTATTCATATCTATCTCTGGTCTTTTCATTTTTTTCTGTTAGCTAACCCACAGACAAGATTATTTGCTAATCACAGGGCCTTCTGCAGACTTAGAAACTGGATGAAGCTGCATATAATTGACTGCACTGAATCTTGACTGATATTACAATGACTATGCCATGGTTTTGTTCTAACTGGTAGCTGGCATTCTGGAAATATTAGACTGCACTGTCAAGAAACAGGAGAATTTGCTTTATATTCAAAATCTTGTGGCTCTGAACATCATTAGATGTTACTCATTTGATATTCTGTTTGCATAACATACACAAATTAAAACTGTCTTCAGTGTAAAAACAAATCACAGGACACTACTAGGAGGTAATTCATGTGCTGCTGGTATTTCAATTTTTTGCCACTAATACCTAAGAAATTATCTCCAGAATGCCAAAACATTCAAGCTTTTGTTGTTAAAAGCTACACTTTCAATTGCAGAACTTGGATTTCTTTGCTTCTGCTATCTGCCTAGTTCTTGTGATGTACATTTGTAGCCTGATTAAATTGTTGATTGCATAGACAACCTAACAGATAGCCTGTTCTACATCTAGAAGAGAAGGAAATAATTCAAATTGATGGGGGGAAAACTTGAATGGAAGGAAGCAAAATGGTTGTTTCTGCTCACAAAAATGATGGTAAAGAGTCCAACTGAAGAATCAAACAAATTACAAGGTTCAAGGTAGTTGTGAATCCTAATTCTCACCTTCTTATTGAGCATATATATTACAGCTTTAATATTTGTGTGTCTGTATGATTACATGTCAAACATGTTTTAGTGTGGTTTTTGTTGTGTGTGTATCTATAAGAACGTGTGACATTTATCTTTCTATGAAAGAAAGACAGAGAGAAAGAGTATACTGGCAAAGTTATTTCCCTCAACCTTCCTTAAGCCAATAACAAGACCATACTGAATTCAGCAGAACTAGGACTTTTCCCTACAAATATTCCCAGAACAAAAAACACAGCCTGACTCAAGGTAAGATAGTGTGTTTTGAATGAATAATTAAATGACGAAAATTACCTGTAGCTTGCACAGTTCCGAACATGTTAGTCTGATTATAAATTCAGGTATGAAAAAAGTAAATATCACTTAACCAGACTTAATTGTGATTCCCTAAATAACCAAATTACATCAAATAACTGCAGATGAGAATTGATCCACCTAAATTTTCCATACTGGGGCTTAGCTACCTAAAATCCACATAGCAACACTACAAGACTGCCTGTCCTAGTAGCAGTTCTAAATTCATTCATTTCTTTCTCTGTAGCCTGAAAATCTTCTGCCCAGAAGTCTTGCAGACATGTGCAGATGCCTACTCAGAGACAACTAGCTGACATTTAGATTTGCTTTCAAAACTTTCTGCCCAACCTCTGACTGGCATTTTAGAGGACACAGGGTTCCCTGGGTCCTGTGTCACATCTGCCAGTCACATGAAGAGGTCCCAGGTTTGCTGCAGCATCTAAGGGAGCAATAGTTATCAGTACATAGGCATTTCAGCTGCTCCATTTATTTTGTTGTGCTCAGAAGAGCTGTCTTCTCTCCATTGACTATATAAGGATTTTTGGAAATTGCACCATTAACTGTATTTTTTCCCCAAAGCCCAGTATTTATATAAATCTTGGTGCACCAGTGTCTGAAATGATGATCCAGAAGGTAGGTTACATCCTGCGGTTTCTTTTTCAGAAAATTTTTTCCTTCCTAAAGAATTTTCTTATTTGTAACAGCAAATGGAATATGAGATTGGAATATTGTATCTGAACATTAGGCAGTTATATACATTGTATTTTATAGCACAATACACCATAAACATCGAGGGATTTGCTCTGAGTGCTTCAGGTATACTCCAACTATGATTATATTCTCAGTTTTCTTTGCAATAATAACAAAACAGTACAGTGTATGTTGCATCAATATTGATAGAATTTGTGTAAGGACTAATATATAACCAAACAAACAAACCACAAAACAACAAGAACTCTTTGGATTAACTAACATGAAAATAGTTTTATCCAGTATGAAACAGAACCGGTATTCTTGTATGACAGTCTCAAATCAATTAGAAAACACTGCACTGAGCTTTATGCATCCTGGAAATATTTTGTTTTAATAGGAACTTGAGACTTAAAAGAGAAAAGAAGAGTTAGTAGTCTAAAAGTACTCTCAATTAGTTTTCAGTTTTAAATGAGTGGAGAAATGGAGGAACAAGGATTATTAAGTTTTAAGATTTTAGAATGGCCAATTTGAGTCTCAGATATTGAGGCAAAGTCTGAAGGACAAATCCTCAATGTCTGTTCTCACTGTCCTTTTCGTCAAGGGGAGGGATGAGAATTTGCGCCAGCTGCTGAATTGCCCTGTGAGTCCAGCTGGGGCACAGGAAAAAAAAAGACAGTGTAAAAAGAGTGCTGCCACAGCACTGCAATGCAGAACGTTTTAGAGAAAATCAATCATAAGCCAACTTGATAGATGGCTCAGATTTGAAAGAGAGGCAGAGCTACACCGCATGCCCCACTTTTGCTGACTTAGTCACAATATATACCCTGAACATCCACATGATTTTATTAATTTTTAAGAGCCAGACAATATTGTTAAAACAGCCATAAAAAGACATGCTTTGTAAGTTCCATCAGGCTGTGAGTGGGCATAGGAATCATTATGTCTCGGAGACCAAGGTTTTAAAATGGAAAATGGATTTCACAGAAAAATAAGCACTATATCCATGTAGATTTAGTTTAAGTTTGAGAGGAAGCAATTGAATGACATAAACCAGAAAAACATAATAGGGAAAAAAGTAAGACTGGCTGTCATGGTTTAACCCCAGCAGACAACTAACCACCACACAGTTATTCACTCACTCCCTGTCAGTGGAATGGGGGAGAGAATTAGAAGGGTTAAAGTATGAAAACTCGTGGGTTGAGATAAAGACAGTTTAATAAGTAAAGCAAAAGCTGCATGTGCAAGCAAAGCAAAACAAGGAATTCATTCACTCCTTTCCATCGTCAGGCAGTTGTTCAGCCACCTTCAGCAAAGCAGGGCTCCATCACAGTGTAATGGTTACTTGGGAAGACAAACGCTATAACTCAGAACATCCTCCCCTTCCTTCTTCTTACCCCAGTTTTTTATGCTGAGCATGACATCATATGGCAGGGACTATCCCTTTGGTCAGTTGGGGACATCTGTCCCAGCTGTGTCCCCTCCCATCTTCTTGTGTACTCCCAGCCTACTTGCTGGCAGGGCAGCGTGAGAAGCAGAAAAGTCCTTGACGCTGTGTAAACACTGCTCAGCAGTAACTAAAACATCTCTGCGTTATCAACACTGTTTTCAGCACAAATCCAAAACATAGTCCCATACTAGCTATTATGAAGAAAATTAACTCTATTCCAGCCAAAACCAGCACACTGGCAAATATTATTTCACTGATCATTTTATGATCTAAAAATCAGTTGGGTTTTTTTTACAACTCAGGGCAAACCAACCAAACAAACAAAAAATCTGCATCTTAATATAAAAATAATTGTTCATTTTTGGTTAATGTTTTATTTATATTGACCTTTTTAAATGTTTCTTATGTTATGAAAGGAATTTCTGTATTACATAAAAAAATCCATGAAAGTGTACTTCTATACCTATGAAAAGTCAAAAGAAAAAAATAGAATAAGTCAATACAATCACACTCTTTTTAAAACTGAGCAAGTGAGGGCATGGAAGGAGGACAGGCAGGCAAGAAGGAAAGGAGGAGGGAAGGAGGGAAAGAAAGAGAGGGAGAGAGGGGGAGAGGGAAGGAAAGAAGGAAGGAAGGAAGGAAGGAAGGAAGGAAGGAAGGAAGGAAGGAAGGAAAGGAAGGATGGATTCCAAATAAATTATTAATATAATTGGCACAATCAAACAGAAAGTGTCTGTTTTAAAGTGGTAGCATTTACCGATAAAAATAGTTTTTTCTGTAATATTTGACCAGCTGCAGCTCTAATTAAAAATATCAAATAAACATAATTATACAGTTCTGTGCATGATTATGCATAACATTTATGTGATATAGTGAGGATAAACACAACTTAGATGGGATTAATCTTACCTACCTTTAGACTTTACACTGTAGATATCTACATCTAATTTCACAAGCTATCATTTTACAAGCCACAGAGAGAGCATGACGCATCTGATGTGTCAGAAGAGTACAATAGAAGATGACTGCCCCTAAACAGTATCTGTTCTGTCCTTTGTCTGAGAAGGGAGACTGGGGAGACTAGGTAAAGTTATGCTGAAACTATGTGTGTGTGGATAAATAAATCCTCTTTACCATAGTTCCATCTTTTCTTTCTCTTCTTCTCATAAAAAGAGAAATCACCTTCTGGTTTGCAAAACTTTCATTACTCATTAATTAGTTTGCACTTATAAGTGGATCTTATAAATAGAGAAAAATAAGCACATATGTAGGTAGTGTAGCAACGATGCCAAGTGTTAAATAATTAACCTTAAGTTAGCGTGAGGCTTTCCAAAAAGTTAATGAGGTGGTTGTTAGATTAATTAGGGCCCAAGCAGGAACTTGTAGCTTAAATTATATAAAAATACTACATGACAAATGGCACACCACATGGTCTTTTAATGCACTATTAAATTGTAACTGTCCCTGGTAAAAGAAATATATACAAAGACTCTCAGGAAAACTTAATGTAATAGA
This sequence comes from Morus bassanus, assembly GCA_031468815.1. NCBI lineage: Eukaryota > Metazoa > Chordata > Aves > Suliformes > Sulidae > Morus > Morus bassanus. The sequence continues at coordinate 39,442,692 of CM062568.1, read as the reverse complement.
TCATTTTCTTACTCATAATAGTTACCTGTCAGCATAGAAGTATCTTCTGAGAAATACTTCAAATTACATAGTAGGTTTTCAGTTGTCACAGCTACTACACCACTCCTATGAATTTTCTAGAAGGATTACATTTAATTACATTGCATGAAATAAACATACACAGTGATTAAATTCACAAAATACTTATGTGCTTGGTGAATATTTTAGACTAATTTAAACTTGGAAGATGAAACTATTAAAAATGTCATATAGAGTGAATGTTCGTCATAGAAGATTAAAACTATAATGGTTAGGAGCATAGTATTTTTATGATTTATCATGGTGTGATACCAACTGATCACCTCCCACATTCTACAGCTATTTTTACTGTATTACTTGATCCACCAGTGAATAAGTATAATTGGATAACCCAGTCATTCAAAGTCCTGATGCTTGTTTTCTGTTAACAAAAATGTTCTACCAACATGCTTATGCATCCTTCAAGATGCCTAAGAAATATAGGACAACCACTGTATCTTTACATTATCTGATTATTTTAAGAAGGAGGTGGACTACTAAGACCTTTTGAAGAACAAAGGATACAAAATGAACATGGCTTTTTTTGTCTGAAAAAAACTAAGGATGAGAGGGAATATAATTGTTGCCTAGAAATAAATCAGTGGTAAACATAAAGGAGGAAAAAGAGTTATTTAGCTAACAGACAATGTTGGCACAAGAATAGATGTGTATAGAATAACCATGAGTAATCAGTGTAGGCTTGCCAGCAAAAGTATGTTTGTGAGCTGAGGAATGAATCTTTGAGAAACTGTTTAACAGGAGTAGTAGAGACAAAAACAAACCAAGAAAGAAACACACTCCCCTAAAAGAAAAGAAAAAAAAAAAAAAAAAGAAAAAAAGAAAAGGAAAAAACCTAGCTACTGTTAAGACAGAAAATAGATTTGTTTATGAAGTGCATTACACTAAGTGATTAATTGTGATGAGAGGAAGAAAAGATCCATGACCTAGAGGCCCCCTTAAGTTTAATATTCCATTATATCATTTTTATTTGATTGCTGAAAACAAAGCTGGACAAAGTAGAGTGGAATGGAGAAATAGCTAGGCAATACTTATGGTTTTAAAAATACGTTGAGGAGCACAACCACAATAAAAAACAGTTGAAGAAATTTTTAAAAATGTGTTGAAAGACAGAAAACACAGCAGATGATAAAAAGTGGGCCACAGATGATATCCAGATTTTGCATTGATAATATTCTGGGTTGCCTACCAGATGATCAAGAAAGGTGTTTTTTGGAAGACTGGGGAATTAAAAATTATAAATCATACTGAAATTGAACACAATGTCTTGATAGTAATGAAAAGCCAACAGAAGGTTTTCCAGTAGGCTGCATATAGATCTGGGTTCTTCTGGACTGCATTCTGAGATGGTTAGATATAAGGCAATTCTGGCCTAAAATTCACAACCATACCAGTGAGGTATTATGTTGGAACTTGGATAGCTTCATACTTTCTAGAGTTTATAAGCTCAAACATAGAACACACTGTTGTATCTCTATGGGTTTATGTACATCAAAGAGTAAATCAGATTTGCCTGCCCTTGCTTAAGTAGATATACTTAAAATATTCTCCAGGATTTGAAACAAAGGAGCAAAGGAGTAAAATAAGTTATAATGGTAAACAGTATAAGTATATAATTTTTTTTGTCTTCATGTATTGCCTTGTTTTATACTATAAATTTTGAAATTATTATTTATGAATTCACATTTTAAGATTACTCTAATACACAATATGATGTATATCAAGTCCCACTGGTAATGATCTCACTTGTTACTTGCACTGTCACAAGAATTCTATTGGGCAGGCTAAAGAAATTTTTTGTTATAGAGTATAGCTTTGAATTCTTTATGTAGAACTAAAATTAAACATTTGTTTAAAGGTGAGACTCATGTCCTTAAAAAGTAATGCTACTGCTACAGCTGCTGGTGGCAGTTTCTCTTACACCCTTGTGTGGACCAGTATCTATTAAACATGTGAGCTATTGATGGTACATCACACATTAAGAAACTTTCTCATAATAGAATGCACTTTGTTTTGTTTTAATCTTCCCATTACTTTGTCTTACTTCTGTTGGATGCTAATAATTTTTAACCATATAACCCTCTGATGCAGATACCTCTTCATCAGAGTATTTCAATTCTAGGTCACTGATTCAGTTCCAGCATACACTCAAGATGAAGATATGCTGTAGGCATCAATCCAGCTCCAAGCAGGTGTCCCCATTGCTACCATTCTAACAAGTACTTAGTGATACCTTCCTTACCAATCTCACCAGACAAAACAGGGACTGCATAGAAATAGATTCATTCCGTTTGAGTTGATGATGGGCCTTCTGAGCCAGAATTGAGCCCTTCTGGTAGGATAGTGTGAGACAGATTGCATAGGTTGCTGGTGTTCATGGGGGACAGAGGACTTTGCTGTAATGATGACTATTCTGATTCTGTTACTTGTGAGTCTGTGTTTTTACACAATACCTGTTATTGCATTTTCCCCTTACCCACATAATACCTTCATTCCTTTCAGTAGTATTTTCACTTTGATGGCAGGAACAAAATATATTTTAGGTACTGATTTCATTGACAGAAAACAGATGCTTCTTTAACAAATTTTCATGCAGTGATTTTGGAGGGAAAGTGATGTTGTTAGGAGTGTCAGTTATTAAAATTCTGATAATTGAGTGTCTAAAGCTACCATTTGAAAGAAAGGGAATTTGACTGGGAGAATGTACTACTAAAATAGTAAAAATGCAGTGAAGGGTCATGAGATTTGTTCACTTTCATTCATGTGTATTTCTTTTTAAAAGAGGTTATAAGGGTGTCCTGGTTTTGGCTGGGATAAAGTTAATTTTCCTCCTAGTAGCTGGTATAGTGCTGTGTTTTGGCTCTAGTATGAGAATAATGTTGATAACACACTAATGTTTTAGTTGTTGCTAAGTAGTGCTTACACTAGTCAAGGACTTTTCCAGCTTCCCATGCTCTGCCAGGTGCACAAGAAGCTGGGAGGAGAGGGGGCACAGCCAAGACAGCTGATCCAAACTGACCAAAGGGGTATTCCACACTATATGACACCTTGCTCGGTATATAAGCTAGGGGAGTTGGCCGGGGCGGGCAATGATTGCTGCTTGGGGATCGGATGGGCATCATTTGGCAGGTGATAAGCAATTGTATTGTGCATCACTTGCTTTGTAGTATTATCATTGTTATTATTATTATTACTACTAATAATAATAATTTTTTTTTTACTTTATTTTATTTCAATTATTAAACTATTATTATCTCAACCCATGAGTTTTCTCACTTTTACTCTTCTGATTCTCTCCCCCATCCCACCAGGGGCAAGTGAGCAAGTGGCTGTGTGGTGCTTAGTTGCTGGCTGGGGTTAAAACCATGACATAGGGCAATGTCATTTGCTTAGTCAGTGGAATGTTGCTGCTCATAAACAGAACGTTACTTAGAAAAACATTTAATTTTTTTATTTTTGATTGATCATCCAGTGAAACATTTTTATTTAGAAAGTCATCTATATCTGATCAAACACGGCAATTTCTTTTTTTTGAACTTCAATAAATAAGATAACAAGAAAACACTATGTATTTACAAGTATAATCTGCACTTAATTCTCATTTGATAAGAAAATAACCAAAAAAAGTGAAACAGAGAATTGCATACACAAAAGCATATGCAGAAGTTTACTACTCTCCTTGGGGCTACTCATAACATTCGAGCAGTACTTTTCTATGTAAGTAATTCTACAAGTAGGTAATGTACTATTTGCTGCAGTTTGGACAGTTGGTTGCAGCTCTTTGCACAACAGTTTAGAGTCTTTCTGAACAAAGAATGCTGTAATAAGACAAATTATTACTGTTCCAAGTCAGATTTCAATCCTCCTACAATTTTTGTGGCCATGCTGATGTAGTTATATAAAATCTTTGCCCAGCAGATGTTATTGAATTTCACTGGACTTCAGTATGACAGTGAATTGAATAAGGAGCTACCAATAAGGAAAAATTATTTTTGTCCTAAATAATGCACTTATATTTGTGAAGACTATGTTCTAAAAATATGTTCTGTGAAATATATTGTTTTAGTAGAAGATATTGCCTTACAGGTGGTACTTCAGCAAACCAGCAAGCACACAATCAAAAAATTCTGCCTAGATAAATCACTAAGACAGGGATATAGGGTTTTCTTTCTATGGTCAAAACCAATCTGCCAATTGTGGTGGATCATTCCACAAGCCCAGAAATACATTTTTTTATTAATTTCTCTTATATGTGACCCATCTCAAGATTCCTTGAAAAGATGTATAAAATGGTGCTAGCAGGAGTTCAAGTCTTCTAACTGATTCTCACAAGTCTGGAAGAATAACAGAATATTACAATATTATACTCTATTTATTAATCCAAAATAATTTAATATGTAACATATCATGCTTTGATTTCTTTCCTTTATATGGCTTGAAATGTTTTAGAAATTTTTCACTATTTTAAAATGCCTAGTGTTGTTTAGAGGCACTAATGCAATTTATATGATGCTATATCAACTTTTCTCATCTTTTATTCAGGGACTTGCTAATGTAAAACCACTCAACAGTGTTGAGATTTCTTCATCTTAAAATCTGTATGGTAGAGTCATATTGTTTGTGTTAGTTTTCTTTCTGGTTTCTTGACATTTTCATTCCTGACTACAGAATGGCCAATTTTGAACAAAAAGAGTAGAGAATCAGCTTTTCTGCTTGTTCCATAAGTAGTTGACAGCCACAGTTTATGTCCAGGATACAAGAACTATAAGTGCAATGTTCATGAGGTAAGTGCAAAACCCAAGTCTTCCATTTCCTGAGTGTATGTGCCCATTGATGAACAAATATTTTTTTCTAACTTTTGCAATTTACAGATTCTTAAAATATTTTCATGGAAGTGCAGACTCTTGCACTATGAATTTTAGCCACTGACAATAATATTGCTTTTCTTAATAATTTCTTTTTGGACTGTTTAGGAGTCATTATATGCCTGAAGCAGTTTCTGGACCATAAATTACAATCGCTGGACTAAATTATTGTACACAGTTACTCAAGAGCTTCTTTACAGGAGTGATTTTCCGTCCAGAGAAAATCCATCTGAGGGACTGCAAACACTAGACCCAATAAGGATAGATAAACCTTAAATCCAGGAACTTCAATAAGTATTCCCATACCTCACCTTTCCTACAGACAATTACTTAACTCCACATTGTCTGCTGTAGGGCAGAAGATAGTTTACATTCTGAAAGCTTTCTGAACTCTTTCTCAGAAGCAACCAACTCTTTCTTGGAGACAGTATGGGACACCTGAGGGCCCTGATTTGCAGTCTGATGAAGGTGTTTCAGTACCTAGTGGGGATGCGTGTCATAGGTACAGTTGTTCAGAGCATGACAAAGTCTCATACAAGAAGGCTTGCATTTTATATTGACAGAGAAGAAAGACAGAAATAGACCTACAGGTGCAGCAGCAAACTCAGATTGCTAACTCTGGCCCAAAGATAAATTTACGCACTGCAAGAAAATTAGTCCTTTGACAACTGCTATGAAATTTAATTTATGAGTAATAGGTGTGAAACAGGTCTCTCCTACAGTTAGTTGTGGTGCAATCAGAGCTGTGCCTGTGAGTATACCCAGTGCACTTAGTCTCTAATTACTTGTGGTGGTCCAGCAACTCCCTGCTAACCAGTGCGTAGATGAGACAGTGGATAGGTTAGAGACAAAGGAGTGACATTAAAGTGGATGATGGAGAGAACTCCTAGTTACCTTCACAACATAGCATTTGACTAGCCAGTGCTGGAGCTCTCAGGTGAGAACTTTGGACTGCCCTGAAGAAGTCCACCAGACAGCTTCTGCTGTCCATAGACCAATTTGTTTTCTTCAGTGTGTTGATTAATCATGGGTGGAGAATCTGTCTTTCCAGACACTCCCCAACCTGTTTCCTGCTGTAAAGTTGATCAAATTTGGCATAGACAAGTTGCTTGTGAATAGTCAATCAAAAGTCTTCCTGCAGATACAAAGATAATCATGTGAGACAGTATGTAGTTCAGATGGTTAAGAGATGTTTTCTATAAGTTATAAGGTAATCAACAGCAAAGGATCCTGCATGCCCTAGAGAGATCAGGTGGGATCACAGGATATAGGAATTCAGCAACATAATGATTCTGGGAATTTAACACAATCCAGCTGAAGTTGCCATTGCAAAGATTATTACAACAGAGATTCTTGTTTCCATCTGAATGGTGAGGAACCATCCACTTAAAGAGATCTGGTTCCCCAGGTAAGCATTGCCTTGTACCAAGAACCCAATAACAAACCAGATAGAATGAGTTTTATATCATGAGAGCAAACTACAGAAAACTTAAATGCAGTGGGCTGCAGATTCACAGTTCTTATAGAAAATCAGGCAGCTGCTTAGTTAAACATGCTAGGAGATGTAGATGAGCATGCTTGGGAAATCAGATATTATATGTATATATTTGAGCAGCCAGAGGTGGGATGTAAATAAAATATATAGAGGATTTCCTTAAAAAGTTTTTTTAAAAGAAAAATCTTAAATACTTTATGCTATATTATGTTTTGAAAACATAAAAGCAATTGAACATTTTGAAAAATCCTCTTTATTGGAATTAAAAAATGAAGACCTTGACCAACCCTACTTTCAGCCAGTCTTTCTAATAGAAACACTGCTAATAAAGTCATGGGCGTAAAAGGAATCTTAATTTAAACTGGCACTAATTTATTAATTGAACCAGGACTAGAGGACATTAACTATCTCAGTAATCTTTACAGCATTCAGGTTCTGAAGTGTAAGACATTTCTCTTGCCAGAAACAAAATATTAATATATTTTTTTACAATGGTCACCATATCAAATTGATTTGGATGAACTGTAATATTGTCAGGATGTAGTGTATTATTTGTGCATTCTGAGAATTATAGACAGAAAAGTAGTTCTGTAAATTGTTGAACTCAGTCTCGTAATTCCTGACCTCACTTCCCATAGATGTGTTCTGTGACCTTGGTCAAATCCACTTCATGCTTAATTCTCTGTATCTGTTTCATCATTTCACAGAGATATTTGAACAATTAATTTTGTTAATGTTCACAAGATACTTAGTGGGAGTCTGGTGTGGGATTTTTTTCTTAACTTCTGTTTTCTTTCACATCCTTTTCATTTGGTGTTAGTATTTTATATTAGCTTACTGACAGGTTATTACAACATTTAATTAACTGGTTAATTAACTTTACTAGTATACTATTAACATTAGTTGGAATATTAACTTAACACCTTCTCAATTCATATTAACATAATGTTTGGACCTATCTAGCACTGATCATATGCCTGAGATTTCAAGTGTTTAAGTGATTTAGTACATCTTTTGCAGCTTTTACATCTTCATTTTAATGTGGAAAAATTCTCTGTAGAAGTTCAGCAATAATCCTGAAGTTCAGAAATTCTATACCATCACACAAGCTTTCATTCACAAATTACAAGCAAATATTAGACAGAACCCATAGAACTCTGAAATTATACAGAAATACTGCTTTGTTTTTAATTGGGGGAGGGAAGTATACATGGCACACGAAACGATAATTAATGGAGTGCCTTCCGTATTTTAATAGTTCTAATGACCCTCTTGGTAGTGTGTCCTAAAAGCAGTGACTTGCCAACACCTTGGAAACTAAAGCAGAGCAGAAATTATTTCTGCACTTCTAAGGTGACAGTGAAATTGTTCAGCTCCACATGGAAGTTGTTGAGCATAGGACATGGGGTACTAAATCATCTAGCAGCACAGAGAAATTCAGGCACATGATTGATGCCAGATTTCTGCTGGGGGATCAAAATCCATCAACCAAAGTAGCTATTGCCATTAATCATGTCTCTGAAGTGTTTGGTATTTCTGTGACTTATCAACATGTAGCAGCCCCTCTGGTGGCAGGAAGTGGAAAGCGAACAAAAGGGTCCTGTGCCCCTAAATGATGAGGCAGCAACAACTGCAGGGGGGGGGGGAAAAGGAAAAAAAGAAAAAAAATAAAGGATCAATGAGAGATAATCATTCTATGACAATCCTACAGGCAAGTTTTTATCTAAACTCACAAAGTAAGGCTGGGTGCAATGGGCCAGCTTGGCTTTCTATACTTGCACAGGGGCTAGATCCAGCATGATTCTAATTGTAAAATGGCATAATAGTGTACGCAGGATTATGAAAAGTTGAGATACTATCCTGTTCATGAGTAAGGGGAAGGGGATACATGCTGTTGGATTCCTGGTGCATTGTTTACAAAAGGGAAAAGTTATGATTTTCTTGATTCTCTCCTTGACAGTTTCTAGTGGTTTTTGAGGTTGGACTATAGATTGACTGAAATATTCAGGACATGAACCATCATCGGGATACCTGTGATTTTAGCACTTTGGGATACTCTAATTCTCCTTTTTGGTCATTTTCTCAATATCCCCACATTTCAAATTTTAGCTCCTCTTTTGCAAGTGGCCACTAATCATTGTTCCCTCTACCTAATTTCATCATTTCCTTACCTCTTTGTAAACAATTCCTCTTCCTTTGATCCCCCATCACAGCTTTGGGAGAGAGATGAAAACCAGGAATGGTTTAGAGTTCTGAGGATGCTTTCAAATATAAGAATGTTAGAGAGAAAGGGATGAAATGTGAATGGGAAATAACTGTGCCTCCACTTTGCTGCCCTCCAAATTTGTTCATGAACATATTCAATATTTTTTAATAAATCAGAATTTACTTAGCTTCAGACTGAGTCTACAATCATTTGCTACAAGTGTTCTTAGGGCTTCCTATCATACTACTTGCTCTCAGCAATAGACTGCAGAGGAAGATCTCAGTTCCTCTCAGACACTGTTTATCCCAGCTGACTGACTCCAAGCAGATAAGGAAGCTCAGTGCCATCCAATGGCAACTGAATGACACTTGTTACAAGGTTAGCTTGGGACTTGTAGGCAGCAAATTGAATACAGTAGTGTAAAATTATGAAATTAGTCTGAACAGAAATGCAAACCCCAATATCAATATGCATACTTGTAAAGTTTACAAATGATACCAACCTAAAAAGCACAATCAATGCACTCAGGGTATCAGGGCTGTCATTCAAAACCACCTGGACATGCAGCAGTGTTGTGGTTTAGCCCCGGTCAGCAACTAAGCACCACACAGCCGCTCGCTCACTCCCCCACCCTTGTGGGATGGGGGAGAGAATCGGAAGGGCCAAAGTAAGAAAACTCGTGGGTTGAGATAAGAACAGTTTAATAATTAGAATAAAACAACAATAATACTAATATAATGAAAAGGAAAATAATGAGCGAGAGAGAGAGGAAACACTAGAAGGAGAGGGAAAGAAAAAAAAAACAAAACCAAAACTGAACAACAAGTGCTGCAACCGCTCACCACCCGCCGACCGACGCTGCCGGTCCCCGAGCCGCGATCGCTGCCTCCCCCAGCCAATTCCCCCAGTTAATATACTGGGCATGACGTCACATGATATGGAATACCCTTTGGCCAATTCGAATCAGCTCTCCTGGTTGCATCCCCTCCCCTCCCGGCTTCTTGTGCATCTGGCAGAGCATGGGAAGCTAGAAAGTCCTTGACTAGTGTAAACACTACCCAGCAACAACTAAAACACCAGGGTGTTATCAACATTATTTACATACCAAGTCTAAAACACAGCACTATGCTAGCTACAGTGAAGAAAATCAACTATCCCAGCTAAAACCATGACAAGCAGGAATGGGTTGACAGGAACTTTATGAAATTCATCAAGGACAAATGCGAAGTCCTCCACCTAGAAAGGAGGAACCTCTTGCAACAATAGGTTGGAGACTGAGTAGCTGGGGAGAGGCTCTGCAGGAAGCACCTGAAAGCCCTAGAAAACAGCCAGCTGTTTGTAAACCAACAATGCATCCTGGTAAAAAAAGCCTTCTAAGCTGCATGATGGGAACATACCCACCTGATTGAAAGAATTGACTTTTCACCTTTACTCAGTACATTTCAGATGGTGTGTAGAATATTGTGCCTAGTTTTGGATCCTCAAAACCAAGAAGGTGTGTATAAACTGAGTGAGTTCAGTGGAGGGTCACTACAACGGTCGGTGCTGGAGCACTTGGCCTGTGAGGAAAGGCTGAGGGAATGGGGATTATGCAGTCTGGAAAAGAGATGGCTGAGGGGGACCTAACAGCAGTCCCTGGATACCTGCGGGGACGTTACTGAGAAGACAGAGACAGTCTCATCACAGAGGTGCATGGCAGAAGGACAAGAGATAAAGGGTATGACCTGAAATGAGAGATGCCCAGGCTGGAAATAAGCAGATTTTTTTTCAACATGAGGGTAGTCTTAGAAATTGAGCTGGCTGCCCAAAGAGGTCCAATCTTGGGATTTTCAAGAACCAACGGGATAAAGCCCTCAGCAGCCTGGTCTTATTTCAAAGCTTACAACAGAAGCCTCTTCAAAAGGCAGAACACCACTAATGCACATAGGGTTTGCTTCCCAGCAACTGCCAAATGTATGGCTGAAGCTTTGTTATTGCTAATAACAGCTACTTTAGGTCAACAGCAATAGGAATCTGTTCTGAACCATGATGCTAATTTGACATGGACAGGTCTTGAAATCTTGAGCTTGCAATAAAAAGCTATTAATCATGGTGCAAATGCGCATTTTAGTTCGTTCTGAGCAGCAATTATGCTCATCTTGTCCCACAGTTGCTTTCTAAAAATGGTTTTAAGCTTTTTTCATATTCTGAGCTGCCCAAAAATGTTTCAGGGCAGTGAAGGAGCTCTCTGTAAAGAATTTAAGCCTAATGACAACAGACATAGTTTTCTTAACAAACGTCTGCAAACCCATTAGACAACGGCTATAATTCCCCCACACAAACATGCACAAAATTGACCAATAACCATGGATTAAATTTTTTTGTAGACTGGAAGCTGCTGCCATGAACTAGCTGAAAGAAAACAAAAGACAACATAATTCAGCAGAGATCAGATCTATAATGTCAACCCTAAGAGCACATAATAAAGCAACCTTATGAATACCACTTGTTGCTTTTAAAACACAATTGTAAGGAAGCTGTATCTCAGGAACCACTTTTAATTAAAGAGACTTAGAATTCAAGTCATAACTGATGCACACTCAGACATGATGGCTTGTAGGAAGCAAAAATACCCAAAAGTCTAAATTTTAAACATGTAGAACAGACTTGTTTCAAAAATGCCTCTCTCCTAACTTCAGACATATGCAATGTAGATTTCTATATCTCAACTATTTGCCTAGATTACTGAACAGGCATTGGAGAAAACCAGTTATAATACATTACTGTTCATCTCATTTCTTCTAAAGGCATGTGCCTAAAAATGTCGGATGATTGGTATCCTATGTCTGTTTCCCCTCCATTGACTATCAAGGGAGTCTAGGCAAGTAGCTCAAATGTAGATGCTTAAAGCTGACTGAGATTAATTCCATCCTGAGCCAGAGTTAATTATACCCAGATTATCTTTCTGATACACTGTGTTTTTCACAGGTAACATCTCCACTGCTAAATGCATCCACACAAGGAGTTATCCATGCCATCCCTTCTTCTGTCAGATCATGTAGAGTAGCTCACAATAACACTTCTAAAGAAACAAGTAGATTTCGCTCAGACCACAGAACAGTTGACTTAGACACTCATTGTGGGGGTCTCTGAAGACTGAATATAAAATTTGAAGTATTGGAAATAGTGAAAGCTGTGTTGTAGCCAACTAAAACAATATTTTTGCAGCATAAGAACAAGATAGGCTGGGTTTAGATGGGACATAAGGAAGAAATTCTTTATGATGAGGGTGGTGAGGCACTGGAAGAGGTTGCCCAGAATGGTTGTGGATGCCCCATCCCTGGAAGTGTTCAAAGCCATATTGTATGGGGCTTTGAGCAACCTGGTCTAGTGGAAGGTGTCCCTGCCCATGTCAAGGGGGTGGACTAGATGATCTTTAAGGTCCCTTCCAACCCAAACCATTCTATGATTCTGTGATTCTATATGTCTTGCATATCTTAGGCACATGGGTGTGCTTGAGGGTGCATAACATGCAGGGAGGGTGTCGGGAGAATGTACAAAACAGAGAGGATCAAAGCCCACCCATACAGTCTTCTGATGCAGACCTGAGTGAATGTTATTAACCAGACACAGACCCTCTATCAGGTTTTGTTTTGAGGAAACTTATTAGTTCACTTGACTTTGGAGCCCAAGGCTGAGTTGAAATTAAAGGATCAGACTAGGTGTTTTGAGTCTTTTGAAGAACTGTGTTGTTTTATACTGCAGACATATCCATAATGATGGGAAAAAGGTAGAACAGAAATAAACCCTATGAGTCTATTGGCTGCCATTTCTGCAATTTTGTTAATTATGTCACACATTCAGGTTTAAATCATGGTCCAAAAAAGAAGTAAGAGTTTTACTGTTCATTTCAGTGATGTTAGGTTTTAAAAATGCCAATGAGCAGTAAGAAATAAATAAATAAATAAAGTCTAATACTTAAACCTTTCCTTCTGGAGAGACTTTAATGGTATGTAAAGGCTGAGGTGTTGGTTTATAATGACAGATTAGGTGGGATTTATGTTAGCGTCTTCAGACATCTGCAGTGTCACTTGCCTCTGAACTAAACACCCATGACTCCATTTGCATTGAACAGAGAGAAACACAATTCTGTACCACCATTCCTTTGGCCCTTTGTACTGGTTTTGGCTGGGATAGAGTTAATTTTCTTCATAATGCCTTATATGTTGTTATGCTTTGTGATGAAAACAGTGTTAATAACACACATTGTTTTAGTTATTTCTGAGCAGTGCTTACACAGAGTCAAGGATTTTTCTGCTGCTCATGTTGTCTCGCTAGCAAGTAGGCTGGGGGTGCACAGGAAGTTGGGAGGGGACACAGCTGGGACAGCTCACCCCAACTGACCAAAGGGATATTTCATACTATATGACATCATGTTCAGCAATAAAAACTTGGGGAAGAAGGAGGAAGGTGGGAAGTTTGGAGTTATGACATTTGACTTCCCAAGTAACCGTTACGTGTGAGGGAGCCCTGCTTTCCTGGAAATGGCTGAACACCTGTCTGCAGATGGGAAACAGTGAATGAATTGCTCATTTTGCTTCGTTTGTGCATGCAGCTTTTCCTTTACCTATTACACTGTCTTTATCTCAGCCCATGAGTTTTTGCATTTTTACTTTTCAGATTCTCTCCCCCATCCCACTGGTGGGGAGTGAGCAAGCAGCTGTGAGGTGTTTAGCTTAGGATAAGAAGAATCCTGCCTGAAGTGCCTGCTTCTCTTTATTGATGATAAAAGGAGGCTGAGTTTGGTACCAGACAAATCCCAACCACTAAGTCCAAACCAAAATTACAAATATAAATATTTATTTTTCTGGGATTTGACTCCACATGTTCTGACTCAGAGAATAAGAGCTGTTCATGCAGATAAACAAAGAAAATAATTATTATATTTTACCTTAATAACAAGGAACATCTGAATCCTCCTTCTGCCTCCAGCACTACAAAAAGTTTAAAAGTTGATTCACCCAGATCATCACATTATCTCACTACATCTCTCATATTTTTACATGCTAGGAAGTATACACAAGTAAAGCATTTTATCTTCACAGTGGTGCTCCAAATTTTGATTTTTTTTTAATAAAATAACAAAGAAATAAATAATTAGTTATATTTGCCCTAGGATACATAGTAATTTAATTTCAAATGCTTCCTAACAAAGACAGTAGAACACAAGAAAAATCCATATGGACATACCACAGTATTCTTTTCTGTTTTGGATACTGTTTTAAAATCAATTATATGTGAGCAAGGGAGGCCTCAAGGTAGCAAGTCTGTCAATGTTGTTTTATTAGTACTGGACTGTCTCTACAACTGAAACACATTTTAGCCACATGTCAATCATATTCTAACATTGGTCTTTTATTAGTTTTCCTCAAATTATTACTTTCTTCTCAGTTTAAATGAAATGGAAAATTGAAATACTCTTTTACATTTTTATATTCTCCATGAGAAAATTTAGAACTAATCTAAAATAAAGCAACCAGCAATCTGTCTGCTTTGTCAGTCAGTATTGACATACTGTTCAATTCCATCTGTATGCTAATATCAAGATTCAGTTCTGCGAATGTATTCTTCAAATTAAACATAAGCCAAAAATGTAGTTCTGATGTAATTCCAGTGGATAAATATGTATCATTCACAGTTTCTTGAAGAGTCCTCATATTTCAGTAAGATTTTGAATTACAAAAATCCCAAAAGCCACAAAAGTCTCTGCAAAAACTGAATGCTGCATTTTTACAGATCTTTATTCCAAATTCAGATTTAATAATAAAGACATAGTTGTTGCATTCAATATCTGGCTGAGTTTCAGCAGGATATTGAGCAGCCATATCCTTATTTTAAAAAATAATTTATAATAAATATCTATGTCGAGAACACAAAGCTCTGGGGATTTCCTTGAAAAGCAGAATGAAAGAAAAAATAAACATCTAATGTGGAAGTAGTTGCAATTACTTTTTTCATGTTAACTAGGAAGCAGCACACAAAGGAAGATTATCAAGTCTTCACTTTCACCAACTTCGGTTTCCTTACAGTAAGGTAAATCTCCTGCAGTGAGCATAAAGGAGAGAAACACATTAAGTAAGCACTATCAGTTTGCTTAGCTATAGATCTTAGGGGGTTGTACTAGCAAGTATCCAGCCACACTCCACACAAAATAGATTGATCACAGCAAAGTTCTTAATGGACTTCATGGAATGCCTGGATCTTCTGCCTTTACAGATTTATAAGTCTCTGCTGGAGGTTGACTATATCCTGGGGAAGCCAGAGAGGAACAGCTGATGGCATGAATGCTGTTCTTGTGAGGGTGCTCTCCAGGAAAAACACTCACATATTTTTCTCTCGTCTGTTTATGGCATCTCTCAGTGTGGTATGTCTTTTCCTTTTACAACAAAAACAACAAAAAAAAAAGAAAATAGCATGGTTTTGTTTTTATAACCCATATGGCATAACATTAAGTTGTCACAGTAAAATTGTTTAAATTCTCCAAGATGTTGGGCTTTTGAAGGAAATATTAGCATGAGCAGACCTGAAAAATCGAACAGCACTGCTGTTGCCTCTTTGTTAGTTAGCAATTCATAGAGGAATTGAACAAGCAAATATTAATCGTATTATCCCTATTCCTAAAAACAATGTTTAAAACATCTATTGTCTTAAAAAAAAAAAAAAATTTCCATCGAAAATAGCATTTAAAAAGTCTAATTAAGAAGTGTGTGTTAAGAAGGGCTTTTACTTTGTGTCTGATTGTGTGTGCATATGTGCATGTCTGTATATGTGTGTTTGTGTGTCTTTTCGGGTAGGGATATTTACTGCTCTGTAATAAAAATATTTCTAGAAAGGGAAGGTAGTTGAGCTTATACTAGACTATAGTACTGTTAAATGAGTAGTCAGAATGCACAAAGTGGCACCTTGAACACCAAAGGGAAGATATTTTACACATGAGTGGTTCTGAAAAGGTTTACACAGGCTTGAGGTGATTATAGAGGCATTAAATGAGCAAGAAACTGATGAACATGATCCAGATCATCAATAAGCAATCCAGATGTGCAGCACAAGTGAATACAGAGATTGATGAATCCTTTGAATTGGGTAAGGGAAGCAGTAGGAGTTTGACAGGTTATTTACTGACTGCCATAACCTTTAATGCTGCTCCATGAATCAACTAGCACAAAGTTACATCAATGGCAGGCTCCATCTTAGGGCAGAGGCGCTGCTGCTCCTACAATGCCATCATCAGCTCATCTCTAGATCTGCACTCCACTCACAGTTTTAAATGCAACTGTTCATTGACCTTCTTATAACAGATCTTCTAGCATAGTGGCAGAGGAAGAAAAAGGCAAAAGGGTGCATTCAAGACAATATTGAAAAGATCAGGAAAAACAGGGACTTAACACTTCACTCCCTGCTTAAAATGGAGTCAACATGTGCAGTCAAAGTTCAGCTATTTATTAAGTTATTTATTGTGACAATGCTGAGAAGTCTCACAGCCTTTTGTGCAAGGTACTAAACACTATCATTATCCAAGACAGCTTATAATTTATGACTACTCTTAGGTATTCTCTTCTGAATCTGACTGATGAGGTTAAAGAAATTACCTTCTTCAGTTATTCAATGCCACCTCTCTGCTGGAGGTTATAGGCCTCTCAGAAGACCAAACTATGTGAGCATACCTTGTGTGCTTCAATATGAACTCAGCTAGGAGCAGCAACAATATACATTCTACTGGTTGTGCTGCAGGATTATGAAGGCCCAGCACAGGGATGGATCAGCTTCACTGATCAGACTCGTGCCTATAATGAATATTGTACCATAGTGATCTAAGCAAACTATGAAATCTTGCCTAGGAGGCAGAAATTACTCCTGCTCAGGGAGCCTGTAGGAAAATGAGAAAGTGGCATCATTCATGAAAAGAAGATAAAATATGCTGAAGGAGTGAGAGGTCCACAAGCAGCATGGTCCAGCAGACAACAGGAGGTTACTGAGACCCCTAGGGCACAGACATATGTAGCTACACCTCACAGATGATAGAAAGAATTACGTTTCCTCTAGGCCCAGAAGGACTTTGTAGAGACTAATGCACCAAAAAATCCCTGAAATATCAATCTGAAAGCTAATCGGGAGGACAAGACTTACCTATTTATTTACACACCTTTTTCTATTGATTCTGGACTTCCCTTAAAAAAAAAAATAAAAAAAATATTTATCAAATTATATATTTGACTTTTGAATGTGATGTTTATGAGTTGCTCACTGAAAAGACACAGTAAATACACTTCAAATTGCTAGCCAGTTTGGGGCCTTTCACATGTTCGTTGCAAATTTTGGGCCTGCATTACTGCCACAGACTGTACTATCCCAGCAAGACACTGCAAGTGAGCCTGGGAGTCCATGCTTCTACCACAGCTGATCCTAATGTCTCAGGGTAGATGAACAAAAGTACCACTGTTTTGAGATATTTGTGTAATATTGTGTTAGAGCAACTTGTATCTAATTGGCAGTAGTTTCAGTAGTGATAATCTTGCAATTTATAGCTTGACTTTTTACTCTAAATGAGAGGGAATATGTAATGCAAAAAAATTAACTCATGTTCTTTTAGCAGTTAAAAGATTTTCAAGTAGATTTCCCTCTTGTATACCACCAAAGTGATCCAGAACACTTCTGAACAGCAGGATACACAGTACATTCAGACAGTTTGCAGCTCACAAACATAGTTATTTGCTCTACAGCTCATTTAGATTGACTTCTGAGAGTCTTACTACTATGCAGACTGCTGTACTGGGTCTGGCTGACAGGAAGTTAACTTTCTTCATAGCAGCCTGTATGATCCTATGTTTTAGATTTTTGGTTAAAACAGCGTTGGTAACACATCAGTGTTTTGATTATTGTTCTACAATGCTTGCACAGCATCAAGGCTTTCTCTTTTTTCCACTCTTCCCCCCAAAGTGAGTAGGCTGGGGTTGAGGAAGACACTGGCAGGGACACAGCTTGGACAGTTGACCCAAATTGGACGAAGGCTTATTCTACACTGGCTTTTGTCTGGGATCAAGTCGTAACTACTGTGAAGATGTACATCAATAGCTTTGTCTGTTAAAAAGACTTCAGAATCATCACCAATTATTTAGAATTAGATACAACTCAGTTTTACAAGTTAGAGTTAGCAGAAAAAATTAATTCAAGCATAAACAAACTGGCATGTTTTACTCATCTGACTTTTGGAGACAAAATAATTCTAAAACTGATAATGTAAAGACTTGGTGACAAATAAAAGAGGTTCAGTGGAAAATGAACAATAGCAGAAACTTTACATTTAAGAGGTGGATAACAGGAGAGTTCTATTCAATTACATAGCATGCTACTCTGAAGTATTCTGTTTCCAGCAAACAAAAGATAAAAAGATTTCATATCAGAGTTGATAGAATATTGTGTTAAAATAAAGAAGTAAACACTGTAGGTATCTATAGAAGGAAAAACCTCTCATTTGATCTGCTAACACTGAACTAAAAGTAGAAGAATGGAAGATCAGATGATAAGATGCAAGGAGGAGTTTTCATAATCACTGCTAAAAATGCGTAAATCAAGTAAATAAAGTACAAAATAAATTATCAGGGGAAATTGCAGTTGAAAAAAAAAAGGATATTAGAGATGAAAAACAGAACACTTAAATCCCTTTTTTTTTTCTGTGTAGAAATGATTGCTCATTTATAAACCTATCTTGCAAGGTACTGAGTGTCTCTAATACACTCCAATGAGAGTTCAGAATGCTTCACACTTTACATGATACAGCCCTTCAGGATGGCTACAAACAAGTAAGGGAGCCTACAAGATGGTGATCTTTTCATATAAAACAAAATGCAGTATAATTGTTAATGAGTGCATGTAAATACAGGAGAAAAGATCAAAGTTTTTAATTATGCCAAAGGGCTTTAACAATTGGATCTCTTCCATGATCCATGTAAACACGAGCTACAATTCCTGGCAAAATAAAGCACTTGTTTACAATTATTGAGTTACTCTGTGAAGGGAAGAAGTTAGCTCAAGAACAAGCAGACTGTCTTTGACTAAAACATGTTGGGAGGGTTTTTTTCTTTTTTTTTTTTTTTTTTTTTTGGTGGGGGTGTGTGGAAGAGAGGGAAGAAAGAACATTAAATGCATATGTTTATGGCTGTTACCCGATATCATAGCTGAATAGGTGAATTCAGCCTTTCCAGTAAGAATACCCAGAATAAGGTGCCTTAGATTTCCTTCACATTATTTCTTGTAGAAAATATGCATAGGGAAAAGTGGTAAAAATTTAGAGAGAATCATTGCCCTGAGAAAGTAGTGACTCTGAAGGCAATACAGACCATCTCCTTGTCCTGAGGATCTTGCAGGAGAGTTCTGAAGGACAGCACAGTAGCAAGGACTAATGTCCACTTCATGTTCAACATTTGGAGAGGTATAAGCTTATTGTGGAAAAGGTCATCTTCTTACTAACGTCGTATACTTCTTATATGTACCTGTTGAGGGAAGCTGAATTCATGAGACTTTAATATCCAGGGGATTACTCCTCTGCAGTGTTTGTGGCTGTTCCTTTTTGTAGGTCCAGATAGTAGCAAGGCTGAACGTATACTCTACAGATGCGGATACGAACACACATGCAGTGACACACACAAACTATGTACACAGAAGGCCAAACAAATCAACAGAGGTAGAGAGCATTATCTTTACTGTTACCCACATAAATACCAACAGCAATCGCAGAAACTCATGTAACACAGCACAAATACATTCATCCTCTCCAGCTGATACAGACTGAAGTTCACTAGCAGGCATATTCATAGCCTCCTTCTCTTGACCTACAGGCACATGCGTATCCTCAGGTCCCTTGAATTCTAGATCAGATCTTAAGTACATCCAGGATCCGTGCAGAGACCCTGGTCCTTATTTATCATTATTTTATTATTATTGTTATTATTTTAGAGACTTCTGATTCCTGCTATTGTCTTATTATGTCCTGTTTAAGTCTTGTGTATCTGGGTATTTAATTATTTGTTTTTCTGCTCTCTTGTTTTTGTTTCTAACCCAATATATTTGCAAGCTATATGTCCGTGCATTCTAGGTATCTACACATCCTGTACCTTCCACATATTGTTACAGTTTCTCCCATAATATCTAGCCATTCAGGGCTCTTAGAGTTGCATGTTTAGTAGTTCAGCTACTGGCTTAGAACACATACAGCCGACTGCAGGGATTCATTCACATAATATGTTTTATAAAATACTGACAGTGATTAAAACTGGATGTGAATTCACTTACTTACACATTTAGACATCAGTGTTCTTTTATGAGCACTGTAACCAAAAACTTCATGAAATTTTTGTCTTCAAGGTAAACAGTTCACAGACTATGACAATTTGTCAGTGAAGTAGAAGAGTTAAAAGACTCATATTTTAAAGATTAATGATAATTATTAAGTTGTAAATTAGCTATTTGCCCCTACAATTGATTAGATAACTATATATATAGTTTTACATACACAGGTGAATCACTGGATTCAGCTAAGGACATCTGAAACTTTTTATTCCTTTTGGTAACTGGAGGCTGTTGGAAGAATTTTTGTGGTAGATTTTGCTTGGTAAATTGTGTTACATGCTGCCTTTCATATTCAGTCTTCTGAATATGGTAAAAATGATTGATCTTGGGAAGTCCAGTCATGATGTTTCATTTTGGTTTGCTTTTTATGTGAAGTTTTGTAGTGAGAAAATAATGGCTGGAGGAGAGGCAAGTATGAACTTCAGAAGGGTTTTACTCTCTGCCTAGGTATCTCATTAAAATTATTTCTTGTGTTCAGGCTGCTTCTTGGAAAATAGACATGGGAGCTGGGCTGAAAACTATGAAAGCCTGACTGCTGTTTACCCACCTACACAATAGCTGTGTATGTACAAGTTAATTTATACTTATACCTTGATTCCTTGTCACAGATTAACCTCCGACTGCATTTTGCTGACATGCTTAAGTTAGCTACTGAATTAATTGCAGCTCCTACTACTGTGATGATGTTTGTAAAATGGAAACTCAAATCCAAAGCTGGCTCTAGAGATGACTGTCTTTGAACTCATTAGGGGTAGTAAATTTATCAACAAGACTACGGACTTGTGAGTCTAGATTTATTTACAAAAGCTAGATGGAATTTGTCTGCATCTCATCACTAGCTTTGCTCAGGTAGAACTTAATTCTGCAAAGACCTTGGAAATCCTTCACTGTTTATGAACAGTCTGGCAGTAGTATCAAAAAAAAAGTTAGTCTGAATGTTACTTCAGAAGCACTACTCAAAGCTAAAAGAGTAACCAAACAAACCAGATTTCGCTGTGAAAATTTTTGCAGGTGACATGAATAAAACCTATAGAAACGTGAAGCCACTGTGTGTTCACTGTCTAAATATTTAATAACATGTAACAGTACAAAGGAACTGAAGTATCTACCACACTGATATAATTGTCATCATGTGACAGAGAATAAGAAATGAAACATTTTCGAAAGGCAGCTACATATACTAAAATACTGTTCTTTTCTGTACCCTAACGTACCCTGTAGTATGTATTCTCAAAACGCATTAAAAATAGATTAAAAAATAATACAATATTTAGAAAAATAGACAAGAAAAGGCCTATGTCAGTGTCCAAGGCTTGCTATGAAACTTCTCTCAGAACTCAAAGTCAGTAACAGAAACAAGTTTTATTTTTCATTTAAATTTTATAGTTGTACTGTGCCTCGCACAGTAAGTCTATGGTCCATAGCTGCAGCTCCTTGTCTATCACTGTATGATGGTGTTGGTGAGTAAGTGGTATACAAATTACCACCATGGTTTGGATAATCAATCCGGGACAGAACCCTCAGATCTTTCACTTCCTGAAAACAGAATCTGACCATTGGATCAGTCAGAAATTGATGTTCCTGACCAATCATTTTAATTAAGCTCTTTCAAAGTGTATGTGCAAGCAGAAGCAAACACTCTCCTTCCTTTTTCAGTGCTATATCAAAAAAACCCTCAGGACTTCAGTAATCTGGACCCCCAGAGAAGGGCACTTACTGCTTAGCACCTGTAAAAGCACTGGTCAGAAACCAGACTACAAAAGGGTCTGAGTACAGTGCACCTAAATGTTATATCAAATACGAGGGAGTCTATAATTGCATGCTTATTTAGTGCATAGGATAAAATGCTGTACTTGTTTACACAGATTTCAGTGGAGCACTTGTGAAAAAGCAAATGTGGGCTTTGAGTAGCAGCTGGTTTTGAATGAACATTCTTAGCATACAGTAATGGTGATTTTCTGAATTTAGTTACGCCTAGCATTTAACTACCACAACTTTAAAACTTTATCTTTGCTGTAGCTTGGTTTTTCGGAAGATGGAGGCTATTCTTGGAGCATGATGTTCACTGCCATGTTTGAAGCAGAGCTGTCAAAACAAATGCATCAGGTCATGCAGCGAGTGGTTTATCTCTGTGGAAAACATTAGAATAGAGAGGATTGTGGTCTTGGAGATAGACTAGTAATTAGGTATTGATTGCTTTCACTAACACATTGTAGACAATTCTAAACAAATGCAAGATCATTTCTGACTCCTTTCTTTTAAACCCAGATGTTTGTCAGTGCATTCATTTGAGAGATTACAAAATATGAAGCAGTTTTTACACTTCATTCACTTGGGCTTCAAATGATGGGGCTCCTATAAAAATCCTCCATTTGAAGGGAATGTCAAAGGAATCAGCAGTATCTCAGTTCATGTCCACAGCTAGGACTTTTGCTTTAGATTACAGAAAAACAGAACAATTGGCTTGCAAGGGAGAAGGGAAACTGTCCCTCCTTAAAACTGCAACAAAAGTTGGGTTTTGTCCTGACTTTGGTTTCTTGCAATGCATGCATCTAATCGACCTTCACCCCTTTCTCCCTCTTTTCTACCTTTTTAAGCAGAGTTAATGGAGATAGTCAAAGGGAGTGTTGCAATCTTAGAGCCTACTACATGCTCTGAACACAGAAACTGCCTTGTAAATGCCGTCTGTGAGTAAAACTGCTCCCTTTACTGTGAAGAAATGATATTCTATATCTTCTGAGCTGAGCCGGGTCACAGACAACATATCTGATGCCTCAGATGGGAGAGCACAATACTCTCCAACTCAAGTCAAAGCTCAGTGAAGATGACTGCTCCAGCAATTGCCTTAATGACCTCTAATCTCACATATAGAGAGCACCCCAAAAGAGGATGGTCCATACAGCCAAAATTTCAGCCTTCTTTTTTCCTTTTAGAGAAAGGCAAAGTTAATAGTGTGTCATAACTGTGCACCATGACAAACAAGTCCCCTGACACTCCTACTCCATCTGCTTTCTAATCTAATGTGCTGTCTCTTGAGGGTCAAAATATAACTATCATTTCAGCATTGAAATGTAAAACTATAAAGAATGGTCAAAACTGCACTATCTGCCACCCTCAAGCCCACCTACATAAAGAAGGTAGCGAAATCAAGGTTTCACTAGGTGCCACAGCTAAGGGAGCTGCTGGAATGTATTATAACATACACTCCATCGGAGAAAAGAGATTTTATCAAGCTGAAAGTTACATGACCATATGGAAAGCAAGATTATAGAAAAAGTAGGACAACTTATTTTAGTTTTTTTTTCCTTTACTCATTTAATCTGTGGCCTCTACCTGTGATAATTCCTGAACCTCTTTCAGATATGTTCTCATTCATTACTAAGTTCTTTTATGGAGAAGAATGGAGATTGAAGGTTTTGATTATCTTACTACTTTTTGGATTTACTGCAGAGTGTAAACAAGTTTGCCACTCCAAAACAAAACATTGCTTAGTGATTTATCAAGAAAACAGTCAGTTTTAAAGGAGGTGGAGAAAAATTATTATTTTGTTTGCAACATGTGGTTACATATGATATCTTGAAATACAAAGGACTTAGTTCTGCTTCCAATTAACTCAACAGCAAAACTCTCATTGACTTAAAGGTCAGCAAGATCAGGCCCTAATTTACCAACACTTGTAATTCCCTGATTAAATTTTCAAAGGCCAGATGCTAAACTAATTTACAAGCCTTTGATATCTTACTGAAATCAGTGTACAGGTTGGCAAACAGTTTCATTGGCTTTTCATTAGGATTATGAAAATTCTCTAGCTGATCATATCAGTCTTTGCCTTGTCATGCAGCAGAGAATGCCGGTCTGTGATTCCAAGCTTGCCATGTAGAGTCTTTTCCTCTCACTTCCATCACTTTTCCCTGTGGATAAAAGACAGCTCTGAATATCAGAAAGTTCTGGTTAAAGAAGAGCACTTCAAATATATATTCCTAAGTGTAAACCAGTTGAATCACCACAAAGGAATGCAGAAAACAATTTAAGTGCATGAAATAGTCATTAAAGACAAACTGAAATCTCTGAACTTCTTGATTATCTGCAATAAAAACTGTTGTTGTGCAATATGAGAAAACATAGACAAAATATTTACAACTATATATATGAATAATAGTATGATATGAATAATGGTGTTGCTGCCTACTTATATCTGTATCTTATCTATTTTCACATACACTTGCTTATCAGAACAAATAATTAGGCACAAATTTGCAAACCCCATTGAAAATGTTTGACACCTGAATCATCAACATCAGAACTGATTTTTTCTACCAGCTATTACTAAGCAAGGAGGAATTTTTTGATGTTCTGATTCAAGCTAACAAAGCTTTTATGCACATAAACCCATTTTACTCTTATATATAGAAATTTACAGATATATATATGTATGTATTTATCTAGGTTGTGTCTGGACTAGAAAATGACTCCATGACACACAGATAGCGTATGAAGTCAGTGCCATGATATCCCCTACTAGTCTGAACTACCCCAGTTTGAATCTCAGAGAGCAAATCAGGCCCACATACTAAGGTTTTCTTGCCATAGAAAACAAGGAAAAGAGTCTTACGGACAAAAAAGAACGGGATGCAAGTGTGGTTATGTTGTATAGACACTAACAGACAAAGTGTTTGTTGAAAACATCCAGGGATCTTTGCACAGAGTAATACCTATGTGAGGAATTAAATCTCTTATTAGCTATCCATAAGATGACAGAAGTCTCTGTTGCAAGGGTCTTTGCAATAGTATCTTCAGACAAAATGGGTAACACTCCAAAGCCACTATCGTTCCATTTTCTGATGTCTATCCATCCTGTGGTCATCTCTGAGTACTCCAGAGCAAGTATGATCCATCACTGTTGAGCACCTTAAACTATTTACAAAACACCTCCTAAATTTTTGTGTACAAAACACTGTCCTACATGACCACTTCTGCATCTCCAGAAGTTTCTACTAAGTATTTACAAGTGTCCTGTCTAAGTTTGCTGTTATACAGCAGAAACTAGTTGGGCAAATCTCTGGAATGGTCAGATTCCCCACCCAACTCACTGAAGCATACAAATGATGCCTATTAATTGCTTTGGACACAGCAGGAGCTACCTGGGACAATCTCTGGGGAAGACCAAAATTATTATTTGGAGAACTCCTATAGCCACTAGTCAAATGCTTTGTTGTAACAGTGGCTAGGAATTCAGTCTCAAACTTGTTGTTGTGGTTTAGCCCCGGTCAGCAACTAAGCACCACACAGCCGCTCGCTCACTCCCCCACCCTTCTGGGATGGGGGAGAGAATCGGAAGGGCCAAAGTAAGAAAACTCGTGGGTTGAGATAAGAACAGTTTAATAATTAGAATAAAACAGCAATAATACTAATATAATGAAAAGGAAAATAATGAGCGAGAGAGAGATGGAACACTGGAAGAAGAGGGAAAAAAAAAAACCAAAACCAAAACTAAACAACAAGTGCTGCAACCGCTCACCACCCGCCAACCGACGCTGCCGGTCCCCGAGCCGTGATCGCTGCCTCCCCCAGCCAATTTCCCCCAGTTAATATACTGGGCATGACGTCACATGATATGAAACATCCCTTTGGCCAATTCGAATCAGCTCTCCTGGTTGTATCCCCTCCCCTCCCGGCTTCTTGTGCACCTGGCAGAGCATGGGAAGCTAGAAAGTCCTTGACTAGTGTAAACACTACCCAGCAACAACTAAAACGTCAGTGTGCTATCAACATTATTTGCATACCAAGTCTAAAACACAGCACTATGCTAGCTACAGTGAAGAAAATCAACTATCCCAGCTAAAACCATGACACTTGTCATCAGTGCACAGACCACCCAGAGAATTAATGACACTGGTTGGGCATGCAGGCACAGACCTGATACCTAGCTGTATCATAATTGTAACCACAGGGCAAGCTTGAATTTCATTCTTATGTCACATTGTAAATAAAATTCCACAATAATTTCCAAAGTTTTTACAGAGGAACTTGGAGTATCTCCTGAATCTGATAATATATACCTTAATCTAGAAACCAACTGAACAGGCATTCTGGGAAAGATGGAAAAATTCTTGGCATAACCCCCCTTTGAGGCCACTTAAAATTTTTGATTTGATCCCATGTTACACGGGACCTTGGAAGACTTCAGAAAGGGATTTGTCATTGAAAGTCCTAGAGATCTTGATGTGGTATATGTTACAGTGACTTGCCTGTGGTTGACTAGAAAGTACATAGATAGTATACGGAAATCTGCTTCAGTATAAATGAGATTTGATTTGTTTTTAATTCTATATTTAAAATAAATCATCTGTACTTGGGACTTTTCTGATCTAAGGATACAGAAATCAATCTCTAATGTTTGGATTACATTTGTTCAAGGGTAAATTTAGATGACAATATGTCCTTCTGGATTTCCAAAAAATTTCCTTTCTGGATCTCCCAGTAAGAGAAACTATCTTATTGCTTATGACCAGAGAGAAACTATCAAATTATTCTGTCCTTTTTAAATATTTCAAGTCTTCCTCTGAGGTTGTTTTGTTGTTGTTGCTTTGCCTTGTCTGTCCACAGGTCCCATGAATGAGGATTCCTATATGCGCATACATGATTGCAGTCTGGTAGAGCAGTTAAGTTTTGGTTTTTTTGGCAAGACATATGTGGTTATGTGGTCCCTGTATCAGCTTTCTATGAGGTAGAGCAGAAGTGAAGTTTGGGATAAACAGACACATGGCAATGGAGCCCAAAGTGACAGAAACTCAGGACTAAAATTTACTGCAGGTGTCCTGGATAGTAACCTGTTATTGAGTTTAGAAGCTAGAAAACTGTCCACAATATTGCCCTCTGTTCTATTCTGCTCCATTTGGTAAAATGTGAAAAAAAAAAAAAAAGTAGAAAAAAAAAGATGTGAATTTTCCTTTATATGCTTTGTAACTGTAGACCATAAAATAAATAGGGACTCTCTTTGGGGTGATAACAGTTAAGAAATAATAGAGCTATTTCATGTCTTTCTGATTAACCTGTTTTCTGTCAGAAAATGTTTATCCCATGAAATTAAAGTATTTTGCTGCAACATATCAATTTTATCATAATTGCCAACAGGATATTATAAAAGTTCCCTTTCAACTTTATTGCTCCAACATGTATGAAATATAGTATAATTTAGTGATGAAGAAAATTTAAGATTTAATCCAAACAAAATCCCTTGTCAAGATAAACCAAGTATTTGCATCATAAAAAGAATAAAGTAAAATGGTTTTAACTTTCCATCACAGTTAAAATGAAAGTGCATCTTAGTACCTCGCACTATGGTACTGAATGTAAATTTCGTATTCTGGTCAGCTCAACCACTGCATTGTTTTTAAAGGCCTATAGATTGTCTAACTAGCACTGCTATATCAAGAATCTAAGCTTTTATATTTGGAAAAAGGAGAATAAGTCAAACTGAGATAATACCTGACAGCGTTTTTTATCTCCTTGCAAGCTACAAGTGATAACATTTCTTTTAATTTATAGACAAAACAGCTGCAATAAAACAGCTTTAGGTTTTGGTATCATAAGACATACAATTTAAATAACACTCTTTCAGTGACTTTTCCACAAGTTAAAGGTAATCTAACAGACTAGCAGCTGTATAATGATGGATTCACTAATCAGTCCTTAATTTTTCCAAACTAGGGTCTTGAAATCAATGGCAGTTGGATCAGGACCTAAATCAAACAGAAAACTTAAAAATATTTTGGAAAATATTGCAGTTTCAAGCATGTAATTTGGGAGTTGAAAGTAGGAGTTCATCAGATTGAAATAGGGAAACTTTCAACTAAGTTTTTTTACTGGGGTATTTCAGCAGTTAGCATCACTGTTTAAGAGCTTTATGGAACACTTTGGACTTTGTAACATCCTTTAATTTTATGTGATTAAAAGGGAGTCTTTAATTAGCGGCATCTCAGGAGTATTGTATTTACCTACTTAAGGTCGGATAGATAATTCTGTGTATGAGTCAGGGTGGAAAGGAAAGGATTTGTGGGTTTTTTTTTTCTCTCTTTTCTATAATCTTCCTACTGCAGGAGCTCTTTTTGATTCAATAATGACATTTGGTGGTAATCCCAGAGGAGTAATAATTTTGCCTGAAGACTAAACCCAGCGAGTGGTGATCTTCCTTGCTGTCACTGACCTATAGATGACATTTTGTACCTAATTAATTAGATGTCTTTCTTTTGAAAGAAATGGCGAATCATGCATAATTAGAAGAGGCATCAAAGTTGGAGCCGTTGGCTCATTAATCTAATGGAACTAGCCTATGGCACTTAAGACCATTTGTATTGTTGATGATGTTTGTGTTATTTTATGAGCAATTAGCACTCTATATAAGACTGATTCTCTTGATAGTTTTCATTTTTCTTACACTCAGAGAGAAGATTTAAATTAGTTTAGAATACAGTAAAAGCTATAACCTCATAATCATTCAGATATTAGCGGTTTACAATATATGCAAAAATTATCTGGAATCCAACACTGATTTTTTTCTTTCCCTTAGGCTAAGCAAAAAATGAAAAAAAATCTCATAGAACTGTAGCATTCATAGGCAATAAAATTAAACAAATGATACATTGAAGGAAATGGCAAGTTCTGTGATGCATTTTTGGTGATTTTTTTGGAACTGAGGAGTGATGACCTCAATATGGGGCACACAGTCCTTCTACGTAAGGGTAAAAAGGATATTTTATTTATTTGTATTTCTTCCAAGTTGCCTATTATTAATTAAATTTTGCTTTTTAACAATATCTTTGAAATATATATAAAGATTTTAAACGTATTGGATTTTTATAAACCAGATTAATTAGCATGTTTCCTGGAGCCAGTCCATTCTCAGCACAAAGGTTCCAGAAGTTTAAATTTCACTTTTCACCAACAACTTGCCAGATTGGTCTATAATCCCTGATAATTATTTCTCTAGAGAGTTTGACTACTTCAGCTTTGCTAAGATTTTTTCCTGTAGAATGCCTGGTAGTCTCTTACTATAACCATGTCTCACAGAAAATAATCCAAGTAAGCTAAATTGTATATTATCATACCATGCAGCATGCTTAAAAAGACAACCAGCAACAGCTTTGGAAAATTAGACACCACTGATAGTTTCATATTTTAATTTACACTAAACTATTAACCACATGCCTGGGCTGTTCAACATACATATATGGATATGAGAATGAATATATTTGTGTGTGGACATTTTAAATATGCTATAACTGAACAAGTATATATTTTCCAAAAAATAGCTAGCCAAATATACATCTTAATTAAAACCTAAAATTTCTATTTTATCTGTACATTCATCTTTTTGTACAATTCTACTTCACCACAAATGTAGAGTCCGCTAAGAGGCTTTACATACAAGTTTTTGCTGAATCAGTGAACATCATTTGGCAATTTTGTGTTTTATGAATTTTGTGTTTAAATCTTAATGGTGATACCTAAAATTCCCCCAGGCAAAAATGATATAGCAACCATAAAACTGTAGAGTTTTATAGTTCTACAGCTTTTAGCCAGTAAACTTATTCTCACTGCTTGTCTCTGTACGTAATTATTTTACAAAGTAACTATGTCTGTACTGGGAAAGTAAACAGCGCCGGGGAATCTATTTGTCAGTATGGTTAAACAGTTAAAATAGTCCTTGACAAAGTTTTGATCTGGGTCAAGTATCAGTCTCCCAGACAGTTTTAAGCCAGCACATAGTATTCAAAACAGCTCTCAAGTGCACTGTTTTGGAGGCTTAGAGATTTTAATAGCATGAATACAGCCAAGCCATCTCAATTAACTGCAGAACCAGGGAGTGGGTCCCTGGCACTCTTTCATTTACTAGTATCATTGTAGCTCTTTATTTTTGTGTGATAATATTTTGTGCTGGGCTATTTGTGGTAGTCATAAAAAGTAGAAACTTAGATGTTAATCCTTATTCTTCACAAATACCGGAGCTTATAAATCAATAACCCAGACTCTGCCCACTTGAGCTAACAGAGAATCTCAGATCAGTAAGGTAGTCTTTCCTCCACATGATCTTAGCCATCCCACGTTGGCTCATTTATGCTCATTTACTGGCTCTCAGTTAATCTCCTTTTGCCTTCTGAGAACTCCCATCCTCTTCTGTATCTGTATTCATGGCCAGGCAAAATCTCCACTGCACTCTTCTTGGCCCAGTGTCCTTGTTATCTGGAGACCCTCCACAGGCAACCTTAATTCTGTTTTTTCCCTTCTCTGTGCTTCTTTCATTCCCCAGTTGCTGTCTTTGCTTCCCACTAATACTCCATTTTTGTTACTTCATACAGTTTCTTTCCAAGGCTTTTCATCTATTAAATAATGAAGTTTCTCTCTAATGATTGCTCAAAGCAAAGGTTTCCTGAGAAAGCTACAAGAGAAGAAAAAATCCATAACTATGTTTTTCTTCTTGCAGTTCAGTATTTCATACCCCTGTCCCCTCTTTCCTTTCTTCTTTTTTTCCCCATTCTGCCTTTTTCCCTTTTTTTCTTATTTTTCTCTTTTTTCCTTCCCCTTCCCATTCTCTTTTTCCTTGCCTTGCCTTGCATTCAGAAGCAAAAAGAACTGTTTTCTATCTAAAAGGGGTTGATGAGTCTGATTTGAATGCCTGGTAACATGAAACACTATGAGATATTTATAGGTTACTTCTTCTAATGTGACAGTAGCATAAATCAGTATGTAAATTGCATATGTAGTAAACTGTCAGCAGTATCTGTTTCCTTCAGGCTGCAATAACTCCTGTAAGAATTGTCCTTTTCCCCAAATCTCTGTCTTCAGACTTTGGACTCCTTTGGAGCATCAGTCTCTTGTGGATGTAAATAAATGATGACTCATTAATGGACTGGTGCAAACAAATGTATTTTACAAAGGAACAGAACTGAAAACTGTGCTCCTCACTCCTGATATGTACATGTTGCAGTAATGTTATTGAAATAGGCCAAGGTCTTTTTGGATTGAACAGAGCTTTATGTCACAGTTCATTGTGACTGTGTTCTTACTGCAAACTTCTGAAATGTACATTTACCAGTGTCTTGAGTGACATCTCCTGGAGAAAGTAAACATGGCTATGCACAGTAATTTGCTAGCAAACTGTGACAAGATATTTGCAGGTTCTGTTCCTGTACTTTTGTTTTTGGAAATGTGAGATTTATGCAGCAATTTTATTTCCTTTTCAAATAAAGCTGGATCAAGATACAAAGGTTTTCTTCCTCTCACAATAGTGTTAGCTGAGTTGACTCAAAGCCCTTGTCTGGTGACATAGTAACAGCCATAAAACAATGCATCCACTTGTCTTTATTATTACATCTTCTGACTAGGTGTCTCATGAGAGCTATGTAACCTTATCCTTCTTTCATTGACATTGGGGTGAGTCAAAAGAGACTGTACAAAAACCCACAGACCAGAGCGTGATAAACTTCTTTAAATAAAAATTGGGCCAATATACTGTGAATAATGAACAGGCGAAATTAATGTAACCTGGAAGGAAGAGATGATTTCTTCCTATGCTGTGGTCTCCTGCCCTCTTTCAATATGCCTTTCTGCATTATGCAGTGCACAGTAAAGCTAATCCAGTGTAGTTAAATAAACATGCTGCCAGGAATAATTTGTTTTCTAGTAACCAGGTTAGCTAAATTAGAAATAACTTTAGTATTTCACCACTGTGCACCAAGGACTTACACTTAACATCAGAAGTGGTAAGAGAAGAGACAGCTATTCCATTTCATGTGTTCATGGAAGGTAAATGCAGGTTGAAAAAACAATGCATCATTCATCTCCCAGCTCATCCCTTAGACACTTAGATTTGAATTTTATTTTAGTGATCACAAATTTGAAGATAAATTCTTTCAACAAATTTATCGTTTATTGTTTTGTTTAATTGTTTCTATTATTATCATAGAGCTGTTGCGTACTGCTACAGGAGGAAAAAACATGCAAACCTGAGATATGAAGAAAGTAGATATAGTAATATCAGCACTTAGGTGGAAGCGAAGAAGGAGGAAGACTATATCAGTGTAATAACCCTTAAATTATCAAGAGAATTTTGTAATTGAATCTTTTTTTTTTCCCCAAAAAAAAATGAGACCACAATGATTATTCATGGACACTGATCTTGCATAGAGGATAACTTTGGTTCCAGTCTTTGCTTTGAGTCTCTGTTCCACCCTATTCAGAGTAAAGGCTCTCATACAATATGCTGGCTGAAGAGGAGTTGGAAACTAAATCTTTGTTCATTACTAGACTCTAGAACATGCATAGATAGAAAGTTCAAATGAATCACATTTATTTAGGTAACTCCATATAATTGAAAATGTTCCTAACAGCTCTAATAATTTTATTGAATAAGTTCTAAGCCAAATACTTGTTCCTTCTGTACTTATCCAGACAACATTATGTATACTTAAATACACAGACATTACAGAATGGCCATTGTGTTTCAATTGTGCAAGTAAAAAAGCCAAGTTTCCTTTCATGTTGTGTCTGCTCCATTTATGTTACTGTGCAGCAACAGGATCAAGTTTTGGCATGGGTTTTGTATGTAGAAATGGATCCTTTTTCATTTAAATGTTGCTCATTTCTTGTACAATTTTTCAGATTGTTGCATAGAAGTTGGACTAGTCAGATTTACTATTTCAAGTGACTCTGTTAGCTAAAATCAGCATTTTAAAATGAGTCTGCGTCACTACTGCCTTCTGTCATTTTTTGCTGTTGTAATGCCAGCCTGAGAGCACAATGTAGACACTTTTAATGGTTCCAGAAGCAGACAAAAGTCATTGCCTCTGAAAAATATTTGCAGGACAAGAAATGTAGTATCAAAGCATACTACAGTATAGCACATTGCAGAACAGTATTTCCTTATAAAGGTATATCAGAAGAAAATATCAGGCAGAAGTCCCAAACTCTAATTCATGTGGAGAGGAAAAAGGAATTCTTAGTAATTTAAGAGGTATTTAAAGTTGCAATTTGCAATTATATCAATTAAGCAAAGTATATAACTTTAGGCTTCTAATTCATGTGCTCTTCATAACTGCCTGGAGTATCTACATCTCTCCATTTTCTACACTGAAACATAGGGAAAACTATGTCCCCCGGTTTTAACTTCACTGAATCAATCCTAAGTGGTTCACCTCTGGCTACAGTAGAATAATAGAAGATTGTGTGAGTATAAAGGTTCCTCTTGTGTTTCCCCCTGTCTTCAGTCAACTAGTCCTTCCTTTTACTTTGAAAATGTAATCTGAAGGTTCCTTAGGCTGCTTCAAGATTTTACTTAAATAACAATGTGTTTAAACCATAGTAGAGTAGATTGGCTGAAAATTTAAAAAAAAAACTAAGAAAGTCAGTTACACAGATTTAAACAGAAAGCAAAAGAACCAGAGCCTAACCTCTGTGACTAACTTAGAAATTTCCAATCACGGTACTGGCAAATCCACTTCCTAAAACCCACAAAGAAATATGTCGATGTACTGGGCCTGGCTAGGAGAGTGTTAGTTTTCTTCATAGCTGCTCATATGGTGCTGTGTTTTAGATTTGTAACCAAAACAGTACTGATAACACACTGGGGTTATAGCTTTTGCTGAACAGTGTTTGCATGGCATCAAGGTCTTTTCTGTTTCTCACTCTGCCCCACTAGTGAGTGGACTCGGGAGTGCACAATCTATTGGGAGGACGCACAACTGGGCAGATGATCTGAAGTAATCAAAGAGATACTCCATATCCTGTAATGTCACCATCAGCAATAAAAGGGAAAAGAGGGGGCTTTAAGGAGGTTAACCATCTTTTGCTCAGGAACTGACTGGGCATCGGTCTATCCATGGGAGGTGATGAGTGATCACCTGTTTTTCTTTTTTTTTTTTTTTGTTTTATTTTTCTCTTCTTCCACTTACCCTTCACTTATTAAACTTTTTTCTTTTTTCCTTTTTTTTTTATTTTAACCCCCAAGGTTTCTTGCTTTTACTCTTCCTTTCCTCTTCCTCTGTTCCACTGGGGATGTGGGGGGAAAAGTGAGTGAGCAGCTGTGTGGTGCTTAGCTGCCCACTGAGGTTAACCCAAAAAAGCCAGCAAGTCTGAAAAATTACATCGGCTTACAAATCAGAGATTTTAAAAAAATGATAATTTTGTGTAAATTTTTTTCCCCGATTCCAGAATTGATATAGAGTGTGGGGGTTTTTGGGGTGTTTTTGTTTTTCTGCTGCTTTAGAAGCTAGAATCAGATTCATAGCAGGAACAGTAATAGCTTTTCAGTTCATGAAAACAGAGGGCATCAGATAGTCATGTGAATCTTTACAAAATATACCATGTATCAAGAGAATTGGAACAAGACTACAAGATATGACAAAGCTGCAGCCCCAAGCCCTGTCAGTATTATTAGCGAGGATACAAATTCCCTTTTTATCTAACAAAGAGCTGGTCAGGGGTTTGGGGAAGAATACACTTCTAAATCATACTGTCAAATGCACCTTCCCACTGTGTTGCAGGATCCTCTTAAAAGTCTTGTGCCACAGCAATTGCTACTCAAGTGCAGTACATGAAGTTTCTTTTGCCTAACTAGTGCAAAGTATTCAAGACGTTTATTGTTTTCAAAGGGCATTGCAGGCACTCAGCAAATGATCATCCCTTCCATGTTGGGTCTACTCTTTATGATTAGCATTCAAATAATACGATAGATGTTGCAAGATGAGGACTGAAGTAGAAGGCTGAGAAGTAGGTGCTACACTTACACTGCTTCTTTCATCCTTTCATCCTCCACGCCTCTTCAGTACAGCACATCCTAAAAGCCTTTATACATGCTGTAAGGGTCTCTCCACATACCCTGGGCTTTTCAACCATATCTACTCCAAATGCCAGAGTCTTGTGTGTTAAGGTGCAGATCCTAACGAAGGGTATGTATTTAAATGTCAAGATGCTTCAAAGCCTGTAAACAGATTAAATACTGAGGTCCTCTGAGCACAAATGAAGATAATTGTCTCTTACATCCTAGCTGACTGACAAACCTGTAGCTAAAATTCTGGGGAGAATATTGACATGAATATAGTGTGAAAAGATAGTTAATTATAACAGCCAGTGGAATTGATGTGAAAATCTAATTGAAGTTCACCTGTTCCTGTAGCAACTCTCCACCAGGCAACTTTCTTCATCTGTCATTGCCTGTCTGTCCTCACCTCTGCAAACTGTGAGAGTCTGTGTGGACTGGCTCTTCACAGTAGAGGGATAAGGATAGTTCCAGTTAGCAGCAATTTGTGCATATCTCCCAGAGAAACAGCTATGTCTCCCACTATTTATAGAATACTTTAAAATACCCAAAATATTCATTAACTAAACTTAGATGATGTCACACACTGGACTGTAGGATAAAAATAATAGTGAATGTCATCCTTTGGGCCTCGCACAGATTAAGGTGGTGATCCTACAAATTCTTATATTAAGGCTAAAGATCAAGCAAGTGCGGGCCCACATATATTTTTCAGATGTTTTGATACAAGTGAAAAAATTGAATTTTATTATCTTTTTTAATCTGAAAGTTCAATATTTGCTTCAACATTCTGGAGACAGTAGCTGCTTTTGTTTCTAACAATAGGGGAGATTCTTATGCCCTCTGATTCAAATATTTTTACAGACTTTGTGAGAGAATGTAGGAGCTCACTTCAGTTACTTAAATCACCATTTGAGATGAAGTATCTCACACAGCCTTAAGATACCAGACAAGGGCAGTGAGAGTCTCTCATAGGCTTTGGTGCAGTATTTACCTTTCTTTGGTGAAGGTCTTAGATGTGAGATGTCTCAGAGAACTTGAAATATCACTAAGTGTTTAAGGTAATGTTTAGCCATCTGACCTGCTCCCAAAGCACCTGTGTAAGCAGAGCATCATTACAGCAGAAAAAAATGAATATAAGATTTAAAAAAAGAAAATAAAATGAAACAATTTTTAACTAAGATTTTCTTTTTATAATTACAAATCAATGCCTAATGATATTGAAAAACTTTCAGATGTGGAAAAATCAGTAACTGTGGATAGACCTGGTAATTTATATCTAACAAAGATGCTTTACAACTGAGTAATTCTAAAAGCTTTGTTACTTTTTTGCTTCTTTTTCTTCCAGTATTATTTTAGCAGACATGATTAATACTAAGTAGTACAAGATTACAATGCCTACGCATAGTGCTAGAAACTTAAATTTTAAAAATTCTCAAGATATTGGCTACTAAATTTCTTTTTTTCCTCTGTCATATTTTTATGTAAGTGTCATTGCAGAAATCACTGCATTATTTTCATCTAGCTATTTCACAACAAGTTTATAAGGTAACAAAAGAACCACTTTACTGATTGAGAAATCAGGATACTGAGAGAAAAATCCCATCTAGACTAATTAATCCTACTAACAAAATTATAAAATCCTGAGAATCATTAAATTCAGGTTTCCTTCATGATGCACATGAAAAATTGGATTCCTAGGGGGAAAAATCTTTAAAAATCAGCTAAGTATACAACCACCAAGTCTTGAAATGAAATGCAAAATAAAAGGGAAAAGTTCTGCTCAGGAACCTGAGTAGCAAAACCTACTTTCAAGAAAGCCATATTCCTCCTTTTTCTTCAGATTTACCAGGGAGAAAGAATTCACAGCATAAACTTCACATTACAAGATTCAGGACACCCATGAAATTAAAGTACTACAGGGAAATCTTCAGTTGATTCATTACAGCTACTTCCTACGGTCTTTTCATTTTTGAACAACAGAACAAGAACACTAGAGATCTTTGGAAAACCTAATCAAAGAGGTATCTCAATATTTTCAGGAAAGAAAAATGGATCAGCTGTAAGATAATAAGCTCTCTGAAGTACAAATTTAGAATCACAGGATAAAATCACCACAGGCAGATAAAGTGCTAGAACTGTAGCATTTTCACAGCAGTTATCCTAAGCATCATGATTTATTTATGGCTTCTTTTTCTTTCTTTCACATACCCTGGAAAATATTTAATTGGGCAACTCATTGGAATCTCATATGAGGATTTGGACCTATGCTTCCAAGTAATTGTACAAGCTTATATTTGATATTGAAATGTATATCATATTTTCGTTCTTCTGTATGTCAAAGATTGTTTCAAAAACAATTTTTGCAATGAATTACATATTCTTGAGAGCCAACCTTTGACTAAGAAATATGACATCTCTTGACTTGGGGGATTCTGAAAGATTGTGGTTTATTCATAGGATAATATTTTATTTGGAGTCACTGCAATTTGTCTATTGAGTCATCAATTCAACCCTATCTTCACTGAAATTAAATTATTTTTGTTTTCTTTATTGAATAATTTTAAGATCTCCAGCTTTGTTGATAGTGAGTGCAAAAGATATTTATTTGAAAAAGTATGGAATTATCAATAAGGATATAAACAAGATAGTTCATTAATAACATCTATACATTCGCTCATTTTAGCCCATCAAGATAAAGACGTGAACATAAAGGGAATCTTTCCAGCTCATATTTATCAGGCCTCACTAAACATAAGGAGAACAACAACAAATTTGTACAATTAAATGCACCACCAAAAATAAAATAAAAAAAGCTAGCAGGCAGTAGCACATTTCTTCTCTGAATAAATGTGTATTGCTGTCAAGCTATGAACAGGAAAGTGTTTGTAAAACTGTACATTCCACCTATAGGGACTAGAGAAATGTAAGCCCGTTTTTGTTTTTAGTAGATCATAAAGAAAAATACAAAACAAACAAACAAACAACAACAACAAAACAACCCCTCCTCCAAACCCATGAAGCCTTACCTCAGTTTGAATATGTTTTCCACATTTAGGCTTAATTAAACATATAAAATTACAAGGAGACATCTAAATGTCAACATTTAAATTTTGTTTTCTTAAAATGGATTTGATTCCTATGCTTGAGATTGAACAAGATGAATCCCATCTATGAGCAATCTCTCTTTGTTCTCCCACCTCTTTAGACTTTTCTTGTCCAAAATATACACACAGTGCTAGCCGAATTCCTAAATATTTTCAGAACTTCAAACTCCATTTTCTGGTGTGGATAATTTATAATTATCTAATTAATATCTTACAACAATTTGGGTGATAACCACTAGAATGAGGCGTGGAAATTGTAGACAATATGTAATTCTCTAGTCCAGTTCAGCCAAGTAGAACTCTTAGTTTGGTTCATGGATATGCCCTTAGGAGATCCAGGTAAGATTTTTGCTCACCCTACCCTGGGGAAAGTTGTTCCAGAAAACTGGTTACTTTCCGAGCTTTTTGAATATGATGGCACCATTGATAGTTAGAGAATGTGGTGAGTAGGAAGAAGGAGGAGAGGAAAAAGGACATGGCAGTGTACTTTTCTGTCCTAAGCAAAGTTCTTGCACTTATCAGTTCTCAAAGAGAGATGAGTATTGCAGCTTTGTTGGTATTTGCTCATACTTGTCCAAGGGCACAAGCCAGGAGCAAAAGGTGACCCCAGCATGGGCAGTGACCTCACCGATAGGGCACAGTCCCCTAGGGTTTGAGCACAGCAGGCAGCAGCAGGGTCTGGTAACGGGGTCCATAGATGACCCCCAACACAGCATGTGATGCACTAGGGCCACAGGGACTAAGAAGGAAAAGCAGAGAGTCAAAAGCAGAGCTGGAAGTAAGTACACCTACCACATAGCTCAGGCAGGGACTGAGTGCCTGACCCAGGGCTGTCATGAGCCCCTGGGGCCACGGGAAGGGATGCCCTGGGTGAAGCTTGTCAAGGACATTAAGGTCTACTGGTATCCTCAGGGACCAGATGTCCCTAAGAAAAACAGAAAGCATTTTCTATCTGGAAACAAAGAGTAGCTTGCCATTGATCCCCAAGGGGGAGGTGGGCATTTTATGCTTCTCTAGTACTTACTTGAGATTGATATGCCCTCATCTTTTCAATAGCATTAGTTCCTTACACTTAAGCTTGTTGGATCAATTGTTTTCTGGATGACTGGAATGGAAGGATTGTAAGTCACAGCTTTTATTTATGGCCTTCTGTATGGATTTGTTTCATATCTAACTGACATAGACTCTGCTTAGGTTGCAGGTTTCTGAAAATCCATTCCTTAGGCACTTGGCTCTTCTTTATATCATACTGGGAGCCAAAACATTTATTGGCTGTTGAATTTTCCAGGAAGTAAGCTGGCCACAGATGAGATGTTGCTTCTCTGGTTTAGTGGAACTATGCCTAAGCACCTTTAAAGAAAACTGGCATTCTATGTGCTGTTCCACATCCATAAAATGGAGAAAAAAGAAAAAAATCCTAACTTCATAATCTATAAGTACGTATAAGATTGCAAGGTCCTCAGATATTGTGCTATAAAGGCCATAAAGAGACATTTGATAAGGAGGAACTATAGAAGAGTTAGAGATCAGAAACAGCTTTTTAATTGCCAGCCAAGCTGAATACTGAACAACATCCAGGTACTTTGAACTGTTCCCAGT
This sequence comes from Morus bassanus, assembly GCA_031468815.1. NCBI lineage: Eukaryota > Metazoa > Chordata > Aves > Suliformes > Sulidae > Morus > Morus bassanus. The sequence continues at coordinate 39,403,145 of CM062568.1, read as the reverse complement.
TACTCATTCAATCAATCAAGTGAAAAACTGTTGAGCAAACCTGAACGCTGAACTGGTGTCAGGAAATAATGATTCGCCTATAGACATTTTGCAAAGAGAAAAGATTAAGGCATTCATTTCAAATCATTTGCTCAACTGCTGTTGCTCAGAATTCAGTGGGGTTTACATATGTAACTCACTTCATTAGAGGTCAAGGAAATGTGTATTGTAAAATATTATTTTTCTTAAAGCAGGTGTAAATTAAGAAGAGAAATCATTGCACAATGTATAAAATAGATACCCTAGTTTACTTGCTGTATAAAAGAAAAAAGACTGGCATTTTAAACAAGCAAAAAAAAAACCTAAACAAATTGATCAGAAGAAAATGAAGTCATCTATATATTTAGTGTAAGATTTTGGTTTACATGTGTTAAGATATTTTCTAAGAGTAAGTTTCAAGAAAACTATACTTTGAAATCCAGTGAGTTCCAGAAAGTTCCCTGTGACAGAGCACACCCATGCATAAGGACACCTTCAGAGCACAGCAAGGGAGAAAGAAGTATGAGACAGACTTACCCAGGTGGTGAACCATGACAGGGGAACAAATGACCCCATGAAGACCACTGCTTAGCAGAAAGTCTTGGAGGGCAAGGCAGACTTATGCTGGGTTTCCTACTTAACTGATAGGAAGCTCTAGTAACGAATGGCAGAACAAGAAGGACACAAAACCAGGAACAAGACATTATCATGGGAACTGGTAAGCAAGGGCATGCAAAAAGGGCTTGAAGATACTGAAGTCGGCAAAGCAATGGTGGTGGCGCACTAGAAAAAATAGTGCCTTGCCCTGGCCGATTCAGCTACATCTAGGGATGGTGATGTCCTCAATTTAAATGGACTTCCTGGGATTTCCTCAGCTTTCCCAACCTGAGGCTGCAGGGAGTGTCAAAAAAGACCTTTCTGTGCAAGTTTATGTAAATGTCTTCTATAAGGTGCTTATGGGTGTGGAGAGAGAAGTAGTTATCAAAAGAACCCCAAACTAAAGAAAATGAAAGTATATGTGGAGTGGTAACATCTGAAAATGTCCTGCTGAAACTGCAAGAACAGATACATGCAGAACACTAAAAGTTGGCTGAACCTGTCCAAGGCTGCCAGCACACACTAACATCAACAGTGGAGGGTATACCTTGGAGCATCTCCAAGGCGGCAGTGGCTTCTCTATGCAGACAAAGATTATAGGATTATATGTACATATTTATTAACCAAAAGACCCTTGAGGGACTTCCCAAACACCTGCCAAGAAGCCACTTGTGCCTCAGTATGACCCTCTGTTCCTGAGTAAACAGCTGGGGTTTGTGTCCCAGCTGTTCCCAGAGAGGTTGTGGAAGACCCTGGGCAATCTGCTAAAATTCAGAAACAAGCTTTGAGCATGGGTTGGACTAGCTGAGATCTAGTGGTTGGTTCCAAGCAAAATTCTTCAGTGATGTTATTAATATTCTGAACTGAGCTTTTACTGACAGGTTTTAACTTTCCCAGTTTATAGTAGAACATTCTTTGGTTTTAGCATTTACATGCTGCTTACAAATGTCCAAGTGCTGGGGCCCCAGTGATCTCTGGCATGCATGTATATAAAGCCATTCTTAAAATAAAGACTGATTATTTTGGCTCTTTGAAGGTGGAACATGGATGAAGAAGCAAAACCCATTACTCCCAGTTTGAACGAACAAAGACGGTTTTACACACATACATCCCTTTACTCATATTCCAGTATTCATTTGCAGGCTACGCTGTCCAGTTCCTTTATCTCTAAAGCCAGTATGCAGATATTAGATGTTATGAAGAGCTTCATATTGGGCTTTTGCACAAAAGATATATTTAATTTTCACAACCAAGTATGCAAGAGTGCTGTAAAATATTGGTGACTTTATTCCCTGGTTAGAAGGAAATTATACCAGTCCATTCACTAATGAATTGAGCTGGAGACCTTTAGTAGCTATTGAAATGCTGGTGATGACACTGTAATAAAAGATACATTTCTGGTTTTATGCTGCTTGATGCTTTCTTCACCTAAGAATGCTAGTGAAAATAGAAGATGCCGTAGGCCAATGGAGGGGTTTTTAACTAAATAAAAATAACAAATCAAGTGAACTGTAAAAGACATAGGTAAGTTAAGAGAAGCAGTATATTAGAAGACTATTCCATGCTAATCAATAAGGTAATTTAATTAAACCATAAACTTTCTAATAATAGACAAGAGGAATTAGAAAGTAGCTCAAAAAGTAAAAGCTTCATCAGTGAATACAAAACCTGATATAGAACTAGGATAAAAAGTGTATTAAAGTGCCTAGTTAAGGTTTAAAAAATATGGCAAAGCTCCATGTCTGCAATATTGGTCTTAATCATAACTTTTTAATTTCTGGGAAAATCACTTTCAATGTGACTTTGCATTCATCCATTTCACCAGAAATTGTGAATTTTCTAGTGGAAAGATTATATGGACTTAGTATCAGTATTAGGGTTCATATTAAAGACTTTAATTCCTTCTTCAAATATTTTTTGATTGCAACCAATTTATATATTAAGGATATACTTCTGTTAAAATCAATATTATGATTATAGATTTGGTAAAACTCTGAGACTGAGGAGCTTAAAGAATATTCAAATTTTCTTCTGTTAAAGAAGAAAAGAAAATTAAAACAAAAGTTAATAAATTTCTTTTTAAAAAAATTCTCATGTTTGTCTGATTTATTCACAAAACATAATTTGATTCGTTATGTTTCATTTTAGGAGCTCAGCCAGAAGGATGTAGGATAAATCTAGTTTGCAACCGTGTTACTGTTTACTATAATGTCCTAGGCATAATTCAGAAAAAGTAATATTTTTAGTAGTGTGTAATATTTTAGAAAACAAGAAACAATCTTTTTATGGTGACACTTTAAAAAGCATGGAACTGTATTCTTTGGAGTTTGCAAGTCTGATAGATGCTTATGAAGAATAATGATAAATTCTTATCTGGTTATCAAGTTCTACACACCTTTGATTTGCACTGGATGTCATCTCCACTTTGTTATAAGATGTATACATGTTTGAATAGAATTCAAAGGCAACTAATCTGATTAGAGACAATCAGAATTGGTTATCTCTGAACTGAAGACCAACAACCCTGAAATCTTGCACATCAGTAGATAATACAGAATACAAATACTTTCTATATTCTTTCACATCATTCCTTCCATTCTGTGCATCTAGAGGAATTGAGAAGGAAAAAAAGAGAGACTGAAGAAGGTGGGAGGTTGTAAAGGATGGCCAGGGTGAAATTCCTCTGGAAAAGTGTAAGTGTTGTCTGAACACACATGGTTTCAAGGAATGCAAGACCAGTGTGTTGTTTTAAACTAGTTAAAAAACTAAGCAGAGTTTTGGGGGTTTGTTTTGTGTGTTTTGTTTTTTGGTTTTTGTTTCCTTTTTTTTTTTTTTTAATTAAAACAGGTGTTAATTAAAGCATACAAAGTTTCAGTACTAGTTTAGGATGAAATAAACTGGCACTGTCACTAAAGAAGTATCCCTCAATCTCTCAGTTGCTTGCCTCTGGCTTCTGTCACCTTTCAACTGCCAACACAGAGATTCATGTAGCTGCATGATGAACTGGTCTGGTTAAAAATATTTTTGTCCAGCTTCCTGAACAGTTCCCCAGTGATCACTTCTCTCAGCAGCAGCTCAAATTCAGGAAATGAAAGGTGCATATCCATAATCATTGCAACTAATCTAAATTGAGACTGCTGTGATCTCAGTTGCCTTTTCCATCCCCAGCTGTGCGCTCTACTGCATTGCACTGGCACTGTGTCTTCTGTAATTGTGTATTGAAACATTATGGGGAACTGAATGGATGAAAATTCACCTGGCAAAAGAAGAAATAAAAAAAAAAAAAAAAAGAAAAAGAAAAAAAGTGTTAGTCCTTAGCTGGATCAACTCCCTGAAGCAGTTTACAATGTGGCTACTCCAGCCCTCAGGTAGTACAAGTTAGGGAGAAGGAATAAGTAAGCAATAAGTAGTGGGAAAAAATTAGGACCAGGACAGGCTAGAGAGGACTACATTGCTGAAGCAACACACAGAGATATTATTTTTAGTTCTGTGGGTAAAAGAGAGGTAGACTTTAGACAAAAATGCTACACTATAAATATGTTAGCATTTTTCTTTCTCTTGTATAACATCTGTGCCTAAAACTGGAAAACATAGGTGAGATATGGGGCATCAGCTGATACACAGAAATCAACTGATATATCAACCAGTTTGAAAGGGTGGCAGATGATGTTGTTATTTTTTAACTGGAGTCCTTATACAAACCAAAAATCTTAAGTCTTCATTTCACCAAACTATAAAAAGGAAGAGTATTTGAACTCTCTTCCCTTGCAAGGTAAAAAAACTCCTGGCAAAACAACACACTAGCCATTTATGTTTTCTTAGAGCTATGCCAGTTTTTCCCAGTTTCAGGCATGAGAAGGGAGAGAAAAATCCCTGCTCACTTTTAGTTTTGGATCACCTCTGCACTTTAATGAACTCGCCAGACTGCTTACAGCAGCTTTGGGGCTAGTTTGCAGTGGCTGCAAGAACAGCATCACTAAAACCTGGCCCTCTATCTTCTAATAAAACTAAAGCTCCTTGATCATTTCTCTGTTGTGGTGGCTGCATCAAGTCATAGAGCAAAAAGAAAATGTATTGTAGAAAAAGGACAGACATGGAAATATTGTCTGTGCTCTTCAGTGCATTTCTACTACCCATTATCTGCTTAATTATCAATTACTTTCTTCTCACTCCAGTGACTACATCAGCTACCTAAAGTGATAGGAGAAGGGAGCATCCCAAAATGATTTTAAGTAGGCAAGCTAAACTGTAATACTGCATTAAATATTTCCTATTTAAACAAGGATATGGCTGCATTTGATCTCACTGAAGTCCCAAAACTCTCACTTCACAAAGCCTTACCCAGGCTGTAAATCAAGGAAGCTGAGGACATGTTACATTCTAACAATCTGTTCCTTCAAGTTAAAAACAGCTGAACATGATCTTGCTAGCTCCCACTGTGGTGCTGTGGCTGAAAGGGCTAATGTGATTCTTGGCTGCATAATCAGGGGAATACTCAGCTGGAGTAGGGAGGTTATATTACCAACATAACAGCATAAATGTTTATGTTTACTCTGGGGCTTGAGGTACAAACTGCAGTATGCACATCCCCTAGAGAGGCAGCTATTCTCCATGACTCCAGTGTTTAAAAGAATGGTAAGAAAAGGAGACTGTTTACCACAGTAGGAAGAAAAAAACTCACGTGGATTTAGGTGCCAAACAATAGATGTTAGGATTAGAAAATACTGACTTCTGCAACATTTTTGTTAGCCTCATGTCACACATACAAGCTTTTCCTACAGCAGTTTGAATAATAGATGAGAAACAAAGAATATGTGTACAGTAAGAAATGTATATTTCTGTCCTGTATCGGGACTTACTGCTCTCTTTAGCCTTCTTAAAAAAGATTTTACTCACAACAGTTAGCTTAGAAAGGCTTAGCAAATATCTAATTACACAGAAAGGAGAAGGAGACTGACACTGATATATTTGGATACAGGTGTGTGTAAAGAAACACAGAACATGCAGAGTCCACATGTCTTTCAGGATTCTCTTCATATCCACTTCCCTTTACCCCATTGGGAAGAAGCACTACCTTCTTCTGATCGTGGTAACGATGCAAAACTTTTACATCAGCTTTTCATCATCAGACTGTGTTTACAGATGGAAAAAAAAAACCCAAGCCACAGTGAGGGAACCACTTGCTGCAGGCTGTTCAGCAGGGCAACAAATGATGATGGAAACACCAGAAATCCCAATCTTGTTTTCCCGGGCTAATACCTACCCAATAGACCATGCTGTTTCTGTGAGATCACAAGTGCATTTTGTCTTTGAAGTATGTTACCCATTACCTTTGAAGCGGTTTCTTTTAATAAAATACAAATCAAATACATCTAAAATAAATCAAATACAGCAAGGCTTTGAACCAGATCCCAAGAGTTCCTGATAATATACTCTGCATTTTAAAATGTGCTGATAACATACTCTACATTTACAAATACTGCTGATCCTAATGGGAGTTAAGGATGCTCAGGATCTCACTTTGGATTTGAATCCAAAGAACAAAACTCAAATGAAAAAGAAATAAAATTACACATAGGGCACCAAGGTGAAAGGTGGAAAAACACTGTGAGCTTGTTCTGCCCCTTATATTGAAAACAGTGGTTGGCCACAGGCACAGTCTCAGTGCCTCATCTTTTAAATGTAAAGAGACAAAATTTGGGCCCTCAGGCTTCCTATTCTTATAAGTCAAAGATGCTAATGATGTGTCTGCCTACCAATGTGACAAAGAGTGCCACTGCTGAACCCTTTCTTTGAAGCAAAGTACAGTTCTAAAACTTTCATTTTGTCATTGAAAATCCCTGCTAAAGGTCTGACATCTTTTCTGACCTCACATAAAGTGCTATAATGTAATCCAAGTGGGAGCACCAGAAGTTCAAAATCCACTAAACCTGATGAAAGAGTTAACACAGTAATGACACTTATAATTAAAAAGGACTTCAGTGCAATACCTCAAAACCCCAAAATGCTATTTATCCCCCTTTTATAAATCAGCCACTGCATAATTCATCTATTCAGTAATTTTTAAAATGGACATCTGAACACTCTTCAGTAGATACTGGAAGATCCCAAGCTGCTTTGCTGAAATTTTAAATGCCTTTAGCTTGAACTACAATAAGCAGAGATGATTGCCAAATTGAAGATTTTGTTTACAGCTACTGCACTGAACACCTTTCAGAAAAAGATCATTTCTGAAGAAGGATTATGAATTAGATGATGGCAGAGTTCTGAACGTGTAGTTCAATGTCAAGGTGTTACATCAGCCAAAGCAATTTGAACAGGTATTCATCTTTTTTTTTTTTTTTCCAGACATGTATCATTTATATCTGAGAAACAAGGTTATTGGCTTAATGAAATACTCATTGCAATAGAAAATATGGTATTGAATCATCTGATGATTTTGGTGTTCACCTTGTATTATAAAAGGTTTTAAAAGATGAAGAATAAAATTTGCACTGAAAGATGACAGTAAGAGATGTGAAATCACCAATTTTCTATCCCACATTTGGGCAATTTAAAAAGGAAAATAATAGCCTCATTAACTGTCAGTCTTCAGAGGCATAAAATTCTTGTTAAAGATCTGTATCCCCTGTGCAAGTTATCAAGAATACAAGCCACCAGGAATTATGATTCTGCCTAATTTAAAATCTTTGTGTCAAAAGAAGAAATGAAATATTGGATATGACAGAAGTGAATGAAGCTGTCATTCTTTTAATTCTATTTAACTCGCCGTAACAATCTTTCTCACCCTGTGTTTTTATGCCTCTACATTTTTCTTATCCAACAGCACCACCAAGTGCCACTAAAGAATTCAGTGTTGGCTGTTTTTTTTTTCTTTTCTGCACTCACCAAAGCCTTCTTTTTTTTTTAATAATTAAGAGAGAAGTAAAAGGTTGAAAATGTTAAATACTATTAAGGATGCAAATAAACCTAACAGCAGTGGATCTGTGATTCCTAAAGCTTAAGTCAACAGTCTGTGGAAGAGTTTCCTGATATTAATGTACAAAGATGTCTTTTATATATAAATATACAAGAAATAACCACCTACATTAAAATCAGTATATTTGTATATTTATATTCACATATTTAAACTGGTATTTAGTGTCACAGCAATAAGGACATGCTCCACCTTGACCTGTCTCCCATTCAGTTTTCTGCTTTATGGCTAGTCTGTACTGCAGGCTGTTTCTGGGAGCATGACTAAATGCATACTAAGCCATTCAGTGCACTTGGTCTCATGGACTTCAAGCATGCTCCAGAGGACTCTTTCTAGTTGCCTTCATGCTAATGTTTGCCAGCTCATTTCAGTGTGTAAGTTGCTTCACAGCTATAGGGTGACCTGCAACGGACATTGCAGACACTGAGAAAGGCATTGGGTCTTTTGAGCTGCTACTAGTTGTGCAGCTTAACCTGTTTTAAGCATCAAAGTGCAATCTTACACTGCTATAACCCACACAAATTCTGCTGCAAAAGAAATGTTTAATCTCTAATTGATGTTTTAAAAGAGTGTTTGTAATTGTTTTGGTGATGGCTTCTAAGATTAAGGATGAGGCACATGTGCCCTGTGGAAGGTAAGATCTCTGTAGCATTTCTCATTGAAACTGACAGTTAGCAAGCTATTAGCAGCACCTCATCTGAATGCAGCATTTTGGACCTCCACTCTGAGGTATGTCATTCTATCCATCCCCTATGCAGGAAGCCTAAGCTCTGAGTTTTCAGTCTATTAGCCAAGAGCCCAAACCTTCTACTGGCTTTTGCATGCTCTCTCTCCAGCCTGATGAATATTTACCTAAACTATGCACAGTGGAACAGATTGAGTGGGATGGACTAAAATTACCCCAGTGCAGACCACGCCCTAATTTAGTGCATTCACATGGGAGGTGCAGGTTAGAATCCCCAGAGGCAAAGACAGGAATTGAGCCTTGGTTTCCTATATCCTGAATGAATTATTTAATTACTGAGCAATCAAAGAGGAACAGGGCTGAGGTTTGTGCTAGCTTAAATCCAGTAGATATTTTGTGAGAGTATCTACCAAATGAGACTGGGAAACAGAGAAAATTTGTGGATATGTCAGGTACAAAAAAAAGAACTGAGTCTCTGAGTACTTCCAAGACAGAAGCATTTCTGTGCATGCCTGTTAGAACTTTATTCACAAAATACATACAAACAAAGAGAGATAGGAGCAATCTAGCAGTTTGGACTGAATTTTGGACTTCGTCATCTAAAATGTCAGCCAAGGAAGAATGAGGCAACCAAATAATTTTATGACTCTTAATATATTTTTTTTATATACACCAGGAATATTAGATCAGAATTAATATTTGGGGATGCTTTCGATGCTGTAATAGTGAATTGGGTTTCCCTTAGTTCTGGGAAGTTCAGAAATCTCTCATTTTCCTCCCCTTCTTTTACTTCATCTATTAAAAAGATAGTTCAGTGCAATTTAATTTGATTTTATCTTTTCAAAGTTTTAAGTAAAGGGACTGTTGTGGTCACTCCAGCAATACAGATGGGTTCTGCCCCTACAGAGTTTGATGACATTAGGGTGCACTGTGCACCAATGTCCACTAGAGCCTTATACTCCTGTGGGTCAGATGTGCCAGGCCATCGGATCCACACAGTCCAGTAAACCCGGTTGTCCCTTTCCTCCACCTGGCTGGAGGCAGGGCTCCTCTAATTCCAATTGCGGATTTCCCACTCCAGATATTGTGAATGGGAATCAGAAGTCTCTCTATTGAGATCACAGATAGAATCAGCGCTTCTGCTCCTCTGTCTGGGGAACTGCTTACTGGAAACTGGAGCAGCAACTTTCCTGGAAGAAGCTCCATGAGTGATAGTTTTTCCTTGCAACTCACATACCCATGCCTCTAGGGCTGAGATAGATTTTCCATCCCACTTCCTCATGTCCTCTCCTTGGTCACGCAGGTAAAACCATAGGGTGGCCCATGGTGTGTATCTTCTCTCTTGAGCAGAAGGACACTCCTGATGGCCGAGATACTGGTCCATACAGGTGGGAGTAGGACATATCTTCTTTGAGTTGCTGAATCTCCCGGGACAGTTTCTCCACAACTGAGATGAGGGAGGAAGAGACATGTGCTTCATAATCCTGGAGTTTATCAATCACGTCCCCCACCCTTGGTGCCACTTCATCTTTCCAGGACATTACTGCCAGGGAGTTTACATGGGAGGATGGTGCGCTCCGTACAAAATTCCGCTACATGGGTCGTGTGCACTGGGCTTCATCTGGACCTCTGAGTGACTGTTCATCGTCCAGGTCATCATAAATCACCTCAAGCACAGCTAATTCCCTCAGGTACTGGATACCTTTCTCCATGGTGGTCCATTTTACTGGGTGATATATAACATCTTCCTTGAAGGGATACCTTTCTTTCACAGCAGACAGGAGTCGCTTCCAGAGGCTGAGGCCTTGTGTCCCTTTTCCAGTTGCTTTGTCAATGCCCCCATCCCTAGAAAGGGATCCCAGTTGTTTGGCTTCCTTACACTCTCATTCCAGATTACTGGCCCCGTTATCCCAGCATCGGAGCAGTCCTAGGTATTTGCCCATACTATCCCACATGCCCTGCCACTAATAACTATCAGGCCTTGGGGCAGACCTCTGGATGATATTCTTAAATTGCTTATTAACCTTAGACAAAACTAAAACAATCTGCCAAAGAAATACCAACATATATATCTTAACTACCCAAGGATGTTCAAGATGCTGAAAAGTTGTTGTAATGAAAGAGGAGACACTATAGATGAAGGTAACTACAGTGCCATTCTGTGTTTCCTCCATAAAACAGCTCTCAGAGGAGGAGGTATAATTGCTAATTGTCTCCATGAGGTGGTACCCGAAGTACAGTAATGGTTTCAATATAAACTTCAGATACCAAATAAAACTCAAAGCCGGTGTTTTAATAACAACTCCCCCAGGCAAAACATCGTTAATCACTGCAGAGCACAGCAGACTACAAAAACAAACACCAGTCTTTAACATGTACAGCAAAAACAAGAGCATGGTGCAGATCGGATAGACTAATATTGAGAACAGAGTCGATGCTGTGACTAGCAACTGTTATTATCTCAAACCCTTCGAGTCCCTGTTCGGGTGCCTAAAAGGACTGTTGTAGTTTAGCCCCAGTTAGCAACTAAGCACCACACAGCCGCTCACTCACTTCCCCCACCCCAGTAGGAAGGGGGAGAATTGCAAGAACAAAACCAAGAAAACTCATGGGTTGAGATAAGAACAGTTTAATAATTAAAATAAAATAGTGATAGTAATAATGGTAATGATAACAATAATGATTATGATAGTAATGATAATGATAATATAATAAAAAAGAAAATAACAAGAGAGAGGACTGAAACCGAGGGAAAAAAGGGAAAAGGAAAAAAAACCACAAGTGCTGCAGCCACTCACCACCCGCTGCCCGACACCGCCAGTCCCCGAGCTGCAATCACTGCTTACCCCGGCAACTCCCCCCAGTTAATATACTGGGCATGACATCACATGATATGAAACATCCCTTTGGCCAATTTGGATCAGCTCTCTTGGATGTGTCCCCTCCCCTCCCGCCTTCTTGTGCACCTGGCAGAGCATGGGAAACTGGAAAAGTCCTTGACTAGTGTAAGCACGACCTAGCAACAACTAAAACATCAGTTTGCTATCAACATTATTTTCATACTAAGTCCAAAATGCAGCACTATACCAGCTACAGTGAAGAAAATTTAACTCTATCCCAGCTACAACCATGACAGGTATGTAATAGAATTTTATTAGAATATATGGTAAATGCCCAATGAAAATACAAAATAGACCTTTTCTTGTTTAGTTGCTCTTAATAAATAGATCTCTCAAACTGTGTGGCTCAAGTTAACATGCTTTGGGTCAGGAATTCTAGGGGGAACTTACCAAATGTGTCACAACTGTTCTTATTTAACAGCTTCATCAGAGCACTTAAGAGGGAACAAACATTATGTTAATACTATTTGCAGGTTGCACTTTTTCAGGGGACCTTTCAAACTCTAACAAGGACATAAATATAACAAAAGTCAAAATAGAAAAGTCAAATAAATGGATATACAAATAAAAATAAGTTTTTGAAAGGTAAAAAAATGTAAGCTACAACATCTAAGGAAATATGAAATTCCTACTTTGCAATCAAAAGGAGGGATAAAACATGAAAGTTAAACAGATCAGGAAGTGATAGTAGACAAAAAGTTGCATATTAATTTATAATACATGACAAAAAGCAAGTGCATTGTAATTTATAATAGTATATAAAAGAAACATTCAGACACAAAACACAGAAGTGACAATTCCTCTGTGTTATTTCATTTGGGAGACCATGTCTGAGTCTGGGGTAAACCAATACTATAGAAAGAATACTAGAATAAAAAGATGAAAAACCAATAAATGTGTGACTCATTTTTCATGACATACTATAGTGCAGAGAAATCTGCATTGTGTTAATAAACAGCAGTTCTTGTACATAGTTGCACTGACTCTTAGATGTGGCCCTGTCTGCTCACATTCATTCTGATCAGAATCAGCTATGGTCTCCCAGATGGGGCTCAACGTAGTTCATGAGACAGCAGTAGCTACAGACTGCTCCCAGCAGCCACTGTGGATGTGATTTTCTGCTTAGTGATATGAACATGTTGTAGGCTGTGCCACTTGCTTGCAGAGAGTAACAAGCCCTGGTATCTTATAAATAGACATAACATTATTCTTATTCGTATTTATTCTTATTTACCATTACAGACATACCTTAGCTAAATCTACATTGCTAAGTGCATTGGACCCAGGGAGTGAGTCCCAGCCCTAGGACAAGTGATGAGAAATAGCTTGCAATAACACCGTCCAAGGCTTTCTGTGGAGGGGAAAGAGATATTCTCTTCCACAGAAAATTAGATGTGATCTACTATGCATGCACTCTACAGCATTGGGTCTTCTAGCCTCATCCATCACTTCTGTGACACTAAAATGTAATAATTATTTTCTTTGTGTTTTTTTTTTTCTTTATCCCCATCCCCCTCCCCCCAGTGTAATGTGTCCAAAATATTGCAATAATAATGCTGTATCCCACCAAAGTATTTTTTTAATAGAATGAATTTCTGGTATGTTTTACATATGCTGTGGTGTGGTATAGGGACCTGTAAGTGTGCCAAACCTGTTGGGACAGTTTTGGAGCACTGTGTAAGGTGTTGGTCAAACTAATTGTTTGTATTATCTTGTTTACTTTGCTTTCTGTGACTAGGTCCTAGAGTCAGAGCTGGACCTATGTTTTACTTAGGAACACTCTAGTTTTGTGAATCCACAAGAGACTCCAGGAGTGAAATAAAATGTTCATTGTTTGGGCAATCACAGGAGCAGGTCCTGGTTCAGTAGAGTGGAGCTAAATTATTTAGCAACATAGCAACAGCTACTTTGAAAATACCATCAGTATTGATAAGAATAAAACCAGACCTGCTGTTAGGAGAGCTATACAGAACAGTTTTTGAAGAAGTAAATAATATCTATAGCTTAACAAACACAAGAAGACTGTAACTTTGTGTCATGGTTTTAGCTGGGATAGTTGATTTTCTTCACTGTAGCTAGCATAGTGCTGTGTTTTAGACTTGGTATGTAAATAATGTTGATAACACCCTGGTGTTTTAGTTGTTGCTGGGTAGTGTTTACACTAGTCAAGGACTTTCTAGCTTCCCATGCTCTGCCAGGTGCACAAGAAGCCGGGAGGGGAGGGGATACAACCAGGAGAGCTGATTCGAATTGGCCAAAGGGATGTTTCATATCATGTGACATCATGCCCAGTATATTAACTGGGGGAAATTGGCCGGGGGAGGCAGCGATCACGGCTCGGGGACTGGCAGCGTCGGTTGGCGGGTGGTGAGCGGTTGCAGCACTTGTTGTTTAGTTTTGGGTTTTTTTTGGTTTTTTTCCCTCTTCTTCCAGTGTTCCATCTCTCTCTCGCTCATTATTTTCCTTTTCATTATATTAGTATTATTGCTGTTTTATTCTAATTATTAAACTGTTCTTATCTCAACCCACGAGTTTTCTTACTTTGGCCCTTCCGATTCTCTCCCCCATCCCACAAGGGTGGGGGAGTGAGCGAGCGGCTGTGTGGTGCTTAGTCGCTGACCGGGGCTAAACCACAACACTCTGTCTGAGCATCTCTGTAAATAGGATCAGGCAACACAAAAGTGTTATCCTCAAATTCTGGGCTGTACAACCTGTGCTCTATGTCTCCTGAAAGCACAGGAGAGATTGTCCCCACTAAGTTATCAAAAAAAAAAAAAAAGATGACTTCTTAGTTATATGACTTCAATGTGTCTAAATGCAAAAAAACAGGTGAATTATCTAGAATGGTAAAAAAGGGTGTGACTCAGAGTGATGGTCTAATATTTTGAAAGAGAAAATATAGATCAAGTGTCTCTGTTCTGTGAAACAAATAAAGAGAAAAGGCCTTTACTGGAGATTTTCAACATTGCATAAGCAACTGGAAAAGAAAGTAGAAAAAAAATTTTTTGAGCCCCTTACTATTACCAATGCAACTGGTGGCCTTCCAAATTTGGTCAAAAACTGTTGCAGTTTTTGCCATTAAAAGTGAGTAGTCTGTTTAGCAACAATTTTGCTAAAAACATTTGTAAAAATGGCTTGCTTATTAAAATTATAAAAATATATTTGAAATTAAACCCATTGTTTTAATGAAAATGCTATTTAAAAGTCAAAAAACATCTATTCTCTACACGTCATTATCCCTTTCAGAATACAGAGTCCTGTATTTTCAGGCAATTTTAAATAATGAGAACTATTAGACTACTAATGCCAAAAGATTATATTAAAATTTATGTTTTCAAAATATTCCACAAAAAATAACTAGAATTTTCAGTCATCTTAACTGAATAAAAAGCTAATTAATGAACTGTACTGGGAGAAAGAAAAAACAAAACAACACAAAAAATCCCACAAACTAACCACAAAAAACTCAAAAAAACTTGTGGGTGATTTTTTCTTTAGGAAAGAAGATGTCAGCTTACAGTAATATGTCTTGATATACAGATTGTTGCCAGATTTTTGAGAATAGCATTGAATAAATGAATCAAACCCAAACGTCAGTTAGGCAGTCTGTCATTGTTAAAATCAGAACAACTAGACATATCTTTTAATTATTCTTCCTTGTATTAATATGTTAAAATTAAACAATGTTGCACTAGAAATCTTACATTTGTGAAGGTTGCTTTTTACTAACAATCAAAAAAATACAGAATAAAAGCTGAATATTTCTTTTGGATACGATAATTTCTGTGTTGTAATTTTTGAAAAACACTTTACAATAGTCCTGCTTGTAGAGAAAGAAGTGCTTTCCTTTTTCTCTATTATAATTTAAATGCAATTAATTAACAAGTTTTTTTTGTGTTATCAGGCACTGTGTTAAATCACTTGCCTTATACTGATATTTAATAAGGAGTTCTACTCCTGAATGTCACAGCCTTTTCTTCCTTAATACAAACAATATGCAAATGCAATATTTTCTTTCAAGCTTTGCATTCATTATAAATATTGTAATTATACGTGATAAAGAAAAAAAGTTATAAAATTTATCATGAAAGACCCAAAGGTAATTTGTTTTGAATGGTGCTCAAAAGAATCATAAGTGTGGTGTCAAACAAATAAAAAGTCCCTGCTGCATTTCTTTCTGCAAAGTAGATTTTAAATTACTTTTCAACATTTGTAACAGCTGGAAAATATTTCCTCTACCATTTTTCATTTGTCAATTTTATTATTTCAATTCCCTTTTATCTCCCACTGCTCCTCTAAACTGAACTGAAAATAAAAAAGCTTTTTTTTTTTTTAAATTTCACAGTAACAAATTCCATGTATACAATACTTTGTCCTACCAAACCACACTGAAGACAACCACCTTAAGAATTGTTTCATACCTGAAGGTGATGTCCTATTATTCCTATTATTTTCTTTAGGATGATAAGTACAAAATGAAGGTAGATTTTCTTACAAGAATAGTCATCATTTAGATAAGTTTATAGAGTGTGTTTCAAGGTACAGCAAGGTATGTCACAATGCCAGCCTAAAAACTGTGACGTTTTATAATTATATCCCACAAAAAAATGATCTTACACATGTATACATAAAGGGGGATTAAAAACACAGCAAAGTGATTTGAGATCAAAGAGAAACAATTCAGAAGAGAAGGAAATCCATAATCTTAACTTCAAATCACAGAGTTCAAGACAATGGCATTTGTCCATCTACTGGTTCATCCAACTGTCTCTGTTCATATTTGAGTGGTAGTTAATAGTTAATATATGCCATATTCTATAGTTAGAATACCTCCTGGTTGTAGATACCTAATGGTTATGTATCAGAATCAGATCTACTTTTTGGAATTGGTGAAGGATCGTGGGTGTTTGGATGTCTAGCTAGGGTGGGATGAATTGTGTTCTGGGGATGTTGTTTGCTCTGTTAAGTATACAGAGCATCCAAATAGGATGGTCCAGAACTCTGCCTTTCTCACACACATTTTTCTCTTGGGCAAAAGCCTTTACTATCCTTTACCTTCTATTCTCAGCCTCTAGCTTCCTACAATCCTCAGTGTGTGGCTAACTGCACTCTAGAAATTAACTCGAGCACATTCTGCAATTTTTAAAATACAGGCTCCAAAACTGAGACTGTCTATTTTAAATGCTAAAAAGCATTCCACTGTATTCTGAACTCTTTTGTGCCAGGATGTTCTCCATGGTAACAGGAAATTGTAGTCCAATTAAAGGATGTCTTAATAGTGTAGTAGTGACAGTGTAATGCTTTAATAGTGTAGTATGGTGGGAGTTATCAATACAAAACTGAATAAAGTGCTTTTTGTCTTAGTTTGAACCATCTCTGGACAACCACTGAATTTTAAGTGGTTTGCAACAACAGATATGAAGCAGCCCACTTTTACTTAAGAATGAGTCAGGTTCATCCAGATTTTTTCGAGTCTTCAGTCAGGCTTCAGAAATTGCTCTGATTTTGGCATCAGGTTTGTCATTAAACCAAAAGTGTAATGTTTGGTAGGCAGTTTGAATGCAAGCTAGAAGGCAGCAAACTTTTATGAATTGCATGAACCAGCTCAGGGGGAAAATGTTCTGATTACAGAAAACACTGAGTTCATACAGGGTGTATTTAGAGGTTTAACACATCTATTAACAAAATCACTCCTTAATTAACATTGTCTTTATTAATTAACAAAAGCACTGACAGACTAGTGATATGACACCCATTCTTACAACAAGCAGGCAAGAGTTGTTAGAAAAAAACTGTGGGTTGCTGCCAGGATGAAGAGGAGCCATGGGAATGCAGCTGCAAATCCTTACAGAGCAGCTATGAAGGCAATGAAAAATCACTGCTGAGGCAACGGATAGAAGAAAGGGGTTTGTAACACTGCCATAAAAGAGAAAGAAAAAGGTACAGAGATAATAAGGAAAAAAATCAAAAGACAGAGGGAAATATCAAGAGAAGAGAAATGGAAGGAAGGCAGTAACTCAACACAGCCTTAGGACAACTACATTACTTTTAATTGATTCAAATTATTCAATTCATTATGTTTCAATTGGAAGGAAATGGAAGAGCTGGGGAAGAGCTGCCAGGCTGAGTGTAGTAGGGAGAAAGAAAACAACAAAACCATTTTTCTGATAAGAACAGGAGAAACAAAAATCTTCTTGGTAATTTTAACTGTTGGCACTCATGGGGGGAAAGAATGGTCATGGCTTCAGACTGTCATACCAGCATTGCTTATTGCCATGTGAATTAATAAGACGCTATTATTTCAAAATAACCACTTGGCTGCAGGATCAAATGCACGAAAGTTTATTGATTGTGAAGGGAAAAGTCTCTTGTTTAAATTCAAATACCTTTGCTTTTGCTTTTTACTTTAAAAATAAATAAACAGAAATATTTTGAAAAGGTACAGCGTTTAAGGAATGACTTAGAGTGAATCTAAGATACAAATAGTCAGCATATATGACACCAACTAAAACTGAGAAAGAAATTATCTCTCTTGTTTTATTTTAGTGAAATTTCACTGAAATCAATGAAATCTAAAAATTATAGTATTCTATTAAGGAATAAAATTCTAATGGCAGGTCCATCTGTTTGCATCTTCTTTGCTTTTGCCAAAGTGGTGCAAAAAGGTAACTTTTCATCCAAAAGCAGAAAATTGCTGGAGAAGCAAGACCTAAGATTAGATCCAAAATGATATTCAGGCACCTGACTCCCATGTCAGAAATCAAATTCTGAATTACATAACCAACACGCCTATGTAAAGCACAGGGAAAGCTATGGGTCTCAGATTTGGATCTTAAAATTGCTATGCTGAGTGTCAGTGGTCTAGGCTACCCATTAGAAATGTTGAGTGTATGCTGTTTTCTAAGTTTCTGCTTACTTCAGTCCTCAGGGTCCCTCTGCATCTTGCAATTTAAACTTTCAGGGCATTATATGTAGTCATTTCAAAGTCAGAGTAGAGACCATAACATATTTCTTTCCAAATTCAGGGACAATGGCAGTCAAACTGCTTCCTTTTCCTTCTTCCTTTTTATGATAGTCTAGGTTAGTCATTTCAGCACCTATATAGAGAAAAAGAGTCATAGCATCAACAACTTCTTCACATCAAGAGATTCAAACTTAGATCTAAGAACTCTCAGATGATTGCCCTGCTATGCAGAGAAGATAAAAACTGGCATTCTCAGTCCTTTCTGTAAAAGTCCCTTACATCCATAATTAAAATAATTAACCCAAAGAGATAACAAGACTGAAATTCACTTCTCTTTAATTTTAAGTGTTTACTTATAAGCTAGGAGTTACTCAAGATTATGCACCTACTGTGTCATTTGAGATGCCTCATATAACTCATCAAGACTGCAGCTGCCACTTCAAAAAGAAGTGGGTCTCTTGTAGGTCCTGTGTCATATTTCCAGTTGTGTATGGATGACTCAAATACACATTTCAGACAACATCTGACAACAGCAATTCAGAGTATTTCTATGTTCTACAGGGAGTCATTTCTAGCTGCAACTAGACTATCATACCAAGTACAAGCATATCTCAAAAATCCTATTCATCTATCTGAGATCCACAGCCTGTAATTATCTCCTGGGAACAAGGGTAGAACTCATCATACCCAAATGTAGCTCACCAAAAATTAAGCCTAATCCAAAAGAGCCCTCTGGGTTCCCTCTACATTTAGTTGTGCTCTATGTAGGTAGGAACTACTGCCTTCTGGAGTGGCTTGTCTCCATGAACTCTAAAGGGAGTAAGACAATTATGCTTTGAAACCAAGATAGATGAAATTAAAATAAGTGAATCCCACCCTGAATGTCAATCACTGCTTTAAAAAGCTCAAAATAGATTTGCTTTTTCCCATTTAAAATAGATCCAGGAGTTGCAACTCTGCACCCTGCAGCAGGAAAACTTAATCCTTCAGTCTAATATCCATAGTTGTATATGGAGCAAATGGAAGAGGAAATCTGAAGCTCCTGCAGATGATCCTCTGTGCAGGAAGTAATACAAAATTCACAAGACTAAAAAGAAAACTAGCAACAAAACAATAAAAAGAACATGATTGTAGTAAAGTTCCTGTGAGTGAAAGATGAGTTCACTGTACAACAGCAAAATGTTTTGTAGAACCAGAGCCTCTTGAATTTAATTTCTTAAAAATATTTCTTTGCTTCAATTATTCTCTGAGACTGATGTGACTTAGGATAGTATTGCAACCTGAATCTTGTTTTACATATAGAACATCCTAAATGGATATTGTTAATTGCAAATGATTATTCCATTCCAGAGTAAGTCAGATTCTGTCTAGTTGCCTACAGCACATAGCTATCACAGCTTGTTTAAAAAAAGAGGAAAAAAAAATCACTTTGTATGTTCCTGTGTTCCTAGGCTTATAACTTTCTTCTGAAGTTAAATGGTATTATCCAATAATAACAAAAAGAATTTGACATGAACAGCTGGAAAATTCATTTTGGGAATATCGGTGGATAGTTTTTGATATATATTTCTGCCACTTTAACCTTTCACAAAACAAGTTTGCATTTTTAGTGCACATCGGGACTGTCCTTGGAGTACACAGACGGTTCTGTAAACCGTATGGCACCAAAGCCTCTTCACTGTACATAGTTGATATGGAAACTGCTAGTCATCATTGAAAAAATGAAAAGTATTGTGGGTAAAATATCTGTTCCTAATGTTCCATTGAGAATGTTTTATTTACATCTGAGGAGCATGTTTAACAAAAATTAGATAACATTTTACAGTATCTCATTAGACCAGTTTGTCCACAGGGTTAAAACCAAATTAAATTCAGCTTTTGTTAAGGTTAAAAGCAAACAAATTCAGCTGGTGTTGCATTGCATTGAACAGGAGAAACTAATCTGGAATTCGCAACTGAATAAACAGTGTTCAGCATCTGAGAGGTGATGATTTTTCTCATGCATTCAGCTTGATTTTCCCTATACATCATGATTATGTTCCAGAGATTTGAGGTAAAATTTCTAAACTGAGGTGAGACTCTCATATTCAAATTTAAAAGCTTTAATGAAATATCAAAATCTGTTTTGGTTTACTTAAAGAGGAACAAAAACCAGTTTATGTATATCCACGCCAATAATTTTCAATAATAAGGTTGTGTGTTCAGATGCTAAATTCATCAAAATATAAACCCCATGTCAAATGGTTGGTATAGGAACTTACTTTTAAATATGTACTCCACAAAACATTACTCCTACATTCTGACTTCAGTGCATGAAAAACGAACTTCAAGAGGAATGAACATCTGAAATAGTGTAGTTTACTGGTATTCAGCATTATGGATTTTAGGTTTTAGGTTTGCATATCCTTTGCTCTTAGATTTGTGATGTAAATCAGAATTCTTCAAGCTCAGAATAATTATTTTTTCATAACTGATTTAGATAATTAGTCTGCGCTTCTTCGCATAGTAGTAATCATGCTCTATGTACTGCTATAACAGTCAATGCTTAAATTATTCTTAAGATGAACCACAAGGTAAAGGATTCCTTTATTTTAGAGAGGGAAAAGCAAAAAGAATTTATTACATGTGCATGGTAGCTATAGTTCAGGATTACCAGTATTTATTTATTTTTTATAATACTTTTCTACTGTCTATAACTTTTCCAAAATGTATCTATTTGGAGTTAATTGTTACGGAGTAGAATGAGGAAGCTCTTGGTGTATGTCAAGATTGGTGGAAAATATTTAGTTTTGCTCACGTTAAAAAAAAGAAAAATCTAACAACTTTCACTGGAAAAATCTACTTGTCCTGAGTTGATGAAGAGCAACTTTGAAATATGATATAGTACTTTAATTGTCCTAGGTATGTATCAGTATAGTCATCTATATACTACAAAATCATTAAGCTTTAAAAGAAGAACAGTTCATACATAATTAGGATCTTGTTAGAGTTATCACCTAAATGTCCTGCAGGTTCCATCTGTGCTGGAGCTGCTCTATCTCAGGGAAGCAGAAGCTCAGTAAGGCTTTCGCTGCAGTTATTTTTATCTGCAGTAATTCCCAGAATCGTAAAAAGATAATTTGCATCTTGGGAGCATACGCCTTCTTTTCTAGTATCTTCTCTTTCTTCCCTGCTTACTTCTGCTCCCAGCTAGCATTCCTGCCACAGAGCTCCAACAAACCTTTTTGACTGCAGAAGCAACATATGCTAGATCTCAACCATATTTGCTCTCATGCAGTGCCCTTTATCCATGTTATGCCCTTGGTATTCCTTCACTAGTATCCACATAGCAGAATAAGGAAGGAAGCAAGAGCCAAGCAGAGAAGACCAAAAAGCTGGACATGAGGGTAAGGGGATAAGAAGAGAAAACAGAGCAAGGCAGAGGCAGTAGCGGTGAGAAATATGGGCTGGACCAGAGGCAAGAGAGCTGCTGCGAGTGATCAACTAATGGAATGGGAGCCAGAATGGAGTGGGACCACAGGGTCTGAGGCAGAAGAGTGCTAATTCAGGTAACTGATGACCATAGTGCACCATACACCACCTTCACATCAGGAAAGAAGACTGCTCAAACTCTAGTATTTGGGGAACAAGTTTTTTTTTGGGGGGGGGGAATCAATGAGGCATGAAACATCCCATTCACTGGAAGTATTTGGAGAACAAAAAATAGGTTATACTCACACCTATCAAGGACAATTTATATATGAATACCTCCCTGAAAGGGTTAATCTCTTGAAGTCCTTTCCACCCTTAAATTTCGATGATTTTCGACTGCTAATAATAATCTAGCTTGACTGTATTAAGGTCCATGAAAATGGCTTCAGTCTGTATGTGTGGGTCCACTGCACAATGTCTTAAACCAATGGTGCTAACTTTTAGCATTTCGCTTTATGAAACTGGAACACACTGAAATTACCCAGCACTGCTGACCAAATCATCATCAAAGCATATTTTGTTTATTCTTTCCATATAAATATACTCTGAAATTTTCCAGTTCAGGTTAAATTGTATTCACTGAAGAGAGAAACATCTCCCCAAATATACAAAATCCAAACAATGTGTGTTTTTAAGTATGGTTTAAGTATTATAAGTTTGTGACAACTAAAACACTTTTCTCTGCTATACATGGAAACAAAAGAATTGCAGTTTGCAGGTTTTAGTTGTCTGCTGTGATTCACCAACAATTTAAGCTACAATGGATGTGGCCAGTCTACATTCAGACATACATATGTAGGAGCTGAGTTCTTAATTTTTTCTCAGACATCAGGTTAAGGCACAGAAAGTATTCTGGAGCTTCATTTCTGCTTTCAGTTGATGTGAATCAGTACATATAGTACATCATAAAATAACATTAGAAGTAGCTGAATTAGATGTCTGTTATAATCCAACAACCAAGTTTGGTGGGAAAATGTTTCTACACAGCTGTTTGGAGTGGAATATATGCATGGAATTTGTCTATATACACAAAAGATGCCAGGACAAGCTAAAGTTCTATTTATCATAGAAAGCTTGAGGTGGTGGTTAAAAATGTATTTTCATTATTAGAAAATGTAGTTCTCCCTAATGCTACCTTAGCCCTCACACTTTGACCAAAACCTTAATGTGTCATACTGAATCCACTCACAATAGAAGGCTTAATTAATGGCAATGAGACAACAAAAAATACAAAACAGCTCTACCTGTAAAGTCTCATCAGGCAGTGGTTATTTAAAAATGAGACAACAGTAATATAAATATAAACTTCTGGGAAAGAGTTTAAATGCTATTTTTACTGGGTTTGTTGGTTTGTTTTCTTCTTTTTTTCCCTTTTTTTCTTCCCCCACATATACTGCAGTCCGTGAACAATATTTTGGACAGATGTTTTGTGCATATCTTTCCTGAGTTAGTTAGACCGTGATGACAGGGATAAAATAGGCATAAAGAGTTACTTAGGAAAGTGATATCCCAAAACAGCTATTGTATGCAGTATGGAATACACTTCTTGCAACATTAATATGACTTAAATAAATTAAATGGGATACAACAAACAAGAAAAAGTAATGACAGATAGTAAATTTACTTTCTCTGAAGGTTAAATTAATGATGCAGAGAATCACTGCTTCGTACTAATGTAAGACAAACTCCATAGCTTTCGCAAACACAAAAGAAAACCATGTTATCTTCTTCTCTGATCTCATCACGCCTGGGTAAGAGGTGGAAGTAACTTGAATGCAGCAGATCTTACATTCATGTACACTAAGTGTTCTTACTCTCTGTGGTTTAGTACATGTTTAAAGTTAAGTGAATTCCCAGTTTGCTTTCTTGGGCCAGGGTATAGTGGTCAACAGCTTAAAGAATGGGTCCCAGAAAGGGAAGGGTCACTGCATATTTTTTTAGAGTAGTCTTAAATGCTGTCTGTCTTCCTATGATATTTTATTACACTGTTCTTCCACCCTCAACAATAGTAAGCTACTGGGAAAAGAAACCTGCTGTAAATCTTTTAAAATCACAGTATCTGTTTTAATGCCTTATGAAAGAGAATAAGGAGGCTGCAATGATTCTCAGCTTCACAAAATACTAGACATTAACAAAATCTTACCCTTTCCCATGCTCAGAATAAATGACTTCCATGCTTCTGTGGGTCTGTTTTACTACTTTGAACCCATTACACGGGACACCTATAACATCTCAGATTCATTAATCTCTTTCATATCATCTAGGAGGTTAATTTCAGTCTTTTGATGCATTGTCATTTGAGTCTTTCCAAAGCACTGTTAAATGTAGGGATCCATTAAAATGATCCAAAGCCAGATATTTTTCACATATCTTTCTTAATTTCTAAAAGCTTAAACAATTTTACTGAAATAATAGAAAAATAATAATAGAAGGAAAACAGACTACAAGCCAACTAATAGAATAAAATTAATATCTTGCCTGTTTTCTTTATTTCATTTTGAGTAATGGTCTGACCAAAAATTTATGGTTCAGATATTATATAATTATTTAACAGCAAAATGTTCTTGTGGTATAGCCAATAAGAAAGACATTTTATTAGTCTGAAAACTTCACAAACACATTTGTCATTGTACCAATTAATTGTAATGCTTACTTCAAGCACAGTCGAGTTAAAAGGCTGTGAAAATTAATATTTTTACATAACTTCACATATATTTTGCATGGATTGCCATTGATAATACAGATTCTCCCAAAATATTAATTAAATTGTTCCATGTATCTCTATGCTCGTGACTAGCTCTCAGTCTCTCACATTAATTAATTTTGTACACCTCAGTCTCGTATCAGTTAATCTTGTGCTCCTGTACCTTCGGAACATTTGTCCCAAATACCAATAGCAGGAACCACAAGTCCTGTAGTCTGTAAAGAAATCCTCAATAGCCAGCTTTGCATTTTAACAAAGACTGATTGTGAGTGCTGAGCTGATTTTTAATGATGAGTTTTCATATAGGTACCCTTATCCCTAACATCCTACTTGGGCTCTTAGGCAATCCTCTGTCATTAATCTCATCTAACAAAGTTTATTTTATTTAAGAGTTTATATTTATAGGCATACAATGAAGGCCTAATGCATCTGATTGATTATGATACTACTACCAAAATAAAAATAAGATATTTCTATTTATTAAGCATGCCGGTTTCAAAAGAGAGCAGACATTGCTCTTGCAGAAATAAATCCAAATTTTTTATTTCTTTTGAATGGTAGTAGACTGTTAGTAGACAATGAAAAAAAACAAAGGATTTTGCTTTCTACAAGAATATCTGCAGGATGCAAATATCTGAGTTCAAGTGACATGAAGATTAGTACAAAACCAGAATTACAATTACCATCTTTAAAATAGTTTGATTTCCACCTCATTATGAAAATGTCAGCTAGGAGAGATCACACTATCATTTTCTCACACAACAGGAAGTTTTCAAAGATAAAAGAGTAAAAGAGGTTTTTGGTTTTTTTTAAAAAAAGACTAAGAATTTAAGAAACAACATATATGCTATGAATGGCAAATGTTTTTTAAAATATGTGCACATCAAATGCCTGAGAGTTTTATTTTTTTTTTTTCCTAAAGAACAACAGTAAAAACAATGTTTGATCTGTTATCTGAAGTTGAGAAAACATAACATTTAACATTTCATAACTTGAGCAGCCTTCAAAGTTCTATTTAGAAGTTCATGAGGTACAAGAAAAGATTATGATTATTGTTTTTGTTGTTTTTTTTCCTAGACATATCAAGGGTCAAAGACCAATTGCGCTAGGGAATTATGCTCACAGGTACAAGGTCTCCTTAGAATAGAAAATGTTATCATACCATTCAAAAGAAAATAATCTTCAGTTCTATTAAATAAATATATGTTTTTGCTCATGTAATAGATCAGAAAGTAGAGTCAATAAACTTAGAATACAAATTATTGTTTGCAAAAAAAATTGTACCAAAAATTTCATCAAAATGGACAATTTTAACAGCATTGAAGCATTTCACAGATTGATTTAAACTTTGCAAAACCTCTCTGAGAGATAAATAAATAAAAAATAGCTGAAGTTTATTTCCAGAATTGCAAAACTTTTTTGCACAAAAATACTTTTGCAAAAAAATTTTTATTCATAATTACTTTGAAAAAAAAATCAATATGATTTCAGAGTATTTAAATTTCAGGTAAATATATATCTTCCTTAACACAAACTGAGCTGTGTTTTCTTTTCAGGTTTACAAGTCACAAAAAATGTTAGAAATATTTTGATTTTTAGAAAGATCATCTAAGTAAAGTTTCTTTTTTCACCAACCTTAAATAAGGAAGAAGATATGACCTTTTGGGTCACTGCAAACAGTCATAACCATAACACCTACATCAAAAATTGTAAGTCTTACAACTCCCCAACATTAATTGGTACTCCAGCAAAAATATTTATCTTAATGTCTTTGCAGTAACTGTTTTCTTTTGAAAATATGAAACTATGCAACTTCCTTATACTCTGCAAAAAAATTCTTTCTGATATATCTAAAATCAATTAGGGATTATCACACTAAATAGGACAGCATTTTAGCTTATGTGAAATATATCTTCATTATTACAGAGGAAAATAATATTGAAATATGATGAAATATTCCCACACATTTGTTTAAGTTATTTTTACACTATTTTAAAATTACAATTTTTGCTTTTGCATTACAAAAAAAACTCATTAAAGATGACTAAAATGGCTTTAATTCATCCTATGGGTCTTTATTTTTATATTCAGATTCTCTGTCCCATATTACAGGTCAAAATAATGACAAGAAAAACATTTATTTTCATGTAAATGATACTGACACATTGCAGCAACTTTGTTTAAGTAAACTCATGATAATTCACTTCTAAATACAAGTGTTTGTTTCACATATGTGTCAAGATGAATGCTGAATAATTTTATTAACATATATATGTGAAAATCAAAAAGGAATTAGTTAAATTAAAAGCAGGTTTAAGTAGAGAGAGATAGAATAATATGTGCCCATCTTTGAAACTGCCTGAGTTAAAATCACCTACACAAAATCTCACCCTGATTCATTAAGACAGTGAAGTGTTACATTTTCTGAATAAACATATAAGAATGTGTGCAAGTAATGATCTAGTTGCACTGAATCAGTCAAAACAAGCTTTGAAGAATCATGGAAGGAAAAATCTGGAATTCATTCAAGATGAAATTTGTTAGCAAGGGGCTAGAATTGGATTGAACTTATGTTCTCCCCTCTTTAAAAGAGGGTTCAGTCGAGGCTAGATTAATTCCCATCCTTTCTCTAGATGTTTAATAAATGTGAACAGTGGATTGTGGCAAATAAATAAGAAGAAATTTTTAGTTTGCTTATTCTTGTATTTTTTCTTAGAGCTTTCTAGGAATTTCCTGGTGACTATGATCATATTCTTTTCTTCCCCCAAATTTATTTTAACTTTTGACATATAAATGTCTGAAGATACAGGTCAACACATTCCACATTAGCAGTACTAGTTAGTAAAAAAATCTCTTTATTTGGCCCCTAACATTTCCAATGAACTACATTACAACAATATAACATGATGTGAAAACATATCTTCATTTTGTAAATGCATTCCTGGACCTCTACATTGATAGACAGCATGATTTTCACTGTGCTTAATCAACTACTTGAAGCAAAAATTTAACAACAACAAAAAAAACCTAACCCCATTTAAAAGTCCTTCTAGATATACCCGTATGGGTTGGGAGAGGAATCACCATCATTATAGATGGTTTGTTTTTCAGTATCTCTGTCTTGTTCAGCCTGGAGAAGACACAGCTACTGTGAGATCTACCTACTAGAGATCTAGCAGACACCTGGTACCAAAGAGGGGGTTACTTGGAAGACAGAGCCAGGGTCTTCACAGCAGTGCACAGTGGGAGGATAGCAGACAAAGGACATAAACTGAAGGTTCAGACTGGATGTAAGGAAAAACTTTTTGTATTGGACTTGCATGGCAAGGTTTTGGTAGCGGGGCGGGGGGGTGGGTTACAGGGGTGGTTTCTGTGAGAAGCTGCTAGAAGCTTCCCCTATATCCGATAGAAGTCCCTAATGCCAGTCAGCTCCAAGATGAACCCACCACTGGACAAAGCCAAGCCAATCAGCAATGTTGATAGCGGCTCTGTGATGGCATATTTAAGAAGGGACAAAACAAAAACTGTGCAACTGCAGCCAGAGAGAGGAGTGACAATATGTGAGAGAAACAACCCTGCAGACACCAAGGTCAGTGAAGAAGGAGGGGGAGGAGGTGCTCCAGGCACTGGAGCAGAGGTTCCCCTGCAGCCTGTGGTGAAGACCATGGTGAGGCAGGCTGTCCCCCTGCAGCCCATGGAGGTTAATGGTGGAGCAGATATTCACCTGCAGCCCGTGGAGGACCCCACACCGGAGCAGGTGGATGCACCTGAAGGAGGTTGTGTTCCCGTAGGAAGCCTGTGCTGGAGCAGACTCCTGGCAGGACCTGTGGCCCTGTGGAGAGAGGAGCCCATGCTGGAGCAGGTTTTCTGGCAGGACTTGTGACCCTGTGGAGGACCCATGCTGGAGCAGTTCATGAAGAACTGCACCCAGTGGGAAGAACCCATGTTGGAGAGGTTTGTGGAGGACTGCTGGAGCATAGCAAAGGTGTGAGGAAGAAGGAGAGGCAGAGACAATGTGTGGTGAACTGACCACAACACCTATTCCCCATCCCCCTGCACCTCTTGGGGGAAGAAGCTGAGAAATTGGAAGTGAAGTTGAGCCTTGGAAGAAGGGAGATGGGGTGTGGGGAAGGTGTTTTAAGATTTGGTTTTATTTCTTATTATCCTACTCTGATTTGATTGGTAATAAATTAAATTAATTACCCCAAGAAGAATCTGCTTTTCCCGTTACAGTAATTGGTGAATGATCTCTCCCTGTCCTTATCTTGACCCATGAGCCTTTTGTTATATTTTTTCTCCCTTGTCCAGTTGAGGAGGGGGAGTGATAGAGCAGCTCGGTGGGCACCTGGCATCCAGCCACGGTCAACCCACCACGCTCACTCAGGAGGCATTTTCAAAGCATGTCTTCTAGATCAGGTCCTGCATGAAATGCAACTAGAGGAGATGAAGAAGGTCTTAATCTTGCAGTCAGTAGAGTACATGCTCACCCAGGCTCAGTCTTCAAAATGAAGACATTTATTTTGTGCAGCACAGACTTTTTTCTTGCCAGTAAGAATTTGGATAAATTGATACTAAAATCACAGTGAGGATCCATAGGAAATCCACCCAGGGTAGACTGAATGTCCAGATCACTAGTTTTATGGCTCAGAACTTTTTGAGATTATTACAAATCATAACAAAATTAACTCTCCAATATTTTCAAATGCTCTCATAAAAATATTTCTCCAGAAATCTGTTTTTAGTTTGCTTTCAATTAAGAGATTTGCATCTCATTGAAACTGGTGCAGTATGATATATCAGGAATGTGCATCTTAATAAAGATGCTATTTCTGATATTTGGGGGGGGTGAAAATATAGAAATGTTAGAATACATCAAATATATATGTCCTATACATAGAATATGTGGAAAATAGATTTGTTGTAAAATAATTGGTCTGATATTAATCTTAGGTCAAACATATATAGTTCAGGTCCATGAAACAAATAAAATATTTACCTGCATAGATGGCAAACTTTCCCATTAAATGAAAAATGAGGGAATGTTTTGTATAGAAAAAATGCAGGAAGTGAAGGGAAGAAATGGAAGTGTGGATAGAATGCATTGTTATGGAGATGACTGTTACAGGGAATTAATAATTTCTTGGATGCACAGACAGCACCAGATAGAAAAATATAAAAATATATATTATAATATATATGAAAAATATATGATAATAATACATAACATTATATTTCATATTACATATTACATATTATATTAAAATATATAATGTACTGTGTTATTATAATTATATATAATTATTATAATTATAATTTATTCTTATAATAAATATAATTATAATAATATATAAATAAATATATAAACACATATTAGGAGAGGAAAAAGCTATAAAGAACCTGTTTATTCTGTGATCAGGTCATCATCATATAAAAGTTGGCTACCTGGATTCCAGTGTTGTCTCCAGAAGTACTTGCAAGAGCAGCTTTAGGGAACTCAGTGTTGCCCTGAATGGAGCACAGTTCTTATTTTCCAAAGGAAAGATTAAGAGAAAGCATCCAATGGAGAGGAGCCTGTAAAACAGAGGCAAGAATAAAGGAGGTAAAAAGCAAATCACAGAACCTAGAAAAATTGTCTGGCTAAGTATGGTCCCTGAGGGAGTTAATTTTCACTGCTGCTCTGTTCAGGAGAAAAATATTTTAACCCCCTCAGCAGATCCAAGAGATAAAAATTCTACACTACATCTTACCTGAATTTCATGACTAACTTTCAAGTTGCATTTAAAAAACTGCCATATGTTTCCATTAAAAACTTAATGTTCTCTGACTTGTGAATGCTGAATCTACTATTTTAACTACTCCCAGTTAGAAGCTAGCTAGCCTCTTAGCTAGTCTTGATTAGAAACTAGAGGACAGATATTTCTGTCCTATTTCTATATGCCCAACACCAAAGACTCATTATCATCGTTTATCTCATTTAAAGCATCATCTTATCTTTTTCTCTCATCAGCTTTCCACTGTCAGGCCTCGACTTCATGCTCAGGAGGAAGACTTAAGTGTAGTATTAACTAAGCTGGCAAACAACCTCCATGCATTCATCTGGAAAAAGTGTGTTTGTTGAAACTAATGAGAAACAGAGAACAGGAAGCAAGTTCACAAACTGAGCCCCTGGCAGTCCACTTGCCGTATTTGTTTAGGTAACACTCTCTAGGACAATGCCTGAACAAAGGTCTGAAAGATTACCTTGGGCACCACCCCAAAACCAGAACTGATCTGCACAATTTGGCTACTTTCACTCTGAACAGTCTTTTACCACCTGGGACTTTTCACCCTCAAGGATCACTGCTTTCTCTCATGTAACTTCTAGGGCTTGAAACAGTTCCGTGCTATAAAAACACTCCTCTGGTTGGCCGAAGTTCAACCACCAAATTGTTTCAGACACGTTCAACTGAAAAAGCCAGAAACTGATAACTATGTGGTAGGGCCAAGGAGCTACAGCATGGAGCCCAGAGGGCTGAGTGTGATGTAGCGTGGATGCAGCTGCTGTGCTGTAGAAGTAGTCAGCCTTAGGCACCATAGATATCAGACGGTCTCCACCAGGTGCCCTTAGAGAGGAAGGAACATAATCAGCCCACATTTTTCTTTAATTGTCAGTATAGTCTAGTCTATGTGTCCAACTAGAAGTGCATCTTTGGTTTATTAAAACTATCAAATGAACCAGCAATGGATTTCTAAGAATTTACGGAAAAGTGAGCAGCAGTGCAGAAATCTAAGGCTGAAGACAACTAACAATCCAGAAAGATGAAAACCAGAAGATTCGAATGCCATTGCTATGTCAATTCCAATAAGCTGAATGTGCCTAGGACAGTCCTACGGCCCAGTGGCCAAGCAGTATGAAATGGCCTACAACCTGTTACACACTTTTTACCCCACCAGACAGGATGGTAGCATGCAAACTGCCTGTTGAGAAAGCTCTGTGGCCTGTGCCAACCCATGATAGGTGCTGAGGAAATGTTTAGCACAGGACCAGTCTGCTGGTCTCCAGCATAGGTTATTGAGACCTAGGTTCTGGAAGGATCAAGAATCACCTCCCAGCTCAAGAATGGTTCATCCCAGAGAGCAGGAAGTAAAGCAAGAGTGGACAAGAGATCCTGACAAAACTCAAATGTAGAAATGAAACTTACAAGAGGTGGAAGCAGGGACAAGCAACCTGGGAGGAATGTAGTGGCACAGTCCAAGCATGCAGGAATGCAATAGGAAAACCAAAACCCACCTGGAGTTGAATCTGGCAAAGGATGTGAAGGGCAACAAAAAGGGCCTCTACAGATGCATCAGCAGCAAAAGGAAGAATAGGGAAAATGCAGATCCTCTGATCAATAGGTGAGGAGGTGGTGTGGCAAAGGATATGGAAAGAGCTGAGGTAGTCAATGCTGTTCTTGCCTCAGCCTTTAGTGGTATGACCAGCCTTCATGAATCCCAGGCTCCTGTGACCGCTGGAAAATTCCTTGAAGGAGGAGGGACAGATTAAGGAATATTTAAACAAATTAGACACAAAAAAGTCCACTGTGTAAGGTTATGTGGAAGGAGAGTATCTGCTCCTTTAAGAGTATCTAGTCAAGGACCTTTCTCACTGCAAAAAAAGGGATAATAAGAAAAGGAGGAAGCCATAAAACAAGAACATACAGGGACACAAACCTGACCGACAAATGATAGGGGAGGCAGTGATGAGAACCAAACCTAGTCAGTCACAGTAATTGATGAGGGCATGTGGGAGTGTGAGAATGTCTATTTCAGTGAGGTTATCTTATGAGGGATCTTGTCAATTGGAAAGCTAAGGGAGAAGGCAGAAAGTAGAAATGAAATATACCAAGCACAGACCTGACAAAACACACATGGAGACGATGACAAGACACAAACCTCACCAGTCACACTCATTGATGGGCTACCCAGAGACTTACCTTGCAACCGATAAGACTGTAAACCAGGGGAGACCCTGACTGGGGTGGGTGCGGGCATCAATAGAGCTGTACAGACCCACAGGGGGCATGCAGAGAAAGAAAGAGAAGGGAGGAACTAAAGGGGGTAGACAGAAAGTGTTATAGAAGAGGCTGGTTGTGTGTAAAATGAGCCTTGTGCCCAGTCACCATAGCCTGTCCTGTTTTACTAAATCGTTTCTTAGTGATCTCTCTGAGTAATCTCACTCCCTATCCCGTGTGTGTCAGTGCTGC
The DNA here is from genome assembly GCA_031468815.1 of Morus bassanus. Classification (NCBI taxonomy): domain Eukaryota; kingdom Metazoa; phylum Chordata; class Aves; order Suliformes; family Sulidae; genus Morus; species Morus bassanus. The sequence continues at coordinate 39,370,605 of CM062568.1, read as the reverse complement.
AAGGGCCCAGCACCAGCTACTTGGAGGGACTGGTGTGGGGGGACTGGGTGCCAGCTCCTGGGGTCAGACTTGGGGGGGTGGCTCACCCCTGGCCTCCGGTGTCAGCTACTGGAGCAGAGCCAGTGGGGTCTCAGTGTCAGCTACTGGAGCCAGTGGGGTCTCAGTGCCAGCTACTGAAGCCAGTGGGGTCTTTAACCTCCAGCCACTGGGGCAGGAACGGTGTGTGTCCCGAAAACCAGCTACTGGGTGGGGACAGGTGTGAGTAAGGGGCTCAGTGCCAGTGGCTGGATCAGGACCACAGGTCACAGCCCGTGTGCTGGGTGCTGGCTCCTGGGAGTGAGTTTCTTACCTTCCCCAAACTGTGTGTGCGTGGGGTGCATGTGGATTCACTGGCAAACTCCATGCTGGACCATGAAGGGAGCATGGGAGTCTCAGGTCTGGGCAGGGGTATCAAGCAAGTGGAGAGTCTGTGCTGGTATGCCCAAGTGATACTGCAAAGGAACAGCAGCAGTTGCATCCCTCAGCCTGGGCAGAGAACTCGGGTCCCCAGGGCACTGGGATGGGCTCCAGAAGCCAGGCAGGAGGGTCCTGGGCTGGAGCGGCTGGAGGAGGTGGCAGCTTCTAACATCCCTTAGCAAAACCTAAAAGCCTATGTAAGAGCTAAAAATTTCTTTCATATTGCTGTGCTCCAAGAATAGGTTTGGATACAGCCAGTATCTAACTGTAACAGATTCTTCTAGCTCTAGAAAGTTAGTAACCTAGTTGTCTGGTTTTTAAACCTACAGATTGCATCTAAATATAATTTAATTAAATGCCTCCACGATCTCCCTCCTGTAATCTACAACTAACAAAGTGTCGTGTTAACAGTATGAGTCTAGCCGCGTTTGACGAGCTACCACAGCCAAAATACTGGTCGCGCTCAAAAGAACTATCACGACTGGACCAATGCACACCACAATTTATTTGAGCAACAGATACACAGATTCTTTGGATTGCTGGTGATAGTGATTGTCTGCAAATATATATACAAATATATAATATAGCAAATATTAATAGCAGCGCTGATTATAACTAATTTAAAGTGACTCTATACAGAGATTTCTAAATATTTCCTAGGGAGACACTTGGTATAACCAAGTGTTCGAATCTTACCCAAAGGTGTCCCAATGGCGGGGAAGAGAGGCTCAGCCCATCAACTGGTCCCAGTAGTCAGAGTGGTACGATGGTATCTTCCCTAACATCTTCTCTCTCTTAAGCTGTATTTATATTATTTTTTACCTTTCAAGTGGAGCTTGAGTGGCTCTAGTCATACATACCTTTGTTATGATCGGTGCAAAACTTTCTCGCTTTGCTTTAAAAGGTATATACTAGAAAAATTCAATGTGCAAGCTCAGTGAGGGGTGGTCGCACCTTGGAGGCGGGTAACTTTTGGGATGGAGGTGTGTTTTGGTATTATAATGAGGTTATAATGAGCAAAGTTCATCCACAGGGCATGGTGCTGGCCAGGGCCTGGTTTCATGGTTCCATCTAGTTCCCGGACATGCAGTGATTTATGGAGGAATGGGGCCATGGAGCCTTCACCCCACTCCCTCCTCCAATTGTCTCTCTTAGAACAAGTACATTGAGTTCCCCCAGTGTTACCACATCTAAGATTGCAAGGGGTGTTGCTTAGGGAACAATCACTGAACCGATATTCAGCATATCAATCATAGTCCACCCTGGAAGTTAACTTTTATGAAATGTGGATATAACTTTAGCCTCAATAATTTCAACCTCAATAATCTTACCCCCAGTAATCACTCCACACAAGGCAAAGAGCAGAAAGTCTGAATTGATCTTTTTATATAAGACTCGAGTCCAAACTACCTAGCTGCTAGTCCCATGTGTACCTCTGTACATCTGTTTTAACAGATGCTGAATTAAGCCCACAGACTCAACAGTTTATTGTATTACATCATTGGAAGTAGGATTTTTAGCTGGTCAAAGAACTTTAAAGAAGAATATAAAGATACTCCAACATCTGTACCTAGAGCAATGATAAGAGCAACGCTAATTGGGGATGAACATAGTCCCTCAGCTTGTACTGAAGGATGTGGAGAGAAAAGTTGGCCAAAAATCTGTGGAAATAAACAACAGATAAAATAAACAAATATAATACGGCAAAAATCTTGACCCATTTCTAGCCCAGTAGCCAATTCTATTGGATTTTTTATGTTTGAACAGGGTCAGGGCCAAGATTAGACAGACAGGAGCCTGTAGAACAAGACTATTCTCTCCTCCACCTGCAACTATTAGCAATCCAACTACTAGTTTTACATAGAGTTTATGGTCTGATTGCTTACACCTAAACCAGCAATCTCCTTTAGGAGAAGGGAGAAAATTAATCTGTCTGTTTTGGTTTCTTTCACAATATTGAAAAACAAAGTAGTTGTCAGTTGTTGTTTACAAGAAGAAGAAAAAAAATCCATTTTTCTGCCAAGCCTCCCACTTTTTAATACAGTGAATAACACTTCCCTTACAAATGATTTTTGGGTGCCAGTGGGATTCCAAGCTCTCAAAAGATTTATGTAGAATCTCATTAGCTTGGTTTAATAATAGATGTAATACAGATGGTATTCTTCACTTGTATCATGGGCTACATCTATATAAAGTACTCTTTCTTTAAATAAAGGTAAACCAAGCAAGGAGCTTGCGTCCCACACTACTTAACTGTTGCTTCAATATCTCTGATGCTTTTGGATCACTCCAGCAAGTTCTTCCCAAGAAAATTCTGACTTGGAAGGAGTTAATTTAAAGCAATGCTTGTGTAAGTTTGTCCAAGTCCCTTGGTCATGAGCTCGTCCTATTGTTTTGTAGAACATAGCTACACAGGCAATATCTATACCAATAAAGAAAATGGCCCAGTTTCTGTCCTCTGGCTCTGAGGGCAAGTTATCTGGCATAATATGCCTCTCCCCACCATGTCATTAAACACTATCACCTCCTTAAATAAGGTAGCTTCACTCATACTGCCAACTAGAAATCTTCTGTCATGCCCTATACCCGTGACTAGCATTGACTGACAGTTTTGCCAAGCATGCAGCAAAACCATTGTAGAAAATGGTTCCAGAAAATAAACAGTATTGCAAGCCAGTTTTTAAGCCTGTTTAGTTTATATAGTTAGTTCACAATGGCCTGCTAAGGCTGTTATAGTTTGTGCTCTGAAGAGTTAAATATTCTCTCTTGGGGTGTGCATCATGAGTGACCAGAAAGTTTGGATGCAATACAGACATACAAGTGTCAAAAGGCTGGAGTGATCTTTTATCCAACCAGTCAGTAGTACTCATTTCTGCTTTTCCTGATTGTTTCAGCCTGACTGATTGTATAGACAATGTTATTGCAAGGGGTGGTACAGCAGATCAGATCTTATCAGATCATTAAAAAAAACAAGCATTTATATCTGAGGGGTTTCATTTCAAAGCCACTTTCAGCTGACCCAACCATTTGGGTCAAGGATCCAAGATAGTAAGACAGGGAACTAGTAAAAATCTATATGTCATTAGATATATATTGGTCCACACTTGTACCATAGACCTCTTATGCTCAGATGAACTTCTGACCTTCCTCTTTTAGTTCATGTGCACCTCTGAAGAGTAATTTTAAAAATATATGTATCATATTGGCATACGAAATGCTCAAGGTCTGATACTCTGTTCTGCTTTGTGTTGTCCTTCATCTGACTTAACTTTAAAATAAATGCTTATTTTAAATCTATCTGAAGTTGAGAGCAGATGGCAAAATTGCCCATCTTGCTAGTAAGATGTAATCTGTTACAAGAAGGGGGGGCAGAAGATTTAGAAAAATAAGTCAATTTCATCATTCAAGAATGTAAATCATAGAGCTGTAATATTCTTTCTGAAACTTCTTAATGATCAGTTACTAAAATAGCCAAACTAAGAATGTCAGCCTTACAGCTGCATCTTCTTAAAACTGATCAAAGTTAAACCCTGTGCTTTCCAAGTTTTTAATCTAATACTGTGCATCCTGCCTATCACCTGTTTCTCTTTGCACAGCAAAATTTGACCACTGATTAAAAAAACTCTGTATACATACCAGTAATTAACCCTTCTGCCCAGTACTTTCAGTTAGCAACAAAAGCCAGAATAGGTTCCTAAAAATTCATACTTAAAAAAGAACAAAATAACAACAAACGCTCAAAGAACTTCTGATCACACTAGCTCAAGTTTCCACCTGAAAATGTGGCAAGCTTACTCAAACCATTTGATCACCCAGTAATGGGTTAAATATAATTCCACACTGACAAATAGTGAATTCCTACAACTATACTTATATAAAATGAAAATTTTAACCTCAAGTTACTGAAAAGCAAGATAGCCCCCACCATCTCCTTCACATGTCATTGTCAGAGAAAATTTTTCTTCCTGAAAAGTCTTGGCTTCAAAGTAAGGAATATACGATGTTGTTGTGCTTTATTAGCTATCCTGGCTAAGTGATGACAACTCAGTAGCTGGAAGGAAGGTTCTCAACAACCTTTCAGTATTTCTTTCAGTATTTGCTTCATTTCACAGGTCACTTTTCACCCATTTTTCACTACTGGTCTTCTAATTCACAGATCTTCCTCTGACAGACCATCTTGTGCAACAGCACTTAACTCACTGCCCTTCCTTTGGAAAAGAGATTGTATTATGAAAGACTCTGCAGCTCTGCCACTGAGGATAATAAAACTCTTTTTAGCAATATCCCTAAGTAAGTCTCCTTTACCCCAGTCTGAGGACTGCCTACATGAAGCTGACTCATTGACCACGTGATTTAGATCTCTTCTTACTACAGTTCCAAATAAGAATGTGTAGTCTCTGCAGTGTTAAAATTTATCAACAGTTTACCTAAAAAATGTTTTGTAACTGACATGCAAGCAACATCTAGTTATTTCAGTTGACTTCCCCTGCAAACACCCTGAGAGGAGGCCCCTTTGTTAGGGAGTCCTTGGGGAAAAGACCTGTTTTTTTCCATTAGCAGGTGCCAGAAATTAACTCCCTACTCAGTGACAAGGGAAGCAATGTGCTTTGCATACAAGAAAATTCCCCCTTGGTTCACCTAAAGAATATGACCAATAAATGGCAATGAAATAAGAAATATTTGTTTACTTACAGTTTAGGTGTACCTGGTAAGTACAGACACTTTGTTCAAAAATTTTTATTTTAATATATTTGTATGCCTAATTTAATGCTACAGTGTTTTGCACATTTGTTTTCAACTACAGACCTTGAAACTACTCAAATCTTTGTAGTTTTTTTGTTCATAAAAGTCACTTAAAGACGGATCTTGAAAACATCATTAACTGCAATTCATCCTTGATCGTTTCATCCCTTCAGAGCTTATTTAAATTTCAAAGTCTTGACCCATTCAAATGATTTAAACAAGTGCTCTGAAGTTGCACGAGATACATGAGAACCAATAAGATCTCTCATAATGTGATCTTTCTTCATTGTGAAATTTCCTAGATAGGAATGATGGAGAAAATCTGTGACATCTGAAAGAAGACAGTCATGTTCAGATTAATTTTATGAAAAAGCAAGATGGACCTTAATCAAGGAAACACCCTTATCACATTTTTATTTCAGCCTTATAAGCAGATACTTATCATGTTGACTGTATTTGGCTTATTGTGATTTTTTCAGCATGGTCATTGCAAACAAAATTTCCAATGACCAAATTCATACAAACACAATGAAAGGCAAAACAGTGACATGGTTCATCATGTCTGGATGGATCCTTTTTGACTTAATCCTAAAATAAAAAAAAAAAAAAAATATATATAAAGAGCTAATTGCATGGCCTCACCCTCCTACATATCTTATTTCTCACATCTTTTAAAGGTCATTATTTACTTTATATTTTCATGCTTATCATTTTTTCAGTCACTTCCCCTTATAACCAGTAAAAAAGAAAAGTGACATGATGGTATTAAAAAAAAATCACTAAATTTTTATGATTAATTAAGAGATTCTGGAATCACATAAAGGTGAGAATCTCATTTTCATTGCCTTTTAAATGATTTGTAACCCTTCTTCATAACCAAGAAGTCTTCAAAATTAGAACTTAGGGTACCTTAACAACTAAAATTGGCTCTGGTCTAAAAAGAGGAAAAATACGCCACCAATTAGAAGGCTATTAGCTGGGATTGGTACTGCAATAGCAGTAAGCTAGTTCCTAATGACCATCGTTATCAACCAGATTCTCAGTGATGTTGGAAGAGAATAAGAACCCTCCCTTCTTGCATGGCCGGCATGAGGGATAGCCACCATCACCAGCTTTGAGAAGTGAGGAGGCTGCCTGGAAGACACTATTCTTCTCATCTTTTTTCAAATACTGTAAAAGAGTCTGGGAAGAGATACAGCATACATCACACCTGGCAATTTGTTTATTTGTTTACATTGTTTAGTCTCTTGAAGAACTTCTGAGAACTTGGTTTGCCGAACAAGTGAGTTCCAATGGGGTGAGTATGCTGCAGCCTTTGAAAGGGCATTATAATCTACTTTTTCCCCAGTGTAAACTTGAGGTGCTAATGTTCTTGAAATTAATATTGTTTAATGTTACATTATACAAACTCAATAATGTATAAGAATGTAATTTCAATGTATGTATATTTTCTATCATTTTATCCCTAAAAAATTCAGTGCAACTACTCCCTCTTTACTTGAGGAAAGTACAATTAGTTCTCATTAGTGTTATTGATCACTACAGACCGAACTCTAGTCATATTCTTGACTAAGAAGGTAGGAAAAAAGACAAGCTAGAATGGACCAGTTTTGTCAGAGTGCAATTCATGACTGTGACACACGGCTACATTCCATCTTCTGTTTACTCTCATTTCTTTCATAACAACTTAGTTTAGAAGCTCCTCTAAAAATTTGCAAGGTCACCCTAACATGCTTGTATCTTTCTCTAGTTCTCATTTTTCAATACAGTTGCTGTATTAACTAGTGATAATTAATCTTTCCACTCCTAAATTGATACTATTATTGAACATTCTTGCTATCTGTGTTGTAATTTCATCTATTAAAATGTGTGTATAAATGTAGCATTGTGTTATGTGAGGTGCTTCATACAAGTGAATCCATAAGAGTTCTTTCACTGAGTTGAGAGGAAACAGGATCAGGCTACTAAAAAAGGAGGAGAGGCAAAATATTATAAATAAAATGATCCAATTTCTATATGACTTTTCAAGCTGTGCTGTGACTCTGGGATCAATAAAAGACCTCATCAGTGGCATATAACAGTGCAAGAACTTTCTCATGCTCTAGCCCTAAACCTGTCAGGTTACTCCCTCAGCCCAGTGGAAGTTTTGTTGCCATCTTTGCAGAGGATTTCCTTGTTTCCTTGTTTCACACTAATACTTAGATCCGAGGCCTTTTTCTTAGCAAAATATATTTCAGTATCTTCTAAGTAACTTACTAGCTGAAAGCGCAGGAATACAAGCCTTCTTTACAAAAAAGATAAAAGAGTAGCAAGTAATAGTTGTAGGCAATGTTTTCTTTGTACAAATCACCATGTAAAACAGCCATTTCTACCATTGAAATTTCTTAATACCATAGACCTTAGACAGCAGTCTCATTTTTATTTTCTAATACTCTGCTGACACCTTCTGGAATACAACACTATTTTGTAACTTTATAGCAGACTTGTGTAGTGATAATGATGTAGTCAATAAAGAAAAATATCTGATGCTGCCACATGTACCAAAACACAAATATCAGCATAGTTTTTACATTCTTAGTGACAGTTTTTCACTGATTTTAAAGTATCAATATCATAGAACAATTAGGAAAACATAATAAAAAGAATTTATCTAGATCAAGAGGATCAAGTTTCAGGAAAACATCTCTATTGCTGCTACTGCTAATGTCTATGATATTTGATGCCATTCATAAAAACCCAGCTATTGGAGTCAAGGGATTAAGGCAAAATCTCTGACTTCTTGTTAAAAATTAGTAGAGGTTAAAATAAAGAACAAGACATCCTTTCAATCCCTATATCATCTTCCCAATTTAATTCTTCTATATCCTTTATTCCCCATCAATGTATCTGAAGGTGGAAGTCTTGAAGCACATAAAGTTTCACCACTTGAGTGTGAGCATGTCCCAGTTATCCATGACCTCTACATGAAGCTGGCTGGTACGACACAAGACTTATGGAGGAAGACTTATGGAGACCTTCATCCTTCTGGAGCTGCAGCTGGAGGCCAGGCATACAATGCCTAAAATGACAACATATACTTCTTAGGCTACTGAATCCCTTTGTTGCCATATTCAAAGACAATTTCACAGACACCTAGTTGACTTTCATCCTTAATGACTGAAAAGGTAAAAAAAAGATGTTGTTTCTTCTTTTAAAAAAAGTAAATAGAAAAAAGAACATGTGATTCATAAAGGTAGTATCTCAGGTACCTGCCTTTAATGCAGTCACAATAACAATGCAGTGCAACAGCGATGAGAAATCTTTTTGGGTTGTTGTTTTTTTTTTTGTTTTTTTTTTTGAGAGGGAGAAAAGGTTGTCCGATTCTAACAATTTTATTCCATGGGGTTTTTGAAAGATGAATGTCTTTATGATCACTGTTTAAAAATTCTGACAGAACAGATTTCCATTTGAAAACAATGATTCAATTAAATAATAATAATAATTATTTTTAAAAATGGTTGTGGGTTAATTCACATGAATACATAGGAAATCATAAAATTATTTACTTTGACTTTGTGTAATAAAAATGCATTCTTCATTACAATTACATTCGATCCAGTTACCTATCGACCAAAAAATACACCTACATAATCAAACAGCACTGGAGAGACTTAGGAGCTGAAGTAAAGGGGACAGTCTTCCAGGTTATTTTCTACTCAGTGCTGCCAGTCAGAAGGAAGGGGAGGCAGAAGCAGGCATATCATACATATCAGCATCTGGCTGCATAGCTGGTGTTGCCAGCAGAGTTTTGGCCTCCGTGACCACGGAGATACTCTTCAAAGACTGGGTTACTGCAGAGAGATGGGATCCACTTATCAAACAGGGGCAATGATGCCTTTGTTAGTAGGCTAACTTATTAAGTGGCTTTGAGCTAGATTATTTTGGGAGTGGTGTCCAAAGCTTGGAGAAAATCAATGACCCAGGGGACAAGCTGAAAGTGCCATGGGGGTGGCTCCCATGCTCCCCTCAAAGACAAGGGTCAGATGTCATATGATCTCAAGAACACTCATATTCTGGGAAACAGACAACAAGAAATGTGCAGTCTCCATGTGCAGTCTCAGAATTATGGTATCTTTGGAAATATAGAAATTTAGTGAGATAACTCACATGAGTACTGCAATGGACAGTTGCAGGCTATTCAAGAAAGACAGAAAAAGTAGAAGAGGAAGGATCGTGCTTCACATAGAAGATCAGCTTGACCATCCAGAGATTGACTATAGGCCAGAGAACAGATCTGTAGATCAGATGGTCTGATTTTAGAGGACTGAAGAAGTTGATACATGAGTAGGAGTTGAACCAGATGATCTCCAGAGGTCCTCTCCAACCTAGATTTCAGTATGACTCCATCGTGGCATGCTGTTATCAGTGGAAAATGAACAGCCCTTGAAAGGAAAATTTCACAGTGAGTCGGACTGGGAATGTCCCTCAATGGGAAACGATGTCATGAGTGATACAAGATTGTTCATGTGAGTAACTCCTTCAACTGGATTCATGTATCTGGCTCTTACTGACATAGATAATGTGCAATGATGTAAAGCAGCCTTTTCTCCTTTAACAGTTCAAGAAAATAAAAAAATTAGTTCAGGGGAAACTGAGGACTCAGTTTATATTGGCTTGTAATCTGTGTGAAAAGAACTGGTGATATAGGAAGCCAAGCAATGTTATGCATGTTTATTTCTTTATTAAACAGCGTAAAACTAATATCCATGAAGCTCACTTTGTTATTTAGCAGTTTGACAAGATAATTTCACAGGAACTAGGAAATTATATGCTTAAATCCTTAAAACTGCCACTAGAAACTGAGTGTATGGTGTCCAACATTGTTCCATCCATTTAAGTTTACCTTTACATTTTAGAGTTGTTATTTAAATGATGAGATAGCCTAGAATGGATTTCTCTTCTGCTGTTGCAGTGATTACATATTTTGAAGAATGTTTTATCACTTTTATGTTTCTGAGTGAAGTTTTGCTAGTCACTAAAGAACATTCCTTAGAGAATGTAGTGAAAAAATTTCACATCAAACAGACTGTAGTCTACAGTTTCTAAAAGTATTTAAAATCATTGTATGGGGAATGGAATTTACATATCTAACCAGTTCTTATCAATTAAACAGGGACTCTCCAATATTGATAATGACTGCCAACCAGCCAACCAGCCATATGAAACATAGGTAGTTTCACATATAAAACAGTGGTAAAATTTGAATTAAAAGTACTAGCAATGAAAGAGAGAACAAACATTTATCTGAGTTGCTTTATCATAGAATGATCATAGAATGATCATAGAATTGTAGAATGGTTTGGGTTGGAAGAGACCATTAAAGGTCATTTAGTCTAACCTCCCTGCAATAAGCAAGGACCTCTTCAACTAGATCAGGTTGTTTAGAGCCCCATCCAATCTGACCTTGAATGTTTCTAGGTATGGGACATCTACAACCTCTCTGGGCAATCTGTTCCAGTGTTTCACCACCATTATCATAAAAAAAAAAAAAATCTTCCTTTTTTCAGAGACAACATTGTCTTGCTTACTATTGCTGATATACTCAGAATAGCCTTATGGCTGCACTCCCTCAAATATGAGACCAAAACTAGCCAGACTGGATTGCTCCTGTATGTTCTACTGAGAGTAGAAAAAATTGCAACCAGCACTGGTCTTTCTTCTGGACAAGGGAGCAAAGGTTCTCTCCCACACCCATGGGAGATGTAAAGGTGCTACATAAAAGGTTGAGAAGATTTAGAAGCAAACACAAGAATCAATATTGTGAAGGCTGCCCTCAACCCCTTAACCAAACTAGCAGTAGTTACCAAAGGAGGTAAAGGCCTGAGCCATAGCCAGGTCAAGAACTTCTCTAGTTCTAATCTGTTCCCTAGAAACCCACAAAGGAGCAGAGTGACACAATGAGCACTGATGCATATGAGCTCAGAACACCGAACATGCGATTAACACATGAATAGTGGTTGGCTTTTCCAAGACTTATCTATCAAGGAACAATGAACATTGTGGGTACAAAGAGTCTCATGCATACCTTTCCCACCACATGTGATCTGACTACAAGCCAACTACTTTATTGCATAAATATGACAGCCTAAGCGAGCTTTTTTTGAGCTCTGTCTGCTAGGCACAGTGGCTGCATGGCAGTGCTCTCCCCTTGCACTGGGATGCCTCTCAAGATTACTCCTCAAGGCAGAGAGACCTTTTACCAATGGCAGATCTTTGGTAAGTGACCAATATCACACAAAACCTTGTAGTATGGTAATTATGATTTATGTCTTGGTAACATTGATTTTTGTCCTTGTAGTTTTGAATCATTGTTCAAATGATTGTGCCGTACAATAATAGGGTGAACCTTGCCATCAAACTTGGTTAAGTCACACTTTTACAACATCATATTAAAAGCACTTTTGCTGATACCTTTGACAGTGGTTCTTTAAGCAATCTAAATCACTCTTTCATGGTGTAGTTGGCAAGATCCTCAATCAGGATTTGCTGACAAGTATCTGTACCTATTGCAGTAAATAAAACAATAGTAGGACAAGGACTCTTTCCCTTATCTCCAGTCCTGATACTAGTTCATTGTTAAAACACTCCCTAGCATGGTATTGGCCCCTTCCAGCTCTCAGACTCCCAGAAAACACCAAAGCAGTGTCTGGGGATATGTTTGTGTCTGTTGCCTGTCACAGAGGACTGGGAAAAGTAAAAAAACTTTCTTCTTTAAGAGGAAAGAGGAAGAAAGATTTTTAGGTCAAGCCTATTTACAACTGCATGTGTAACCAATGTCACATCAGACAAGGACATCTAAAAAAATCCTGGTCTACAATCTTCCACATAATGCCAAGAAAAAAATCAGAAAAAAAGCCAAGATTAAAATTTACTCTTACCACTACTCTGAGCTTACCACTAATGGACAGAAATTGGTGATAAAGTGTGAAACTGCAAAAGACTATAAATGAAAATAATGAAAAATCAATCATTTCTGATTGTTCTTTTCATCAGGTATGAATAGTAAATACCTAGAAGATTTTATTTTTTTTTTTAACTATATACTCCTTTTATTTTTATCATAGTTTTGTTTTGTTTGGGTTTTTTTTCCTCAAAGAAGATAGGATATACCCTAAGTGTAGCAGACAGGTTATACCCTAAGTAGAACTTTCTTGCTGGCTTACAGATAGTTCCGACCCCTCAGCTTATTTGCCTGCAGAGGTACTAATGCTCTGAATCTTTGTAACCCAAAGTGAGCAAATCCTAGTTTTCCATGAGTTATATTTGACTACATGTCCCTATCAGATGCAGACAATATTTTCTTGGCATGGCAGGAACTTTATTAATAAAGTATTATGAAAATGCTCTGTAAGCTAACCAAATTTCATATCCACTTATTCAGTTATATACAGTTTTTATAGCTGCAGAAGAAAAAAGAAAAAAGCCTTTAAGGTCATTTCCTAAGCAACATGAAGGCTTTTTTTCCCCTATAATACCTGAAATTTCATTGTTTCCTCACTTTTCAGCCAAAAGAGACCTTTTGAATTTAATCTATTGCATAAGACAAAAAAATCATCCAATATCCAATGCTAACATAAAACTGAACTGTTTCTCTGGGTTTCAAGGGAAAATAGTAAAAGAAGAGAGGGGTAATGAACATCTATCTCTTATCTAACCTCTGACCTTTTTCTCTAGGGCATCTGAGATACTCTCACACTCTTCTAAATCACTTGGGTTCACACCATGAATGTTGGCCTTTTTAGTGGTAATGAATCTTTCATCACTGAACAACTATCTTGTAAAAGTTGTCGGCAGAGTCCATTGTTCACAAGATGAGCCAAATACATATCCAAGCCAAAATTAAGAAGCTAAGTTTTTCATCATGAATAGTACCAAAAAATTGCAATGAAGCAGTTCTACCACTTGATGGAGCCATTATCAAGTCGCCAGCTAAAACGTTCATCCTGAAAATTAATGACTGCAGCTGTAGCTGTCAAGAGAAGACTGAACCTACTCAATTTTCTAGAAATTTAATAACTAGTGAGCCTGGCCTACTTAACAGTGGGTTACATCAACCTGCCAACCTTGGAATACATCTTTATACCATTATCATGATAAACTACAATTTAGTTTGCTATGTGAGAATGCTCTGGGAGTAGCCCCTCACCATTGATGGTTTTGTGGTGTTTTTTTTTTCCTCCTTCCTACTCAACAGGCACATTTTGCCTATAATTAGTAGTGTTTTATTTTAAAATATTTAACAGAACTGGAGGGGTTTCAGCTGCTTACGTTCTTTACTGAGTATTTTGCTACTTTTTTGTTCTTTCCAGGGAGGAAAACAAAGGAAGTTCTTAATCCTAAAACCAAACCAACTCTTTAGAGAGCTCTGGCAATAGTCTAGGGAAATACTATCATCTCTGAACGCTCTTGTCAAAATTCTTATCTTGTTTTTGCAAGCCACTTCTCTTCCTTAGGACTTGTGAATATCTCACATTTAAAGTTGGAATGTAAGTAGATATGCATGGGGTTCTACTTCTTTCTGAAAGAGACACACTTAAAACACCAGAACACGCTGTGGACATTTGATTAATATTGCCTGCATGCCAATAAATTACTGGTAGTCATTTTCAGGCTTCATGGAAGGTGACCTAATGAATATAAAGAGAATATGAGTAATGCAAAAATAATGGGAAAATTTTCCATCAGCTGCAGGTTCTTCACATATTGAATTAATAGGGAAAACATTGAAGGACTCATTTCAATTTGTTGTATGCTTATAAAACCAATTATCCACCTTCTCTGCTCTAAGGGAATTGCTGATTGGAAGCACTTCCTATCTTTGGTTGAAAGTTAGTGCAAAACTCCATCCAACACTAATGTTAACTGACACTTTAGACCATGCATGGTATTTCAGAACAGAAGCACAATGTATTCACATTTGTTTCCTCATTCAGAGGTAAGAAATGGGGTAGGGGCATGCTTTCCACTTCCAGAAAGTGCTTTGGAACAACTGTGATGAAAGGAAGGAACTCACCAGAGCAGAGTAATTGCCTTTCACATACATATCATCATTTCTCTGCTCAAAAGAAAACACAAGCATGAGCAGAGAGACTTTATATTTAAAGGTCCACATAGATTAAATAAAAAGCACTGATTCCAAGATGAGACTGATTCCTCATGTGGTAAAAACTGTAGACTGAGTTGAGCTGCATGGTGATTTACACCAAAATAATGTGACAAAACTGGAGGTGACAGATTGATGGATCTTAGGACTTTATAAACAGCTTTCTCATAGTTTTAATAAATTCTTTTTCCATTTATTCATGTTTTTGTAGCACTTTTTCAGGAAACTTTTTTAACAATTCAGGGTTTAAAAGATTATGGGCAGCTATCTTAACTTCCATTCATGTCAATAGGAATTGTGAACATTCAATATTTCTGATACTCAAGTTTTCCTATTTCAGCTTCCAGATTGGCAACTCTCAAAACACTGGCCAAGGGCTTCATTTTATGCTCTTTTTTGGCTGCAGGATTTTGATCCCTCATGCTGGATTTGCATGCTTTTAAAGAACTCCTAATACAAGTCGACTACAGTAATGTCTCTTCCTTTTGATACATTTTTTGACAACAATATGTTGTATTACACATAAAATAATTTCTTTACATGAAAGATGGACCATTTAGACCTCCTAACTATCCATATCCTTGCTGACACACTGATGTGTTCATTTACACTCTCAAATGTCTGAAACAGTGGGTACTATGATTTTTTTCTACAGAACCAGAGACAATACACAGATTTCATGACAGTTTACAGGGTTTACAAGAGAAACTCATTCTGTCGTACAGCCCAAGAAATACACATAACCAGCCACAATAATAGGACACATATCTTTCCTGCCTTAGTTTTCCCTCCAGTCTTGAGTATTTTCTCTTCCTCCCTCCATCTATCTTCTTCCCTGGAATATGAACTTTCTCCTTAAAGTCTTTAAAATGATTGATAACAGAGTTTTCCTCCTACTCGGTTTTTAGATCACTTTGTTAGCTAATAGTCCTGATCAGCCTCAGCAGATGACCAACATCCACAATGATGTAGTTCACTGACAGCCTGCCTGGATGGGCTCTTTTGCTTGGTTTAATCACATTCTTTGCCCAAAGCATTTTTTTTTCCTAACAGAAGATTGCCAAAGTTCAGTCTGGCTGCCTTATGGGTCATGTGTGTCTGTTCTTGGAACTGTACCCGAAGTTGAAAGTAAAAAAGGAAAAAAAGAAGAGGAAGTAATCAAGCCCAGGTTCATAATGAATTTTTAGTCTCACATAATCCCCAGTATCACACAGAGTAGTTATAGTGTTTGTGCACAGATTCTATATGTTATCACAGAATATAATTGAAACATGTTGGGGGGAAAAACTTCCTCTAAAGCAGAAGGTGGTTAATAGAGAAAGAGAGATAAAGGCCTTGACTGTGTGAGGTTATTCTCTCTCATTAAAATGAATGGGAGCTGGCAGCACATGGTGCATCACAAAAGCAGGTAAGACCACAAGATAGCCCAAGAGGCATCAGTGCAGTGTAGAAATGGTCATACTTTGATTCACCCTTTCCAAATTGGAGACAGGCTTCCAGTACAGGATTAGCTTGGATATACATGATGAAAAGTAATCCAATGTTATTTGTATCAGTTGACGCTCACCATTACAGATGATGACAAGTAAGAAAATAAAGTTTATGTTTCTTCATAACATGAATTATTTGAATTGTGCCCTTTCCAGAACTATCAGGACAGGACATTAATTGCACAAAACATCTATATATCAGAAAAGAGCTGTTTTCCCTCTCAGCAGCATGTTCTTCATTAATAACAAGGGAGCTGGGAAGAAACCCATTTCCTTGTAAGTGTGTGATTCAATAACAGGATTTTTAATAGTCTCATGGCATGGCTTTGATAACACTAAGTAGATGACTGTCAAGCATGGCTACCAGAGAATGCAGAGACTAACTGCAGTCCCTGACCCGTCAGCTACTGAGTCTGTATTTCCAACAGAAAGACAGAAATCACTGGCACAAAAAACCACTACGTCTTACATAAACTATAATAGTTCTGTTAAGTGTTTTGCTTTGGTTTTTTAATGCCAAAAAAATCTGTCTCTTTCTTTCTGTGGTATCATACTGTTTGTGATTACCTTGGCAGGAAAACACAGTTAATTTTGGCCACAGATGCTTTGCTTGTACTCCAAGTTCATTTGACATAACACTGGTGCATTTTGTCAGGCTCAGCCTTTTCCATTTATCTCTTTTGCATTTTGTCTTAGGCTCAGCTCTGCTCTATCCACAGCTATACAACTTCCACTTGAGTCTGGGGACAGATCAAGTCTGCAATGTCTGCAAGAGGCCAAGCACACAGTTCCTAGGTAGTTTAAAATCTTAATTTCCTAGTAATAGGGCCATATTAACTGAATTTATTTTGCACAGAGGATGCAGGAGGAGTTACTCTCTGTTACAACAAAAAGCAGCAGTAGAGGGACAGGGAAAGCTGGGCTGTGGGCCATGCTTTTGTGCCCCTGCAAAAGTGTCATGGATCAGCAAAGCCCCTCAGGTGTTTCTGTCTGCACTATCTCTTCACTCATGCC
Organism: Morus bassanus; assembly: GCA_031468815.1. Classification (NCBI taxonomy): domain Eukaryota; kingdom Metazoa; phylum Chordata; class Aves; order Suliformes; family Sulidae; genus Morus; species Morus bassanus. The sequence continues at coordinate 39,353,760 of CM062568.1, read as the reverse complement.
ACATGATGCCTCTTTTCTAGCTTTGTCACACTTTCTGGCTACCCTTCATTGCACTACATAAGCTCCTCATTTTGAGCATCTTCAGTTGCAGCAAACGAACGGTCAGTCTCTGCAACCCGCCTGGCCCAGAGCTCAAAACCCCAAACAAAAGCAAGTAAGCATCTTTGTATGGAAACATACTTCATGGTACCCAGGCTATACTGCAAATAAATAAATTAAATGTTTATATCTTCCAGCATAGCCTTCAATGGCAGACTTTGTCCTAAAGATAACTAGAATGTGCCAAACCTCCCCTCTCGTAGTGGGACCCAGACAGTCACCAACATCCACAGTCTGGAAAGATAACTGCAACAACCTAAAAATATTCTGGACCTGCAAATGAACAAAGAGATCACACTACTGAATGACAGTAAAGCTTTGCAGCCCCACAGAGCTGCAAAGCAATGTCTCAAACTCATGTTCTTGCCTGAAGTGCTTAGAAATTATTCTTGCCAGCATTTTCTAACCAGGACCAGGTTTCATTAGGTAGCTTCTGCCCCTGCTTCTGGCTGACCAACTGAGCCAACACGTGCAGCATTTAATTTTATGCATATAAGTTTACTGGAATAGTTTATTCTGTATGAACAAGAGTTAATCTATGCTCTAAGACTCAACAACTAAGGATAATTTTCTCACTACAGATACCATCTGTTTTGCTCTTTAATTACACTACTCTCCAAAATATATTTTTTTCTGTTATAAACAGTTGGAAAAATATTAACCTTTACAGGCCCAAGAAAAAGATCCAAGTATTTGGCACCCATATTATCCAGTGACCATTGTGAATATTCTCATAATGTTCGATTGCAACAAAGTCTTATTTGACTGATTATGGAGTAAGGGGCAAAACAGATGAACATTTTGTTGTCAGCCAAACAGCAAGACAATTTAGACAGATTTTAATTTAATTTGGCATCATTTTCTACATTTGATTCCAGTTTTGTTATCATATAAACCTGTAGAAGTCCCAAGTACCATTCATACTTATGGAGATTTCAGAGCAGAAAGCCTTCTCTGAAATATGTTTATCAATTAATCAAATCAAGAAGAGGCATAACTACCATAAGAGAACTTTGAACTTGCATTGTTAACCAGTCAAAAAAACTTTGACACACTGAAACACATTTGCACAAAAAACATTAATTCTACCCTTTGTATATATTTGATTACAGTACTGTGCTTGATTTTCCATTATAACAGCATCCTATGGGGTGTTTTTTTAGAATCTGTGAGCTTTTCAAGTACTTAAATTATTAAACTGCCACTAGTTTTTAAAAATCTATTATACCAGTTTTGTTAAAATTCCTGTACATGAATGTGCTTCTGTATGCAGCATTTCAAAAGGTAAAATCTTGGGTGGATAAAATTTGGTTACATTTTTTGGCCAAAATTATTTTCATTGCAAACATGAAAATAATTTTTAAAAAATTGTAAAAATATTTGGAAAATTACATAAATTGTTTTAATGCCTTCTTTTTTTCTTATTCGCTCAGTACCTTCCAATAGACCAGTTCATATAGGATAAATTCAAAAGGCCTTGACAACAATGCTGTGTTCAACCTTTGAAATTAGACCACCCCTTTCTGAAAGTAAGTCAACAGTAATTGGTTACCTAAATATCCTCCGTATTTTTGAAAATCTTCCCATACATGAATAGGTTCAGTTCCCAAGCTGGTCACAGGATGACTGGGTCTGTCTTTACCTTCCCCTCCTTCCTTGTTATCCTGTGCCAGGCAACATCCTATGTACCACCTCTGAGAGACAGCAGGGCCAGGCTTAATGAAGCCTAAAAGGTAAACGATGCATTCTTACTCCCCACTTAACTTGAGTAATTGGCTGTCACTGCTTATTTTGCAGATTTCTGAGCGAAACCTTATACTCCAAAAAGTTAAATGAGCTTGAACAAAAGATGGCTAAGCTTTTCTTGCCATTGACTGGCAAGCAACCTACATGATATTAACCTTCTGAAGCTAACTATTCACTCAAAATAGAATCAGAGATGAGGCATAATTGTCATCAGAGATGTGGATCTGCAGCACTACTGAACAAAAATATCTTCCTAAGAGACTGAAATATCTACTCTGTTTTAAAAGGGAATGTTATCTCTTTTCACACAAATTCTTTGATTAACAGAAGGTAGCATAAGCTTTTTGCTTTTCCCAGTAGTGAGCAGTGATGAAATCACACTGAAACCATTTTCAAGAGGAACTATGAGACCCCAATTTTCATATTTTATCTAGGAAAAACAAAACCAAAACAAAAATCCCAAGTCTGTCCAGTGTTAGTAAAAGTATTAATATATAGGTAATTAATACACAGGTATTCTGAATATTACATAGATAAATTTTAAGGGTAGATCCACAAAGAAAGTTTGGAATTATAATCCTGAATATTTCCACATATAGATATGTATAAAAGTGTTTAGCTCCTTAAATGAAATTTACAGTGCTCTTAGGTGCCTAAGATACTTGTGTAATAGGAGAAGAGAAGGAAAAAAAGAATGAGATTCATAGTCATCACCACAGCGAGCAGTAGAACATCTAAGACAGATTACTGAAAACAATGAATATAAGGATGCATCTGAAGTTTTTCTTTTTTTTCTGGCCTTCCCACTTTTTCATTGCAGTCAAGTAGTTGGTTTTAAGCAGTTTAAAACATGATCAAACTGAAGGTCTACAAAAATTGATTTAGCACCAGTAATTCACAAAGAAAGGGAGCCTTTCCTAAAAAGAGGTGGGATTGCTCCCTGCTTCTCTCCAAGGTCCTGTGCCCTGGATGGTTCAGGGTGCATCCATTTGGTACTGCTATTAATATCCCTCCTGGGCTGGGACAGTGAATTCATTCTTTCTGGAATAAACACCTGGGAGTAGTGTAAGAAATGGTCCTGAGGCTACAGTTCAGATGCACTCATACCAGGTCTCATTCTTCTCCTGATGCCTGTGAAAATAATAGTGATTTTTACTTCCCTTGGGAGGTAGGAAGGAAAAGGAATTGAAGAGACACAACTAAAGGATTTTCAGTCTTGATTAAACTTAAATTTGATAACGCAGGCTACATATAAAGATGATGTATATGAGATAAAAGACAGGAAAATCTAGACTATACAGTCCTCCTCCTATTTCCTGATTTTCTCACAATACAGATCCACCAAGTAATATTTTCCAAAGAGAAAAGGATAATTCCTTGTGGTGTCATAATTTTTTTTTTTTTTTTTTTTTTTTTTTTTTTAGGAAAACCTCTGTAAATACTTAAATACTCTGTAAAAACTACCTGAATCACTTTGTAACTCTCATAAAATTCCAGTTTTCTTAAACATTACAGATTAAGATTTGCAGTCCAATCTTCAGCCACAAACTTTCTCATAAAATGTGCATTCCTAGATATACTCCTTGCAGAAACTATCAAAATACAAAACTTTAATCAAGAGTTCACCATGTTGCTTCCATCAGTAATTATGAATTTTATTAATAAGTATTAATATAGGAACGTAAAGAATGAACTTTTTTTAAGAGTATGTTATGTGTAAATTGGTCATGACTCTTGACAGTGCATCAAAGATCATTGAAACTAACGATCCTCTGAAAGGCTTAAACAAAACAAAGTTAACAAAATGCTTTCCCAACTTAGCTCCAGGTATTCAAAAATACTGATAAAAATTATGAGAACTTAAAAAACATAATATTTTTCAGTTACTGTTATTACTGTTCTTATATTTGGAGTTACTGTTATTATAATAACATTATCTTTACATCTGTCTTCTGGTATATTTATCTTCTCTTAGGAGAAGTCTAAATTCCTTTTCTTTAAAACTTGAGATCCTTACCTGATCAAAAATTCAAGACAATAGGAGGCTTTGAGGAAAGCACTAATTATTGCAGTACTTTCTAGCAGTTGACAGCACTGTCCTGTTATTAATTTAGTTGGCTCAGTATTTTGTAATATTAAGTGTTCTTCTCTGGCTTTACAATTATAGTGGTAATAGGGCAATCAACCAAGCAATCAGTTGGAACAGATGAACACAGTATTAGCCATACTGTGCCAGACCACTATGCTGGTCTAGCCTGGTCTCATGTCTGTACACTGACAGGTAGATGATGCCTAAAGACAAATATAAGCTCAGGCAAGCCGATGACATAAGTAATCACACCAATATCACACATGTAATGACAATGAATAATCTCCTAGACTTTGGATATAAGATGATCAGATGGTCACTGTAATAACAATTGGTGATTTTTTTCTTCGGTATCTTATTCAATCACTAACTTCTTTTGCAGCCTGAGTATGCATTATGCAAAGAAAGACCTCTTTTTTTTTTTTTTTTTTGCTTTCAGCCAGACATTAGTTTCATTTAGTGCTCCAGATATTAAGAAACTGCCCCCTTCTCCATTTTCACCTTTCCCATTCCATTCACATTTTTATAAATCTCTGTCACATTCTACCCCTGCATTTTACTTTTTCCAGACTGAAAAGCCTTATTGTCTCACATCTGTCATGTCCCAGCTTGAGAAGAGGGAGAACAACCAAGGTTCTAATGATCCCCTCAGACTAAGTTAAGGTGAGGCAACACAAAATGATCAACTAAACATTTTATTTCAGTGCAGAAGTAACTTGAACTTGAAAAGGCAACTTGAACTTGAAAACATGGAAAAGCGTTGACAGTGGAGTTTCTTATTAAGAATATTTGTAAAAGAAGAAGAAGAAAAGAAAGGGGGGGCGGGGAGGAAGAAAGAGAGATAGGGAAAGACAGGGAGATGTCACCACCCTTGGAACCAGTGCTGATTATGATATAAGTGACGATCCAGTCTCTTTGTTGTAGTGTCTTTTATAGTCTAAGTCCCACATTCAGGTATGCCTCCTGTGAGCTTATATGGTTCTTGTTCCAGAAGTTTCATGATATTCTGTGCAGGTGCCATTATGAGGGGTGGTCGCAAGGGGTCTTTTGGGCAGTCATAAGGCCCTTTCTCAAAGAAACTTTGTATGACCTCAGCAAGTTGCTATGTGCACCCCCCATGCCCTGCGTCCATCAGTTTCCTGCCTACAGTTTACCACATCCTGCTTTCCAACAGTGTTTGAGACATTAACTCTTTCAGTCCCTTACAATATCATAAAGACATGTCACAGTTTTGATCATCTTTGTTGTTCTTCCCCATATTTTTTTCTGGTTCCAACATGTCTTTCTTAGGACAGGAATAATTCCTAGTTCTTTTTTTGACTGCTATCAAGAATTTATGCTTTAATTGAACTATCCATTATAACCCCAAGATCTCAATCCTGTGTTTTAATGGTTATCTCAGAGCACAGCATTATGTGTGTAAATTTTGGACCATTCATTTTCAAGTGCATGACATTACTTTTATCTAAGCTGAATTTAATATGCCATTTTCTTGAAGAATGTTGAAAGGTTCTATTGCAATTCTTCAGACAGCATTTGCCTTTATTGCCTTGAATAAGTTAGTAGTCAAGAAATTTTGTTGTCTTGCTCAGTCTCCTTACAGTATCACAAATAAACAACTTAAAGAGGACAGGCCGCAACGCAGTTCCTGACTACATTCTTCTGTTGCTGTGACCTCCCTCCCCTGTGAAAAATGAGCATTTATTTCTACTCCATATTTATTCTCTTCTCAACAGTTTTCTCTTAATTTGAAGACCTTTTCTTGTATCCCATGACTGATCAGTATTTTTAAGTGCCTTTGGTGAGGAACCTTGCAATATTTTCGCCTTTAAAATATTTTTGACATACAGATTGGAACAGGCAGGACAAGCAACAAAATGGAGAAATCTGAAGCATTTCTTCTGAGGGGGGACATAGCTGTAGCATGTCATGATATCCTTTTGCTGCTTATGACTGGCTTTCCTTCCTGAAGACCCTAACATCAAAATCAGTCTGGTGCACATCCAGGTCTTCTCAGCAGTAGGATGTTGTTGGGGGATATACCTGGACATAGGAGCTAATCAGGACTTTACAGTTCAACAACTTGGAAGTTGCCTAAGAAGAGAGAGACCTGCCTGCAGGACTAGAAACCAAACCTTAGATGGCTGCATTTAAATTTTTCCAACCACAGAAACCTCTGAAAGTGCCTGGGATGGAGGGAAGGATTTGAGATGAGAGCACAACACAGTGAGCAAAAGGGAGATTTGCTTTAAAGACTTATATTTCAGCTCTTTCATCCAGGAATTCTGGATTCCTTTATTTAGAGTTACAGTGATCTAGATTCTTATGTGTGTGTGTACGTGTACTAATAGGACTTAACTTTAGAGACTATGAGTTGTCAATGTCCTTCAGAGAACTTCAAGGAAAGTAAGGAAATGTTCTGCTTCAGGCCCCTGGGAGACTCAGGGAACTGTGACAGCCATGCATACCAATAACCGTTTCAACAGAATCTGAAAAAATTAACATCAGTGATAATCTTGAGTGAGATATTTGCAGTTACAGTATTCATACACTTAGCAATCATTTCCTGGAGCTCTGCTTTTATTTCACAATAGAAGAATGTGAATATAACATTGTTAATTAATTCACACTTTCTAATTTTGCTATACCTTATTAGAAGAGACATAGAAGCAAGCCCTAATGATTTTCTTGAATTTTACCAGACAAATACATGTAAGGCAATTGATGCTTTTTGATCATAGCTCAGCTTGATTCTTAACTGATTATAATTGAGTCTAATTTGTTTTCCTAACTGAACAGCCTTCATTCCCAATAAAACTGTTCCAGTGAATTATACTAAGCACTTGAAATGTTGCCTTTGAATGTTGCAAACAACCTAACTCAAACTAGATGGACTTCAGGTCTGAATTGATTTGCTTCATATGTCACTCAGAATAAATATTTTTCTGCAAACTCAAGTTTCCAAGTTGGAATTTATTGTTCTGTTTCTTCTTTTCTTTTTTTCTTGTCTGTGTGTTTCCTGAAGCTACTGCAGAAATGAAGTTGCTATTACAGAAACATCTCTTTCTGGTTTTGTTTTTGATTTTTTTTTTTTTTTTAGGGTCCCTTGCTTTCTATTGGCTTCAGTTTTTTAAAGCCAGCTGCTTTTGTGACAACTTATTTGACTAATTTATGAGTATGATGACTACCATAGTTCAAATGAGAACTATATGAATTCACATAATTTTCCCAAGCAATAAATATATACAAAATTTTCGCAGTTTGGAAAGCTCCACAAAAGCATCTTATATTTATTAACCAGTATTCTTTATATATTTTTAAATTAAGATAACAGAGTAACATATAGTATCATAATAGCTACAGTTTAAATACTGCTACTACAGGACTACTTTATATTAATAAGATTTTATGAGCAAATATACAGATGTAGCCATAAATAGGGTGAGTAATCAATTAGCTGAAAGTGTAAGGGCTCAGGTTTGTACACCTGAGTGAATTTGGAAAATGTAGCTATAAATAGTGTCATTGCAATGATAGGGAAGACACAGAGTTGTTCACATTTAGTCCCTGATCAAATAAAACATTTATGTGTGAATTTGTGAATTGATTTGGATGGGACTACTCATGCTTCAGAGCTAAATGCAGTACAAGACTGGGCCTTGATCATGGAAGTCACCAACTTTCAGTCAGCACCTCATTACAGCAGCAAAGTTCAGAGGCAAATTACTAAATGCATTCAGGTGCCTAAAGAGTAGATAAATGGGATTTTCAGAAGGTACCACAGGATATATCTGAAAAAGGATACAAGGACTGCCTAAGTGAAACATTAAGGTTAATTTATGAACTTCAATCCAAAATTACAAACCTAGAGTCTTATTTATTGGAAAAGTTATCCTTACAGGTTCCTAAAAAAAATGACACCTAAAAGTTCATCAAGAATTCAGCTTTTTAATGAAGATTAATCTGATCAAATGCAGACATCAATTTTGAGCTAGTCACCCTAGGTATCCTTAATAGTTTTTAGAAAGAAATAAGTACTTTTAGGATGGTGCTCTCTCCACAAGCAATACAGAGTGCCTATTCTGATCAAAATATTAAATAAAATGGAGGAAGAGTTGTCATTCAATAATGTAAAAACATCTAAATATACATGAGATGAACCCCTTAAGTTATGTCAAACTTTTCAGGGAAGCAATATAACGTTATTTACGTTAGAAAGTCAGCAGCTTTTTTTCTGCCCACTGTTCTTTCCTGGGATGTTATTCAGAAACAGACAAGGTTTAGAGAAGATTTGCAGCAGTTCAGCCACCTAGATGGAATAATATCAACAAATGAGAATCAGTGAAGAGAAAGAAAAGTGATTTAACAAGTTAGGATGTATAAATGAGATTTAGAGTTGAAAAGTGCTTTACTGCTGTTAAAGGAGAATAACAGCATACTAAAACAATACTTCCTTTAAGGAACAAGGACTTAACAGGAATTATAAGCCTAGGCATTGTTGGGATGGTGAAAAGAATATGGAAGAGCCAAGAATACTTCCCTCAGCTGTTCTAGAAAATGGAGCAAATAATTGGTGATATGGATCCTAAACAAGAAGTAGAAGACAGGATTCCATTAAAGCTGCTACAGAAACAAGCAGTAAGAGAAGTAAGCCCAGCAACGGGAATAGGAATTTGTAGTTTTATCCCACAACTCTTGTTCTGTAAGTCTCAAGAGTTCTTTACTCTCAAGACAAAGCCTATCAATATTACACTAGGAACACTCCTGATGTTCTCTTCTCCCATGACCTAGTGCTGACTCACTCTTCACTGTAGCTCAATTTCATCCTGCAATGAAAATATGACAGTTGAACGGTAAGAAGAAAAAGCTAAACATTTCTTCCTCTCCATGGGAGAAATAAAGGAAGAATGTGTTTATTTTATAACTCAGTTATTTAGATGGTATACCTTCCATTAATGCCTAAAGCCACATTTTCTTAAAGGAAAGAGAGCTCTGACATTTATTAGAACTCTTGGATTAAAAGAATGCAAATACCAACAACCATTTGTCTTTGAAAGGCCAAGGTATATTGATTGAAAGCAAATCAAACAAGGCTGTATTTAGTACTTTAAAAAGTTCTAAACATCCTCTTTACATAATCATTAAAGACTAGAAAGGTGCAGTAAGTCTTTGTTCTTTGGTATAAAGAGCTTCATTCAATTCTTAGTAGACTTCAGGTAAGCAGTAAAACTTCATTTACTTTTCTGTGAGAGAAAATGAGATGTTTACACACATTTTACACCATGTACTTTGCAATCTACATCATTTTCTGTTTTCTCAGAACCTTACTTGGAGATGGAATATGTTTAAATAAAACAATGAAAACAATTGCAATAAAAATAGCCTTACTTGGACCATGAATAATAATAAGACATTTAAGAGAACTAACTTTTAAAGTACATCTGTCCAACTAAAACAGTCAAGATCGTTTGGTTTCATCAACACAAAAAAAATTTAAAAGACATTTATTATAGCACCTCTTCCCATTTGGACCTGCCATTACATAATTAAATCTGTGCCTATATATGTCATGACTGGAGTTTTTATTCCGGATAACAAAAGGAGTATCCTTAGATTTTCAGAGTCAGTGATATACATGTGCAAAGGAACAACCAAAAGATCTATTGATATTTGCTATACATTTTTGCAACTACAAAACAGAAGACAGAATATAAAGGACTACCTAGATACAAAGATTATTGTGTTTTCAGAAGTGCAAACTCAAAATAGAAACAACTACAGCGAGTAGCATGTGTGTTTTGTCTTCAGTAACTTATCAACACATTATACAGGTATTATATCCCATGTTACCTTATCTAGACTGTTGAGGCTTGCTGCCGGACTGATTGCTGCTTTCCTCTTTGATAATGTAGACCTTCACATTTTATAGGGTTTTTTTTTGGTCTTTGCTCTGTCTAGTTCTGAGTTCTCACTTCTTCCTCATTTTTTTCCATGACCATCCATAACCTCACCACAACTTGGTTTTGACAGCCACATTCACGTTTTAGGACAACCCTCTACATAGAAGCCTTGGTTCATGCATTAACCTTTTTTTTTGTCATGGGAACTTATGCGGTAGTTGAGAATTTGGGCACAGGGAAAAATAAGCCATGCTATACAGAGGCAACCTGTACTCTGTAGAGTTACTTAAAAGAGAGGACTGCATATTCTAATTATTTCGTCTCTAGCATATACTAAAATGATGGGCTTGGGAATCATTGCACTGGGGGGCGGGGGTGGGGTGGTGTCCTTCTAGGCTGGAGGTGAAGAGTCTTCATGTTTTCAGTATGGTAATGAAAAATAGTGGCACTTACCGTTTGTGCCAAAGTCTTTTTGATGAAGTACCTTGCATTAGTAACTACCTCTTAACAAAATCAAGGCCAAAATGCCTTCCCAACTATATTATAACTTTCTTTCTTATGACTGAGAGCAATTCTGAATTTTTTTTTTTGAAGCTATGTAGACTAGAAAAGAAGCTGTGTGATTAGAAAAGAAATAAAGCAAAAGAATAAGTAAGACAAATTCCACTGGCCCTAAACCAGCAATATTGAACATATGATTCCCTGAAGGTTACTGAAAATCTGTACACCAGACCGATTTATTCTCATAGAGATCTGTCTCTAGCTACCATAGTGATCAGCATTCAGTCTGTGGCTTTTATATCAGGAAATGATGGCTCTCTAACAGAAGCCAGAGAGAGAAGTAATGTCAGTAATGAGCTCCCGTGTTCTGGACTGCACAGTCCTTTGCTTTCCTCTGCTTCAGAGAGGACAATAGTTGTTATGAACCCAGGGACAAGGGAGGAAGAGATCTGGGGAAAGAAAAGTGTGTAATTTGGAGAACAATATAGCAAAATGAGCAGTCTTTCTCCTTTCCTTTCTCACTCCACAGAGCACTCTCCTATTTTTTCTCTGTGGTTGAGTTTCATTTTGTAACTGTCATATAGGACTCTGGACTATGCAATTGTTTTCAATATGTCCTTCCTTAACAAGGAGCGAAAAAAGTGTGATCTTTGCCTCAAAAATTCTGACATAACCTGGTTGATCTGCTCTAGCAGTTATACTTGACTCAGGTTTACTGCACTGTGTTGTCAGCATAACTTTGAAGAGGAGCAGAAAGGCATAAAAAGGCAGAATACAGGAACTGAAATTCTACATTTAACTTCATCTAAAAAGCATCTGCCTAACTTTAGGCCAGACACTTTGCTTTCATAAGATTACACAGGCCTTTTGTGAATAAACACTTTTAGTACAGTAGAACCTAAAAGGGAGAGGTTAGTTTTCATAAAAGTGACTTCAGATTCAACCTAGCTGATTCTGAAATGGTGATTGCAAAATCTGGTTCTTCCTTCAAGGTTTAGGCACAATCTATAGCGTATGAGCAGAGTGCATTGCAATTTACTGCATGTTAGTTTTCCTAGCTTCCTAGCCTAACTCTGATACAACTGCAGTATTCACTTATATAAATTGAAGATTTATTCCAGTAAATAATATCCTTACAAATATACATAGAAAACCTTTCTGAGTAGTTTACCATGTGTCTCTCCATTTGAAATGTTATTGTATTTTGAGTTTTGTATTTATAGAAAAAAATTGAAAATACCAGGGCTTCATAACTTCTTAGTGAATGACGAGGTCAAATCCAACATCACAGATGCCAATGGCAAAACTTCCTCTAAGGTTAAGCAGTCAATTTCATTCTATAGTTTCTTTTTCTTTTTTATGTGACAAGTCAGATTCTTTAGGAAAGCACAATGGACACAAGGTGGAGCCAAAGACCCTTGAAACAAACTATTTATTAATTACTTTTTTTCTTTTTTAACTAAGAGCTCTTTTGAAAGGAAAGTGAGAATAAGCTCCAAATCCAGCATTTGAAGCAAGCTGTTAAAATAACTAGAAGTGGAACCTAGCTATTACTGTCTATAATTTAATCATAAGGGAGTTAATACATTTAAATAATGGAACAATTAAAGATATTTTTCAGCCCATGTTTTATTTATAAAGCATACATTCAAATTTAATAAGATTATTTTTCCTTAAGACTCATAGTCAAAAAAAAAAAATAAATTCCCCAAAATTCCCAAATTCCCAATGAGTTTTGGACATTATACTAAAAAAAACCCAACTTGTCCTTTATTCTTATTTCACTAGGGTTTTGACTGATTGAATATTTTTTACTGTTTGGATTTTTGTTATATTTTACGTCAACTTAAAATATGATATGTGGAAGAAAAGGGAATGATAGTCTAGGTTACATATATTATTTGTTTTTGTTGACACTAAGACACTTTGGAAAGCCAAGAGTAAAAGTGAGAGGGAAATTAATGCTCCTCTCACTCTAACATGAAATGATTAATCTTTAATCCTCTGAACTGGGTTGATAAGGATTGTCATTACCTCATGGAGTAAGCACATTTTATATCAACTCCTCTATGGTTTCAACAGCATGGCTCACATCAAACTGTATTTCATGTCCCCTGAAACTTGAGAATATTTATTTTCTCTTCTTTTCCTGACAGCATACTTGAAGGATCAGATGACTGATAATATTTCACAGCTGTCATCATCATCTAGTTCCACCCACATACACACACCTTCATAAAACAAATGAAAGAGACTTTGGAAATTAGGGTCATACTCCTACTCATGTTAATAGCTCCAGAATTTATTTGATAAAAAGGACTGAGACTTCAAAATTAGCCAGGATAAAATTGAAACTGATGCATTACATACCTGACTTGTCTGTATTTTCCTTTTACTTTCATAACAAAAACATTCAGATGTTTATACAAAAAGAACTTTCCAAGAGCTGAGGTCTTCCTTGAGTTCAGTTAACCTTTTTGCTGTTGGAGCTCACCAGTGCTGCTGCTGAAAAGAGAGGTAGGAAGATCCTAAAGCATACAAAACCAGACTCACTTAATTAATGGCAAAAACATTTGCAGAACTATTAATAACTATGTTTAGCTCTTAATATATAAATGGCCCATATTAAAAATGCTGACTTAAAAATTATATGTGTATTTAACTATACAGAAATATTGACACTCACTTCAGTGTAAAACCAGCTGTGAATGAAGTATTTACTGTTCTTTCCTCTGAGTTAAAAAAAAACAAAAGAACAAAACGAAACAGAAAAAAAAAAAAAAAAAAAAAAAAGGAAGAAAGTATTCCCAGGGCTGACAGTGTGATAGAACAGAATAGGGAATAGTTTCTTCCCCATAACTGCTATCACATGCTTGCACAGTGATGAATGGAGGTGTCTATCTTATCTCCTAACTGCTTAAGAAAAATCATATATAAGCAACATGCATCTTCAAAACCATCACAAAAAATGCAAGGAACAAGCATCTTCAAAACCATTACAAAAATGCTTGTTTCATGCTACTGCTTCTCTGCTTTTCCATTAGCAGTTCAATTCCCCTATAATCAGCTTTTCAGCTTTCAGAATTTAAAAAAAAAAAAAATTCTTTAGGAGTTTGGGGTTTTTTTTTAATCTTAAAGATCACTATATTCAAATAAGAGACCTAGCTCAGTACAGTAATGTGAAACTAACAGTAAAAATGATAGAGGAAACTGGTAATTTACATTTCTCCCTTACAGTTTCTGGTCTGTTTTTAATTTTTATGTCCTGAAAATGGAACTCACTGACTGCTGCAGCTTATGTTTAGATCTGGGCAGTAGTTCTAAGCATAAAACAGAATATGCTGAAATATAACCAGCTTAAATATCCTGAACTGGAACATTGAATTTCGGGACTGCAAACTGCCACTGGTTTTCAAAGCCATTCTTTTAAGGGGGTGGGGAGAAAAATGAAAGCTGTGTACTTGGACGAAGAAAAACATACATGAAATGCTATGGCAGATTGTTGGAGTGGAAATAAATCTGACTTCTCAGCCACGTTCAAAGTCAAGCTGCCACAAAATTCTGAAAGGAATCATTCAAGCCAAGAGCTGTGTTAAGCACAGGAGCATAAAGTAACTCCAGTATTACGGTCAGGTGAAATCATTACACTCAGTCTCTACTTCAGCTCTGTAAGTGAAGGAAACGACAATATATTACTACAAATTAACTTAATCTGACTGTGCTTTACAAAGTAAAAAGAAGCTAAACACAAATAATGAAACATTTACTGTCAAATTGATTTACAAAACTACTAAACACAGGATAAACATCTGGAAAACAGGTTTTACAGTGTTTGTATCAAAGGAAAGGAAAACTGGAAATATATAGATGAAACCCAAATTCCTTTTTTCCATATACTTAGGCCAACTGGGAACTATGGACCTTCCAGCTTCATCTCTGTGCCTGGGAAGATCATGGAACAGATCCTCCTAGAAGCTATATTAAGGCACATGGAGGACAGGGAGGTGATTCGACACAGCCAGCATGGTTTCACCAAGGGCAAGTCCTGCCTGACCAACCTAATGGCCTTCTATGATGGAGTGACTACAGCAGTGGACAAGGGAAGAGCTACAGATGTCATCTATCTGGACTTCTGTAAGGCCTTTGACAAGGTCCCTCATAACATCCTTCTCTCTAAATCACAGAGATATGGATTTGATGGGTGGACTGTTCAGTGGATAAGGAATTAGGTGGATGGTCACATCCAGAGGGTAGTGGTCAATGTCCAGATGGAGATCAGGGACAAGTCGTGTCCCTCAGGGGTCTGTACTGGGACCAGTACTGTTTGATATCTTCATCAATGACATAGACAGTGGGATGGAGTGCACCCTTAGCAAGTTTGCAAATGACACCAAGCTGAGTGGTGCAGTTGACACACCAAAGGTATGGGATGCCATCCGGAGGGACCTGGACAAGCTGGAGAGGTGGGCCTGAGAGAACCTCATGAGGTTCAACAAGGCCAAGTGCAAGGTCCTGCACCTGGATCAGGGCAACCCCCAGTATCAATACAGGCTTGGGGACGAAGGTGTAGAGAACAGCCCTGAAGAGAAGGACTTGGGGATACTGGTGGATGAAAAGCTGGACACGAACCAGCAATGTGCACATGCAGCCCAGAAGGCCGACTGTATCCTGGGCTGTGTCAAAAAAAGCATGGCCAGCAGGTCAAGGGAGGTGATTCTGCCCCTCTACTCCACTCTGGTGAGACCCCACCTGGAGTACTGCATCTAGCTCTGGAGCCCTCAACACAGCAAAGACATGGACCTCTTGGAGCAGGTCCAGAGGAGGGCCACAAAAATGATCAGGGGGATGGAACACCTCTCCTATGAGAGAATTGGGGTTGTTCAGCCTGGAGAAGAGAAGGCTTATAGCAGCCTTTCAGTACTTAAAAGGGACTTATAAGAAAGACTTTTTAGTAGGGCCTGTAGTGACAGGACAAGGGGTAATGGTTTTAAACTAAAAGAGGGTAGATTCAGTCTAGATATAGGGAAGAAATTTTTTACAATGAGGGTGGTGAAACACTGGAACAGGTTGCCCAGAGAAGTTGTGGAGGCCCCATCCCTAGAGACATTCAAGGTCAGGCTGGACAGGGCTCTGAGAAACCTGATCTAGTTGAAGATGTCCCTGCTCGCTGCAGGGGGGTTGGACTAGATGACCTCTAAATGTCCCTTCCAGCCCGAACCATTCTATGATTCTATGATTCTGTGAACTGTTTTCATATAAATGTGGAGTAAACCTCATGATGTCTTTACTTTTGATCTCATATGATCTTAAGTGTGCTCCAAAATTTGAGGTGTCTATTTAAAATAGCTTTGGTTACATTATACTATGGTGTGGTTGAACTCCCCTTTGTTTTGGATGCTTGCCAAGCTGTTGTGTTCACCTCACCTATTGTTCACTCTCTTCTGATTTATGCACCATCTATAGCCAGCAGTAGGAAAGCTCTGTTTTTTTAAGAAAGTTGTTCTCAGAAAACTGATGGTCCTTAGGATGCTGTGTAACTAAGTAGGTTTTTGGATTTACTTGTAATTACTAAATTCTGGAGGAAAAGTTGTTAGGGTTCATAGTGAAGGCAATTTATTTATACTAGAATGTACTGGAGAGCAAAAAAATGTACTTTAATCTTCAATCTTTTTTATTATTTTTTTTGTAGGTAGCTTTTTAAAGAGTCAGATAAGAATATATCTTTGGAAAAAATAAAAATGCACATTAAAAGAAGAAATTTAATGGAAACTAAATATTTCAAGATGAAAATTAAATAAAGTGATATATTTCAGCTAAAAATGAAAATATTCATCTGGGTAAATTAAAAAGATATTTTCTGTTTTGAAACAGTTTAATTAATTTATTAACTGTCTCAATTAATCTAAACTTATGTTATTTTCATAAATATTTTAATAAGATATTTTAGAGAGATTTTGTCACAAATTTCACCCAATTCTAGTTTAAATTACTGAGTGTTTTCTTATTTTTTGCCAGCTTCAATAAAACATTTTCTTGAAAAGAAATATGAATTTCAGTTTGCTCCCTCAATTATTTTGCTTGAATAAGAACCAACCAAAACTGGGTAAGAACGCAAAATTCTCTTCACTGACTGCAGTGTAAGACACATCTGCTTATCAGCCCTCAAGACACTATTATCACAGCCTACTTAAAAACACTGCTTGCAAAATAGATACAAAGCTGTGATGCTTTTAGGTCCCTAAGAAAAATCATAGCTGACTATGGATATAAAGTCTAATTCCACAGAGATCAGAAATATTTGAAACACCTTATACAGTAAAGGAAAGATTTGTAGCTTAAGAATGTTGTCTTGATGTGATACAGGTAACATTGACAGTTATGGAGCTGGGAAATAGATAATGAAAATTCTTGCTCTGAAGATAAATCAGTTCAGTTTCTCAGAGCAGTGATTTAATATTCAGGTTTTGTAACTAACGGTTTTAAAGATGCTCCCTAAATGTCCTCATCTGTGCTTCCACTCCTTCTTGCCCCTGCAGGTATTCAGCTGTGCTATGCCTTGCTGAATTGTCCAGTTCCTTTTTCCGACACTGAGCAAGAGATGAAAAAGAAAAGAAAAAAAAAGTAAAAAGGAAAAATAGGTAACATAAGGACAAATAAAAGAAATGGACTTCTGTCCGGAAAGCCCTAAAATTTTTCCTTTCTTTCAAAGATTTTCCTACTGCAAAAGACAAATTACAGTCAATAAACTTCAGCTCCTATTACACAAAATGTTCCCTCTCTATGGAAGAGGATAAAATATGAAGACTCTGAGATCTGTATGCACAAATACATCTGTATTCATAGCTGGAAAAATAGATGTAGAAACCTCACTAACTCGAATCTTGATCAAATAGCCTTAAGATTTGAATTTACAAAAACACCTTCCTTTGAAACAATACTCCTGTCAGTAGACTCTGTGGCCTGGGAGGACCCCAACATTTAATTATTTATCTTGAATGAGCTGGTGAAAACATATCAGACAGTCATTCTCAGTTTAAACCTATTTAGCAACAATGCCTGCCTGATTCCATCTTAGTTGGATAAAAGAGGTTATTATTAATATTCTAAGTTCTTGATCTGCTTATATCTTATGGCAAGGAATTACAAAGGCTGTCAATATATTTTATGAAAATATCTTTCCATTATAAGCATTTTAAAATTGCTATTTTTTTTTCAGTTATAATTCTGGTTTTGTATTTGAAGATCACAAGTGGTGTTCCCCACGGCTCATTATTGGGGCCAGTCTTGTTTCATATCTTTATCAATGATCTGGATGAAGAGACTGAGTGTGCCCTCAGTAAGTTTGCAGATGACACCAAACTGGGCCAGAGTGTCAACCTGCTCGAGGGTAGGAAGGCTCTGAAGAGGGATCTGGACAGGCTGGGTCGATGGGCTGAGGCCAATTATATGAGGTTTAACAAGGCCAAGTGCCAGGTCTTGCACTTCAGTCACAACAACCCCATGAAACGCTACAGGTTAGGGTAGGGTAGGGTAGGGCTTGGGGAAGAGTGGCTGGAGAGCTGGCTAGAGGAAAAGGACCTGGGGGTACTGGTTGACAGCCAGCTGAGTATGAGCCAGCAGTGTGCCCAGGTGGCCAAGAAGGCCAACAGCATCCTGGCTTGTATCAGGAATAGTGTGGCCAGCAGGACTAAGGAAGTGTTTGTGCACCTGTACTCGGCACTGGTGAGGCTGCACCTTGAATACTGTGTTCAGTTTTGGGTCCCTCAGTACAAGATGGACACTGAGTTGCTGGAGTGTGTCCAGAGAAGTGCAACGAAGCTGGTGAAGGGTCTAGAGCACAAGTCTTGTGAGCAGTGGCTGAGGGAACTGGGGTTGTTTATCCTGGAGGAGAGGAGGCTGAGGGGAGACCGTATCGCTCTCTACAACTACCCGAAAGGGATTTGTAGCGAGGTGGGTGTTGGTCTCTTCTCCCAAGTTACTAGCAATAAGATAGAGAGAAAATAGTCTCAAGTTGCACCATGGGAGGTTTAGATTGGATATTAGGAAAAATTCCTTTACTGAAAGAGTGGTCAGGCATTGGAACAGGCTGCGCAGGGAGGTGGTGGAGTCACCATCCCTGGAGGTGTTCAAAAAACTTGTAGAGGTGGCACTTCAGGATATGGTTTAGGAGGCATGGTGGTGTCAGGTTGACGGTTGGACTTGATGATCTTAGGACGTCTTTTCCTACCTTAATGATTCTATGGTTCTATAACAAATAAAAGTAAGTTCTTGTGCTCATTCACTGTCTCTGTCCAATCCTTTAATGTTAGTTTCTTTGGTAAATAAACGTTAAAAAAAACCAACAAAACAAACCTTAAATAAAACCCAAAAAAATCTTCTTAAGCTTCTTTATTTGTCCAGAAGTTATGGAATTCCAGACTAAATTACTACTATTGCTGGATCACATAAAATACTGGTAAGAATTGGTCTTTTAAAACACATGGTTTTGGAAAAAATGTGTGGGATTCATCTGCCCTTACTGTAGATGTTTGAAAATCAAAACTTTTTATCCTGCCCTCCCTTTCAGTTAATGGACAGAAATCCCCTCTAGAGCATGATTTAACTCTTCCTAAGGATGGCAAGGATTCAATTCAATGAATCCTTGTTTGGAAATACCTGTAGCTTGCCATTTAAGAATAAAGGGATCCTTAAGTGACCATCTCACTTCAGATATTTATGTTTTATTCATATAAAACTAGGGAATCCCATCTAGAATTGCATAGCCAATATTCAATACACATTCAGTGTATTCAAGAAAATACTGAAAGTCCTGCAGCCTTTGATAAAAAAATTAAAACGTATTCCAGAATGTATGTATGATACAGTGTTATGATATAAAAAGGTTCTTCTTTCTCATGAAATGGTGTGTGAAATACTTGTTTGGATTCTTCAGTAGTAGGAAACATCATATTTCTAATAGCTGCTAAACACACATTCATGGGATGCATTTAACTGCATGCATTTACTGCTGTCATTGATAACTATCTATTTTGTGAGGCAGCAGTTTACAATGCAGTCTGACAAAAACAGTCTTTACAACATTCAGTTGTAAAATGTTCTTTCTCATAACAGTCTTCACAACCTGCCTTCAAGGATCCTTCTAACAGCAGCTGCAGAGCAGGCATAGAAGAGAAAATTACTGTGCAAACAGCAAATTCTATTAATATCCTGTCAATGAACTACAGTTGAAAAAGAATAATTAACTAGATGTTTGTGAGATTTATGATTAAGCCTATCCCACAGTCCATGGCACATGCTGTCTTGTCAGACTGCTCATTAATTTTGACAAATTAGAAACACTGTCTGAAAAAAGTTGTTCTCGTATGGTAGGATTGGACATAAATAGTAAAAGAGCATATGCCCATCTAAGGTACACCATCCTCTGTCAATGTAACAGTAACTTCCAATTCTATATTTTAAATTGAGTCACATGCATTATGTTTTACCTTGCAGAAGTAATAGATGAGTTTTCTTTTAACGTAATGACACAATAGAATGTGGGGGCAAATGTACTGACTGCTGCCTTTAGAAACTAAATTTCATTTTATGCATTTCTTATAGAAAAACTTTGGTGTTAAGTGGACTAGTGAATTGCTGAAAACTTTTTTTATTGCATAAATATATTTATATCTTTTTTTGTGGAAGAAAGCCAGAATAATTGTAAAACAATAATAAACAGCTTTATGCCAAGAGACATCACAATTATTTTATATTTTGCCAACATGAGAATGTCAGATGGGATTTTGTACAAAGGAGCTTAAGGAAGTTAGACATCTAATTGCCATTAAAATTCAGTAATAAATTCTCATTTGCTTCTTTGAAAGTCGCTGCTAGTCTGTGTGTGTGTCTGTGTGTACATATCTATAAAAATATGTAGATACATATGCATGTGTGTAACTTTCAGTATCTATGTGTTTGTAAAACAATGGGAAATGGGATGAATAATAGGGAATATGTTATTAGATATTTCATCAGCATCCTCAGCTGAAAAGAATTCCTAAGACATCTCTGCTTTGTTGAGGGACATCTTTAGTGGAGTATTCTAAAACTGTTCTACAACTTCCAGGTTTTGCTAATATTTCACATTATGACTGATAAGAGGATGGATACTTCCCTCTGTTGCACTCATTATTACCCTCCCATATTTGTTGATGGCTCTCATTTTTTTCATTTTAACCTTTTCTACTCATATATAAATTTTTCCCCAAATGATTATTTATTTTCTTGTTCTCTGACTTGCCCTTCTCCCAGTCTTAGAAAGGACTTCATGTTGTTTGGTTGACAGCCTACATGAATCTTATTGAGGAAAACAGAAGAGAAGTAAATTAAAGATGATTTCACATATGTGTGTGAGAAAGCTGAATGATTATTTGACTTAGCATTGGATACTGTTGGTGTTGGAGTTTTGGAAGTCTTCAAGGAACTGAAGGACTAAATTAACAGTCAGCCTGCAATAATCATAGATGCTACAGATTTTACCATCAGAATTCTATTGTCCTCTTTGAACATTGATGGAATGAATTTTCTCCACTGTTACTGTATAGTTCTTCCTAGAATGTGAATGTAAATCTGTGTAAACATCCACTGGAGCAATCTCCCAGGAAGAAACACTGCAGCTCATCTAGGAACATAAGGGTAGTACAATCAGAAATTGAGACAAAGAACTGCAGTTTTCCATAAGGGACACATATACAGTGACTGAATGATGAGTCAGTGACTCAACAGTTGTTATTTCCTGGAAGGTTTCTTGCATCTTGATACACCATTGTCTTTTATACTTGGCTGTGAATGCTGCCAGAGCAGACAGTCTAATATGCATAGGTAGGAAAACCAGACCATTTTCAGGGTTATTAAAATCATCCAGGCCTCAATAAGTTGAAAGCGCCACTGGTGATCCCATCTAGCAGTACTGACAAATATTCCAAATTTTTTGTTGACTGTATAAGTCCTAATAATCAAGATATGAAGGAAATTTCATAAGATATGACAAGCTAGATCCTGTAGCCCTTATACTAAGATAGTTTCTCACTGGAATGCTTGCAGACATGGCCAGTATGAACAAGAACTGTGTGAGAATGCATAAAAAGAAATTCTGCATCCCTGAACTGCCCTCATATGCTAAGGATTACATCAATATTTGCACTCCTTTCTGAGTTGCCATTTACACTCCTGACTTCCTCAGTTCATTCTTTTCAGAAAGTGCCATAGAGTAAGAGTATGAAAGGATAAAAGTTCTGCTTAGAGAAGTCATACAACCTGGGGGCAGAAGGCTCTTCAAATTCACACTCTGCACTCTGCAACCAAGTAAGCAACAGTCAGAATCAGATACTGGCAGCGTTGCATTCTCCCTTACTCAAGTGTCAATACAAAATCCTGTTGTTGACTTCAGTGTGCTCCCTCCGGATTTACACTAGTGTCACTGGGAGGAGAAAGGAGACAAAATTTAGTTGTTGAAAGAGGGTATTTTTCTAGTTTTAAGGCCTTTCTAATGAAATTGCCTCTTGATAGGCCTATTCTACCCTATAATCTGATTCCAGTGAACCTTGTATTATTCACCCATTTCTAATAAATGCATAATTTTAACCATTTTTAATAGTAATTTTTTTTTTCTTATGTTCAGATGGAATTTCCCACATTTAAGTTGGGTCCATTGCCTCATGTGTTTTTGCTGAGAGCTATTGAGAAGAGTCATCTCTTTCTTCTTTTTATTTTCTTCCATCAGGTGTTTATACACATTGATAAGATCACCCTGAGCCCGCTCTTCTCCAGGCTGAACAGTTCAAGCTGTCTCTGCCTCTCCCCATATGACAAATGCTCCAGTTCTTTAATAATCTTTGTTCCTTTCACTAGACTCATTCCAGGAACTCCTTATCTTTTTTATAATGGGGAGCCCAGAACTGGACACAGCATTCCAGCTGTGGCCTCACCAGTGCTGAATAGAGAGGAAGGATCATGTCCCTTGACCTGCCAGCAATACTCTTCCCAATACATTCCCAGGATGCCATTGACCTTTGCTGCAAGGGTGCATTGGTGTCTTGTGGTCAGCTTGTTGTCCACCAAGCCACCAAATTCCTTCTTGGAAAAGATATTTTCTATGTGGTCAGCCCCTGGCCTGTACTGAGACATATGGTTATTCTTTCCCAGGCGCAGAACTTGATGTCTTGGTCTCCTCCAAGCAGTCATAGGTCCTCAGAGAGGGTCCCTTTCCGCTCATAAAAAAGATCAAAAAGGCTACCTGGTCCCTTATGTCCTTGATCACCTTGTCCAGAGTCATGTAGTCATGCTTGATATTATCCAGGTCTCCCCAGGTAGTACCATTGGTGCCCACACGAAAGAGCAGCAGGGATTAATAGTCTGAGTGCCAGATAAACCTTGGCAACATATCTACAGCTTCCTGGAAGTGAGCTATGGGCAGCAGTAAACCTCCCTAGATGACAGATCAGGTCAGCAGATGGGGACCTCTGTTGTTCTCCCCAGGGAGTCTCCCACTGCTGTTACTTACAGTTTTCTCTTGGTTCTGCTGTGTGGCTCAGAGCCAGGTAGCTTGGATGCTTATTGGTCAACACTCCCTGCTCCTCATCAGCTCTGAGGGCAGTCAGTCTACTGTGCTATTGCAAATTTTAGGCTGTAACAGGAGCCTTCCTCCTGGTATCTGAAGCCAGAAGCTTCCAGCCTTTACCATCAAAGGAATTTCTACTTTCCAACCTGACAGGCATAGACTCTTTTGCAACAGTTGGTGATTTGGGTTCTTGAAGCAGTAGGGTCTCAGAGAAGATCTGGTCTATCTCTTTCTCATCTTCTCTGATGATATGCGGTCTGCTGACCTCCACCTGCAGCTCCTTCACTTGGCAGCACAACTCCTCAACAGCTGTAGACTCTGCAGGCTAGGAGATAAATTTTCCCTGACCTCAGAGAAAGATCCCACAGCTTCCTGCAGCCTGAGACTTACAGGGCTGCATCCTCCCTCTGAAGCTCCAACTGGGTCAAGGCCTCCAACATCACAGGAACGGTTGCTCCAGTAGCTGCTGGGGATCATGTCTTATGGCACATCACCACCATAGCTAATGGTGTGTATGCTGCTCTGAGAAGGGTTGCTGGCCCCATCTTTTTACACCTCTGCATGAACTGCTGCACAAATTGCTTCATCTGTTGGCTGCCTCTGTTAACTGCACTCAGCTCATTCATGCTTGCAGAAGTGACACCAACAAGCTGTGTGGTGCTTTGGTTAAAAATTCTAAAATTTGAAATTCTGAAGTTTAGATATTTTCAATGGAGTGCTTGGAAAGAAACGTCTCTCTTGAATGGGATTAACAGTACAAAATATTGTTGATTTTTCTACAATAAGCCCCATGTCTTTCTCAGTCTTTTCTTCAAAGGAGTGATAATGCAAGTTGATCTGTGATCTAACCATGGGTGAAAGTGCATGAATCTTCAAATGCTAAATGAAACAAAACGCTTTGTTCACTGTTGTAACTTTTTTTAAAGATTTTCAGTGCCTGGTGATTAAGTTAAACTGAATTTCATCACTTATCTGTCCAGGAGCAAATGGGAGCACTGCCTCTTCCATGCTTATTTGTTTTCCAGAGTGAATGGTGGCACATTCTTCCTACCAGCCTTTTTCTACAAGAAGCTACAACTATTTTTATAGACTATAATGCATGTTTGCTGAGCTACATTAATGATAGGCAGGCAGCTGACAAAGGATGTGATGGGGTTTTTCTGTCAATCTTTTCACCGCCTGTGAAGCATATAGTTTTATCTGTAAACAGTATAATTTAATGTAAAGAAAACGGAAGAAAAGACTGGGTTTGGACTTTCTGTGAACGTGATGTGACTTAAATTAGATCAAATAATAATGTTTACAAAGGCAGGAGGTAACCTAAACTATCCTTGATGTTATCCCATGTGCTGCATTAAAGCAGACTTTCATCTTCCCCAAAGCTGATTATTAAAGGAAGTAAAAATATTCCATATCGTGATGAAGAAATGAAAAGATGTGTTTGACTTGTTCATCTATTTTTAACATTTTCCTTCTGAACCTCCAATGTCCAGAACAAAGTTACCTGTTGCTGCAGATGATATTTTTGGGATTTTTGCCTTGTATATTCCCAAGAACATCTGCATTGAAGGGCAGAAACAGCACTGGTTTTAATGCTGTGGGAAGTACAGTCAAAGGCCTGGGGAACCTTTCACCAGACATAACCTTACAAAAAAAAAAAAAAAAAAATCTCTGATATATTCTGCACAGAGCTCTGTAGGGAGATTTTGTGAGTCTTTAGTTACAGAATTTAGTTACAGAATTTGCTTTTAAATTTACCTCTTGTCACATAGCTGTTCTCCAGGATGCTCATATTAAAATGATAGTTTGAGGTACAAGGGGATAAATCTGAAATCCTGATGCAAACAAGAAAGACAGTAGACACAGTGTGTACATATCTGCCAGAGCATGCTGTTAATCTGAAAAAAAATCATCAAAGAAACATGAGCAATGTAATGTAGGTTAGTATATTACTGAATGTGAAAACTCGCTCTGAGAATTGAAGCTTTGGAAAGATCACAAAACTGAATGAATTTGATATTCAACAAATGAATTAATCAAGAATACAGTGCTGACTTTTTCTCATCTAATTCAATAAAATCTTGTAATTCCAAAATGTATCTGGAGATACTGCACAATTCAAGTAGTTTTTGGAAGTAGGCAGCACAACTTAAAAAAGTCACCCTGTCAGGTAAGTCCAGCACACTGCAGCTTCAAAAGCTAGCGTTGCAAGTAAAAAGTGAGGAGGAGGAGCTTGAAGTTATGACAAGTACTTCTAATTTACACAGGTAAGTCCATAAATCTTCAGTGAAAATAAATTGTGTCTAAGAAGTTGCCATGTGTGTAACACTACTTAAACATTTTGCTAATTACTGGTTCTTAGGAAAACAAATGGGGAAAGAATACCAAGAGCAATGGTATTATTCTTAGCTTACAGTACTATTAACATTTTTTTTATTCAGCTGAGTAATTAAACTTCCCATTGCATAGATTTGTTTTAACTTATTGCTTTTATCTGTATTAATACTGTTAGTCCCTAGCACATATAATTGCAATCATAAACCAGAATTGCCAAAGAGATGATATAAGGTTTATTGTCTTTGCTGTGGAACAAGCAGGCTCAGGCTGGTATGAGGAATCACCACAGTCTGATTAGTGTGTGGTGTTCCAGCCCCACTATTGTTTGCTGTGAGATAGTATTTTACTAAAAGGATGAGTTATATTCACAAAGTACAGTGACAATATGCAGAGGACCATGGCTACTGATATTCATTTAGCAACATGACTTTCCTGATGCTTATATCCTTGACAGTTTATCCATTACAGGAAGGAATATACAACCAGGACATTATAAAAATCTTGGCAGCTTTTCCAAGACTGTCAGAAAACACTGTTCATAAACAATAAATACGAGCTGAAAAATGCCTCATTTGCAGAACAACCATAGTGTTTTATTCAGTGTAGCACAGTGCAGTACCATACTGAAAATTTAGCAGTGGTTTTGTCTGAATTCTAATTGGTTGCTGTGGCTCACAACCTTTATTAAGGTTGCACCCTTTATTAATCCAGAATTATGGGAAAATGCAGTCACCTAAGCTAAACTGATACTTCTTGCAGTTGCAGGCATTTCTGACTTTGTTCTCAGAGTACAGTAGATTGTTTCTACATCACTGCCTTGTTCACTTCCCGTGTTCATGACCACTTCCAATGGAAATAAATAGCTATGTCATCCATAGGTCAGTAGGTAGATAATTAGAAAAATGAAGAAAGTTGTATTTCATACGATTCTAAACACTGCAATTTAGAGACATCAGTTCTAGCTATACAATATTTTCCTGCAACTCAGTAAAAGTTTCAAAAATTTCACTTTGTTTCCGTTAGTATAGGTCTTTGTGCTTCTGACTCAGATTTCACTTTAGGACTTCATTGCTTGTATTCCTCAAGTCTCAAAAAGCTAGTCAGGGAAAGAAGATGAGAACTAGAGAAAAGAAAGAAAAGGCAGAATATGTAACATTCTGAACTAAACAAAAATCCATTTCTGTCTTTACAACATAAATTCATAGTAGGAATAGAAGTTTTTCCTTTGGTTCATGAGAGCCATAAATAAACTTTTCTAGTCTTGTTACTTCAGGAATGACCAAGTATGCCCACACTTGATTATTAAGTATAGATATTTTAAAAAATCTTCTATATATGGCAGCAAGAATACTGCGTTAGATTCTTAGATGACACATGAATCAACTGTAACTGTCTTCAGCAACCTAATGGGTGGTTATTGAGGAGTCAGACACTGCTCAGAGGTGCACAGCAAAAGGACAAGAGGCAAACAGGCATGAGTTGCAGCCAAAGAAATCTCAACAGAATATAAAGCAGAAGTTTTCACAATAAGGGTGGTCAAACATTGAAACAGGTTGGCCAGGGAATCTAAGAACCTCTTTCTTTGGAGATATTTCAAATTTGACTAGACAAGGCTCTGAGAAACCTAATGTAATTTTAAAGTTAGTCCTGCTTTGAGATGGGAGTTGAGCCAGAATAACTCCAGAGGTTCTTTCCAATTTGAATTATTCTAGGGCTTTCACAGCATTTTATTGGCTTAAGTATTTTACCTGAAGAAATGGTTTAACTTACATAGCAACATAAATCCTGCAACACAAAAAAGATGACTCATCATTTAAAAGACATTTTTGCCAATAGTTATAATATGGGAATTACAAGCAATTATTTCTTCTTTTAAATAAGGGTACTGATAGGCAACTAACTTAAACTTCAATATCAGGGACACAGAGAAAAAGCACTGAACTACTATATCCTCTATATAAGGGGGGAGGGGGCACTTTGAAGACCACCAGGTTTTGTCCACATAAGTTTAAACAAGCGTTGCGCAGAAAAGATCGCCCTTCTGCAGGCATGTGCTCTGCTTTGAGCCTTGATTTTCCCAGAGATTTTAAGTTCCTTAAAGGGAACTTCTTCAGTCTGTGCAACTTAAGTGTCTAATGAACCTTGGTTGCCTTCTCTCCATGAATAAATACTGACTTCATAAAGCTATGTATTTGATTTCAGTTAGTTTGGTTCTTGGGGAACTGTATGACAAGGAAACATCTTGTACTGATAGCTTTGTGTTCATTCCACAACAATTACTTCAGTGTAGTAATCAATAAGGTATGTAAAGAACTTGTATTTTTGCTAAAGAGAATGTTGACCAAAATAAATATTTAAAGTTGGCTGCTTATTTCTTGGAGAACTTTTAATTTTTATATTTTTTTAACATACATATTTTGAGCTTGAACTGACCTGGTGGATTTTGTGACTTGTTCAGAAGCCAGTAATCTAACAATGTAAAATAAATTCTTCCAGATGTATATCTAACAAATAGCACTGCAGTTCTTCAGAGGATCGTAAACTTAAAGGGATCAGCTTCATAAAAGACCCTGCTCCACTATCACATCACTAGTATCTATAACTCTTGCCATAACTGACAAGTTTCATTGTAAAAGCAACTGAGTGAAATTTCTGTGGGTATTCTTTGGTTTTAAATACAATTGGAAAGGCAATCTGAGGAATATGATGGCACTTCTAATTCAGTGCTTAAATTAATTAATAACAATTTTATAAGCATTTGCTCCTGTTTATATAAGGCTACACAGTTATTCAACATTGTAACACAGCCAGTGGATTTTGGTGAGATGACCTAATGACTCCAAGTGTTTTAACAAAACTCCCATGTTAACTTGCCAAAATTTACTTTCCCACTAAGCCAGAAGACAATATACAGTGATAACCTAACTGCACTGGCAAACTAGAAGGAAACACATTTCAACAATGATAGAAAAGGAGACGAAAACACCCAAAGAGAACAGAAAAAAACAGGCTGAGGATTCAACAGAGTTGTTGTTGGCTTTATTTGTACTGGATCAATGCCAAAAAATCCTCAGGCTTATAGAAACAAAAACAATAAGTGGTTTGAGCCAGGGATATCAGAAACTGATGGTGTCAGACTGCTTTCTGCAGTACAATTCTGACCATTTTTTTCCTCTCCTTTTGTCACTGACCTTCAATTATCTTCCATGGCCTTTTTCATAAACTTCACTTGAGCCACTTTACAGATGTTAACATACTTATCTCTTTACTTCTCCTTTATTCCCTTCTCAAAAACACCACCATCACACAGTAATTCCCCCCCCCAAAAAAATATAATTAATATTGGCTTTATCATTTTGTTATGGGCAATATAGGAGCAACCACCTCCACACACACTCAGTAGGGATCAAGAGGGAAAATGATGGTGCTACCACAACTCTAACAAACTATCAATATACTTGCTCTGTTGTATATTACATCCCTTTCTCTGACATACTGTTTGTCTTGTCTATTCAATTTATGTTTTCATAGTGGTATCATCTTTATTTCTACATTACCTTACATCAAAAAAGGGAAGGGGGAGATGAAGAATGATAGTAATAATTCATGACTATACATTGAATTGAAATATAATGATAATGATGATGAACAAGAAGAAGAAGATAAAGCTAATGTTCTAAGATGGCTGAAGGTGAGTATAAATGCACACAACAAAGTTGCTAGTCTTGTGTAATGCAAAGACTCCAGAAGAACTGACTTCAGGCAGAAGAACAATATTGGTATTGTAGTCAATACAAAAAACCTAAGAAGAACAAGAATATAAAAACAGAATCATTTTTTTCAATCATTACCTTTCATGAAGTGTTTAGAATGCAAACATGGCTGATGTAAAAAAGGAAGTGGGAGAATACTTCAAGGGATGATTATTCTTTCCTCCTACAGAGGAATGTTTTACTCAGAAATGCTAGAAAAGAGTAACAGAAGACATCACATAAAGTAGGAGTTTAAGAAAATATGGGTCAAGAAAAATATAAGCATAATGCTGTTGGTTTTTTAAATGGTCCATAGGGTTTTCATGATGGAAATGTCACAAAAAAAAAAATGCTTACCTTAAAAACTTACTTTGTCTTAAGAGAGGTTTTTTTGTACACTGACATTGATGCTCATCTCTAAAATACCAAAAATGGCAACAACATCCATGGTGATGGAGGCACTCTCATTACCCCTATGGAAGCTGCATGCCTGGGGACTCATCTCAAGTGTCTGCATGCAGCATGGGAAACAAACTGGAGAAATTTGAAACTGTCTATGAAGAGTTCCAGAGCTGTGGTCTCATTAGGATCACAGATATGTAATGGGGTATAACTCTTGAATGGAGTGCTATAACAGATGGATACAGGCTCTTTAGCAAGGATGGAACAGGAAGGCAAGCAGAAGGGGTTGAATTTTGTGTAATGGAGCAGTTAACATGCATGGAACTTTACCTTGGAGCAAAAGGCAAGCTGGTCAAGAACAGACCAACATGGGTGATGTCATGGTGGGCATCTGCTACAGTCCACCTGATCAACAAACCTTCTAAAGCCTCATTAAGCCTTCTTTAAAAAAGTAAAAGTGAGATGAATAGCAGAACTACAGATCCAGCCTTCAAAAATATCATATTTTAACTTCTTCATGAATCTGTTTGGTGGGGGCACATAGAAGTCCGCCCTATATAACCCAGGAGAGCTAACAGGTCTTCAAGGATAACAGTCCTTTCCAATGTGCAGACAGTCTAGTAATCACATGAGATGGTCAGTATAGATGAACAGGGAACACATGACTGAGCTCAAACACAAAAAATGAAGTATACAGAAAGGAAGTGGGGAGGGGCTACCTGGGAGAAATATAGAGACATTGCTCAAGCATACAGGTTTGAAATGAAAGCCAGAAGTTGAAACTTGATTGAAACTAGGAAAGAGTATGAAAGGCAACAAGCAGGACTTCTGTAAGTACACAGGCAGCAAACAGAAGACAGAGAAAAATGTAATCTCACTTTTCAATGGGCAAGGGATCTGGTGATAAATGATGCAGAAAAGACTTAGAGCCACTTTTGTCTCAGTTTTATTGACAAGGTCTGCTCTCAGGCTTACCAGGCCCCTGAGCCTGGCAGCAGTCTGTGGGAGTGCAACCACTACCCACAGTAGATGGAGACTGAGTGAGAACTCAGCAAAACAAGTTGGGCATACACAAGTCAGTGTGATGGCATAGGGAGCATCCAAATGTACTGAGGGAGCTAGACAATATCATTATAAAACGGTTCTCTATTGTCAAAAGGCCATGGTTATTGAGAAATGTTCTGATGACTGAAAAAAGGCAAAACCGACACATCTTAAAAAAAAGGGCAATGAAGAGGATCCAGTTAACTGTAGGCCAGTTAGCCTAATCTTGGTCCCCAGAAAGATTATAAGAAAAATGTACAGACAAAAGTAACTCAGCAAAGGAAGGGTCACAGTCCAATGTATCACATGAAATGAGCTTGAAGATGGTATTCAGGATCTTATCTAAAGCTTGTTAAGCTCAGTAAATCTAACAGTCTGGAAAACTAATATCAGGATCTGAAGATAAGACCTGAAGTCACATCCATTCTGTTTAGAAGAATGAAACTCAAACAAAACCCAGCTCCTCCCCTTGCCTCAGATCTGAGTTTCCCTGCCTGGGAACCAGATGGTTTGTTCAGCATCAGACCAGAGTACAAATCAACACATGAACAACGAAGAGGTTTGAACTCAAGTTTGGATTAAAATCCAAGCTGACATCATAGCACAGACATAATCATTACTTAAGACATTTCTTTGCTCTTCACTGAGAGAGTCTCCAGCTCTCTTGCTATATGCCATCACTGGGATCTGTGCCACAGATGTGCATACCCATCATTAGTTGAATCCCACAATGACAGAGCTAATGTTTGCCAAATAAATTCCACATCAAAGTTCCTTTCTCTGACATTTCTTTGTGCTCCATGAAGAGTCATAATGAAATTCTAATCCTCAGCATTATTCCCAGTGCAGACAGATTTTGAACTGTATCATGACAATCGTGTGATGGACACAGATTTCACCATGTACAAGACATTCCTCCATTACGTAGATTTCAGTCTACTTGACAGCTTATTTCCTTCATGCTTAGAAGGTTTTGCACTGCTCCTTGGCTACCTGAACTCCTGGGCTGATTTTAGCCCTGTAGGTCAGTGTAGTATGGGTTAATTAAATCCTCTGGAAAATTAACTAGGATGAAAACCCCAATGTTTTTCTTCTATCAGTAACACAAAAAGGAAGGTTATGCACAGTAACTAAAAATGTACAAGTCTGTTATTTGAAAAAAAGTTACAGAAGGAAGTGTTACTTAAATATGCAAATAAAGTTTGAAATATTTGCTATCATTCAATAAAAAGAGAAATACTAGGTTGATTTAGCCATATAAATCTTATCTTACAATTATCGATTTGAGTCTGTTCTTGTATTAATTTTGCTTAAGTTATGGTTACCAGCTGCTACACTTTCTTCAATGGAATGGGGGTTATCATGTATCCCTAGGGAGAAAAAAAAAAGTTTGTTGCTTTGTGTGCA
The DNA here is from genome assembly GCA_031468815.1 of Morus bassanus. NCBI lineage: Eukaryota > Metazoa > Chordata > Aves > Suliformes > Sulidae > Morus > Morus bassanus. The sequence continues at coordinate 39,321,885 of CM062568.1, read as the reverse complement.
GTTTCCTTAAGCATCAGGATAGTTTGTTTCTTTGTGGTCACCGTGGAAAGGTTTTCTGAGAAAATATTTGGACTTCTCTTCAGGTTTGAGCACAGTACTACAGATCCCTCAGATCCCTCTTGAGTTCTAAACATGTTTATGTACAGCTGTGCTCAAACAAGCTTGTTCACACTTAATTTCTGAAATACAATGGGGACAAGCCTTTTTAAAAATCAAGAATCATCTGTCAAAACCCTTAGAAGTTCACCTCTGTATCCTGAAGGGAGTAATACTAGGCCTCATCTCAACTTCAGAACCAATAACACCATTACAATGTCTTACTTTCTTTTTTTCATCTATCATGTTACATTATGGAAGTGATAGCATACAAGTAATGTGTTGGTGTAATACAAGAAACAGAAGAACAAAATTTCAGTGGCCTCTGAGTCCAATGATGGTTTTGTCAAGAAATAATGGGTCCAGGGACCTATCTTAGTTAGATATTTCCTAATGCTAGTCTACCGCAGAAACACTAAAACAACTTTCTGACATTATTTGTGGTATAAAGGGCTGGATTTGTTATTCAGTAGTTCAACCAGGCTTCAGGCCTGCCAACTCGAAGCTACATTTCACGGTCAAGATCAGATTAGCCTGTATAAGGAAAAGCAAACACTAATAAAATGTAACAAATAAATTAGTGTGACTTGGCTTTAAAATTTTGGTTTTTTTCCTTTCTTCCCTCAAGGAAAATTATTGTCTCCAAGATTCAGGCAACAAAAATATATTGCCTTTGTAATGCAATAATAGCTAACAAGAGCTTTTTGATTCAGGAACAATGTCTTTTCAAATATGTATTACAAAATAATTAGTCCATTATATTGGTTTTGCGCAAAGAATTTCTACATGCTTGGTCAGAAGAGGCTTGCCTTCCTCCAAGAGGGAGATCCTGTCCCTAGGAGCACTGTATGTGACCACTGCTGCTACTTACCATCTCTTTCTCCATCACCAATTACAGGCTATCTAGCCTTTATGTGAAGGTAGAAAGGTTAAACTTTCATTGCTCATGTCCCAAATCAAGCATCTGAAGAAAGATGAACAACAGTCATGTATTGAAATGGACGCTTAATTCAACACACAAAGCTCCAGACACAGGCTGGTACAGGGAGGGGGACATCCCTCCATGCTGGCACGTTTTGCTCCAGCATAGTTAGGGAAGAATAACATCTCACTTGTTCTTCCCCCTGCAGACATCCTATGGAGACAGAGCAGTGCAGCACAAAAGTCATTGCAAGGAAAGCAAGGAGTTAAGGCCACTGTTTCTTTTTAAACCTGGCTGCTTTCATGTATTTTGGACAGAGGGGACAGAGAGGGACAGAGGATTTCTGTTAAACATAGAGCTGTTTCTTTGAGCTGCCATACAGCCCATCATGCCGATCAGTTTCTCTGTCAAACTACTTGCTGCACCTTCACCCCTGTGTCATATACCTCACATCAGCTCACTTTTTACATAGACTCTTATTTAGATTTGTATGTGGTCATGTTTCAATAACTCTGCTATGTATGGCAATGTCACATGGGAAGTAATAAAATAAACCTGCATAGTAAAAAGCCAAAATTTCACTTATGCTGTCATGTATTCCCGGGGAAATAAGCTGGATTTAACTGATGTTTCTTTTTAAATAAAATCTATTTAATCTATTTTTAAAATTTAAGGCTGGCAGAATCAGAAAAGATTTCATATTAAATCATACTGATAGTGAACAGAAGATACAAAATTACATAAGCTAGGAGTTAGCTGGACTGTTACAAAACCCCAAACTAAAATGTAAAACATCAGTTCAGCATGTGAGTAGCAGAAGCTTTCTAGTTCAATGTGGGAATTTACAAGATACCCGTGGGTCTTCTACACATGCCCAGAACCAGTCCAAGCAAAGCAGCTCAGCATCTACTTCCAGAAGCTAAAGAAGGAATACCTACGTTCTCCCATGGACTTGATGCAAGAGTTGTAGCCATACACACCCTTTGTAACTACTGGAGATACTGGCACTCAGAAGAATTGTGTGAAAAAAAAAAGTGTTCATTCATGAAGTGAGGAACCATCTCCAGATCCCACACTCCAGCATTGTCTATCTCATCAGCTACATCTACTGTAAGGCTAACAACTAATCTAACTATGGAGTACTTTCCATTGCTTCCATTGAAGTTGGTCCCCTGTACAGAAAGAAATACAAGCTTCAAGGGTTCAGGAGAAAAGCATAAAAGCATGCACCTCAGTTACATGCTAAATTTGTACTGTTTTTTTGTAGAAGGGCTTTGCAAGAACAAGTCTCAATTTAATAAAAACTCTACAAAGTGCCTGCTTTCATTTTGCAACACAGATTTAAATGTCTCACTTTACAACCCCAATTTTTAAAATATTAACCATAAACTTTCACTTAAACCCTTGCTACAGCAACTAAAAACTACCCATGGCTTTGCATTACAATATATTTCAGTGTTTCCTGGGAGCAGAATACAATATTATAGACTTCAATAGCATGATAGGTAATGTAACTTAAGGACTAAACCAAAAAGTGAACATTTCTCATAGTCAAGATCTTAATTCAGAGTTCTGTGCTTATTTTTCATCAATTCCATTGATTTAGTACTATGACAGGAGCATTCCTGACTCAGTTTAAAGCAGCAGCAAAATTTCATTATCAGCTGCAGCAAGGGAATCAAGAAAACGTGGAAAATAATTTATGACAAATTTTTTTTTATTTTATTCTTTTACTTTGTAGCAGTATTTTTATGACAGTTATAAAAACAAACCAATAATTCTGTAACCCTCTTTAGTTTAAGTGTAGCTATCTTGGTAAGATCTTAAGCATCGTGATTCAAAGAACTATATATTTTTGAGCAAATTTACAATAAAACTTACTGTTATTTTATAATAAGCAAACTGATGAGAATTTCTCATACTACCTGATGCTTCTGTAATGAGAAGATATCTATTTTCCTGCTGCTGACCTTGAACAAGGTAACATGAGAGCTGACTATCAAAAACCTTACTCAAATCATTGTAAACATCAGTGCTTGTGGAACAGAGATGACTTCAGATAAACTTTTGTCAGCATCAGCTTCAGAGTCCCTAGCAGGGTTACTATATGAGAAAAGAAGCAAAAATGCTTTTTTTTTTTTTTTTTGTGTAAGACAAGACAAGGATATAATTAATATTCTAGTTGTTCTACCTGTGCTGAAAATTTAGAAAAGTGGTGTTATCATTGATCTGAAAGTGACACAAATGTCTGACTTTCAAAGACTCAGTAACAATTGTTGATTTGACAGAGTGGAACATCTGTGTTGACTGCACTTTTAAACAACCTCACATCTTTAATAAGAACTATTGTTCTATTGAACTATGTTTAAAATGCATTTTAAAAGAAAACTAGGATTTAATAAAACTTTCCAAAAGTAGGAATCTAATTACAAATTATCAGATGTCTTGTCTTGTCTTGTCTATAATAGAAATTACAGCTATATAGCATAGACTTTGGCACATAACAATACAGAGACATGCAGGGATGTAGTTTATACCAACTACTGCAAAATTTATTTTTTAAATTTTAACCACAACAGGGTACAAAGCAAAATGATATATTTACTGGCTCTGAGGGCTATCTGAAGTTCTGTTATCAAATTTCTTAAATTAAAATACCTAGTAACATATAAAAATCAGGCTTCATAGAATCATTATAGAATCATCATAGAATCATTAAAGTTGGAAAAGACCTCTAGGATCATCAAGTCCAACTGTCAACCCAACACTACCATGTCACCTAAACCATGCCCTGAATTGCCACGTCTACACGTTTTTTGAACACCTCCAGGGATGGCAACTCCACCACCTCCCTGGGCAGCTTGTTCCAATGCCTGACCACTCTTTCAGTAAAGAAATTTTTCCTAATATCCAATCTAAACCTGCCCTGGCACAGCTTTAAGCCATTTCCTCATGTCCTATCCCTAGTAACTTGGGAGAAGAGACCAACACCCACCTTGCTACAACCTCCTTTCAGGTAGTTGTAGAGAGCCATAAGGTCTCCCTTCAGCCTCTTCTTCTCCAGACTAAACAACCCCAGTTCCCTCAACCTCTCCTCATAAGACTTGCTCTCCAGACCTTTCACCAGCTTTGTTGCCCTTCTCTGGACATACTCCAGCACCTCAGTGTCCCTCTTGTAGTGAGGGGCCCAAAACTGAACTCAGTATTCAAGGTGCAGCTTCACAGTGCTGAGTACCAGTGCAGAGAACAGCTTGAAATGTTGGATGAGAAAACACATCTCAATAAAGTCTACTGGATTATAAACAGATATGTTAAATATAATTCCCATAAGTTAAGTTAATATCATCTAAGAAAAATCACAATTCATGTATTTGTATGAGTCTTAGGAACTAGAATATACCAAATGGAATATATCAAGTTATTGTCATGTTTCATTGCATTTACATCACACAACGGGCTTGATTTAATTTCTGACAAACTCTAATTTGAAATCTTATTGCTCTGCAAGGCAAATCATCACGCAGGTACCTCTGAATCATGACGCAGGCACTAGAGCAACCCCCCATATTCCTAAAGTGCCCAAAAGAGAGAATACAGAATTTAAAGCACTCAGAAAAATATTTTAGACTCTTTGAAAGAGTAAAAGTAAACAAAGGTAGGATAACAGAAAAAAGAATTTGATTTCAGAACTCATTTAGTATTGCTTACCTTTAAAGCATATATATACACCCATGTATCTAATACACAAACTACCGGAGATATTTATCACCATGTAATTAGTTTGTGTTCTGCTATACAGTACATAGTCTTTGCCTCTTCTTTGTGGAGAGAATTAAAATTAACAGCAAGCCACTGTAAAATTACGCTCTAACTCATGTTAGTCACCACACTTTCAACAATTTTATATTTTTAAAATGTAGCCTGAACCCTTAAGGCTGAAAAAATGTTGTGAATAGGAATTGATTTCCTTTCAAGAAGAAATTGCTAAATGTACCTGAACCAGAGTCATCCCCAGCCAGGAGGAGTACTGTGGCTTTCAGCATTACATGTGTTTTTGCACTTTCAAAAGTTCTTTTGCTTGTGGTGTTTAGTTGCCAGCTGGGGTTAAACCATGACAGACCAGAAGGGGAGACATCGTAGAAGAAGGTAATGAAGGTGCCATTCTGTATTTCCTCCATAAAAAACCTCTCAGTGAAGGAGGTATAATTGCTAATTGTCTCCATGAGGTGATACCCGAAGTTCAGTAACGGCTTCAATACAAACCCCAAATACCAGGTAAAGCTCAAGGCCAGTGTTTTAATAACAAATTTCCTAGGCAAAACATCACTAATCACTGCAGAGCACAGCAAACTACAGAAACCAAAACCAAACTTTAACATGTACAACAAAAAGAAGAGCGTGGTGCAGATCAGATAACTAATATTGAAAACAGATGAGTGAACGCTGTGACCAGCAATTAGTATTAGCTCAGACTCTTAGGCCCCCATGTTGGGTGCCAAAATGGACTGTCGTGGTTTAACCCCAGCTGGTAACTAAACACCACACAGCTGCTCACTTAGTCCGCTGCAGTGAGACTGGGGAGAGAATCAGAAGAGTAAAAGTGAGAAAATTCATGGCTTGAGACTGTTGTGGTTTAGCCCTGGTCAGCAACTAAGCACCACACAGCCTCTCGCTCGCTCCCCCGACCCCTGTGGGATGGGGGAGAGAATCGGAAGGGCCAAAGTAAGAAAACTCGTGGGTTGAGATAAGAACAGTTTAATAATTAAAATAGCAATAATAATAACAATAATATAATGAAAAGGAAAATAATGAGCGAGAGAGAGATGAAACCTTGGAAGGAGAAAAAAAAACCAAAACAAACAACAAATGAGGCAACTGCTCACCACCCGCCGACTGATGCTGCCAGTCCCCGAGCTGTGATTGCTGCTTCCCCCAGTTCATATACTGGGCATGACGTCACATGATATAGAATACCCTTTGGCCAATTCGGATCAGCTCTCTTGGATGTGTCCCCTCCCCTCCCGGCTTCTTGTGCACCTGGCAGAGCATGGGAAGCTGGAAAAGTCCTTGACTAGTGTAAGCACTACCTAGCAACAACTAAAACATTAGTGTGTTATCAACGTTATTTTCATACTAAGTCCAAAACGCAGCACTATAGCAGCTACAGTGAAGAAAATTAACTATCCCAGCTACAACCATGACAATATCCACTCTTTATTCCATAACATTTACATCATGCTCAGGTCCCATACTATCCAATAACCACCACCCGCCTCCCCATCCTTTGATAACATACACAGATATCATTTATCTTTCTCGTAGTCTATGGACCATCCCTGTAGAACATCTGTAGAGGGTCCACACATGTCCATTGAGTTCATTCAGTCCATAACTTTGGGCTCCATCTATCGTAACAGTCTTTCAAGGCTGGAGAGATGGTCTGCGTGGTGTTGGATTGTTGCATGCTGAAGCCAGTCTTTGTTCCACCACCGCTACATGTTGCTTGGTTCAATCAAAGTTCATTCTTCATTAATTTTGGAAATTCTTACTATGATACCATTGATACAGCATATAGCAACCATAGGAGTGATGACATACAATATCCTATAGCAATTAACAGCATACCGTTCAGTTCATTGGCTATTTTCACCCAAAATCAAATCCCCTTGAGGCACACATCAAACTCCTCCATACTCCCGCATTACCCACCAAGTGCACCCACGTCCTCGAGCAAAAGCAATCCCACGAATGGGTTTGCCTTTGCCTGAGACAGGAATAACCCAGACGGTTTTCCCCAGCATATTTTTTACGTGCACTACAGGGACTTTATCCCCTTCCACAGTACGTAAGAGTTCTGAGTGGGCAGGCCCAGCTCGATTGGCAGATCCCCTAGTGTTGACTAACCAGGTGGCTTTTGCTAAATGTGTATCCCAGTGTTTGAATGTCCCACCCCCCATTGCTCTCAGTGTAGTCTTTAACAGTCCATTGTATCGTTCAATTTTCCCAGAGGCTGGTGCATGATAGGGGATGTGATACACCCACTCAATGCCATGCTCTTTGGCCCAGGTGTCTATGAGGTTATTTCGGAAATGAGTCCCGTTGTCTGACTCAATTCTTTCTGGGGTGCCATGTCGCCATAAGACTTGTTTTTCAAGGCCCAGGATAGCGTTCCGGGCGGTTGCATGGGGCATGGGATATGTTTCCAGCCATCCGGTGGTTGCTTCCACCATTGTAAGCACATGGTGTTTACCTTGATGGGTTTGTGGCAGTGTGATATAATCAATCTGCCAGGCCTCCCCATATTTATACTTCAGCCATCGTCCTCCATACCACAGAGGTTTTACCCGCTTGGCTTGCTTGATTGCAGCGCATGTTTCACATTCATGGATGACCTGTGCAATAGTGTCCATGGTCAAGTCCACCCCTCGGTCACGAGCCCATCTGTATGTTGCATCTCTTCCTTGATGACCTGAGGTGTCATGGGCCCATCGAGCTATAAATAGTTCACCTTTATGTTGTCAGTCCAGATCTACTTGAGCCACTTCAGTTTTAGCAGCCTGATCCACCTGTTGGTTGTTCTGATGTTCTTCAGTGGCCTGACTCTTGGGGACATGAGCATCCACATGATGTACTTTCACAACCAAGTTCTCTTCCTGGGCAGCAATATCTTGCCACAGTGCAGCAGCCCAGATGGGTTTGCCTCTGCGCTGCCAGTTGTTCTGTTTCCATTGCTGTAACCACCCCCACAGGACATTTGCCACCATCCATGAGTCAGTATCAAGATAGAGCACTGGCCATTTTTCTCATTCAGCAATGTCTAAAGCCAGCTGGATGGCCTTTGCTTCTGCAAACTGACTTGATTCACCTTCTCCTTCAGCAGTTTCTGCGACTTGCCGTATAGGACTCTATACAGCAGCCTTCCATCTCCGATGCTTTCCCACCAGACGACAGGACCCATCAGTGAACAGGGCATATTGCTTCTCATTTTCTGGCAGTTTGTTATACAGTGGGGCCTCTTCAGCACGTGCCACCTCCTCCTCTGGTGATATTCCAAGATCTTTGCCTTCTGGCCAGTCCATGATCACTTCCAAGATTCCTGGGTGACTGGGGTTTCCTATTCGAGCCCATTGGGTGATCAGTGCGACCCACTTACTCCATGTAGCATCAGTTGCATGATGTGTAGAGGGGACTCTCCCTTTGAACATCCAGCCCAGCACCGGCAGTCGAGGTGCCAGGAGGAGCTGTGCTTCAATACCAATCACTTCTGAAGCAGCTCAAACCCCTTCATATGCTGCCAATATCTCTTTTTCAGTTGGAGTGTAGCGCGTTTCAGACCCTCTGTATCCCTGACTCCAAAACCCTAGTGGCCGACCTCGGGTCTCCCCTGGTGCTTTCTTAGAGAAGGCTCCAGGTAGGGCCATTCTCCCCAGCTGCAGTGTAGAGCATGTTTTTTATGTCTTGTCCTGCTTGGACTGGCCCAAGGGCTACTGCGTGAACTATCTCCTGCTTTATCTGTTCAAAGGCCTGTCGTTGCTCAGGGCCCCATTGGAAATCATTCTTCTTCCGGGTCACTTGATAAAGAGGGCTTACAATCAGACTGTAATTTGGAATATGCATTCTCCAAAAACCCACAACGCCTAAAAAAGCTTGTGTTTCCTTTTTGCTAGTTGGTGGAGACATGGGGGTTATTTTGTTGATCACATCCATTGGGATCTGCCAACATCCATCTTGCCATTTTATTCCCAAAAACTGGGTCTCCTGTGCAGGTCCCTTCACTTTACTTTGTTTTATGGCAAAACCAGCCTTCAGAAGGATTTGGACTATTTTCTTCCCTTTCTCGAAAACATCTTCTGCTGTGTTGCCCCACACGATGATGTCATCAATGTACTGAAGGTGTTCCGGAGCTCCACCCTGTTTTAGTGCATTATGGATCAGTCCACTAGAGCCTTATACTCCTATGGGGCTGACGTGCCAGACCATCTAATCCACACAGTCCAGTAAACCCGGTTGTCCCTTTCCTCCACCTGGCTGGAGGCAGAGCCCTTCTATTCCTGATCATAGTATTCACAACCCACTTCTTGTAAATGTGAGTCAAAAGTGTCTCTATTAAGCTCAGAATTAAAATCAATGCTTCTAGTCCTCTGTCTGGGGAACCGCTTACTGGAAACTGGAGCAGCAACTTTCCTGGAAGAACCCCTCTGAGTGATTGTTTTTCCTTGCAACTCACATACCCGTGCCTCTAGGGATGAGGTAGATTTCCCATCCCACTTCCTCATGTCCTCTCCTTGGTCACGCAGGTAAAACCATAGGGTGGCCCATGGTGTGTATCTTCTCTCTTGAGCAGAAGGACGCTTACTCCTAATGGCTGAGATACTGGTCCGTACAGGTAGGGAGTAGGACATATCTTCTTTGATTTACTGAACCTCCCAGGAGAGTTTCTCCACAGCTGAGACGAGGGAGGAAGAGACATGTGCTTCATAATCCTGGAGTTTATCAATCACATCCCCCACCCTTGGTGCCACTTCATCTTTCCAGGACATTACTGCCAGGGAGTTTACATGGGATGATGATGCGCTCAGTACAAACTTCCGCTACATGGGTCATGTGCATTGGGCTTCATCTGGATCTCTGAGTGACTGTTCATCGTCCAGGTCATCATAAATCACCTCAAGCACAGCTAATTCCCTCAGGTACTGAATACCTTTCTCCATGGTGGTCCATTTTGCTGGGCGATATAGAACATCTTCCTTGAAGGGATACCTTTCTTTCACAGCAGACAGGAGTCGCTTCCAGAGGCTGAGGCCTTGTGTCCCTTTTCCAATTGCTTTGTCAATGCCCCCATCCCTAGAAAGGGATCCCAGTTGTTTGGCTTCCTTACACTCTCATTCCAGATTACTGGCCCTGTTATCCCACCATCGGAGCAGCCAGGTGACAACATGCTCACCTACATGACGGCCGAAATCTTTTCGTATATCTCGCAACTCACTTAATGATAGGGTTCGGGTAGTTTCCGTCTCTTGTACAAGTCTTCCTCTTCCTCTTCCTCTTCCTCTTCCTCTTCTCGTGATGGCCCTACTTTTCCATTACCTCTTTCTAAACAAGTTGACTTTCTCTTCAAAGATTTCTTCTTTTGTATAGGGGCGACTGATACTGGCACGGGTTGATTCTCTGATTCAGCCGCAGTGCCTGTCATGGGTGTTTAAGTGGTCGCAGTGCTTGTCATTGGGCTTGGAATAGCTGCGGTGCCTGTTGTAGGGGTTTGAGGGGCCATAGTGCTTGTCGTTTTCTCTTTGTCTTTTTAGATCCCGAGGCCTTCTCTTCCCCTTGGGGGTACTGAATACTGTTGAACAGGGCTCGGTAGGCATGGGCCAGGCCCCAACACATTGCAGTGATTTGTATCTCTCTGGAATTGCTAGGGTGACAACATACTTCCTCCAAATAGTCTACTAAGTTTTCAGGATTCTGCACTTGTTCAGGGGTGAAGTCCCAAAACACTGGAGGTGCCCACCGTCTCAGGCATTTGCCCATACTATCCCACATACCCTGCCACCCATAATTATTGAGCCTTGGGGCAGATCTCTGGATGATATTCTTGAATTGCTTATTAACCTTAGACAAAACCAAAACAATCTGCCATAGGAATATCAACAGATGTATCTTAACTACCCAAGGATGTTCAAGATACTGAAAAGTTGTTGTAATGAAGGAGGAGACATTACAGAAGACGGTAGCTAAGGTGCCATTCTGTATTTCCTCCATAAAGAACCTCTCAGAGGAGGAGGTATAATTGGTAATTGTCTCCATGAGGTGGTACCTGAAGTATAGTAACGGCTTCCATGCAAGACCCAAATAACCGATAAAACTCAAGGCCAGTGTTTTAATAACAAATCTGCTAGGCAAAATATCTCTAACCACTGCAGAGCACAGCAAACTACAAAATTCAACACCAAAAAAGAAAAATCCAACACCAACCTGTACTTCAAAATCAGCATGGTGTAGATCTGACTAACTAATATCGAGAACAGATGAATCAATGCTGTGACCAGCAACTGTTATTATCTCAAACCCTCAAAAAAGACAGTTTAATGGGTAAAGCAAAAGCCATGCACACAAGGAAAACAAAACAGGGAATTCATTCACTCCTTCCCATCAGCAGGCTGGTGTTCAGCCATCGCCAGGAAAGCAGGGCTCCATCACAAGTAATGGTTCCTTGGGAAGACAAATGTCATCACTCTGAACCTCGCCTCCTTCCTTTTTCTTCCCCCAGTTTATATACTGAGCATGACACCATATGGCATGGAATATCCCTTTGGTCAGTTGGTGTCAGCTGTCCTGGCTGTGTCCCCTCCCAGTTTCTTGTACCTCTGGTAGAGCATGGGAAGCTGAAAAAGTCCTTGACTAGTGTAAGCACTACTTAGCAAGAACTAAAACATCTCTGCATTATCAACAGTGTTTTTAGCACAAATCCAAAACATAGGCCCATACTAGCTACTATGAAGAAAATTAACTCTATCCCAGCCGAAACCAGAACAGTATGTCCTTTTTTTTAAAGGGTGCTGGACTATCACAACAGGGCTAGAGCACAAAGAGTGCCCGAGCTGGGCAATTTCAGCCCCTCTGCCTATTGAGAAAGGTTCCAAGACAGGATTATTCAAAGACCTGCAGGAGAAAACTAGCTTTTTTCACTCAAAAAAAAAAAAAAAAAAAAAAAAAAGAAAATGTCTTTGTGATCTTTTATTTCTATTTTAAAGCAATCCATACACAATTTTGTTTGACACAGAGATATGAAGACATATAAGTTTTTCAGACAGGTACAGAGGCATTCACAGGAACACTGTATATAATTTAAATATTTATATTTTGCCACAAATACTGATGGGACTTGTCTGTGTTTAGGCCATCTTTCCTACTATATCCTTTAGAAACAGCTGCAGTTATCAAATATATCACCCCAGAAAAATTCTTAAACATGTAGTTGAGCCTTTAAAATATTTACAATAAAGAATAAATATATTTTCATGGCCTAATTCTCCATTTCTATTACCAGAAAACATCACTGTGACTCCATTGTATTATGCAGAAACAAAAGTAGTGTAAAAGAATCAAGCTATAAACTTGTGACATAAAAACACAACATTACAAAACACTCTCCTTAAAAGCATTCTCCAAATTTACCTCCATTAAAATATAATAAAACAAAAAGTGATTTGGTCAAACTGACCTTTTTCTTCCATGAAACATTTATTACCTCATTCTACTTGCAGAATATGAACATACTTAGCAATTCTGTGTACATACCAACCTCTGTAAGTAAAATAACAATTTCTGCCTGTTTGGAAAGCAAATTTCTATTGAATTAAAATATTCTGGATCTTCAGCCTAATATCAAAAAGTGATGAAAGAAATTTAATAACTTTAACACCAACTTTCATAAAGCAGAATTACAACATGAACCATGTTGAATCCAATTCAGGAAAAATACACCTAAGTAGTTTACATAATAAGGGTGTTAACAAAAGACAAACACATCCTGAAATCACACTGGGATAATATCAAGATGTGCACTGTCCTTCCTTCCTGTAGTTCCCACTCCAGACCAACTTGAGTCTACACCCAAGGATGGACAAAATTTTATGTTACTGATGCTACCCCACTTTACCCAGTGAATAGAGATGTAAGGTTTATGCATCCTTGAACATAAAGTTTCTGTTCTTCTATTTCACAACAAAATGTCCCATCAGAGGTTAAAGCAGAGAGAAGGAAGGAAATATTTTCTTTACCACTCTTATAACCACCCCATTGTGCAGCCAGGAACAGAGGATTCACAAGAACAGAAATAAAAACAGGGTGTATAGGCCTTTTTAATCCACAGTGAAGTATTCCTCTGATTGAGGGGAGACCTCTATCTATACAGCAAAAATATGTTTTTCAAACACTGAAATGCTATAGGGAAAAAAGGCATTGAGATAAGAACCACGACTCACTACTTGCAAGTAAAGACTTATATCACTAGGCTACAAAAATCCTCCTTCATTGCTGCACTGACCAGTATTTTGTCTCTGGATATGAGACTTGCATTCTTGCCTCATAACAGAAAAGTTAGGACACAAAACACCATTGCTTAGTATTTAAAGATTTTTACAAAATTTCAGAGAGTTCTGGAGGGTGAGTTTTTATCAGCAGTGAAGGACATTGAACCCAGGTTGTCCTCATCCTGACTGCTTCTCTAATTTTTAGGTTTTTTCCAAGCTGGTGAACATCATTAACACCTCCACCATGTGCATTTTCTAATACAACTTTTCATCCTCATCACTACACATGATTTTGCTACTTAAACTGAAAGGGATCATAGATTTAAGTCTCAAATTGTTACCTTATTCAGGGCTGCAAAGGAACCCTTCAGCTTTGGAAATTAAGTGGACTTTCAAACACATCTATTGGTTTACTATGTTCTCTTCACTGATTTGGACAGTTATGAACAGAATGCTGAATTTTTTGAATGTTTTTCTCCAGCATTGAGTTATCTTCTTTCATGACATATCTTAAATTTATTGAATTCCTTCCCAAAACAAGGGACTAAAATTTAACCAGTGAGATGCTGACCACTATATCTTGATATCACATGAGTTTCATTCCTAATGCTCAACCACATACTCATAATGCTGGAACTGATTATCTTAACTTCACCAGTATTCTCCATTTTCAAGTTCACCTTTTCTTTTTGCTCTTGTAGTCTATATGTAAACATTCGTTATCTTGTCTTTCTATAAAGCATTGCCTTACCGTTAATTCTTCAGCTAGAACAGATCTGTTTTTTATTGGCACCCCAGCAAAGGAGATGAACTCCTGCTATTCTCATTTTACAGATGGAAAAATGAAAGAACATGCCTGAAACCACAAAGTAAGCTAGTGGCACTGTACAGATTGCCTCCTAGCCGTGTGATATAGCTCTCAGTGCCTCAGTGATACTAGCTTAATTTGAATGGTCACTGCCAAGCAACACTCCTGAGAGTGGCAAATTGTGACCTGTCAACTGTGACCACCAGACAAACCCAAAGGATATCAGAGCACTAGTAAAAGACCAGTCACATTGTTACAAATGGAGACCATCATGAAACAAATGCCTGTGCTTTCCAAATCACACAGCTGTACAGGCTGGGATATCCAAAGTTTGAAATTTGTGTGGACTTGGTAGTTTCCAGTTAGCTTTAATAAAATTCATGAATGCAGCTGACCCAGAGTTTTGCAGTCCCAGTCAATGATTTGTCCCAGCTTTATAATTTTGGTTGTACAGTGTTAGGCTTATTGAGGGGTTACAATGAAAAGATCCCAGTCAGGAGCCTATGCTGTAGCCAATTCTGAAGTCATTTTGTAATACTCATATATTAAATGGTCTTAAAGAGTCAGGTTTTAATTGATCTACCTTAGATCTTGAATTGCAGGCTACCTTAATTTTTCTAAGGTGGAGATGTCATATGTACATCAATGGCATTCAAAAACAATAATTTTCATAAAAAATAATTTTAAAAATCTTTTGCACATAGTTTCATCTTCATGCTTCATCTTCAAGCACTGCAAATGTTAAGAGAGTTAAAGTTGTGGATTTTTGTTTGTTTGGTTGTTTTTTTAGTGTAAACTATAATAGTTCAGCAGTTATTTCAAAGTAATCTCCAAAATTTGCTCAAGCAAGAAAAACAACATAACAGAGTATTTGGAGTCCCGAAGAATTACAGCCTTAGGGTTCGGGGGTTGTTTTTTGTTCTTTTTTTTTCTGTTTGGTTGGTTGTTGATTTTTCTGGGGGCAGTGGGGTGAGTATTATTTTTAAAACATTACAGATAAATATGGATCTTAGCAAATATGTTCTCTATAAGAATCTCAAAGACTGAAAATTGTGTTGCAGTGGAATAAGTGGGTGTTTTCAATTGATTTCATATGTGCCAGGATTTTAACCCAGGTATTCAAAATCTGTTTAAAACACATTGATATTAATTCTATTTAAATATAGTAAAAGTATATACAGCCTCCTTGATAGTTGATGGAAACAGAGAGAGAGATTAGAGACTTCTCTTTTTTCCCAATTCATTTTTAGAGGGATCTTAGACTGACTAGGTTCTTAAGTACTTCAGCTATGGGCCTGAAGATAGCTTTTCATGGAAGTGACTCAATTTACTCATGGCAACAGAAGGGATAAAGGAGACTTATGGATTGTCTGAAGGGAGGAAAGTATTTCAGTTGCTTGTTTGAAGTTTATCTTGGAATCCTTGGAGTATTTTTGTTACTTCAAAAAATATCAACTTAAAAAAAAATTTTTAGAAATGTTAGTTTGGTAGTTAATATTTTGTTCATATGCCAGCCAATGGCTGGGTATGTAAACATGGAACTGTAGACAAATGTTGGAATGCCAGCTGATAAAAGTATGTTTTAAAGAGAGATTGGAATAAAAAATTGCTTACTTGGCCAAAAGGAGAGAGGAGACTATGCCAACTGTGGTGGGATGCTTGGGTAAACAGATTGAGGAGCAACTTAGAGAAGGCATTCTGGAGTGAAACACACGTTTGTTGGGATATATTTGGCAGAATATCTAATATTTACCCCTCTGTGTAAAAGTAGGCAATGCATTTCATGTCACAAATCTTTAAATCTCAAATAGACTATGTATCAAAATGTGTGACAGCTTGTCCAATCTTGCTGTGTAAGGATAAATAATTCTTATCTTCAGTCTTTTGTCTAAGAGTGTATGTGTGTGCATGTATTTATTTGTTTGTTTTTCACAAATATATTTCTGAAATATATTCCAGTTCATTAGACAAGACTGTCTATGGCAACTTGTATACCACAGGTTACAATGCTATATCACAGGCATAACCTGTGGTATATGCCACAGGTGTTGCCTAGAGATGAATTTGAACAGATCTCGAAATATTGCATATTTTCCTGCAGTGGCTGAGGAAGGTCTTAGGCTGCAAAAGCAAATAATGCCATAGCAATTTCCTTTAGATTGTGCTGACTTCATTATGAAACCTCCACTGGTGCCACAGTTAGGATCTTCCAGTGATTTGAATAGTGTAGCATCTGTAGACCCTTACCCATGAAGAACTTCAGTTAAAAAGGAAGAAGGAGCTAATCCAAGAGATTATTTGCCCCCATCCTTCTCTAGAGGAGACTTTTTTCCTCTATTTATAGCCAGACATATTGATTTATTTCTATGTTCTTTTACTTCATATGATAAAGAGCAAGAATAGACTCACATGGATAAGTAGGAATCACTTAAATTTAGATAACTGAAAAAATTAGACATGTAAATTTTATTTTAAGAGTTGGAAGAGGAACAAAACATATAAAAATAAAAATTCATCTGACCTTCCTTGGGCACATATTTTAGGATAAAATGTATTGTCCTCTAGGAATTTTCTTTTCATTCAGTAAAGATGAACTGAGACTCAAGATTTTAAATATTAAAGACAAAGTTTAAATTATTATGCTAGAAGAAACAAATCTCCCCCAATAACTTCTATACTAACTGACCCCTAACACATAGCTGATAGAGCCTTCAGGTCACTGTTTGTATCGTTTGCCTATGGAACCATTACCTTTAAAGTTATCTTTTTAGTAGAATTGAAGAAGATGCGAGAATTGGAGGAATCTGTAAGGTACACACAGATTAAACTGCCAAACTGATCATGAGTAGTGACTCAGGGTGACTGGGTAGTCACTTCAGAAGAAAATCTGTTCACCTGTGTTATTAATAGACTGTGTATTTGGAAATGCAACATAGTAATCCAGCTTGTGAAAATATAACACATTAGATAAATTATAAAAAAAACAGGTCATGAACTTTTTTGAAGATGTGAAAAATTTCCTGTGACTAATCTTGGTGTCTGTGGTAAGAACAGTCAGAGACATCACAATACATACAGTACCACTGATTTCATAATCAGGAAGGTGAACCTAGCAGAAGTAATTATAGTAATATATCAGTATATATGTTTTTCAGCTTCAGGCAGGTTTCAGCAGTCCTTCGCTTGTGTTCTCAGAAAAGACCATGACTAATGAAAACTATAAGCACATCTTAAATTCATTAATGAGGAGAAACAAAAACTGAAGGTCCTAGGAGATATGCTGAAGATTATTGCATTCTGATAATACAGCTAGGATTTCAATATAACTAGGATAGGAGTGAGAGAGAGTGTTCTCTTTGGAAAACAGTAGAGTCAGGACAAGATGCAGCTGAGTAGTTTATGAAGATGGGCTATCTCAGGGCATTCCAAAATGACAAGTAAGAAAGAGATTAATTTTAAGTCTCAGTGGCATTTTTCTGGTTTTACTGGATTAAGACTGTATTTTCTAATTTCTTTTTAGCTTCTTTTACAATGTTATAATCAATAAGTGAACTTTGTGTTCTGTTCTACAGCTGAATATCTTTTTTTTCTTTTTAAACACATCTGTTTTTTAAAGTGAACTCAGGGGTAACTAATAACACAGATGTCTTTTTTGCACCCATTTAGGATGTCAAAATAAATAAAATTTCATGCAAAAATTGTATTCTGGATACCTGAAAATCAAGAAAATTAGCTGAGTTGTATTTCCTACTAAACCTTATTTTGCTTTAGAGAGTTGATAATATTTGCTGTAGATAAAAAAGAGAAGTTCCTCCCAGTGAACATATTCTGACAAACATCTGGCCATGGAGAGACAGCCTGTGATGTTCAGAAATATCCATAGTTTCACAGAATCATTAGATTTACTAGGAGGGTAAAAAACAAGTTAAAATGAAAGCTGGGTAAAAGATTAAAGGATCAAGAAAGATAGAATTCCAGATTATGCATCAGAAAAGGAAGAAGGGTATTAGAAAAAGAGGGTTGAAACCAGGGTAAAAAAAAATGTACTTGAAGAAAGAACAATAAAGCATAAATTTTATAAAGTTAAAACATATGGAACAAACAGTAAGACAATAAATGCAAGCCAACCAAATAAGAAGGGGAAGAAACTGTAGAATTTGATGATTTAAAAATACTATATAAAAAAGATTTATTGCAAGTAGCTTTGCAAAAATAGCTTCCGTATTCCTCAGTCCTTGGGAACACATCAGTGGCTGGGAAATGTTTTGTTTTACACTCTTAACAAAATTTCCTAAAAAGTAAAGAAATAGATTGAAGCAGGAAATTATTATTTCATGACACTCATCTTTAGGTTTAGAAAAATGTTCCCATTCTTTATTAAATAAAAAATTATATCTTTTGAAAACTAGATTCCTGTACTAGACAACATTAAGACATAAAGAATTGTAGATCAAGCCTTTTTAAAAAAAAAGAATCAGGTAGAGAAGAGACTTTCATACAGGTGTTCCAGGCAGTAGTCCTAAACACAAGACTGATGGTTCTACTGCAATTGGTAGGCCTCCCTAGTTTTGACCAGAAATGACATCATTCTCAAAATCATAAAATCATAGAATAATTTAGGTTAGAAAGAACCTTTGGAGGCTACTTAGCCCACTCCCTGCACAAAACACATCTAATTAGATCGAGATTCTCAGACCTGTGGTAATTGATTCTTGAACACATTTAAGGACAGATATCCTACAACCTCTCTGAGAAACCTGTTCCATTATTTGAGCATTCTCATGATATTTTTTTTTTCTTAATATCTAATCAGTATTTTCCATGTTCCAGCTTCTTTTTTTTCTCATCCTACCACTGCAGGATTACAAGAGGAGGAGTCGCAGAAGTTGGCTCCATCCCAGCATATGTTTAATCACTGTAATATAGCAATATATGAGTGAAGGAACTATTTTGTTGTTTTTGTTTTTTTTTTTTGTTTGTGTATTTGTTTGTTTGATAAGACATAAGGTTTTAACATTACTGAGGAAATGTTTAATGTTGACAAATCAATATTTTCTAGGGGAAAAAATATTGTATTGAAAAACCGATGACAATTTGATCGGTATTCAGCATAACCCATTTTGATTACCACTTGAATAAGAAACTATTTGAATGGCCAAGTACAACTGATGATTTGATATTTTAAAAATCCCTAAAATATTTGTGTTGCTGTTTTCTTTTTAACTGAGTTTTAAAACAGAAATAGCTGCACAGGGATAATGAAACTGCTAGGAACTCATTCAGATTCAGACTGCTAGTATGAGCATTTAGTGACATAGTTTGGGTTTTCTGCCCTGCTTTTTCACCAATATGCTGGCAATTCTTACCATATACCTCTTACCTCTTCAGTCAAAATGGATCTCGAGCAATGATGCATTTATATTAATTTTTTGAAAAAAATTTCTCCTTAAAGACCCACTGCTTGTTCTTTCTTGATGTTAACTTGGATGAGTAGTAGGGTTTTTCTGATGGCTTAGTGAATGTAACTAATCTTGCTAGACAAGCATCCAGCTATGCTACAGGTCTACTGCTTATAAGCAGTATATTTCCTTCTATTCTGATGTAATAAATGTCTATTATTTTAAAGATTTTTTTTAATTTTTACTGCATTTGCAATTTCTCAATGTCAATATATCACTGACGTGGTCAATAATGGAGTTCAAACTTTACTGTGAAGGACTGAAGTAATTCTCTCCTGTTCCACTTATCTGTTATCCTTTGCATGCTGCCAGTGACCTTAGCTATCTCTTTTATCCCATCAGTTGTAATATTTATTCACAAAACACCTTTCCTTAGCAGGTTGGTAGAATCATAAAAATTTTTTCTAACATCCTACTTCAGACACTTTCCAAATACGCCTGTCTAAGCCACAACTCTGATTTTATGATTTTTTTCATCTGTAGGATTTTTTTCCTAGAACTATTCTATTCCTGCACTTTTAGTTTAGCATCATCTGCCAGAAATAAGTATGGCTTGTTGCTTTATATATGACATGACATGAATGACGGTAAGAAAATAATAACCTCAATGAGTTGAGTTCTTACTTTACAGAAAGAAGGGGTGGGATATTGGGAAAGAAGAGCATTGATTTCAGTTGAAAAGTTACCTCTTATATTCCCCAAGAAAAAGTGCTCAGAATTTCCTATATATTGTTATTGCTTGAAAATGAAAAGAAAGAATTGTGAGGGTTGATTACAGAAATATGCATTAGCATTTAAATAAATACAACATTTTGAATTATCAGAGTTTACCTGTAATGATAAATATTTTCATGTTGTCTGTGTGTCTTAGGTGCTGACTATATTTGGGAGCTGGTAAAATATTCATTCCTTTTTTAACATCTCACAGCCCACCAGTGGTTCAGAACAGGTTCAGTAACATTGGCAAAAAGAAACCAATATCAATTCATCAATTTCTGATGCAATTTTAACATACTATCTGAATAGATTGGCATGAATCTGAAAAATTATTTAGATTCTATAAAATACAGACCTCTTTTGGTCTGCATATATTCAAAGTTATAAGTAAAAAACATTAAGGCAAAGAACAAGACAGGGGAAAAAATATTTTCCATCATCACGTACAAAATGCATTTATTTGCAAATCTGAGTCCTTCATGATGGAAGCAAACAGTCTATTTTTTTTTTTTTAATTTCAAAAAGTGAACAACATATGTGAAGTGTTTTATAAGTATAATTTTTTTTAGGTATTTCCTGAATACCAAGAGGTTTTTATTTAATTAATGAAATGAAGTTAAAATTATCTCACATCTTCAACCTTTCAGTGTTGTTCGGGGATGTTCACAGGCTTTGAATTAATCATGGCATTGCATTTCAGGTATTTTTAGACCAAAGAAGCAGGGGCATTATTTTCAGGCAGAGATTAGCAGAAACTTTAAATTTAGACATGCTACTTCTAGAAAGTAATTTGCTTTATTATCTGAAGGTATACTTGCTTCCTTGTTGCAGTAGCTCAATATTAATTATGTACACTCGGATATATCTTAGTGCAGAACTAAAACATATTTCATCCAAAATCAATTTTTAAGGAGCAGCAAGGGCCAGCTGCTCCTTAAGAACACCAGGAGATGAGGGTGATGCCCAAGGGGACTGGCAGAACAGGTCATTGTCAGCCAGGGCCCACCCTACAGTACATAGTGAGGGAACAAGGTAGATCTGGAGATAGTGGCCAGGTCCAGCCAGGAGTCTGGTCATAAGTACATACCAGGGAGATAAGGAAGGGCCAAAGTCAAGCCTGGAAGTCAGTCAATAGGTCAGAGTTAGGCTCTGGTCTAGGACAGGTCCCTCATGATGGCACCAGAGCAAAATAAGGCCAAGAAGTCAGTCCACAGATTGGGGTTCTGGTGATGGGGCTCCATGGCCAAGCAGGGGAATGGCTGTGACTGAGCAGAAAATCAACACTCTTCTGACATAGCTTAGGAAGGGACTGATAGCCCCAGGAGGAACTGAAATGGAGCCTTTGGACCCATAGGTGTGGCTGGAAGCCTCAGGTGAGGCTAGTCAGGCCCTCTAATGCTTATTAATGCACTCAGAGCCCTGACACCAGCTTGAAAATGTTAATGCAACATGATGACAAGTCTGATACTTGTTTAATACTACTCCAAATATGATAGACTCTGAAGGCAGAAGAACCTTGAACTAGCTGAGAAAGTCAAAAACATCATTACTGTTCACCAGCCAAGCATAAAACCATTATGAATCCCCTTATTACATAGCAAAAAATGTTAAAATATATCTGATCAGCTCTATGCATATTAAATTTAATAAAACCCATAGAAATGGATTTTAGGTAAATAGGCAGTTATAATCATACCCTATGATCTCCCTGGAAGAAAGCATCTAGGAAATTCTGAATAAAATATAAAGTAAATGTTTCATTTAATCTTTCTTCTCTCTGCCTGGTTGTAAGACTAATCTCCAAGGTTCTAGATAAGCACAATTTATTTTGCGTAGAAAAAGATAATGTTCTTTTAAAAGATCTTTGAAAATTCAGAGGATTGAGGTAATTGATCAGTTTTAACTGATCAAGGGAGTTTTTCAAATCATCAAATGGGAGTTAAAAGTGTTGTTTTTTTTTTAACCAGGTGTGTACTTTCCTCGTATCCATAATTCTCATCATTGTGACTATAATCTCAACTTTTTGTTCATAAGCCTTCACAAAAATTTCATTGAATAAAATAAAGTTTCTGCAGTAGAAAATATAGATAGAGGCAAGCTCATATGTTTGACAATATTTAAACAGCAGTTTAAACAAAAGTTAAGTGACTCAGTAAAAAAAAAGCAAGCAGGGTTTTTTAGTATTAAAAGACTTTAATTTGATGCAGTAAATATAACCACTTTTCTTTACTATATGACATGCAACTAATGTAAATAACTAAGTTAGATTAGTGCCTTCTGAAAATTTAAATGTTTCAATTCACTCAATACAAATTAGATCTTGACATGGAAGTACCCAAAAGATGCCTGTTTGCAGCATTGTACTGTGAACTGTTTCAACAAGCATTCAATATGTTTTCTCTCAAAAGAATACATAACAAAATGGCCTCCTACCTATTATTTCTGAGGAAAAATTAGTTTGGGGTGATTATGGATTTTTTTTTTTTTTTTTTTTTTTTTTTTTCCCCAGAAAAAAGATATCTTTGTGATCTGGGCTACTTTTACTGACAGTATCACAAATAGGACAGGAGGAGGAAAGTAACTGACTTAAAAATTTAATTTGCTTGTACTGTCATGGACTGTTAAAACTGTTTAAAGTAGTTTTGCATGAAGCCAAAATTGGAACATATTCGTAAGAAAAAGGAGAAAGGAAAGAAAGGCAAGAAATCTGAAGCATTTCCATTTGGGAAAATAAAGTGATATCTGGCAGGGTGTAAGTTAGTAGTGACAGCCTGTCAAACTTATCAAAAAAGATGTGGATGCTGTTTGAACACAAAGGATCTCTAAGAAGATGGCATTAATAAGATACATAATCTTGCTGAATTCAGCACACAGAGAAATACAATAGCAGATCTCTTAGCTGTTATCCTTGGGATTTATTCTCTCTCCTATTGCTGTGGTATGCAACAGCTTCTTAAAGTTTTCTGTGTTAATGTATCAAACATTTATATTTTTAAAATATATAGAAAAGCTGTATAATTGAAAAGCTAAAATGAATCACCAGTAGTAATGGTGATTATTAGATGGCAACTGCTATGGTAAAACTAGAATCCTAAAGAGCTTTACAATTTCCAGCAGGACCTTTTGAAGAAAAGGGCATTGTCTGGTCCTTAAAGAAAAGGACATTGAGACATGGAGAACGTAAAACTGGAATTCCTTTCAACCAAAGCTTAAATTTGTCAATTATCGGTGGGAAGTGCAAGCAGCTCCAAAAGGTGATTTTGTCCTCACTATTTTAGTTACCTGAAGAAGAAGGAAATTAGCTTTGGAGGTATGTGTACCTTACCATTGACTAAGCAGCTACCAAGAGTAAGGTACCTAACATTAAATGTAACAAATCTGATACTCAGTGATTTTCCCTATTTACATGGGAAATTTGTGGAACAGCTAAAAAAGGGCAGTTACCTTTATGTGTTTTAGCAGAGAATACATCATGGACTATACCTTTTATATGTAATAATATCTTTGCATTGGAATCTTGATTGCTTCACAGAATTAGATCATTCTTGAAATATCACAGACCTGAAATGATGTATATGAAATGACATTAGTATGTGATGATTCAATCTGTCTGCACTGAAGTCAATGGTAGTTTCCACTGTTATCAGATTAACAAGAGTTATTGGATATTCCTATATGTTTTAAATAATTATAGATATACCTAGAAGGGATGTGTGTGGCCGTAGCTGGATATATCAAGGACTGAAAGATAACAAAAGTCTTAGACTGAAACTAAACCTTTTTAAAACCTCTATAACATCTGTTTTGTTGTTGTTATTATTATTCATTTTGCTTTCTTCTACACTTTTTAATCTGTCCAGAACTAGTGCTAAAATAAGATAAGAAAAACTATTTTCACTAATTCCAAAACCAGCTGGCACCAGGAGAAAAGTCTAGTCTCTTAAGTTTTCCAGACTCAATTTTTGCAGACCTCAGGGATTTAGACAGCTCAGATACCTCAGCAAAGTTCCTTGTATGTATGTGAATTTAAATCAAGCTCCTGAACCTTTTAAAATTGCCCATTACAAACTCCTATTTATGTTTATATATCCTTTTTATATGTACAAACAAGCAAGTATTGCTTTTATTTCGTCTAAATGTTTTGTTAACAAGTTACAAATGTTAACAAGTTTTGCTAAAAAAATCAATGTATATACCAATTAGAAGCTCAGCTAGAATTAGTAATAGAGAAAAGAGAAAACTTTTAATAAAAAGCTTTTATTGCCCAATTTATAGACAGAGAAAAAGAAAATTACTTGTATACAAAAGTAAACACAAAATAATTCGTGAAGTGTGCTATAAGAGCATGGACTGTTTTTTTCAAAGCAAATGCATCTTATAAACAAACCCTCATCACAGCTGTTACCATCTCTGATTTTTCAGTAGAATATATAAAAACACAGTTCATAAACCTTGGGTTGATTTTTTTAAAAAGCAGTTCAGAAATTGCTTGAACATTTGTAGAAGTTAATGTCAGGAATTTCATCACCATGCTGTCCTTTAAAATTTTTAAACTACTGACCAGGTGACTAAAAAATGGGTCTTTTTAAAGGTAGAAACACAATGATAAAATTTGTAAAAGGACAGTCAGAAAGCCGGTGATTACAATGTGACTTAACTCAATTCTTAATCCAAGTGTCTTCTTGTAGATAATGAGATATAATGGTCTGCAATGCCCTAGATAAACCTCTTCTGGTCATGTCTGACTGACAGCTACTTTTAGTAGGAAAGCAATTAGAGAAATGTTCAGAAACACAGATGTTAGCGGTTGGCTAGGTTAAGTTAGATTTAAAAAAAATATACAAGGTATTCTTGAAAACGAGAACAGAGAGAGAATTCCTTTTTAAACCCTGTGTTTCAAAGTCTGGAACTCTTGAGTCCAATGGCAACTGTGGATCATCTTTTATCTTGGAAAACAAACATGAGCTCATGCCATAAGATCAGGTCAGAATATGAGTGATTTAAGGGTGTTGTTTAGTTTGTTTTTTTTTCCTAAATCTTAGATCCATATATTTTGATATACAAATGTTATTAATTAGAAGTTATAATTTTAATAGCTTACAATTTCATTCTCACTTCTGTTCCTTTTTAAGAGATACTCAGTGCTAAGCATTCATATACAAAATACTTAAACATTGATAATTGGATGCAGTTGGATTTGGTTGCTCTTTTCATTAAATGCAAAGTCCAAGCTAATTAAAAAAATGTTGAAGAAACTTTTGCTTTCTCAAAATAAGTGACAAGCCTGAAATCCTTTAGAAATAATCTCTCTCTTTCATCCATAAATCTGTACTAAATACCTCCATCTCTTACTCCACAGGTAACATCGCAGACCTTGAGAACTGCTTTTGCTCAACAATTTTAATTTATGCTTAGTTTGAAAACTATATCAGAACCTGTAAATAGTTCTTTTAATATTTAAATTGGTCTTAAGATTTCTGAATGTGTATGAAACTTCTGAAATGTGTTTGACAGAAGTTTTCATCACAAGTTGTATGTAGCTGCTACAAACTTCAAATCAGCTTGTTAGGAAAGTAATCACTCTGCAGAAATATATTCCACTATAAAGTATGTATAAATCATTATTCTGGAGTCTTATAGAGAAATAGTGTGTTTGTTTAGTGAGACCAAAAACTTATGGATTGATTCACATCTTTAACTTTAAATGTATTATTAAGATACCTAGGTTACTCTTGGCTTCCTGAATAATTAGTAAAAATGGATAGGTACTCTGGAAGATGACAATGCACAGATAAAATCTAAATCTCTTTCTGAATGAACTTAACCGATCTCCATTGCTAACTTATAGCTAGATACTCTTCTTTTTAATGATGCAGGTATTTGTGGGGTCTTCATATAAACTGGATAATTTTAGGTACCAATGTGGAATCAAAAGATATTTATTGGATAGTAATAAAAAGAGCCATTTGAATGTTATTTGAATTAACTGAGGAATTAATTAAGTTTCTTGTAGTCTCGGGACACTAGGTAAATTCAGAAAGATAAAAAACACTTTTCCAAGGTTAATTAAAAAGCAACAATGACTATTCAATGACTGAGAAAATTTAACACTATTTTTCATCTAAAAAGACTGGTATGGATTTTACAAAATTTTAAGATTTTCTAGATTTACATGAAAGAATATTTCAGTTTTAAAAAGACTTCTTAAAGTCAAAAATGTACTCTGAAAATGTACTGAAGTGTAACACAGTGTGATTTATCAGACTAAAAGTCAAAGCCTAGACATCTGACTTCTCATTTGTGATTTTTCTTTACTCTTTCTTCATTCCTTTGTAAGCGTCTTGTCTGTCTTCCTGACACAAAACACATGAAACTCACAGCTGCTAGATAGCTGTACTCAGGTGTCCAGATACAGGCACTCAGCCTTGTGTCTCTCATGTATGCACCATGTGTTTAGTCACAACAACCTATGCCTCTTCCTGTCACATGATTCATCTACTCATTCTCAATAGCTAAAATGCACATTTATACAGTCATAGCCATCATCGACACATAAAGAATACACTTTGCCAGCTGTACATCCATCTGTATAAGCATTAGAAGGGTTTTTTGCTGTGATCTTTCTGTCTGCTTGATCAACCCAACACATGGCCTGACTGTAACTAGCACCAACCTGTGTCCAAGATCTTGGGAAAGTTCATGGATACTTCTGGAGTGAGCACAATGCACCTTTTTCATTTCCCCATATATCTTCAAGGTAATTTCGTAGAAGGCAGTAGTGGCAGATATGATGAAGAAATAAGACTGTATAGAAAAGCCTGGAGCTATGGAGGGCATGTATGACCAAGTGGATTTCTGTCCTCCCTAAAAGTACTGTTTCTTTGTAGTGAGGTGTAGACATTTTATAAGTGGCCTATAATCTGACCAAAGACTGAGCTGAGTGTAATGCTTCCCTGTGTTTAAGTAAAAGGAGAAATAAGGAACTCAGTCCAGTTGTCCAGACACAGGACAATAGTGTAATTTGAGATGCACTAGGTTGCTTCTGCTGTACTTCAACTGATAGTGCAGAAGAGCACACACCTCTCTTAGTTGTCTGCTATGTCTGTCAGCCTTGTGGGGATGATATCCTGGACAATTAAGGGCATCTCAAATGGTATGAGATACCTATGTGTGGGTGGATGACTGATGCAAATTAAAAACATTTGCCCTGGGGCAAGAACTTAATGTGGAAGAAATGACCATCTTCTGCATAGATATGCTTTTGGCCAGTCTGCAATGACTTAAGAAATATTCACCAAAAATTGGTGAAAATCTTCATACAAGGCCTTTCAGTTATCTAAATGAAGGTACCAAAATTAAATCTACAGTTATCCAACTGCCGCTTGTTCCCCAGTTCAGGCACTTGAGTTGTTCATACATTTTCACCTGAGTCAGGATTCACTTTTTGTATAAAGAACTAATAATTTTGGTCTTTACTAACCTTGAAAGAATATAAGGAGGTAGAATATCTTCAAATGTAGAGGAAGAAGACCCAGCAACAGGCACAGTCAGGAGTGTCTCCATCCTCCCTGAACATGATAGGTAAGAAAACAGTAAGATGAATCCATAGAAAGGATGTCCATCGTGTACTGGAATCTGCTATCAGACTGCCCTTCTACATTTCCTCTCAGCTCTGATTGTCTCACCCTTTGGCCTTCTACTACCTGTGGATTCTCAGTACATCTGCAACACAAGGCAGCATTTCTCCCAAAACTGGCTATTTCAGCCTTCACCACTTGCATGGTACATCAGCTCTCTTAATTGCTTCACTGTGTTGAATAAAAATGGTGGCATCTTTTCTGTTATGTCACAGCACAGAAACAAGTAGTGCAGCTCAAGATACAGGCCAGTGCATTCTTTCTGTCCAGGGAATTGGAAAAGATAGGATTAGCTAAACTGTCTCAGTGGATGCACTAACATGGTTCCATTTATTCCACTGATTTCCTGCCAAAGGACTGCACCCTGCTAAATGAGAAGGGAACGATGATAGAGCCCTTGCTAAAGTGTCAGAGAGATGGGGCATGTGGATGATGAGAAGATTGTTATCCTGAAGATAACTTGACAAAGGGTAAGAATGTCTGCTCTAAAAAAATCTGTAAATAACTTTCTGTGTGGCACTGGCTCACACAGCACTGAACTGACATTGAGAGACCTTTACTGAATTTAGCCTTTCATTTCTTGTTTCTCTGGACTATGAATTTTTAGTAATATTGGGAATAAAATTATTGATGCTCGACATTTAATACATCTGATTCTTTTCCACAGCAACAATTCCTCAAAGAACTTAAAAATATTCCCTTTTCTCAAATGAACTTTGTGGGGATAATTTTATTAATATATATGAGATGCTGAGCACCTGCAGAGTTGGGAATCATAAAAATAGCTTGTAGGAGAAACAGTGTTTGTTTTACTTCTCTGCTTTGATAGTGTAGTTGTAAAGATTATGGCTCTGATTCTATTCTTACTTATGTGCTTGTAAATCAGACCTATCTTCACTGCCATGCAGGTAGTGGTATAAATGGAGATGAGAATTAGGTGTTACCAGATAAATACTCAGCTACTATAAGCTGTTGTGGATCAATTCCACAATTCAGACACAAATGAAACACAACAGTTTATAGCGAATGAAAATGTGTCCTTATTCATCTTAAATCACAGGCAGTAAAAACTCCTGTTGATAGCATCCCCTTTCCCATCCTTAACCTCAGTTTTACTGTATGGTGCACAGCCTGTGTCATGTGGTGAGCAGAAGCTGTGCCACCACACACGTTTCCTTTCCATATTAACACCGTGGTTACATAAACAGGTAACAAACAGATTTCTTTCTCATCACAAATATAGGATAACCTGAGGTGCATCACTAAGGTGACAAGTCTTGATCCACAGTTATTTCAAGTCAGTGGGAGTTGCATTGATTTCAGATTAATTTTGCATCGTACCATAACATGACAAATCTAAGAGGTCAATCTGATTGCACACAGTTTGAATGGCCAATAAAGTGTAGAATAATATGTATCCTGAAGGGAGGTAGTTTATTATGTATGTGGTGACAGCAAGGAATGACAGTAGCTTTGAATCTTAGAATTGACATCAACTTAATATGAAACAAAAATTATTGCTTTCTGTAATCTCCCCTTAGAATAGTACCTCTGTATTGATTACTTTCTTGTTGCTTAATAACAAACTCTCAGCACTTAGACATGAAAAGCATAACCAATTGATTTTAGATAAGAATCTTATAATTTTATCTTGAATTTTCTTATTCTACAACCACGTGGGCAGTCACTTGTAAAAATTATAGTTACTATTGACTGTCGTCTTCACAGATATTACATTCTGTGGCACTGTTTGTTTTTTTTTTTTTTTCTGGTTAGACCTTGTCTGTAAAGAGCACTCTGGTGGTACTTTAGAAAAAAAAAAAAAAAAAAAAAAATCAGTGAACTAACAACAACCTGTCAATGGGAAATAATAATATACTCAGAATGGTGGCAATATTGCTGCCTAATTACAATAGGTGTCTCATTCTCCAGTCTCTATTTGTGATAAGTACATTAGTATTTTTGGTTTGTGTTTTGTTGCTTTAGTTCTTTGACAGTATACCATGCATAACATATTTCAGTATATTATGGAGTGCAAACAATAATAATGTTAAATTTATTAAGATGGAATGCCTTAAGCATGAGAAACTTCAAGTGTTCAGAATACTAACGAAGCTAAAATTCATTATATTCACAATATTTTTTTTCCTATTCTTTAGCTTTAAATGGTTGTCTGGTCAAAGTGAAATACCTAGGTAAGGACCTTCAAGATTGCCCTTCCAGTAAAATTATTCTTGACAATTTCTTTCTGTCTAATGCATGGAAAAAATAGACTATGCCTTCATTTTCCCTATACCATTGCTTTACTGCTTTCTCCACAACATGCAACTAGAAATTGAAGTAATGTATTTTAGTTCTTTCAAGCAAAGGAGGAAATTGAATCCACATCTGTGTGTAAAGCACAAAGGAGAAGAGTGTGTTGTAATCACCAGACAACTTTATTAAAATATAGATCATCTTTCATCTATGTTTTGAAAAAGTGAGACTTTTTCAGATCTCTGAAAGAAAGGATGAAACTGCTAATGGTTCAGGTTTGTACACCTTCAAACATAAATATTTCTGTAAGCCTGGATGTATCTCCAGTGTGAGATTTTTGATCCCCACCTGTATCCAACCTTTCTATATTGACCAGTGTCTTATGACTTCCTTCATGTCGTAATTTCAACATGCTGATTCATTTTGTATCTTGCTGTACTACTTAATTCCTTCTGTTTCTATGGAGCCTAGACACCCAAGACATGGTTCTGGATTTCACATTGCATGTCTATTGTAAGATATAATGTCACTTTTTGTTGTTCAAAATATTTATGTGATGTGTTTTTCTCTCTTTATCTGATTTTCTTAAATACTCAACCTTCACAATAATTTTCAATCCTTCAATACAGAATTACCAATGTTAATCAATAAATTATTTTTTTCATTAGTTGAATGTTGCCTGTTCTATACCTTCTGAATTTCTGGGCATAGATATCTTAAATGACAACACTAAAAAAAAAAAAATCTATCTTTTATTTATGAAATTTGCTGTGTATTGCCATTTTAGACGTTCTGTAACTGCTAACCCAGAAATGCATGTATCTCCTTTAAGTCCTGTATCATACATGCCAGACTCATGTGGATATATCAGGTATCCTACAGAATCTTGTAACAGTATTAGATACGTATATTCCAGGCAATTGAATCAAGGTCCTAGTGGCTGGTCAACTGACTGACTCTTTAGGCTTCACTTAATCCATTGACTCATTGGGGTTGTTTTCATCTGGACAAACACTGTGATGTTTGAGGCATCCTTGAGTATGAGAGACATCTGAATAGACTTGTAGACTGCCGTAGAAGTGGTTAGAAGCTAGGTGAACTATAATAGGGCATCTCAAATGAACTGGATGCATAAATCAAGGCAAATTAATTGAGCTCCACTGACTGGAGAGAGAGCATAGGTGCCTATGTTATATAGACACCTGGGTATGTAGGTACTGAGCTTGAACCTGAATCCCACATCAATCACAAAACATATATTATTAGTTCATGCAGTTGTGTTTCTCAAAGCCTGAATTTTGGGGAATTATTCTAAAACAAAACAACAAAACCAGGGAACCGAAGTATGTTAACTCCGAAAAGGAAACTAAAGAAATGCTGAAATTGGTACCTACCCAGGATAAATTAACCTCCATTCTTTCTATAGGGAGAATTTGACATCTTCTTTGGAATTATCAGTTTTGGAAGACAGCATGTCCAGTAACAGATAATTCATAGGAAAATAAACTATTTTTGTAGGACTAATCCATCACTCCTACAAGTGGTTACACCTAAGGCAGCACCTGTCCCCATCAGTTAACACAGGCAACAAGCAGGTAAAAATAAAATTCCTAGTCTGTGGTTCCTCTTGAAAGAATCATCTTTCACAGGGACATTTTCAGTGAATACCAAGCCAGAATAAACAGGTAAAAATGATGAAAAAGGAGATTAAATATATGACAGCATCTTTAGATAATGAGACTATCTGATGAAATGAAGATATAAACAAAGACCTCAAAGAAGACTTTAGAAAGAGGGAAAGTACAAAAATACAAGCTTAAAATAATACACATCTGAAAGATGGAATGTTTGTGTAGGGAAGGTTTGTACACAAGCTGTCAGTTCCTACAAAGATCATTCAATTATTCTTCTGAAAGGTAAATCATGAAAATTAACATATTCATCTATTTTTACAGTGATATGCAAAATCAACAATCTGGTACTTGGTAATCTTTACTTGACTCATCGGTCCGCAGAAAAACAAAAAGAAGATGAAAACCGTACTACAAAATCTTCTTAGTCGAGGTAGATGGCTCATTTAGAAAGAGTCTCGGCTCAGAAATTTTAAACTTTACTACTAAATGTAGAGCTGAGACGAGTATGTTGTTCAAACAACAAGAAAAGCAGTGATTATTTAATGACATTTTGAATTCATAAAGGGTAAAAAAGCCTTTTAAAGTGGTTTTTAAGAACAAGCTAGAATGAATGCATTTCGGAAAGACAGAGACTCACAAGCAATGTGTGGCTGTTCAATGTCTGTTTCTCACTGTTGGTTCCATTCACAAAGAAGCGAGCCTTGAGGCGTCCAAATGCTTTGCAGTAATTATCCCCAAATGTTTGGTATTTATGAAAAATGCAATTTACTGTAGGGGATACTTCACTAACTTCACTACAAAGGCATGTCACAACAGTACATTCTAACATTGCTGTAATTACCAGCCTATCACTGATTCTCGCTTTTGCATAGGCAAGTCTTTTCTTATAAAAACTTGCTCAAGGCTGAAATTTAGCATCAGGACCAAATTGGGAAATTTTCCCCACATCTAAGAAAGCTGGTCTAATTTGAAAATTCAAGGATCAGCTCAGAGCTGCCTTTTTGAATAAGAACACTAGATCCAGCCTACGCTGTCTTTTAATGATATCACTTCACTATGCCAACTCTGAAATAATGCCCGATAGTTAAGAGGCAAAGTGCTAGTGTAACTGCTTCAGAAAATGCCATAGAAAATGGGTTTCATGATTAATAATACAAGCCTAGGCAGTAGGCAGCCTTCTCATGGAAAGAAGCCTGAAGCCTGCTAAGAATTGCATAAGCTGCTGTTGTTGCTACAAAGAGACAGAGGGAAGGAGACAGTCCCATGGATGCACACAGCAAACATGCCAGCTTTGGTGGGGATCTGCATGCCTTTGGGTGGGTATTCTTCCTTGATGTCCACAGAGGAGCTCCATGGAGAAAACTAGGTATCACATGCCTCTGTAGGGAGACCACAATGTAACACTACAGTTAAATGCCAGGTTCACAAATATTTTGTTTGAGAGTTTATTTTTACAAATAAATTTTTGTTTAAAGACTCTCAAGGAAATTGCTAAGATGGTCCTGCTTCTAAACCATAAGGCTTCTTTTACCTGATAATAAAGCAAGTTGATAAAATATGCTTCTTGCATGATATGATTAACATTGGGCACTAGTGACTTTGAAGATTTTTTTTCTTTTTTTTGTAACATTGGGGAAATAAAATATTGATTTGGGAAGGGGGGGCTATTAAGCATAGCAATTACTTCACACAGTAGTTTAGTTTAACACCTGGAAGCAGATTAGTCCCACATGTCAGAATCTAAAGCCTTAGGAATAGAGAGAAAATGCTCTTTAGTAGGAACATTTTGTTAATTCCTAGGAAGTTAGTGCTTGGAGGTGGAACCCTAGTCTCCTGTTGGTCTTGTGGGGTTTGCCCCTTTGAAGTTCATGTCCTGGAACTTTAAAGCTCAAATATTCACACCTACCGGAGCTAACTAGTAGGCCTTAGCTAAAGCAATTATCTTTGGAAGATAATTCTATCAGATGACTCAGATTGCAGGTGATGGCCTAAAGATAGCCAGAGAATCTGGGCCTAAAAGTACTTCATAGTCAGTAGAGCACATGCTAAGAATACATACTCCACAAGAAAATAATTTGCCATTGAGAGGGATAAATTTTTGATAATTGAAGTTCAAATATTCATAAGGCACTGAAAGACCTAATTTGGGCCACAAAATCAAACAACATAGGCTAAAAGTATGATCCTGAAGAAAGAAGGTGAGTCCAAAAGTGACTTAAACTCCTGGGTTCTCTGTAAGCACAGGACTGACGTCAGTAAAACTGATTTTTTTCCTTCATCTGTCACTAGCTCACTATGTGGTAGTGACTGATTGACTTAGGTTAAATACCAAGAAACCAGATGAAGGCCACAACATATCATGCTTGGATATGCACACCTCAGCACACACATCAGAATAGAGGCAATAAAAATGCAGCAAATGAAGGTTCAAGAGGTATTAAGTACTCCAAGTCAGTTTAAATTGTGCACGATGTGTAGGGAATAAATCTGGCTAACAGTTAGATACCTAATTTTAGTGAAAGTTTTCTTTGGTTTTCAGTCCATTTGTAAGGCAATAATAAATATTTCACTCCTAGATATATTTCAAGGCTTAACATTTAAACAGTTAAAAAACTTTTTTGTCCTTGAATGGAAAATACTACAGAAGTGTGATATTTTTAGAGACTCCCAAAAAAGAGAGGTGTGAAGGAAGTCTGTGTCAACTTTGTTTTTAACCTGCCTTCTGGAATGGGACTTCTTCCTGACTGCTGTTACAGATGCAAAAGACTGTTCTGCAGTGTCGGTAAGGTGAATTAAGGACACGGTGAACTTAGTCTTCAGCCGTCATTCTCATTGTTTGCTTTCTTTAGACTTCATTCAAGCCCTTTGGGGGCTATTTTCTAGGCAGCCATGTGTAGAATTATAGACAGCCAGTATACATCAGTTTTAATGGACATGGTCTCCTTTTACACACAGCTTTTAAACCTTTGTTTGAAATCACCTGTTAGAAGCTCAAAGGTAAAAGTTTTATGATTTTCCTCTTGTTAAACTGACAAAAATAATTTGCCAGGCATGCACAACTTACACAACTGTATTGATGTAAATAAGTTCTATTATTTATATAGAGTGATGTATAAAATCTGCCAAAGTATGACTCTAAAATACTTTTTAATTTCTTATCATTATTTGACCAAAGTTTCCTCAATTTTTGTATTGGGTCTGGAAAAGATAGAGTTAGTTTTCTTCATAGCAGCTTGTACGGTGCTGTGTTTTGAATTTGTGATTAAACCAGCGTTGATAACACAACAGCGTTTTGGCTGTTGTTAAGCAGTACTTGCACAGTGTTGAGATTTTCTTTTTCCCACTCTGCCCCTGCAGTGAGTAGGCTGGGGGTGCACAAGGAGCTGACCTCAACTGACCAAAGGGATATTATATACTATATCATGTCATGTTCAGCAATAAAAACTGGGGGAAAGGAGGAGGAAGGGGGGAATGTTCAGAGTTACGGCATTTGTCTTCCCAAGCAGCTGTTACATGTGCTAAGGCCCTGCTTCCAGGAAGTGGTTAAACATCTGCCCGTGGATGGGAAGTATTGAATTAATTCCTTATTTTACTTTGCTTATGCATGCAGCCTTGCTTCATTTTTTAAACTGTCTTTATCTTGACCAATGAGTTTTCTTAGTCTTGCTCTTCTGATTTTCCCCCATCCTGTTAGAGAGGAGTGAGAGAGTGACTGGGTCAGCTTAGTTGGTGGCCAGGATCACCCCACCACAGTAACTCTGTACAATCTGCATCATTTTTATTAGCCACAGAAAGCTGATATTGAAACACACTGCTTCAGTGATTTACTGCTGTCTGAAAACAAATATAATGATCACAACATACAGTCCTTCCATTGTATCTAACCCTTATCCAGACAGTTTCCTAACCCTGACCTGGCATTTATTTAAAAAACATATTGACATTGCATTACAGCAGCCCAGTAAGATTTATAAATCAGTAGACATAAAACCAGACAATATAATAATTCATATGATCAATATTACCTATCATGTAATTTAGTAGTGTACAAATTTAGAGCTGTCTTCTTTAAACATTCATTTAATGTTTTGCAAAACAATTTCCATTGCTGTAGTATTAATAAGCGGTAGCCAGTTGCTCACATGTTTTGTAGGTGTCTGAAAACTCCCAAATCCTTCAGCTGTAAATCATGTATTTAAATGTTCTCAGACTGCCTCCAGCTAAAATAATAAGCATGATATTTACAATAGTAGTAGTTTTGTATGTGGGCAAGAATGATTTTAGAGTCTTAAAAGAATTTGCTGTTACTAATTTGGAAGTTCAAAAGTGTCAAAACAGCACCTTTCAACAGCCTGATATTTTGTCTTTCAAAATAGGAGATGAATTGAAATTGGCCTTTTCCCTTCCCCCCCTTTCATCTCTTCCCTCAAAAAGCAAGTTTTGTTAATTTTTATTTTCAACAAAACAGATGTGTCAAAAATGTCTGAAGCACCGTATGCAGCATTCCTCTTACCTTCAAGTTCAGATCTGAGTACTTTGCCACTCTCATGATGAATATAGTATGTGCAGTTATTTACAAACCTACCATATGGTCTCTTTAGCTGAGGTTCACCCATCCAAAGCTGTCCTGTGGATGTAGGTACTAACTTTTTACCACTCGATTAACTGACAGTTTGTTTATTTCCCTCTGCATCCATAATTATCTGAACAGTGGAATGATCTAATATTTTAGACCAGTGTCACAAGTGCCTAAAAAACTCACAAAATAAATGGTTTTGCTTTGATGTTATGAACTTAATTATAGGCAAGATCATTATCCTGAAGGCACTGTTGCATTTTATATCAGTGCCATAGAAAATGGCCTTACTACTTACTCCTAAATCGATGATGAAAATGGATGTCTCAGAGGGTCAAATAGCATCAGTTCTCTCCAGCTTCTGTGAACTCCAAACAAGCAAAACATGTCCCTCCTATGTCAATTTGTAAATACAGAGGGGGAAGTGAAC
The DNA here is from genome assembly GCA_031468815.1 of Morus bassanus. NCBI lineage: Eukaryota > Metazoa > Chordata > Aves > Suliformes > Sulidae > Morus > Morus bassanus. The sequence goes on along the minus strand of CM062568.1, from coordinate 39,285,318 downwards.
TTTTTTTGTTCTTTCTAAAAGAAATATTTGATAACACATTTTAAAATAGTAAAGCACTTAGCTAGCGCTAGACATCAGTCTTAAATGTCCACATTTGAAATAGACAGCTGAGGTTTCTTTTTATTCAGTGTAGAGGATTAGGCAAACTGAAGAGCAATTCTGATCAGGATTATAAAGAAGTAGAATGCAACCTGACAGCTGTTATTTTTCTCTTGTGACCACACAGGAAGTTGGGCTGACTAGCTCAAATGCGTACATTATTAACATCTACTGCTGGTCAGAGGCAACTCAAATTTAGTAACTTTTGCATCGTCTGGGAAGTAGCTATCCATGCTGTAGCTAAATCATGACAGAGGTGCAAAAAGATCCCAGCTGATCTAGGCAGGCCAGTTTAAATGCTGCACTGATTGCTGCACCAAGTGTAGAGCAACATGAGTGCAATGACATCCATCTTTTGCCCAGAAGCTTTATAACTGCTTCCACGCTGTGCTGAGAGCCCTTGCCAGTGATCACAAGCTGTCCCACCTGCCTTCGCACCATGCACTCTGGCATATCTTGAGGGCTCATTGGTTTAGATGCTGTACATCAGGAACAAATCTTCAGACCCAAAGTGGCTCCATGCATTTGGACAGCATAACATCTTTCATGAAGCGAAATGGGCTGTGCATGGAGCTGATGCTCAGCAAGTTAGCTCGGTGTGGAAACCATAGCATTACCTCTGCTTTAGAAACTCTGCCAAGCTCCAATTAGCAGCTGTAATGGAGAGTTGACTATATTGTGATTACATTAGTAGAAGGAGTGATTACATTAGTAGAAGGAATACACTCATGCTGAACTCAGTGCTTTTGGGCCTTCACAGCTTCTGGCACGTGTGCTGGTTCAGGTGTCTCTTCACTCAAATGCAGGCTATGCTGTGAACAGACCTAGTGGGATTATAGATGCTAGTAATTCACAAAACAGTGTGTGAAATTGTTCTTTAAAATCTAGGTGAAAAGCATATGAAATGTAATATTTAATTCTCACTTGAATCTCATGCTGCTATGAGTCATATTTCTTGTTTGCAGATTACATAAAAGTATCTTTATAGGTAGAGTGAATGGTTAGTTTATCAGAACAGTATATATGGATGTGCTTATCACCAGCTTTTACCAGCCTTTACACCTGACATATATTTTAAACTGGTACGTCCCTTTAATATATCTTTCTCCTTTTTTCTCACTTTACAGCTGATATGCTTGGTTTGGTTAAAAGAAGGTGAATTTTTGCATCCATCTGTCTTCCACTGCATTTTAGTTTCTCTTAGTCAAAAAAAAGAGACGTTTTATTTATCATAAAAATTAGCAAATATTCACAGAAGTGATAGAGTGCTAATGAATACAACCATTTTGGTAAGTTACGCACTCAAGACACGTAGACTCTATTCATAAATCATAAAGAAAAAACTAAAATTTCTGTGGATGCTTTTCTTTTCTGAGAAATGGGTTGATTTTTTCTGATTTTTTTGTTTTATTTTACTTTCCTTTTAATTTATTTGTAAAATGAGTACTTGACAAGTTATATCAAAAATTCATTAACCAGATAGGTTAATGAATCAAATTACGACATGTTCCACATACTCTTACCGAATGAACATTTTCAAAATGCCCCTTCTCTGATGCTAAGTGCATCTGTCCTCTATATATGGCCACAACTTAGCAGCAATGCCATTTCCTTGCTCATGCTCCTCTGATTTAGAACATTCCCAAAGTTTGAGGTGCAATTACAATATTTGTCAGATATTGTCCTGGTTTCAGCTGGGATAGAGTTAATTTTCTTCATAGTAGCTGGTATAGTGCTGTTTAGGATTTAGGATTAGAATAATGTTGATAACACACTGATGTTTTAGATGTTGCTAAGTAGTGCTTACACTAGTCAGGGACTTTTTCAGCTTCCCATGCTCAGCCAAGACATCTGACCCCAACTGACCAAAGGGATATTCCATACCATATGGCATCATGTTCAGCAATAAAAAGCTGGGGGAAGAAGAAGGAAGAGACGTTCACAGTGATGGCGTTTGTCTTCCCAAGTAACCATTATGCATGACGGAGCCCTGCTTTCCTGGACATGACTGAACACCTGCCTGCTGATGGGAAGCAGTGAATGAATTCCTTGTTTTGCTTTGCTTGTGCATGCAGCTTTTGCTTTACTTATTAAACTGTCTTTAACTCAAGTCATGAGTTTTCTCACTTTTACTCTTCTGATTCTCTCCCCCATCCTGCTGGGGGGGAGTGAGTGAGTGGCTGTGTGGTACTTAGTTGCCGGATGGGGTTAAACCATGACAGACATATACTAAAAATTACAGTCACTCTTTAAGCCCTAAATCTAAATACTTAGTCTCCTTCTGAAGAAGTAAATCCTTAGGTGTCTACCCTCCATTTACTAAAACATGTGTAACGCTATACCTCAGAAGAAAAAGAACATAAATATATGATTTAAGAGTTCCCACATTGATTAAAGAACCTACGACTGCAAAAATAGCTTGAGCAAACCAGACGTTCCAGCCTCACCTTGACATGACAGATTTTTGGGATCCCTGGGGATCTATTTTTCATAATTCCACCGAGAAAAACCTATTCTGAATGACAGTCTGTAGTGTGCATTTATATACACACATAAGATTAAGTCCTCTCCTGATGGTATTGTATCATCACCAGAAGTTGGAGTACTGTGCATGATCTCCAAAATGCTTTCTTCAAAAAGCTTGGTAATAAGACAATCAGTCCATCTCTTTGCACTTCTTCTCACCTTTTGTTTGAAATGAAAATACAAATTCTTTCAAGTAGATCCTGTTTTCCACTACCTTTTTAAAAACTCTTTGTAAATTAATACCTCAGTCTCAGCTAGGACCATTGTATATGCTACAAATAATAGCACTTGTAGCATTAATTAACTATTATTTCCTTTCTCAGAAAACTCTCACCTAGAAATTCTGGCACTTTGTAATACAGTGCTACTTCGGTTTAGAAAGCTTGTGATAAAACTAACATCGTTCTGCAGAATATAACAGCACGCTAGTCAGCCCAACAGACTAAAGCTGAATACTGTGTTTGTGCTGATGTGCGTCTAGTACCCACAGATCCTTTCCTTACAGATATTTTAAGCTCAGACTTGCACTCAGACAAGAGAATCCCTTGGTTACTGTAATGAAAAATCCTCCTCTTCTGTGATGGGACCTTTATTCCATTTTAAAACACCTTTTAATCTGGTGTAGACAGGATGATCTAGAAAAGGCACTACTGGCATATACATCTAATCCTAAATCAAAGAATAATGTCAAACCTTTTGTAATCCTGAAATACTGTTTTAAAGCCTGAGAGGTAATGCAGAGATACATGAAGGTATCAACAAGTTATCTCAGTTACTGGAATCATTCCACCTCTGGCACTGTGAAGAACCTTGATGAAGTAAGTTAACCAATATATTGCTGCAGATATGTTACTGCTAATATCCACACTGTTTTAGTTAACATGCATCTCTTACTCTATACTGCAAGGTAGAGAGACCTGGAATTTTCAGCTTCAGTTTCAGCTTCCTCTTTGAAAATGGAAAAGAGAATCAGTCAGTTGAAAAAAAACAAAACAAAACAAAACAAAACAAAACAAAACAAAACAAAACACCCCGAAATCACTCCTCATTTTAAGTCAAACCTTAATCAAAGATTTTTTTGATGTTTGAAAATTATTTACATAGCCTATTTTCCAACCCCTTTTTCTCTCTTTTCATGCATCTCTGCAACTTTGGGCCCTGCTGAGACAAGAACTGGAAGTTCTGAAATATCAAAACAAAATCTGTTCACACAAGATTTCCAGCAGAATGTTACACATCAGAGGGGGGGTTGACAGTTAACAAATGAAGCTCAGTATAGAATCTTTTGAAGTTTCTACATCTTTATTGGTGGTGCTATAGTGACTCTGTTGTTTCTGGTGTTATGTCCTGTCTTTCTAAATTCCATTTCCATTTATTTTTTCCTTTGGGACATTTAATGTAAGCTACTGCTTGCTCTTCTGACTCATCTTCAGTCTTCTGGTTCTGAGAACTGAAAAGTATCATTATATTCAAACAGATTTAGTAACTGAAAGAAGTATCCTTTCAAACACTGTAATTATATAGGCTGTCAATGTTCTTTTTCAGACTTCAGCATTAGAATTCTACACAGTTCTGCATTCTGTATATTAGCTGAAATTTTATTCTTGAACTTTCTTTCTATTTTCACAATTCCTTGTTATCTAATAACCAAATAGAAATGTTAATAGAGATATGACTAGACAGGTCAATATTCACAAACCCTCTATATCTCTTTCTTTTTTTAACTGCAGTGAAATAATCTAGTGGAAATTTAACACATTGCATAACATTCAGATGAGAAGAGTTATCCCACTTCATATAAAAGTTAAAGAACTGCCTAAAAGCTTTTTTTTCTGGACTGAAAAAAAATCATCAACTTTAGAGTAATTTACAATGAGACAGCCCCAAAGCAGTATATCCTATAACTCAAGTTTAGACCACTTGCTTATCATGTGGGTGCTCTGATCTAAATCTGCTTCATTCTAAGTTAGAGAACTTACCCTGAGGTTTTCTTCTCCCACAAAGATGTCACAACCTCTATCACATACAGTTATTTTTGCACCCTCTCTTCCTATAAATATTTAATTAGATACACAAAGTGAAACTATTCCAGCAAGGATGATAAATTCACACTTAGAGCATGCAACTGAATCCTTTTGTATATAGATACAGATTTTGTATACAGAAAGATTCTGAACCCATTTTTTCTGTGTTTCAAGTGAAATCTGTGACATTTTACCTACTTAATTATTAAGGGAAGAGCTATGCTTTGTCTAGCAGCTAAGATGACTACATGGATGATGGTTTCTTCGAAGTTTGCACATTACTGCCCAGAAGTCATACCCTCAACATTTGATATTTTATCAGAAAGTCCTATTCATGTCTAATGTTTAGTAAGCATTACCTGCCCATCCTTTGCTCCTGACCTAGTCTCAGATGGCTGTCAGGAACAGGACTTAGCAGGCTATATGAGTATGTGGGATCACCCTAAGTAGTGCAAGAACACAAGGTGAATCTGTTTCTTTACATTTGTCTCGTTCAAATTTACAGGACATGGTATAATTCTAGGAATTGATGAAAAAAAGCCCAGGACACTACCATCTGACAATTAAAGTCATCTTGAAGAACACTCAGTCCTCTTTTACAGTCCAACTGCCTCTTTTATTTGCCAGGCCAATTCCTTGGAATACAGACTTCTGTGTTCTTTTCTTCATATGGTGTGTTCAAAATCTTCATGCACAAGGAACAACCACATACTTTTAACCTGAATTACTTTCTTCTTGAAAAGCAAAAAAGAATAACAGAAACTCTGCAAAAGAGTCTTGCACCTTCTCCTTTCATTCTGCAGACACATACTGCAACTTTAAAGGATGGTATCAAATAGATAAATGTATTGTAACTATAAAAAGTTACATAAGCTACTTGTCTATATCTTACAATGTGAATGTAGGTTAAACCTCTCTCAAACTTGACCTTGTAATGTGAAATATTTGTTTATCTGGCTTACTTCTATGACATGAAATCCTCCTTTTTAAATCATATAAATAATTGCAGTGGACTTCACTGAATTAATATGCCTACCATGGGTTTAAGTATATCCAAGATGAGGGATTTTCAGCTAATCAACATCGTATGCCTAGACAACTTGTTTACAGCACTGTCTACCTTGCAGTGATCATGATAGGTTGCTTAATACTTTAATACAGGTAAGGAGATTTATGGAGTATTTTGATGTAGTAGATGAATATTTATCAGACAGAGGATACCTAATGAAAGGTCAAACATGATTCTTCCCTTAGTATATTTTTGTTTTTTTTCTCTAAGAGTAGTTGCGTGCATTTCCTGTAGGATTTGGGGTTTTAATTTTTTTTCAAGTAACAGCTACACATAAATAGTAATCAGCACTGTGGCACTGTGAAATGTGTAATAGATATTTGAATGAAACACCTTTCTGAAATATGCTGGAAACTAATCAGACCATTTACTCTGTTAAACATGGAACTAAAGATGATAACTACAAGTTTCGGGGCAGGAATTTTTATTTCTTCAATTGTTTCTGCTGTACAAATTAAAACAAAATTCTGACTGTCCCAGTAGACTACAATGCATAGTTATAAAAGCTGAAAACAAGGATTGTGTTCTTTTCACAGCCTGCTGCCACGCTGTCAATAAATATTATAGTATCAAATTTTAAACTCAAGGCATTTATAGCACAGAGTAAGCAAGATAAAATATTTAGTGCTACTAGACTTTCAGCTTCATCTTCTAGAGTGTTTTGTGCCTTCTGTCATTAAAGCTATTTGATATACTTTTACCCGTGTCTAGTTGCTTAATTATATTTCTGTACTGAAACATGTCTTCACTAAGAAGTAGGTATGCCTATTCCACTGACTACTCTACACCATGTAATAGTAGTTACATGGAAGTCTTTGAGGCCTGCAGGGATAATAAAAGGTCATAAACTGTTTGTTCCTTTAGATGTAGAGCTTTTTCCCAAATTAGGGGGTCTGGTGTTCCACTGCTATATTCCTAACTCAGATGTATATTTATTCATATCACTTCTAGAAAGTAGGTACATTAAGGTAGCTATAAAACATCTACCATTGTTCAATGTTGAATCTGCCAGATTCAATCCAGAACTTTGACTACAGCTACATTAGCACAAAAAATATGGCTGTGCCTTATACACGGTTAGGCATCCACCCTAGGACAGTAAATGTCATTTATACCCCACATTTTAGTGATAACACCATTCAGAAACAGAATAACCTTGAGGAAAGGATATTTGAACTTGGTATAGGAAAAGAAAATGAACCAAATCAACAAAACAAAACCTGACAGGCATTTCTTCTATTTTTCTAAGAGTATACACAGTTTTATGACTAAAGCATCTTTTTTTTTCTTTGTAGCATTTTGTGCAGCATATGCTTGCATTCTATATTACTCCCTATGAATATTATTTATTAAAATTACCCAATTTGAATTTAAGTCCACACACACTGGACTGAACATTTACTCCATATAAATCCATCTAATTTTTTATAGCTCTGAAAAGACTTTCTAACTGTTACTAATTGGCTTTCAATAATATTTAGATCCTTTTCTGCACAACAAAAGCATAGGCTGTCTCTAAGGCTGCAAAAATCCAAATGTACTGGAAAATTGAATAGGTGAAAATGCATTGTATCTATCCCTCAACTTTCTCTGTCTAGTTATATCATCTCAGTTTTGAAATGAGGATAATCTGAAATATTGAGGCAAAGTATTGGAATCTCCCACCCCAGAAAAAAAATTAAAAAAAAATAATTTCCTGTCAAGGCTTTCTACTTTATAACTGAAGGTTTGAGCATCACATTTTCCAGAACTGACATTTGTTCTGTTTAAAGCAGAATGTCTGTGGTGCTGAAGTAGACAAAGCAATAAATGGCCTTTGTGGAGCTGAGGCATTTAATCAACTGCAAAAGTTGTTTGCTGCAAGTATACTCCTGCACCACACACATTATTGCTATCAAGAGGACAGTTTCAGACATGAGCATCTTACAGAAGATGCATTTTTTCTTCCTTTTGTGAGGGTTTGGAAGAAATGTGATGTGTTTCTGTCACTCTCTTCCTGACACTTTGAAATGACGCTGGCATCTGGAATGTGGCTCACTCTGGATAAATGAGAAGCCACACAGCCCATAAACAACAGTGAGAGTAAATTTCTGATATCAAGAGAGGAAAAGTCATCCTCTAGCAATGCTATGCCCAGTTAATAGGACACTGGGATGGAAAAGGGGAAATATACATTGCTTCTTCAGTATTTACCACTTGTTTTAATTCTGAGTTACCATGTGACCCAGAGCTTAGATAGAAACACAGGATTTTTTCCTTCTTCTACTCTCCTACCATTTGCCCTTTTTCTCTCTTTAAGCTTTAAGGCCCTACATGTCTTAATGTGCATTGCCTAAAACCACACTACTGAGTTACATTCTATGTTAAGATTCCTATGAGTGAAACTTTATTGGGGTCAAAGTAGAACCCCTTTATACAGAAGATCTTTTGAAGGTTAAAGCTGGTATCTGTAAAAAGTGCTGTAGAAGGACAGAAACTGTTTTCTCACCTTGGTTAAAATGTGATAGGTTCCTTTTACTCTGTAGCAAAATAAGCCACATGTACTTCTTTCAAAGTGTTTGCTTTCATTTCTAAATGCCTTGCAGTAGGACTTTCCCAATCAGCATGTTTGCAACACATTTACTATAGAACTTATTCTTAAAATAAACACTGATGGAAGCTGAAAAAAGAGCCCTTGAATTGCATCATTCTGCACTGTACACCATGTTCAACATTCTTGAGAGGCTTTAGTCTGTTTTATCTGAGTCTCCCCTTAAACCAGCCAAATTTTCAGTGCATCTAGCCTTTGGTATTTAACAGGAAAGGAAGTCCTAAGACAAGGAACCTATAGTGCAAACAACTTCCTTACATTTAAATTAAGCTCAAGCATCTCTGCTGCAACATTATACTTTTGATTTGAAAATTGCTTTTATGACTCATTCTACTCAAGGCAAAGATCAAGTGTTGTATTAATGTCTCACCCTAGACTTTTAACCAGTAAATATAAGTCAAAAGCCCACTTAAGTAATACACAAATTGAATATGCAAGGAAAAGGTCATCAGAGCAAAAGAAGTGAAGAAGACAGTAGAACTGGCAGACTGAAGTACCTATTGAATTACCTAATTAAGTGGACAAGCAACTCACAGGTGATTTAAAAAGATTTTGTATACTGACATGTCATACAAGGAAACTTTTATGATTTCCAGTAGAAATCTATGTGAAACTATTAGAAACACCTGTTCAAAAACCTAGTTGCTTAAAGATCTGGCTGGTAATGAACATACTACTAAATATATTAATAGCAAGGAAAGAGCAATAAAGACAATATGCTTGATTTTATATTTTTTGAAGTTATATTTAATTTTCTTTCCTTGCAATCTAGGCCAGGGAATTTATTTATCCCCTAACTCAAGTTAGAGAATCTTGTGACATCTTTCAAAGACTTTTTACACATCGTAAGGTTATGTCTGTGTTACTCAACAAAACAGGAAAGGACTCTTTTAGTCCTGATAGGCTGATACCTGGGCCAGACATCAAATAGTCAAACAAAAGTTTGAGCCTACACCGCTTACGGTTGACCCACTCTGCATGACATACCTGTTTTGGACACAGCTAGTCAGAGTGTTCCACAACAGAGCCAGGAATAGAGATGACAATTTAGTACTGCGTATGATCAAGGTCCATACTCGGGCTCACTCATGACCCTCTTATTTAACAGTAGAGATGTAGCCCTGAGAATTATTAATTCTGTAATAATATCTACTTTGTAGCATTCTACCTAGAGCTATCCAGGAAGACAGGGCAATTTTGGGAAAATATTTCACTCAAGAACTTCCTTAGAAAACAGGATCAAGGTTGTATCAAGTTTGGATCCCTCCATTCTACAGGGCCCTACAACATATCCCAGAAACATTTACTCCCACAAATATTACCCCATATTCTTATGACACATCCCAGAACCAGAGCTTCTGATACTCTGTATTTTGCTCTATCAGTACACTCCTGTAGGCTGTGGGCTAAGCTGCAGGTATGTTACTTCAGATACTTTGAACTGAAAACTACATCCAGTGTGTACATAGCCTATCTATCCTCCAAGAAGCTAGTCCTAAGAAATGGACATAAGCCTTTTTGTACTTAATGGCCTTAAATCCCTGAGCAATATAGCGTATTTTGAAGAGCACAAAATAGCTCTTTTAGCTAATGCCATAGCAGACCCAAACACCTATTTTATATCTCAAGACATTCACTTCTCAGGAGCAGGTCAGATCTTTACATTGGCAATGTTGGATCTTTGTACCATTCAGAAAAGCACTGGGACAAGCAAGCTTGGAAGGGCAAAAGATCTTTTGGAGATTTATCTGAATAAATGCCTTCACAGCAGGTATCTTCTTCTAAGATAGCCACCCTCAAAATCCTTTATTGTCAATAGATAGAAATAAGCAGTTCAATTATTCTGAAGAGGTGTACTTTAGGATGTCATGAACTGCTTTCTAGAAGAGCTTTTTCTTTCTCCACTGAGTATAAACAAATCCTTTGTAGACTAACTCAGCTTTTAACTCAGAAAATACTAACTCATGTAGTGAAAACAGAATAGATTCAGGGACTGCTTTAGAGTGTGTAATGGCAAAATGTTTTGGGTGTTTTTTCCCCTCCATTAAGAATTTTTGTATTTGTGCTTAAATTATTTTATTTCATCATTTTCCTGAAGTTGAGAAAGTTGTATGCACAACAGTGTCTGCAGGTGGAGTCTACTAAACTTTGTTCATTACAGTATGAGGTCAATAACTTTGCTTAATTGGCATTTTGGATATTTTGTCCTATCCCTTTCATTATTGTTAAAGTGAGCATTTTATTAAGACAAGATGTGTTTGTGCTCTTTTGTTTTATATTTCAGACCTCATTTAAAATATTACACTTTACTATTCATAGTGAGCATTCTACCTCAGGGGACATCTCTGAATCTTAAGTATCTTTTCAATGGGAGATTGTTTTTTTTTTTTGGTAGCTATAGTAGTTTTCCATGCCAAGTATTTGCCTTAGGTTGGATTTTATTTTTTTTTTTTTTTTTTTTTTTTAACATTTGTACCAAAAGGGATCAGAGAAAGAGGAGAAAACATATTGTTTCAAAAATATCTTCCAACCACTTCTTCCTTTGAGAAGCTCTCAGCCAAGCAACTGATGTAGAGAAGACCATGGGATGAAACACACAGCTCAGAAGGAGAAGTTAGGACTGAATAGTCTGGAACATTAGTAGTGGGTCTAGATTTCTGGGAGCCCAGGGAATGAGAAAGACATTGCTTGATTTTTCTGACATCCTGAAATATGCTTTTGGGTGTATTTAATGTTTTAGGGCATGTTTGCTTGCTTGCTTTGTTTTGTTTTGTTTGTTTGTTTGATTGTTTCCTTTTTAATGAGATTTCTGAAAATGTATTGAGACTTGTAATTACAGGAGTATGAAATTGTTTGAGAGAGTAGGACTGGTTATTTTAAGTAGTTACACTTCTGATAAAATGCTTTGCTTTGTAAGTAGGACACATGAGTGAGCACTAATTTAACATTTTATGTACCTAAATCAATAAATATCCTTAACCCAGAACACCTGAACCTGGAGTGTCAAGGATTGTTATAGACAGAATGACCTGCAGCTGGTTTATACAGCAGATTGATGCAGCTAAACACATAAATAGACTAGACTAGACTAGACTCGAATAGAATAGAATAGAATAGAATATTTTCAGTTGGAAGGGATGTACAACGATCATCTAGTCCAACTGCCTAATTATATGTTACTATGTTAATGTTATCACAGTAAGTGTTAGTATGCTGGAATTTATTATTACTTAAAACATCTCTGAAGCAACCCTGACAATATTTAAATTTAGTAAAGGTGAAAGCAACAGTGAATTATATTTTTAATTTACCAAGATACTGTTCCAGGATAATTTTCCATGGATCATGTACATATGTTGTGTTTCAGAGGCAGTGAAATCTATTTAGATTAATTACTAGACCACAGCAAGCTTAAGGAACACAAAAGGATCCTTATCTGAAAAAATAAAGTGGATAGTGTGGTTTTATAAAACTACAATACCAAACACATTATCGAAGTTGGATAATAGGGACTGGATTTCAGTAAATGAAGCTATATCTCCTCAGCTTAGCATTAAGGTTCAAAGACACCTTCAGAGGATTTTCACTGCTTGTGACAGTGCCTCAGTACAGGAAATGGGTTACATAGCAATATTTCGGTTTCTCATATGAGAAATGCCAACTAAACACAAAAATAAAATCTCATTCTTACCAGGTTTAGTACTAAAGTTACAATCTTTCATATTTTTAATACAGGTCATTGTTACAGCTGAAAGCATTCTCTACCCATTCAGCATTAGAACTACATGTGCTTTGAAATTAATGAGCCAGAATGAAGCTCAGACCTTACAAGGTTAATTTAAGCTTGTCCTACCCTGTGTTTTCCTGGAGTTTTACATTATGCAAATTGCAGGTGATGATGTGAAGCTGACAGAAAACCCACAAGTCATGAAGCCAGGTCACAGCTGTGGAACAGAAATTAGAATAGCTGATGATCAGAGGAAATGACCCTACCTTGTCTTTCTCAGCAACTCATGCAACTTTTCTTTCTTCTAATGCAGGCTTTTGCAGAGTTTCTGCTTTTATCTCTTCAGTGAGATTATTTGAGACATAAGCTCCTTTAGAGCTAAAAAGAAAAAATAAATCTCAGGGTTAAGATTTCCCCAGAAAGAAGGGAAAAATTTGGAAAAAAAAAAAAAAAGAGAGAAAAGAGAAAAGAGGAAACTTTATGGTGCTTTAAACTCTCAATTGAATTCCTACTGGCTGAAGTGAAGTACCTTAATATACTTTATTTTCTGTATAGATGATTCATTACATAATCATAATCCATTTGAAAAAAGATATTTTAACAGTAATTATTGTGTTATTCTGCATTACCACTAACTTCACAGACAAAAGACCCATAGGTAAAAAAGAAAAACAAAAACCAAAACACCACAAGTCTCAAGGCTTAACAGTTCAGGTAAAAGACCTTTCATTTCACTAGAACTGTTCCTACCTTTACCAGTAAAGAACTGACCCTCTCTTCCCAGTGCATTTCTCATATATTTTGCAACACTTTGAAGATATATTTAACTCACCATGTACATGTTTTATACCTATGACATAGTATTTTTAATGTGATTTTTAAAGACACATTTTAACCACTCAATGTAATGCACTGGCGTTATGTATATACGTAACATGCATAGACGTAGCTATAAATTCAGTATATTTTGTGAAAAGTTAAATACAGATTATTATTATAAATTTATATTATATTATATTACACTATTATAGTATTAAAATATTATTAAAAATTATTTCTGAATTTTTCTCATGTCTGGAAATTTAATGTCTGAACATTCACAACACTAAAAAAAGTGGAGAAAAGCTGACATCATTTAAGTTAATAAACTGTTCAGACCATAATACTGGTTTGGCTATATCTGTCGTCATTAGAGATTACTTGTAAATCCTATGCATTTCTGTAAAAAGTGCTATAGAGACTAGGATGGTGTTGATGAACCTTCTTCATACTTTGTGCCAATATTTTTCTACCCCCATCTGCTCTTTATTCAACCTTATCTCCTTCTGCTCCTTACAGCCTCTAAGCTATATCCTTATCTTTTAGCTGATGCTTTGAACTCTTTCTATAGCCAGCCACTGCTTGCTGGACAGTGTGGGTAGCAAAAGCTCCATATCAGCCAACAGAAAGCGGATATCTCAAACCCTACTTCCACACCATTTGCAATAGCAATACATGCCACGGGTTCCCCATTCCTGTCGTATGATCAGTTCTAGAAAATTTCTGCCACTGCAGGCCTAAAATCCCTAAGGCCCTTGCTTCTGTTTTACAGACACATAATCCCTTTCCTTCATCGGCATGGAACAAATGGTTACCCCTGCTGTGTTACTTCAATTCCCCAGGCCAGTGCACAGAATGAGAGATGGTTTCAAAGTCTTCACAGTGTGCTGCTGCTGGATGTAGAAATGAGTAGGATTGGTCAAGTACTGTGCTTCTCTGTGTGAAAGATTAAATCTTCTTGTCTATGTCTCCCTTCCTATAAGGCAATTTAAACAACAGTTTTACAAGCAAGGCTCATGCACTTAAACCAGTTATAGGTAGGAATGAATTAGGTGAAAATGTGGTGTGCAAGCCATATACTATTCATTGTTTATAGCTCTTATACTCATACCCTGCAAGTGCCTCTTACTCTTGTGACTGCCTATTTCAAATTCAGAGTTTGTACCTTCATCACCTATTTTCATATTTTCTTTTTGTAGTCTGTTATTCAGTTAATTGCATGCCAGAGCTGTCTGACACATCCCACAATGGGTCTCTCTAGCAGGAGAGGCCAACTCTCTGTTTCACATAGATAAAATAATTTCCCAGTACAAGCCAGGTTGTACTCATCAGACTTGCTCTAAAATCTAAATCCCTTTCTTCCTCCCTGGCTTCTCCACTCAGGCTGGAAAGTCTCATTGTCAGAATGCTGCAAGACAGCAGATTCCTATTATTTGTTATTAATTATTGAAGCATGGGCTAGAAGCAATATTGTCTTACTTTCTCTCTTTCTCCCACTGGAGCTTCTTGGCTGAGCTGTGTTGCTTGCAGTAGGTCTGCAACAGTTTCTTTAGCTGCTGTGCCACAGGAGAGAGAAGAGAGAGACCCACAGATCTGCAGAGAAGAGAGAGCAGATTTGGCACACGGCCTCTTTGTGCAGCCATTGTGGATTTTCCATGAGTGGATCCGTGTGATGTATTGTGCAGAGGGCTCACCTGTAAGAACCAGTCGGTGCATATTACATAGCCATGTCCCAGAGGGCTCTGTGTCATGCAGTCAGTCCTTAGTCACTGTCTGGAGCTAATTTTATCTTCTATTCTATGAAACCACAGAATATTTTTTCCTGCCGATGTTGGAGGAGCTCTTGGAAATGATCTCCCAAATGTCTGGCAGCTCTGACACTCTTGCCCATGAGCAAATGTATTGTTCTGCAATCTTTCTGTTTTAAAAACTTTGTTCTGTTGTTGTTGTTCCCCGAAGGGTTGTACAGACATCCCCTTTCACTGATCATCTCATTTCATAATGAAAACACAGGGTTTCCATAGCCCTAAAGATTTCCTATAGTTGAGGCATGGCTTTTCTTCAGTGCACCAGTTTGTGTTTTGACATTGTTCTTGATATTCCTTGTGCACACAAAAGATTTTCTTGCACAGCCCTCTGTGCAAAAGATTTAAGTGTTTTTGTTCCTGCTGTTCTGGTTTTCATGCAGGGAACTCTTTTCCATTTCAAAGATGTCACACCAAGATCAAATTGATATACTTATGCCAAAAGACGTTGTATTTCCTGTAAGCAATTATGTAAGCAATAAAATTTAAGACAAAGAGCTGTGAGAGTTTGGGAAAACTCACATGGCAGCAAGGTTGACTTTTAAAGCAGAAAAATAAAGTGCTAAGTATTCCACTAGCATGTGATAGCGGAGTATAAATAAAGTCAAAAGAAGTCTTTTTATACAAGAAGTAATGCATTTAGATTAGACCAATTACAGTCTATGGAGAGGCAAAGAACAGATTCAGCCATGAAATAAGAGTGATTATATCATTGGCAGTATCACCCTCATGAAAAAACTTAGCCTTAATCCAACATGGAAGTCCACTTAATTATAAGGAAACTCTGATAAAGAACACATATCCTTTGTGCAAGTGCTAACGTAAAAAGCATTACATAGAAAATGGCATATCAGGAGAATATGCTGCAGCGTGGCTTAGACCAGTGTATGAAAGTCCTAGAATGCCCCTCCTGTTGCAGAAATCAGTTATTAAATGAATACTTGTCCAACTTCTGGCCTCACAGATATCTTCTGCCATTTAAGGAGAAATAAAGGCCAAATATTATTTTACAGCTATTTTTCAGAGGTACAATGAAAAATTAATCATCCGTATTATGCTTATTGACTTAATCTGGTCTTAGATCTCTTTTTGTACTGTTATTCACTTTACACAATTATTTCTCCTTGGTAGTATCATACCCCACTTCTCACAGGTATAGATAATGTGCTTTTATATGCCTTCAAGGACAGATTTCACTACTTTTCACTTTTCTAAAATCCCCTAGAAATGCTGCATCCTTACACATTCATTTGGACTAAAAAAATAGTCTCCGTCTGCTCCCTCTTTCTTTCGTCCCAGAGATGTTCATCGCTTTTATCACTGAATCTAACTACAGACTGACTCTGAATCTGGGTTTGCTCGCCTGTCTTCAATGCATGCTATTCTATTTCTGGATGTACTGTAAGAAGCAGTGGATGAAACACTGCAGTGTGCAGAATTCTTTATCACAAGATATGATATCAAACTGATGATAAACCTATTTGCCTTCTTACTTGACATAATTCATCCCTTCCTTAAACTCTCTCTTTCATTGAGATCAGCATGGAGAAAATGGAATAAAGTTGGAACTCATAATCAGGGAATATTTTAATTATTTTTTTCCCAGCACTATGGGTTAAGAATCACATTTCACTGAAATCCAGTTAATGACACTGTGATTTGTTACGGTAGTGAAAAAAATCCTCTCCTTTGTAATACCCACCTCTAAATTTGTCATAATAAATAACCATTGCAGTCTGTTAACTTTTATTCTTCACTTTTTTACAGTAATTGAACTGCACTGATCAATAATTCACCGTATTCAGTCAGCTTTATGAAGTTGTAGTTTTCTCCACCAGCGGGTTCCACCAACCATAAAAATCATCACTTTATTTCATATTTCTTCTTCCATTTAAACTATTATCACAGTCTTATATCTGGGAAAAATAAATACATACATACGTACACATACACAAAAAAAAGAAAAAAGTAAGTTGGATGAACTTACTGATTTGTCAAAATGACTTGGCATCATAACTAAATACTTGATAACTAGATTTAAATACTAGAGCCAAATATTATGTATGTCTGTACCAGTAAGTATTAAGAGTAAAATCTTAGTATTTTCCCTAACTTCTAAGGCCTAAGTATGCTGGCATTGGCCATATTAGGTTTTTGTCAAAATCGTTTGATATCACTTAAGTACAAAACCAGCTGGAAATAAGCTCATCATCAGCTGACTGCAGCATCATGTCTGCACCCCCATAGGAAAGAGGGAGAGGAAAAGTATCAAAGAATATATGTACATTTTCCAGCCCTTATTTAAGAACATGCCAGGTTCAAACACTGTGGGGCATACTGTCTCCAGAGAACAAAGACATAATAACCAGCTTTCCAATTAACTCTCCCTTCTCCATGTTGATTTTGCAACAGACTCAAAACTCTAAATTTAATTCTGATTTTAAACACAAGCTTTCTGAGTTAGTAACAATTTTCTCATGACTTACATGGGTGTAAATTATTATACCAGGGGCTATAATACACAGGAGAATGGAGCTGCTAACTTCATTAAGTATAGATATGCATGGCTGCAAGTGAATGAACATTTTTGTCCTTTTTTTTCCTGCTTTCACCAACTAAAGCAGAATTGGCTTTAAACTGATATGCTCTCATGTACAGCAATAGCTTCAATGTAAGTGATGGAAATAAGCATCTACAGAAGACAACAAATTCACATCCGAGGAGAAAAGCAGCAGTTAACTTTTCTCTATGCTGATGAACTCTGGTAAATAGGATGAAAAAAGTCCTTAGAACTCATAAGCTGATTGGATCTTGCCCTACAAACTCACTTCTCATTACAAGTTTGATTGTGTTCACTAGGGCTTGCATAAAAACATCATGTAAAAAAATTTGGAAACAGTGTGCCAGAAACTGATGGAAAATTAAAACTTAGTGTCACCATGGGAGCTTTAAGAGCTGCGGAAATGAAAGGAAATATTAGCTTTAGAGCTCCATGTCCTCATCTCTTCTTGAATGGGTTCATACAAGGTGGCACTGTCTGTGAGGTGTATCTTCAAGGAGGACTACAAGGCCACATGAGGGGGTGAGATGTATGAAGGTTTGGGAGGGAGAATTCATTGAACACAGAACTGAATACTGTATACAGCAGCCTGAGAAAACTTCTTTTGAAGTAAATTAGGTAGGGAAAAAAGCTATATTCTATATTGTTCCCTGGAAATACAATCTTTCCTTCTTTTAACATGCTGTCATTTTAGCAGCGGTATAGAGAGTCACAAAAGGAAAGAATCAAATAAAGAAAAATCCTGGATGTGACTGATCAGTGAGAACCATGTGGAAAGGAAGGTTTGTTTCTCTATAGGAAAAGAGAAGCAGAAGCACCCCTTGCTCTTCTTGAGAGAACTTGCTCAGATGGAGGATCTGGACATTCAGACAAGCACAGCAAAAGAAGTACTGGAACAAAAAAAAACCCAAACATCTCATCAGCACAGACTGAAGGAGGAAAAATTACATTCTGCTGGGGGAAGCTCTAGTTTCTGTTTTTTTATTGCCTGACAGTAGTATAGTAGAAGAGGCTTCCCATAAACCACAAACTTTCTGAAGGTTTGTGTGTTTATCTGGAAATTGGCAGAGGCGATTCCTATAGTCTTAGATCCATACCATTGTAATCTGAAGCTAAAGCCTGTAAGAATGAGTGTTATAGTTTTTATCTGTCAGCAGCTTATCCTAAAGTTTTAGAGACCAGTGTTGTAGCCCACAAATGGCTTTCCATTTACATTCTACAACCTGAGAGTTGCTAAGCTATCTGGAAGCCTCTGATAGATTATACACAAGGCAGAGAATATCCACAGCCTTCTGGAGGGTCAGTTGGAAACTAGGAGAGATAACCCAGAGCCTTTCAAAATACATGTTTATGGATAAGCACTGAATCACCCCTCTTATTTTAATTAGATAGCCTATTACATTAAACACCTAGCTGACGTATGAATGTCTACATTGTAATTACCTGACGTTAGATGTCTGAATCTAGACTTGAATCCCACCCCATATTATGACACTTGGGACAAACCACAGGAGCTGGCAACCCAAACCCAAGTGTTGCTCTAAACACATATTTTCAGCAACGTCTTCTGATTATGCATGAGCTTCAGCATTCATAACACTACTACACCACCTAGCCCTACTGGGTACTCCTAATTACAAAGTCCTAATTATTGGTGCAGCTCTGGGTGAAGAAAATGTGTGTGTGGAGTAAGGCATACAAAACTATCTGAGGGAGAAAGACATTTGGATGTTTCATCTGAAGTGAGACAGATCAATACTAGACAGATTTTCTTGAAATGTGTTAAAAGGACAAGTAAGACCTTTTATAGTGATTCAGTTTAGATGCTTTAAGTTATTAGTAAGATATCCTGAAAGTTGCCCCATATCATAAGCTCTTATGCAAACTGCAAGTTGTCGAAATGTTGACTCAAGTGGTTTGCACAAGAGTTCTATCCTTTTTCAGGTAGCTTAGTGCTCTACCAACAGAAAGAATAAATAATCAACAACACGAGAGTTAGAAATACAAGACTAATACTATTGCCATGTATTATGATATCAGGGAAAGTAGGTATTTATTTTACAAATGAAGAAATTTATAAAAATAATGATAGGAAAAGCTAAGGGGTAACCCCGTAGTTCCACTAATCAAACAAAACTCTGACAGCATATGTCTGTACTATTCAGGGTCAAATTGTCCCGAAGACCACTCTGAAACTAGACTTGGTTTCCATTAGTGATCATGGTACCTAAATCTAAATGTCTGCATGTAAGCAAAGGGTGGAACTGAGGTGCCTAAACACAAGCATCAGCTGAAAACTTAAATGCCTGCTCTAAGGTATCAGGTATTACCTCAGTCTTTGCTCCAGAAAGTTGCAGCAGCATAGACAGCATTTCAGCTGATAAGTAATACTCATCAGGTATAGTATTTATGCCTAAATATAGATGTCTAATACTATTTGAGATCTCCTTGGGTATCTAAGATATCCACTTCAGCTGGCAAATACAACACAAGTTCTACAGGGTTCCCATGATATTCTGAAGCAGCCTCTGGAAACTGGGCAAGATATTCTATGGTATCTCAAAGGTCCATGGATAGGCAAAGAATCCCATCCATCATAGATGTCAGCTTAATCACTCTAAGCTCCAGTGAGGGTATTGACTAACTCTTCATTAACTGTAATGACAGCTTTCATTTTTAGATACCATAAAAAACAATTTTTTGGAAACAAACTCTGATGTCCTTGGCTAACTTCAGCAACCTAAGAACAATCACCTACTGTCATTTTAGGTACTGCGGTGGTGTTCTAGCCTAGCTGCAGATCCCAAAAGATGCAGGTCTTCCATACATACTTCCTTATATCTCCTAGCCCAATGAAGGACAATAAAATGGCACTAGGCACCTATGTTTAGATAACTGGATGAAACATTTAATCTCAAACTGAATTTCATCCTTTGTTCTGTGGCTAAAAGCCACACCCAGACATCATGGACAGATGTCTCTTACAGGCAGTGTGCAAGCTTTCTGGTGAGGAGCCAAACAAAGGTAAAGCCAGCAGGTATTCATGACTGCTCTGAGACCAGTCTTTTATAGAAGTGTAGACTAACCCACTGACTTTATAACAGTTTGTCTCAACAGCTTATTGTCTATTCTCTTACTTGCAGAAGAATTATCAGGTCTGATGTGTGTCACAGAGAGTATAATATCATGGGACTCTTGTACAGAGCAGTCGACTTTAAAGTTCAACTTTAAAACTTTATGATCAGAATTTATAGGACATTCTAACATTAAAGGGATTACTTGTTTTTCTTTTTTTGTGGTTTTGGGGGGTTTTTTTGGGTTTTCTTTTTTTCTTTGCCATGCTAAGTTTAAAATTGGGCAAGAAATGGAAGCTCTTGTGATCTGACTAAAGGGCTCAATTTTCATCTGTGCAGAAGAAAGCTGTCATTAATAAAGAGCTTTCATTGTTTATTCTTTTCCATGATATTGATTTCTATTATCCTCTCTACTGTGAATCCAACTCAGTGACTGAGTCATAACTACAGCATATGTAATGAAAAAGAACAAGTCATAAACCACTAGGCTGGGCAAAAAGCCACCAATCTCCCAAATGCCCTATCCCGACTTTGTTCAATCTTCATAGGTTATTTTGGTTCATGAAGCTAACCTTAGTTAAAGGAGCATAAAAACCATTTCAAATTGGCCTCTGCTGCAATTTTTGTTCCTACCAGGGACTTTCCAAAGAAAAAGAGCTAAAATAAAACTTATAGGAACAAAAGACTATGCAGGCTCAAGTTCTGCTCAAGTCATTTTGCGAGAGTGGTGAGACCTGGAAAGCTACAAAACCTTCTCAGGCCTTTAAAAGATTCAATCCTAAGAAAAAACTTTAAAAGAGCAGAAGTGGAGCCTTTTTTTTGTATTTTGCCATTTTGTCCCATTTCACCCTAAGAAGAAGATTGTTTCTGTATAAAAACAGTATTTTTTTTTTTTAAAAAAAAAAGGTTTTATTTGAGCTAAGCCAAGACTATTCCTAGAATAGTACACTTTACGTATGCTTTTTAGTTACAGCTGACACCTTTAATAAAACTTCAGAGATTCATGGTTAAATGTACTTCCATTTTAATTTTGATGAAATTCCAAACACTATGCCTTTCTAAAATTATTTACACCTCATCAGTCCTACAAGGACTTTTAATTGAAAAATAAAGTATTTGGCAACTGAATCCAACCTGAGGCCACCCAACTGTAACCCAGGACTAGCAATATTGAACTAATGCTGTGACATGAGATAGTGACAGTATTCTCTTTCTAGAGAAATAAAACCTGCAGACTCTGGTTGCTCTGCATTCAATTTAATAGCCAGGATAGTGTCCTTGGACTCCAAAAGGAAGGAAACAGTGTTCATCATTACTTATAGACATTAAAGTAAGATGTTTACTTTTATGCTTCTTACAAAACATTGATATTTCAAACAGTTTTAACACACATGTTGGTGTGTTGCCATTACAGTTTTTTCTGTAATATAACAAAATATTTTTGAATTTGCAACTTTGAGATAGTATAAAAGTGATTAAAGTTACCAAACTTTATTAAAGTTTAGATATAGCATGACAATTACAAGGACCTTTTAAAAAACTCAAAATATAGTCATGTCAATCATTAAAGTAGCAGAAAATTTAAAAATGAGATTCCATTTTAGAAGGTTAGCAACTAATTAAGTGATACTATGGCAACATCCAATGCATTTTTGGAAAAATGTCTACAAGTTTCAGGAAGATGTTGTATATAAAAACAGATTTTCAAATTCCAGCTGAGCTCATCTGTTTACTGCCACATGCTGTGCTGTTTTTCTCTTCATGACAAAATACATTTCATCACGAAGAAAAACATAACAAATTTGCATGAGCCACTGATATAAAATGGAAAGTTCCAGCTCATTCAGGCTTATGGTACTGGTGCATTTGAAATACAGAAAAATACTTGAAAATAATAATTTAATGAAATAATTGAATTGATTTAACTTTATTTCTATAAGCTTATTTTCAAGAAAATAATCAAAATAAGAATAAGAATAATGGTAGCTACTCCATTTATCTGTGTATTCTTATATAGCATTCTTTTGCAGTATTGTACATTTATATATTCTCATTTAATTTACTAAAACACAGTGGTATTTAAATATACACAGGAGAATGTTTCAGCCCCAAACACTGAAACAAACTAGAGCAAGCATGCCAAAGCACTATTCACTAGACAGCAGAGACTTCATAAGGATAGCTAAATAGTACAGAAATGAGGAAGTAAAAAAATAGAGTAGATAAAATTAAAAAGGACTGTAGGAAAGAGTAATAAATACTCCTTCATATGCATAGCTTTTTATAGGTAGTACTCGGGGATGTGCAGTGCATTTTCAGATATAAAAGGGTATATTGTATGAACAGAGCCAACTAATACAGACAGAACAACTGTGTGTATGAGCAAGACAAATATAAGTTAAACATTTCCTCATTCCTGTACTGCAAATTTAGTAATGGTTACTAGTAGCTATGGTAAAACACAGTCATAACTGCTGACAAAATTAATCTCCTTGGTAAATCAATTGTTTTCAACACAATTTCCTTAGGGAAAATTTTGTCAATTACATGTTTAGGGTTTTTTTTTTTTTTTTTTTTTTTTTTTTTTTTTATAATAAAATGACATGTTAAAAGAAAAAACACTATATTTGAACTTTAGCTAAAGAAATCATTTCAGGGATCAGAGAATGTAAAGCTTATATTTGGTAAAATTTTACATTCACTAGATTGTGTAGCTATATGTGAATCTACAAGTCTGTGTTATCAAAAATCAGAGTATTTTTAAAAGTAATGATTCCTAAAAATTTTGAATGCTGATTTTTCTATCCTTCTTGTTGTTGTTGTTATTATAAGAATCAGTTCCAAGAATTTCAGTGGGGAATAATGAACTGTTTGATGTTAACAAAACTAGTTGAATTGCTTGTTCAAGTATGTGATACATTCCCACTGACTGTATAAAATGAGAGTGCATGTTCTGTATTTGTTGTTTTTAGATGTAATTATGCATTTTAAATCTTATTTTTATTGGCCTTTTTGCTAGCTTTATTCATTAATAAAGTTGCCATTTGACCTGCAAGGCTTCTTCAATCTTCTTCTCAATTACAGCAATTTGAGAATTTTATTGAAGCAATTTAGAAATATTGAGGCTATTATAACGAAATGCAATATTCTGTTTAGACAGTTTGCCTTTATTGCTTTAAGAATTCAGTTATCTTTTTATTCCCTAAAGGAGACACATAGGAAGATGGATAAACTATCAAATATAATTAAGGAAAATACTTTTGCATCATGCAGTGCACAAAATACAGCTTCTCCTATTAAACAACCTACCAAGAAATTAAACAAATAATTTGATCAGAAAATTAAAATACCGAGGGTTATTCCTCTCATCGTCTTCTCCTCTCTCTCTGTCTCGCTTTCCATCTCTTGGACAACTTGTGCAGAGCTGACAAGTACATTAAAATGTGGTGTTGTTTTTAAGTTCAGTCTGCCTGACTACTTTGCCTGAAGTTTTAGAGGGCTTAAAAGGGCATATACCTTTTGCTAAGTCTATTCCCAGTAATGAATTTCACCTTTTCACCTAGGAAATAAATATGAGAATTAAAATCTGAAGTTATAAATACAATTTGATAGATTTCAATGCATCCCTAAAGCTCCAAATACAAGCACTAGATGTAAGTTAGATGGCACAGAGATTGTTTATATCACCAGTGAACTTGGGACATGGGGTATTAATACATCTGGAACCTTAATTCTGACAATTTAATTTCATATTTGTGTGAAAAAAGACCTCTTAATTATTTGAAAATCTTTGAGTAGTGACATGCAAAACCTCCAGATGGTAGTAGCGGTTGTGTGTCTGATAAAAATTATGCCTATCTTAACATAGGATAAACCTGCAGCTGCATTACTGCAAGCTCCAGTTTTCCTTTGAAAACTCCTTCTAGAGTTGCCTATACTTTTGAAAAAAGTATGCTTTTAGTCTTTAAAAATCATTATGCCTTTGACTATCTTCTTTGAAGTCATTATAGAAAAGGGAAAAAAAAGGCAGTATTTTCTCTCATGTTCTCATATTAAGTATGATGTTTTGGGTTTTTTTCCTACCTGTCCCCTTCTAAACCTAAGAGATCTTACATCAGCCAGTCTGCTGCAGCTGACTTACCGTAACTGAAAACTTGAATGCTTTGACTGAAACGATCTGCCCTGTTTTGTGCCAAACAAGGGAATCCCTGTGAATAATGAGATGTTATTGCTGTATTTAATTCGTGTCACACGCTAAGGACTACTTAGTGTGCTTGTACTACTTGTGCTACTAAGCGCACTTGTGCTACTAAGAGGTTTGAGGATAGGTATTCTGGGTGTCTTTTTTCTGAGGCTCTGCTGTTGACCGGAGATTTTTCTCCTTACTTAACAGCAGTCCAATTCTTTTTGCATTAATCAAAGACTTCCATTTCAATGAACCAGTGCTGGAGTGAATGGTCTGCTGGCCAAGTTACATATTCAACAAGGAGTTAGCTTCTGTTATACAAATACTTTTCATAACTTGATTAAGGTCAGTCACCCTGCAGAACAACACAGCTGTAGTCTGCAGACTACAGTCTACTAATACATCTCTATAATCTGCAGCTATAGACTACAAATACTAGTGATAGTAACAATCTCCCTTCCATGGCTATATGAGTAATTATCAGACACTCCACTCATTACCCAGACCATGGAAAAGGCTTGCTACATTTTAACCAAAATTCAACTAGGAGAAATGTTACTATAACCTGTACTTGCACTGCAACATGCCCAAGACCTCCACAGCAGAAACCTTTAAGAGTAGTTAAGTTTTTTCTCTTCGTTTGATATGCCTGAGATGGGCAGCATGGGACACAGGTGGCATTTTTTCTTCACGCGTTATAATAGTACTCAAGGAAGGTAGTCAAAGTTCAGGTCCCTGCTTGGCTTTGTCTTCTAGAGAAGATCCTGGAATCTCCAGCATGCCTGGGGAAGGACCTAAATAGACTGTAGCTGGTCTCTGTGGCAGCTTTCCTAAGTGTCTCTTTAAAGCAAAACTCCGTAGAGACATTTCACTCCTAGTTGGTACACGTAGTTCCCCACCCCTGAAGCTTATCAGGAAATCAGGAATTTACTTCCATCTATGCACAGTAATGTGGGGAGGGTGTCTAGCAGTCTGAATCTAGGAAAAGGGGTATATAAAACAAAAGGTTTACTTGCAGAAGTGCTATGCGTCTGTGTGGAGATCAGACTAGTTTCTCATAATGGTCTGGTTTGATTTCAGAAGCCATTAAACCAGTGTTCTTTAGAAAGATTTGTAATTCCTTCATTTTTTTTTATGATAATTCTCACTGTAAATGTAAATTCAAAGGTATGAAAAGAGACGGGATAGGAAATACAGCATTTGGCAAACAAGAGACTATGTACACTGAAGAGAGAAAGAAACTTAAAGACTTTTTTTTCTCAAAACTAATGTAGAGATAAATAATAATCTAAAAGTTATTTATCTAGAGTTTTCTTACTCTAGGAAATGAGCTCAAAATAGTCTAACATATGTCACATTCTGCACATCAATGTGAAAGGAGAAAGCAGGATGAATCTTCTTCCTGGATTTTTCTTAGCATTTTTTTTTCTGTAGCAGAAGTGGTATACATTTTATTTTTTTCAGAATAACAGATTTCTGATATAGATCATACTTAACAGTTTTCTGTGGGTTCTAATTCTTTGTTTCAAGTCAATGAAACATCAATAAGTCCTTCAGTGAATGTGTTCTTTCTGTTGCTACCAAGCAAGGAATTTAACAGTCCTATTTCCTGGGAATATTTTATCTCTTTATCATTTCATGTTGCCTTGGAGGTAAAAAGAAAAAAAAAAAAAATATTATCAGGTAAAATTGAAAAATGAAAAGTGCTAACAGTTATGTAAATAGATTAAGACACTACTACACTGATCTTGTTTTGTGTGCTTTAGCCTTCAGGATGCCTTTACCAACAGCAATGAAATCTTGTTCCTTAAAACCATTCTGCAAAGGAAACTATGCATTCAGATAATGTCTAGCTATCCACTGTGCTTAATAGCTTCTGGATTAGCAAAGGACAGAAGCTACCAATCCAGTTTGAAAACAAGAACACAAACATAAAATGCAGCTTATCATGTATGTTAGGAGAGTTGAGCAAGAACTGGATTATAATAATGCTGTTTCAGAGATTTGTTCATTTTGTATGTAATGTATTAAAGATTAAATGTCTTCTTTGGAAAATAAACCTTTGAAATTACAGTTTACCATTCTGTCCACATGTTTCTTCTTATCTATACTTGAAATAGTCAAGTCATTTTGATAATTCCAGCTATACACTATCAGAATATGATGGAATATCAAGGAATATTACAACATTGCTATGTACTGGCTCATTCTATTGCATGTATTGACAGTATGGTAGAGATAGGAAAAACCAAACTGTCCCAGATTAGGATGCTCTAAATGTTTGTGATGTGCATCCAGAGCTACCTGTTGTAAATCTATATAATTATTGGTGCTTAAAATCTACTGTCATTTTCAGTCCTCTTCCTCATGCTTAGTATCACCTGATATCATAAATAATTATTCTAGAGTGAAGTATCTATGAATCTTGTACTTCAATTTTTTACAGTGTTGTTCTCTTAGAAGCATGAGTAATTTGCATCACCAGTTTACAAAATAGAGATGCAGCTCAGAGACGAAGCAAGATATATTGAGCCTTCATGCAGATTTATGTATCTCAGGACAGCTACCTGCACCCTAGGGAAGAGTGGTGGAGATTATATATGGCAAAAAATAAGTATCAAACCAAATCAATAGAGATCTGCAAGTGCAACCAGATTCCTAACCCTTTCCAGAAGTCAGATAATCCCTAAGCAGACACAGTGATCCTTACCTGTGGGCTTTTATTTTGGGAAGAAAACAAGAGGTGAAAAAAACCTGTGGCAATACTGTCAGATTCCCCAGCTTGGAAGGTTACAGTTTAGAGTAACCTTATAGATATTAGACTTAATAGGTATACGAAGTAGTACAGCTTGTTCTGCTCTGTCTAACTTACTACCCAGTACTACAGTGTTGGAGCGAGTAGTCCAACTTTAATGTTAAAATATATATATATATTTTGGACAGAACATCCTAAGTTGAGCTATTGATAGTTGTATTACTGACTGTTCTGTTTTTATTAAGAAATTCTTCATAACTTTCAAGTTAGTCATCATTTCAGGCATGTGAATTTAGTCATCTCCTAAGCATAAGAATTTATCTGAAGATATCTCTCTCATTTTAAATAAAAATGCTAAGATTTTTCTGGACACATATTTGCAGACACATTTGAAAATGAAAACCAAATATATCCCAAAGTGTCATTCAACAGAAAGAAAATAGAATAAATCCCTGATAGTCTAAACATGAAATATTATAAATTTTAAACCAATATGTTGACTGACCCTGGTTTATTTTTTTAGTATATGTAGGAATGTGAAGCATTTTAAACCTAGTTTGAAACATATGAAGCATCAAAAGATAGGTTTATTTTCAATAGCACTGAGTCTTCTTTGACTTCTCTCAATATCACTGTGACTTGTAAATTTATTGACCAATTGAGGTAATTTTTTGTAAATCCCATAAATTTGCCAAATATCTTTACCAGCTTAAATTGAGTTTTCAAAAAACATGATGTTGATCTCATCTGCTGTTTAATTAGTAGTTCTGACACAGGCTATCAGACTACATCAGCACTGAGATCTCACCCCTCTACACAATGTAAAAGACCAAAACAAATTTTTCATGAAGTATTAGTTTTTATAATAATTAAACCCTACATTTTTCCAAACAAATTTAATTTCCGGTTTTCATACAAATATACTAACTCTTTAACTTGGTATTTCAGAAAATTTTGCTTTAATTAAATATGATTAAAAATGAAGAATTTATATTTAAAAACCAAATGAAATCACACCAAAAAACCCTTGGACCTAGATTTTTCTTTCAAACTGAAGTACTGCTGCTTAACAGAAAACTACATTTTTCTTGTCTCTGAAGTCTGAAATTTCAAAATCAAGCCATACTTTGTTAAGGATAAGATCTCTTATTTTTCATTATCACATTGAAGTTGTTCCTTCTAAGATATAGAAGAATTGAAAGTGTTCAAAACCTGTTTAAAACTATTTTTAGTTTAATGACTTTCTACCCCAAATGTTGAATTTACAGACACTTGTGAGTAGAAATGGCAGATGAAAGTAGTTTATGATGAAAGTAGTTTATAATGAAAGTAATTCTGATACCTTAAATGCAGCTTATTTTTACAACCACAAATGTATAAATTGTGCTAATGGATTAAAAACCACTCTAGCAGAAAATAAAATAATAAACATTCCCCAAGAATAAAATTAATTTAAAAGTGGAAATGTGAAAATTTGTATATGACTTTGGCATAATAACAGTTTTATCTTTAAAGCTGTCCAGACAAGTTCAGAGGAGCACTGAGAACATCAACAGAATTTTTGCATATATGGCTATAATAATAGAATATAATTCTAAAGGAAGGTAATGACATTCTATCATAGACTAAGTCTCACTTAGATTTGTATAACTTCTGGTTATTATATTATATGGTTATTATATTATAAAGATGTTGAACTTGAAGAAGTCTAGGTGAAAATGATGCAGAATATAGTAAGATGACCTATAAAATTATCTACACTTAAAGGGAAAAAAAAAGGAAGCACACATATTCCATCTCAAGAAGACAAAGGTTTCAAATTTAATATGAGATATATGCAATTTTAAATGACATCAGCCTCAGCCAATAATACTTACATAGTATAGATAAGAGGTCAAACAGAAACTCAACAACTTAAAATGCATAAAGAAAGAGAAAGGTAGAGGAAAATTGTACCTTCCAGATAATTTTGCAGTACGGAATTACCGGAAGAGCTGCCAATGAAACAAATGACTGTAATATGTCATTGAAAAAGAGAGAAAAGAAGAACATAAAATGCCCAGTTTTGTCTTTAAAGTTGATTTGTCCTTTTTTTTTCCACTGATCTTTTGGCTGTGAAAGCCAGTGTATACATTTGGCACATAGGAAATTAGCTCCAGGTGGCTTAATGAAGGGAAAACCCAAAATGTTTTGAACCAACGCTTATATCTTAATTTAGCTATGTTAACTCAGGGTGTATTCCTTTATATTTCTAAAGGTATGCCATAGCAACTTCACATACCAGTATAATGTGGAGATATCCGCTGTAGTTCTGAACAGTTTAATGCAGGTTATAGAATAGACTGTGTGCAAGAAATTGAGAAAATTAGCCTCTACTGTTCACCTATACTTCAAAGTTGAGCTAGCTCATACAGGAATTGTTTGGATGCCTTTCAAATATATGACAATTTGCAATGAAAAACTATGCTTATGTTTTGCAGGGATGGGAACCACAAATTATATGAGGTGCACAAGATTCAGGAAGTATCAGGATCCAATTGGCTGGATTCTATACTTACAAAGAAGGAAGCAACTTATTCCAAAATGCTTACCTTCCTCATTAAGAAGGCAAAGGACTCAAGAAAATAAAAAATCTCTATTTGAATGGATTCTACTAAGAATATATATAAAGCAAAAGATGAGGGAGCAAAAGAAAAACAATAAGTCATGGAGAACAATATGTATTTCACCTCAGAAAATAAAATCTATTTCTATGCTTGCTAACATAGCAATAGCAGAAGACACCTTTTTGAGCTGAAAACACAAACCATGTTTATCCTTGGCATCATTCTATTATGTCAGTAGATAGAATGACACAGAGAACACAGTGGATCCAACAGTTTTTTGTGATCTGTGGTGGTGAAGTAATTGACAGTTAGAGCCAACTGCCTGTGGCTGTGAATGTCAGAGGAGATTGTACTCATTCAATGAGTTTCATATGAACATCTGAGTTCAGTATTTGGGCGTAAAGGAATAGACATTGCCACAGCTGCACTGTTAGAGAATTTGTTTAATTTTAGGTTAATAAATATGAAAGGCAAAAAAAGGGAAGGAATATATCAAATTGAGAAGAAATGATTAAAAAGCAAGGTTAGGCACCAATTAGCTCTTCTTTCTACAATGAGGCAAAAATTACTTGAAAATTTTAGAGATCAGTTAAAAAATGCAGGACAGTTGTGGTTTTTTCTTTGCCAAATGTAAGGAGCTATCCTCAATAGGAGCTATTTCTGATTTTCAGTAGCTACTGAGTATAATATGTCATAGTTTCCATTACTCAGAGTAGAGACTAAGAAAATGATACAGTGTCAGTAGGAAAAGAAAAAGCTATCCTCTCAATGAGTGTCTTTGCTTTCATGTTTCTATTTCTCCTTTTCTTTTCCTTAAGATGTAAAAGAGGCATGAAAACCTGACTGCTCTGATTTGCTCTGATGTTTGGATTAAAAAAAAAAGACAAACAAGCAAAAACCAACACAAAAAAACTTTTACAGGGAAAAGGGAGCCAAATCCTCTGTTCTCTACTATTTCTCGAAAGTAAAGACAATATAAGGAATTGTTTTGATTATTCATCATTTTTAAGTCCATAAAGCATCTATAAGCTTATTCTAATGACCTCTGGAACTCAAAAGGTAGGGCATGAGGCTCAGACCAGAGACTCTTAATCTTTGCAACATTACCTTTAAATGCTGTAATCCCTTCCTACAAAACTGCCAAAGGTTACACTGGGAATTCTAATTCGCTAAAATACTAGGATCCAGACAGATCCCAGCCAGAACATGTTTTACTCTCTAAAACAAAATCACAGTATATACACTATTGCAAGGTCCCTTCTGCTCTGTTTTGCATTGCATATGCATGATCAAACATACAGTATGCTGCTCCTTCATGAGGATGTCTGTACCCAACCTCAGAAAGTTAACAAATATACCACATCTTCAACATCACTAAGATGAAACTTTCTGTGACATGTGTGACTGTGTCATTTATTGTTACCTGCTCTTTGGCAATGATGAGAGGGCCACTAAATACACTCCTCTTTATGAAGACTGTTCCTTCAACTGTTTGAGAAATTCTCTGGCTGGCACATCTATTTCAAGAATAAAGTGTGCTTTTTCTTAGTGCTCTGTGCCTTTTCGAAAAGCACTGCTGCTGTTGTTTAGCCCCAGTCAGCAAGCAAGCACCACACAGCCGCTCACTCACTCCCCCCACCCCTGTGGGATGGGAGAGAGAATCAGAAGAATAAAAGTGAGGAAACTCGTGGGTTCAGGTAAAAACAGTTTAATAGGTAAAGCAAAAGCTGCATACGCAATCAAAGCAAAACAAGGAATTAATTCACTACTTCCCATTGGCAGGCAGGTGTTCAGCCATCGCCAGGAAAGCAGGGCTATGTCATGCATAATGGTTACTTGGGAAGACAAACGCCATCACTCCAAATGTCCTCCCCTTCCTTCTTTTTCGCCCAGCTTTATATACTGAGCATGATGTCATATGGCATGGAATATGCCTTTGGTCAGTTGGGGTCAGCTGTCCCAGCTGTGTCCCCTCCCAGCTTCTTGTGCACCTGGCAGAGCATGGGAAGCTGAAAAAGTCCTTGACTAGTGTAAGCACTACTTAGCAACAATTAAAACATCACATCATCAACACTGGTTTTAGTAAAAATCCAAAATATAGCCCCATACTAGTTATTACAAAGAAAATTAACTCTACCCCAGCTGAAATGAGGACAATTGCCTACATATTGAAGCTTTTAAAACTATAAAGATTTTATTCTTCCTTTGACATTACATAGAAGAGGCTCCATGCTATTTGGCTGGTGCTGTGTTTCTCGCAAGGATACTACCAGACATAAATCTAAGTTTTGTAAAATGCAGACAACTCAGAGTTTTCTGAAAAACAACAGCTGTAAGTACTACTTTGCTTCTTGTGTCAGAAGTGGGTTTGGTTTTTGTTTTATTGGTTCTTGTGGTTTAGATTTGTGGGTTTTTTAAGGGTGTAATTATCTTCTGGGAAATATTAATATTTTGTGTTAGTTGGTAACAAGAAACAAAAATATTTTTAATCCCGGTATTTTAAAAAAGTGTATCTAAATAAGGTCTACCATCTGAAAAGCTCCTTCAGCAAACAGACTTCTCTACCGAACAAGGAGCCTGGTCACCACTACATAAATAGACTCATTATTCACTTTATATTCATTGCAGTAAACACCAAAGAAACAATATCTAAGCATGTCATTTGTGGTTATTTATGGCTCTGTGCAGCTTTTCCTTTTTTATATTTTTTCTTCAAAGCAATCTTCCCTCTCTTGGTCCAAGTCTTTTTGAACTCAGAGACATTTATGTTTTGTTGGAACTGCAATTTTATCATAGTATCCTTTAAAAATGCACGGAAAATGATTCACTGTTCAAAGGCTATTGAATCATCAGCCTTATATTGATAGACAGTTTTCCTCATCCTGTTAACTTGTAAGGTTTTAACATATAATTTTTAAATATTTTTTATTAAAAATTTGAAAATATTAATTATAAAACCAATTACAGTTTCTAATTATCATCAATATATTTACTTACTGAATCCCATAATAAATGCAAGCATTTGTAAATACAGAAAAATATTAAAATCACAATAAATTTTACTGCATAAGTGATAAATGTGTTATTCTTACTGAACAAAAAGGAAAGCATATTTTGTCTTCATGACAATGACTCATTTAAATGCTTTAATTATATGAATATTGGTCAATCAGTTCTTAGATTAAATTCAGTTGCATGTCATGGGTATATGGGTATGTGTATAGAGAGCAGCAGAGAGAAGAAGAGACGAGACAGAAAACAATACTGAATAGTTGCAAAGATAAGCGCACATTTAAGGAGGTTTGTGTTGCTGGTAATGTTCAACACTTCCACAGACTAGTACTTAGATTATCAAATAAAAAAATGAGGAGCACATTGCTAACAATCACTTGTGAGCAATTTCTTTGAAGTGATTATCAAGCATTACATAAGGACTGTGTGGCCAAGGGTAAGAAAGAGTCCAGTTCAGCGAGACAGCAATCAAATGCAGTAAGGATAAGACCACATTATTTTTCCTGCTATTTTCTGTGTTGTTCACTACACAATGCATAAATTCTATGCTGTTCCCTGTGCAACACATAAATGAAGCAGAAATCCTGCAGAACTGCTTAAAACAGAACACTGATTCATAATCAAAAGACATTTATCATTTGAACATTTTTAGATGTCCTATAAGTGTGAAACAAATCCCATGTAAATAAGGTCTGTCTCACCAGTGACTGAATCTGGTACTGGCAATATCTACATTGCTAGCATTGCTAGCAATAGCAGTTGTTCAGTCCCAACAAGCTAGAACATAGCTTTGCAGAAAGCAATCTACAAGAGAGCAAGCTGGAAATGAATTGGCAAAGAAGGCCAAACACATACTGAACTGTCTTCAATTCCCTATCATGATGGTATAAAAACCCAAAGCAAGACCTTACTGGAAGTGCGCAGTGAAAGGCCAAGAGGCAACAGATGTGAGTAGCAGCAATTCAAAATAGGTATTAAGAATAATATTTTTAACAGTGAGGGGTGTCAAATACCACAGCATGTTGCCTAT
Source organism: Morus bassanus (assembly GCA_031468815.1). Taxonomy (NCBI): domain Eukaryota; kingdom Metazoa; phylum Chordata; class Aves; order Suliformes; family Sulidae; genus Morus; species Morus bassanus. The sequence continues at coordinate 39,251,436 of CM062568.1, read as the reverse complement.
GGGGTTTGTGGAATCTCCACCCCTGAAGATATTCAGTTCTTGGTGTAACAAGGCCCTCAGCAGCCTGCTTTAAACTGGACCCCTTTGACCATATAATTGCACCAGATTATATCCAAAGTTCTTTTCAGATATAAATCACTCTAGGATTTTCTAACTGCATTTTTAACATTTGACTTTCTAACCTAAAATATTTTTAAGTGTGTATAGGTGGCATCAAGGACTGTTTAGCTACAGTTAGGACTGCCAACAGAATGTTTTATAGATTAAGCTTTTTTCTTTCTCCTGAGTACCATACGTAGGCCTATGGCAGCAGATACTGCGCTGAAGAAGAATAAGGGACATCTGTTTCAGACATTAAAGATAAACCTTCAAAACGCTCAACTACATGAGGTCACTAGTCCTCAAGGAAGAATGTTCTAAGTAGTACCTGTTGGCTAAAATAAATGTAAAGAAAGGAAAAGAGCAGTTCTGAGGGAGAAACCAGGTAAGAGAAGGTGAAAAAAAAAAAACATTCCCCAGGAAGAATCTAAATCATCTTCATGGTTGTGAACTCTCCAGAAGAATGAATTATCTCCTTTCAACACAGAGTGAAGTTCAACATCTATTTGAGGAATAAGGTAAGGACATCATTGGCATTTTTAAAGACTTATTTCTAATCAACAGCCAAACATTTTTACAGTAGTTTAAAGTACTAATTCCCACATTCTACACAGAGAATGCTGGTTTGAGCACTGATTTCAAACCTGGACTTACAATAGAAAATGGACAACAAGGGAGACTTTTGTGTAGAGAAATTCACCTGGTTTTAAGTTAAAAGGGAATTCTGCTGGCCATTGATGCTAATTTAACTGATGTTTAAACTAGAAACACTCACAACTGAATGTCAATATTGTTATACACACTTGAAGGTCTCATCTAAGCCTATTTCCAGGTTTTTAAAAAAGGAAATTATTCTTCCTTATTTTCCTGCAAACTCCTAAATTATCCATGTCACAGTCTGATGCTCAATGTAAAGCAACATAAATCAAGACTGCAACTGAAAAAAGGTGTTCTATGCTTACCTTGTATAAATGATCTAATTTGAAATTCTCTTTCTGTTTTTTTCCACACACACACCCCCTCATAAGAAAGATTTTAATCCACTTTATTTCCTCCTAGCAGTTCGCTGGCCAGTTGTATGGATAAGTGCACAAGCTCAAATGAATGACAGTAATATATAAAGAAGCAGAGGAAGAGTAGGATTGTTTGGGGTTTTTTTCATGAGGCAGTGGTGGCTTATGCTGACATACACTGAGCAACAAAGTACAGGACTGGAGAAGACTGAAAAAAAGGTAGCAAGGTTTAACAAAGGATGTCAGATCAAAGTAACATGTAAGAAACCTAAGGGACGACTTTTTTTCAGCCAAGTGTCTTATTCCCCATTCACTGGAAAAAGCACAACTCTGGTGGAAATAAAAGTAGGTTTCTCCGGTAGCAGATCTTTGTCCTGGAGAAAGGGAAATGACACCTTCCTGAGAGAAGCCTGCTGATTTCAGGGAGGGACAAGCATGAAAAGAAGTATACAGAAGAAGTAGTGACAAAGGAGGAGCATGAGATTTGGAGATCAGACCTGATCTAAAACTTAAATATGTAGAGAGAAGGAGTCTCTCCTGCAACATTAGCAAGATTGTGTGTGGTTTGCTGCAGCCCAGGAAGCTACTGACCAAAAACCAGAAGAAGCCACTTGCTAGACAGGAAACTGCATAGGAAGCAAAGATCTGCTCTAGAACACAGTGGCCAGAAGTTGGGAGAGGTGGTTTGTTTCATTTAGGAAGATCCAGTACATCATTCTGCATCTCAGTATAACATAACTTCACAGCTTTAGCAGTCTTTTGACATACCCATTTCTGCAAAGAGGAAAAGGAATAACAGTTTCATCACAAAGATCCAACTCGTTCAATGTCCTACAATTTATTGAGAGAGAGAAAACAATGAGGAATAAAAGATGCACATAGGGTTTTTTTTTTTCCCTCTTTCACAGTGTGCTTACTGTACAAGATGTGGGAGAACTAAAGGCATTTTAGGCCTAGAAATTTTTCATAGTATTCATTATTGTCAGAGTAATCTCTTTACTATGGTCACTTAAGCATATAGCTAATTTATCTCCAAAAGGAGACTATATTAAATGGATTTTTTTAATCAATAGATAACTATCCAAACTTTTGCTGTGCCTTAAAAAATTTAATCTTCAAACATCAATATGTACAGACACATGTGTGTAAGTATATTTAGCTTGGGAAGAATAATTTTTTACATCTTGTCCTCTTTTATGATCAAAACTAAACAAATAATAACACTTATTATTGTTCAGGGATTTGTTATTGATTATGAATTAAAATAAATATTTAGATTTCTGATATAATTTTTTAAGAGGTTTTTCTTTAAAAAAAGATACATTTGAATTAAAAAGAAAAAGTGCTAAGAAAATGAAGCGCTTACAGAACAAAAAATGGTAGAAGAACAAACAAAACTTTCTGTCAAATATTGATTTTTTGTTATAACTTTGATGGAAGATTTTCAGCCAGCCCTGCTGACAACTCGCTGATGATGACTGATGTCTCTTTATATTTTCAGAGGAAAGGAATTAAGAAGAAAGAGGATATCTTCTGCAATTAGATGAGTTGGCAGGGAAAAACAAAGGGTTTATATAGTTTTTCCTGAGACACATGGTAAATAACAGTTATGTATTTCTATTTGTGTTTTAGATTTGTCTTTGCTATACTCAAAAAAGCAATATTCCTCACAAATTTTTAGACTCATTGGATTCACATTAACCATAGCAAAGTCAGCTTTGAAAAATACTCTTGGCACAATTTCCTATGAAAGAAAAGAATGCTTATCAAGAACACGTTGCAATATATGATAAGAGGGAATGGGCTTAAATTGCAGCAAGAAGACTCAGTCTTGATATTAAGAAAACTTTTCTAATAGTAAAATAGTGAAAATCTGAAATAGATTGCCTCTAGAAGTTGCAAAATATTATCCTTCTTGGCTTTTAAGACTAGATTACACAAATATTTGTCATGAGTGAAGCTCCCATCTGTGGTAGATTTTCTTTAAGGACAACAGTTAGAGCTAGGGAGCAAGCCAACTGTTAAACAGTATGAGAGATCAGGATATAGGTCCAGTCTGTAGTTTAATTAGCATAAATTTTGTGTCTCATCCTTGAAAGTGCTCAGAGAAAAAATGTCACATTTGTACTCTGAGATACTGCTTTAAATGTTGCTTTGACTGTTACTGTGTGGCATAATAAGTAATAAGGGGGTGGGTGGCTGTGTGTGTGGGGTGGGGGTGTGTGTGGGTGTGTATGGGTGTGTTGCTAGAATATAAAGATTAAATTTCTAGAGTTTATGATTAATTATATTTGGTAAAATTATAAATAAAGACTTGCAGTTGGATGACTAAAAGTATCAGCAAGTGCATTCAGCAATGCAAAAGGTTTTATAAATTAAGAAACACAAAATAATTTGATTTGCCTGTATTGCAGTAAAAAGGATTCCAGAAAGGATGTGATGATTTGCTGTCACCCAAGGACAGAAAGATTTAGACAGAAAGGATAAGGACAGAAATACTTAAAATGATAACTGATAGGGTGCCCAAATTACTTGCATGTTCTGTTAAAGAAAACTTTGCTCTGGCAGACAATTGTAGTTTGTGTGCTGCACCAAAACTCCTGCTTAGGTCCATGGAGGGGTTCAATTCTTAAGCGCACTGCCTGGCCTTTTTTTAATAAGTAACATGAGAGTAACCTTGAGGTATGTTGCATGCTTATTGTTTGTGACTGCATGTCTTTTGAACAGAAGAAAAATCTTTGGTTACTAAGGCAGGGACAGAGAAGGATGACAGCCTCATGGAAATAACCTGCCTCTTCTCCCAGAAGGATGTTAACAGTTTTTATATTGCACCACATGTATGTGCCATCTCAACCAACAATTCATTTACTCGTCTCTCAAAAATGAATGTACTGTAGCAGGAAATGTATAAGGAGAATTTGAGGGGAAAGTAAATCAATCTTATCTTCAGCCAACAAACAATATTGTACACTAACGGGGGGTAGGCAGGACTTGTCCAACATTACTTCTTGCTAAAGAGGAAGGTATTGATTTGTGTTTGCCTTTTTGTATTAACAGTAAAGAGTCTACAGCCCTTTCACACATCATAGGATAAGGCTTAAGGGTGTCAAAAAGCAATATACAAACCTCAGAAGGTTTGTAGCTTTGATTTGTGAAAGCTGTGAGCATTCTGAATGCTTATTTAAAGTTTTTTTCTGCATCATCCATCTTCCTTCAAACCAAAAGAACTTTTCTTCTGTCATTGACCTTCTAATAATCTCTCCTCAACAGATCAGTTTTCACTATCTAACCAGTCCCACTCACCCTTGCTGCTCTGTGATACCAGACTGTACTGAGAAGGAACTTACACAAAACCTTTTTCTTTATACACCCAGTTTTATGTTTGATGTCCTTGGGCATGCAGGTATTGGCCTCAGTTTGTCAAGCAAAAAATAAAAATACCAAGTGTTTTGATTACAAAAGGGTTGGTACGGCAGTGTGTTTATAGGATATCATGAGATAGCAGGTTTATTTACCATGTGATATCTATGCCAACTGACTAAACACAAACCTAACAATCTCATTTATCATTATAAGTCAGATAAATATGACAATGTTAGTCTTCTGAAAGGTGTTTGGCCAGGGTCATCTATTGTCTTGCTGAATAAAAAATCCTTGCATTATTCCTAGTAAACTCCCTCATGCCCATAACATGAGAAAATTTTTTATGTATATCTCAAATTCAATATTTAACTGAAAAGTACTCAGTTGTCACTGCATGTTGAATTACATGCTATGGTCATGGAGTAAGAAAGCCTTTAACAAGATTTAGAAAATTCATCAATATACTTTAAATTGTACAAGGTGAAAGAAGGTGTCTCCAAAGAAACTGCATGTCAAAGACTAATAGGTGAAGGTAACATTTTGACTAATGAGTAAATATAAGAATGTATCTTTTAGTAAGCAATTTGTAAACAGAAAGAAACAAAACATTCATTAATCAATAGCTTAGCTGTGGGATATTCATATCTTTGTTGAGAAGCTAATATGTTCTAGAGAAAAAAGGAATTTTACAACCCTTTTTCTCATACACTTTTCAAAACTTGTTTGCAAAATCACTATATATTCTAGCAGAACTGAGCTTCAACACATCTCTAAGACTAGGAACAAATAGAACAAAGAAATACAGATGGTACTGGGTCATATCCTCAAGCACAGAATCAACTAGAAGGAGTTGTGTATGTATCTGAGAAACATTAGCAGTGGTATAAATTAGTATTATATTCTTTGCCTTAATTCATGAAATAAATTGCCAGTTTTATTTTCTTCATTTCCCTAGCAGCTGATAGACATTGGTGGCCATTTTGAACATCAGACCATCCTGTCTAGCCTTCAGCTCGCTAGGCTGCCTCTGTTTCCCAGAAATGCATAAGGTTGACAAGCATGTGATGAGATTTAAGGGAAACTGACTTCTGCCACAGCTGGATGCTGGATGCCATACTGTAAGGCACCTAAAACAACACTGAAAACCTATGTTTAAGAACCGAATCCTACCCTGGGTGACTAATTTAGGGTGAGCTGAATTGTCCTCTAAGCATGGGGCAATATTCCATTGCCCCATGGACTCCCAATGTCTTTTTAAACATTGTGAAGTGTCCTACTTGGTTTCTTGTGTCCACTCCAGAAAGTTAAAGGTTTTCTCTAAAGTCTTGTTTCACACTTGGTAGCTTATGCAGATGCCTGTCTCATATTATTAGCCTCCCCTGTTTTATATGACTCTAGTCACCTGCTTAAGAAAACTGAATCCTAACCTCGCTCTTCTGAGCTGGCAACTAAGTTAGACAGATTCTTCCAGGTGCCCCAAGTGGCAGTAGATTCCTACTTTTGGTCAACTGAATAAAACTTTTGTCTATCTTCTTCTCATCTTTCTTTTTACTATCAGGAAACTGCAGCATTGCTCTCATGGGTTTCACAAGTTAATACCATAGTTAACTACATCTCTGACATAATAACTGGAAGTCAAGACTCAGTCTGTCTGTAGATAGAAAACTAATATATGGGAGAGGGGATGGTTTGTGTACACCCATGTGAACAGAAACATAAAAGCAACAAATTGAATTTGATTGTCATGTACCCCATCAGGACATGATTTATTCCAGCAAATATTTACCTCATTTTCCATAAGGGGATGTTGTTATTGTTATCTATAGAAAGTTGGTGCAAGCGAGTTGCACACAGGTAGTATTTCAGGAAAGTTTTCCAGGCTCACATTGGAATTACACTATGAAAATTCAAAGTCAAGAGGACTTCAGATACATATGAATGAAATCTGAAATTTTCAGGTAATGAAACTACCATAATTCAATTCTCATCAACTGATCTTTGCAACTAAATCTTGGGCCTTACTGATGCATAAATGGTGTAAGTCTCAGTGGAATGAGGCACAGAGGTCAGAATTTTAGACATGTTTTCTCCTAAGTGGGAAAGCAGCTGAAAACAAATTATCCATCATTATAATTTTAGCCTCTCACCCTAAGAACACCTAGGCAAATGCATACAATGTCTTTTATGTTGTCTCATAGAAGACTTAGAGATTAGGCTAAAAAAAGTATTTCTTTACTTGGTTATATGATTTCAAGCTAGATATTCACCTTGTATAATATTTATTAAACATAACCTTTTGCAAACTGTGGGGTATATAATGCATTCCACTGTATTCTCCAGGCTCAGATGTTGTGTGTGCTTCAGATCAAGAATGCTTGTCTTTGATTTGTCTGCATTTCTGAAAAGGTGACTGGCAAAAGACATTTTATTCATGCAATTTTGATAAAGTGAACTGGTCTTACGTTTGACTGATACCTCACTCAAGAGCACTGGGGTAAGTCACAGGTCTTTCAGCCTGTGCTGGTATTGCTACAGCTGCTGCTGCTGGAACTTCTTTAGTGTTCCATTAATCTTATAAAAGATAGGTTTGCTTTATAGTAACACCTACACACACACACACAAAAAAAAAAAAAAAGAATAAAAAAAAAATAGAAAACCTGAGTGGTTAATTGTGATGATGTAATTGGTCTATAACAGGGGAAATCCATCTTATGTGATTAATGTTTATTTAAAATTGATGGTTTTGATGTCCTTTTGATACGTCTGTTGTAAACAACCCATCTAATAAGGCTGTGATGTTGGATTTCTAAGCACCTTATAAAACAGGGAACTATTATTGTCCCCATTTTACAGATTTGTAGACTGCAGCAAAGATTGGTGCAGTGATTTGCCAAGCATAGGGTCAGCTCTCTCAATATTACTGCTATAATCCATTTTGAAGCATTGGTAAATTCCTGTGTTGATGTTCCCTGCAACCATTATACGTGAAAATTGTTCACTAATAGAGTTTTTACCAGCTTGAGACAGCCAAAATACTTCCTCTGCCAGTGTTCTGGAAGCAATTTAGTAGGTAGCGCTTCATGACTGTGACAGCCACAGGTAAATCCCATGTGGGAGTTCTGTTTTCCTTACTTCCTGCAGCAGTACAAATACAAGTAATCAAAGGAAGGTTGGGAAGAATTGGCAGTGGTTCAGAAAGTGTCTTGCAGTGCCCCTCATTATTGGATGTGTCACTAACAAGCCATATACCCATTAAATTCCCATTGTAAAACTCAACTCTAAACATGTCGGAGGAAATCTGCTGTACTAAATCTGAAATACACAGTGTTCCAGCATGGTTGTTTGGTACTTTGTCTGAATGCTGACTTGATATTTTAATGCTATCCAATGTCGTTATAGCGTCAGAACTGAATCCTAAGCATTGCATCCCCTAAAACAATCATACCTATTTATAGAGGTCAACTAAATCATATGATGACTAATATGTAGTATGTTTTTTTCTATTATAAGTTTAGGAATATATAGAGTGACTGTAGTGCTTTTGTAGTAATTTTAAACTGAGAAAAGTAGTAATGTTTACTATCATGAAGAAAGAGAAAACTTTGAATACACATGCCTTCAAAGTAATGGAAACATTTGCCATCTGTGCTGGTTTTGGCTGGGATAGGGTTAATTTTCTTCACAGTAGCTCATATGGGGCTATGTTTTGGACACCATCTAATCCAAAACTCCAGACATGAATCCCATGGTACAGCATTAGTTGACATTTGGCTCTAGTTTCTTTTAGATTTGAATAAAAATTGTGAGGCTAACTGTCCTCCTGCATTTTTGGCCAAAAATGGGGACAGTCTTCCTGAAGACATTTGTGACTCAATCAGTAATTCATTTTCACATTTCAGGGAACCAGAATTAATTTCCTCATTCTTTTTTAGCCCCTGGACTACATAGTTGGACCCCAAAACATTGTTAGACTAATCTGGGTTGAAATAGGAATTCCTTCTTGAATAACTGTGAAATATTTCATTCATTAAGCATAAACTGTGTTATCTTAAATAGTACACTAGATAATGGTAGGCATCATACCATTGAGAAAATCTATTATTTCTGATATGTAGTGATCTGTATTGGTCTGTTGAACTTAGGTCAACTTGTCTGCAGTTTCCACCACTTCTGTGAACTTTCTCATTGAGAAATATAAAAGAGAGTGCTAATTTCACTAATCAGAACACCAATGTCTGTCTGAGTTCATTTAAAATGTAGGTGAAGATATCTGTGCATCCAGTTACAACTTTAAATGGAGTTGGACTTACTGAAGAAGTTGCTTCCAGTCACACTACTTTAAGGCATGACAGAATTTGTCCAAGAGAAATCGAAAACCATTTGATGGAAAACAACTGTTGATCATTGATCTCTTCTCCCTGGTGTCCAGTGATAGAACATGTGGGAATCGTTCAAAGCTGCACCAGTGAAGGTTTAGACTAGATATCAGGAAGCATTTCTTTACCAAGAGGGTGGTCAAACACTGGAGCAGGCTTCCTAGAGAGGTGGTTGATGCTCCAAGCCCATCAGTGTTTGAGAAGCATTTGGACAATGCCCTTAACAACATGCTTTTTTTTTTTTGTCCGCCCTGAATTGGTCAGGCAGCTGGACTAGATGATCATTGTAGGTCCTTTCCAACTGAGAATATTCTATTCTATTCTATTCTATTCTATTCTATTCTATTCTATTCTATTCTATTCTAAACATTTTTCCCTTTGTTTGTTAGTCAAATCTTATCAGTTTCCTGTTGCAGTATAAGTCCTTTTAAATAAACATATAGCATAAATTTTCGAAGCAATAAAAATAACAAGCCATATCACAGATGTCAGATTTCAAAGAGGAAAAATAAATGGGGACAAGAAAACTGGAGACATATTTTTTTACCCAAATAGGTAGTTTTATGCAAAATGTGTACTTGCTGTAGAGATAACAACATTGTACAAGTTAGTGCTGCTGCAGACTTCCAATAGGTGGCACCGACACTGATGTGCACGATTTATTCCTTTTTCTTTGTTATTATTTCCTCTTGCATGTTACCAACTGTAATAAAAGCACTGATTTTTATTTTATCTGTAAAAGCTCTTCACCTATTTTAACTCAATGGCACTTACAGCTGCAAGTACTGAGTTAAATAAACTAGATCTGAAGTTTTATCCAGAAAACAGATTTAACAAACGTGCTATACCGAGAGCTAAAGTCAAAGTTTGGGTTCTTATTTTATGAGTTCTCAATTATTTGACTTGTTAAAATAATAAGAAAAAGAAAATAGGGCCACATTCTGTTCTCATTTATGCTGGTTTAAACATGGAGTGACTTCAGAATATCAGGAATAAAGTTTGCTAGAGTAAGCCAAACATTCTTGACCTCCAGACTCTATTATTGCATCTCATTACATTTGGGAATGAATCCAAGCAGGCACTAAAAAGGAAGTTTCAAAATGTATCAACCCATCTTCTCCGTAACATAGGTCTCTGAACCCATCACCCTTTGCACTGCTATATGCACTGCCTTCCTACTGAATACAGGATCTAATTTATAGTTTATCTTAATATTCAGAGCCTTCCATAGAAAAGGACCAAGCTTTTCTTTTCAGAAATCATGACCTCCCTCGACAGCTGTTACAATCAAAAGGAACTATATAGATTTCTGTCAAGAAGGAAAGACATGCAAGCTCAGGACATAGAACCTTTGCAAAAGCTGCTCAGAGGACTCTCTTTTACAAGTGATATGAGCTTGTGAAATGAGCTCAGATTTCACAGCTTTCAGAGTTAAATGCAAAATCCATTTCTTTCACTTAGTTTTCTCTAAACCGTCCTCTCACATAGTGTTTTTTGCTGACCTAGATTAGTTTTCTTATTGTTGAGGTGGGAGGTTAGAGACAAACAAGTACCCACACAGATTCTTGGAACAGTCTTTAATCTCTTTTTCTTATCCCATCCACATTCTTGGAGATTTTCTCAGCATAAAGATACAGAAGCTTTGTGTTGTTTGTCCTCTTCTCTCCTCTCCTCAGTGCAAAATTTCAGACATGTCCATGTTGGCCCTTTTATTTATCTATCTGTCTGTGCTAGTCCCAGATCCATAAATCACATGGGTCCTAGTAGGCTCAGGATGGCTGGAGACAAATCTGCCCTGGTCTGGAGTCAGTACAGCTCTGTTCACATGAAATGGCTACTGAGGACTATAAAGCAGGACTTAGTAGCTTTGGTGCAGAACTACATAACTAGTACTTCTGGATCCAAGTTCTTTGGTTTATCTGTTACTGTGCTGAGCCAAGCAGGCTGAATGCCTGATAATTCATTAATCACTACCCCAGATTCAATGATGGAGACTAGTCATTGGTTGTTATATGCAACTGGTTATGGACTCATAAAATTGTAGCCCAGAATTCAAGGTTCCTTGATGACTGCAAATCAACAGCCAGATGTTTAGCCAGTAAATCTGGTTAGGCACCACTGTCAGATCAGAAGAGCTATCCAAGGTTTATTCTTTCTATAGGAAAAAAATAAACACACATTTCTTTCTGCCAGGGCCAACAATAGTTAACCTGGGCTCTGAAACTTGATTTTATTTTTTTCTTTTCATGCACATTTACAGCATCTTTATTACCAAATAAAAATGATCTAATTATATTGCTGGATATAGTTGTTTAATGCCATTTTCTTTATCTTGATAAGCAAATTAATTTGTGCACAAGAACACAGTAATATGCTGCCTGTTTTTCTCTCAGTCTCAGCCCAGTGGAGTCAAAGAGGCTGACAGAAAAAGTGATTTTATTTCACCAAAGAAGTTAGAATCCTTACTATCAGTAAAGAAAGTTCTTTTCAGAGAATAATTTTGCAGTTGTTTCTCACAAGGGAAATGTAATTTTCTGTATGATTATACCATTGCCACTGTCCAACATATTTTGTGTAGGTGAAAACCCTTTTAATATACTCGATCATTTATAAAAATGAATACTTTTAGTGCATTTGAGTTTAGGACCTGGTAATTCAGGCTGTTGCATATTATGCATAATTTTTAAGGCTGCAGTTTTGCACCATACCAATAAGAAAAATAGCCTTAGAGACCAAATATGTGAATACACCTTATGAGGATTTCTTGATAATTCCATTACATTAATAGATGCTGAAATGCAAATTCTGAAATTTATGCAACCCAGCTCTTTCTATATCATCTCTAAATCTAACACCTACTACAACCAGCAGAATGCAGTGCAATGTATCAACAGTTTTATTCATAGAGAAACCTATCAAAGTAGATAAGATCAGAACTGCAGAATTACATTACAAGCATGATTGTTCAGAGTAGAAAAGACAGGTAAATGTTCCTGCTAATTCAAAACTAAGGTGACATATCTGCTAACGTATCTGACAGTAATTTACAAACACTGTGCCAACAACATAGGTGAAGTTCCTTTTGTTGGTTCTGTGGGGTTTTTTTTGAGGGTTTTGTGAAGGAATAGGATACTGAAAAGTACAGGGAATTCTGTTCTTAGAAGCATTTGTATGTCTAGGTATACCATATCTTATAGAAATAGGCAAACCGGCAGTGTAGAAGGAATGCACAATATGGAATTAAACTTGAATATTTCTGCTAAATATAACTTTTTGTATTCTACATTGCCAAACATAAGAAAAGGAAAAATAAAGAGAACCTTTCTACTCAGTGAGTTCTGCTTCTTGTTCTTGCTGAACAGTCAGTACCTTTAGTCACTGAGGAAAAATACAAAGGGTTACCATATCTTTTCACAATAATTTCATTCCAGCCCTACATTTCTTTCATTCTTACTGGCCTGTCCTCTTGTGTTTAGCACTCTTTTCTATATAGCTTAACTCCAGCTATATTCCTCTAACTGAGGAAAAAATAAAATGAAATAATGCAACTAATGCATTGTCTACTGCCATTATATGATTATTATGCAGTGTGTTTTACATTCCATTCTCCAACTCCAGGCTGTTCTTATTTTGACTTTAAACTCAAGACAGGTATCATCACGTAGTCTATGTTTATGCTATGCTTATCTCAGAGTAGTTCTTTTCCTCTTCAGCCTTTGGGTAGTGTTATAACAAATATGATCAATAATAATAATAATAATAATAATAAAATATACTGATCATCACAGCTCATTTTCAACAGATATCAACACTAGATGAAATTTAATGGCCCACAGTATATTCCAGGCTTGAGAAAATTATCTAATAATCCCTTTGCCTTAACCTTTATGAATCTATGATTATCTACCTCTCCTAACTTTAGCTGCCTGAAATAGCTTCAACAGAACAGCTATGGAGATAAGATACAGATACAGAATGAAATTGATTATTGTGGGCAAAAAACTTGATTTTAAGAACACATTATACAGTATTGCCAAATTTCTGTTAAAAAACTCCTAGAATTATCAAGACCAATATACTATGTCTACTTGTATTTTGAACTAACGTATGTGAAGGGAACTGTTGGGGCAGAATGTGCAAGAAGGAATTTATATAGCCTATATAATGACCCTACATCATTGAATTCTTACATAAACCATTATTTCAGGGTTAAAATTTATAAGAGGCCTCCATAGCTCCTACTTATTGAAAGGGACATAATCTCAAGTTAGTTGCTAGGTTTATTCCAGTAATAACCATAAAAGAGTACAACTGTATATATATCAGTCATTGCTTGAAGTAGAAGCAGAAACTAAGATTTACTTTGCTGCTGTCTAAATAGCGGCTGACTGCCTACCTTGTTTATCTTGTTCACAGTAAATGGTGATGTTAATAGAGTAATCACAGTGGAATCAAACAAATGAAGAAGAGCAAACATAATATCTTCATTTAACAGGGTGGGAGAGTGATCAGAGTCATTATAGAGTTGGTAATCTGATGTCAGTGCTTTGCAAATATTCAGCAAAAGCTTTAAAAGAAAGATTAACTGAAGACACAAACAAAAATAGAGTTAAAATATAGGTGTGACATTTAGATTGTGATAGACTAATTTGATATGTTTTCAGAAGGACTATTGATTTTCTAGGCAACAGGAATGTAAATTGGCTTAATCTAGCTGTACTTAATGAGGTATTTCATATGGTGTTACATGAAAATCTATCAGCCAAACTGGGCACAAGGGTATACAATAACTGACTTTTGGAGAGAGGAAGTGAACAGCGCTGAAAGGGAAAACGTAATTGTACAGGGAGGTTGCTAGTGGAATTTTTCAAGGGTAGGTTTTAGGATTAGTCTTATTCTGTAAGATTATTCATTTCTTTGATGTGAAAAATAGATTTGTACAAGTGAAATTTTTTATTGACTCAAAGATAAGAGGTTACTGTTGATATTGGGGAGGGATAACTGTAAAAGAAACAAGAACTCCCTTACTGTAAAATCCATTCACTTAGATAAAATGAGAAAATTACGTTTAGTCACGGACTCTTAGATTTCTTTTTCTTTGGATATATCATGAGGTGAATGGAATTTCAGGCCAGAACCAGTGTAGAAAACTAGAACCTTTTGAGAGACATATACACCAAGGAATGGTAGACATGAGTCTGAGCTTGCTGGAAAGCCAAGTTCTCAGGAATGCCAGCTGGAAGTCAGATGAGGTAAAGTATTTCAAATGACAACTGATAACTACATGTGGCATAACTGAATCTCATATTACGTTTCTTACTATTGCAAACCCATATCTCACACAATTCGCATATAGACCCTTCCATTTAGATAAAATAGGATTTAGGTGTCTGGCATATGGAAATGAATCCTACTCTTTGGGTTTGTTTCAGTTGCCCACATACAGACATCTGGGGTCATCTGAGATACCTGACTCAAGATGTCGTTTCACTGTTTAGGTCATATCTGCCAGTACGATGTGATGACCAAGATGATAACCAATAGCATCTCAAATGACACAAAAGTCCTATTTGTGGACAAGTGAATTGAGCCATTTGACTCCATTTTTCCACTACCTGATATGCATATCTAAAGTGGTATTAAAGAAGCATCTTCATATACTTTTGCTTTAGATCAACAAAAAAAAATGGAAACAGGAAGTAGGTTATGGCTTTGGATGATGGTGAAACAACTTTGGTCTCCCTATACAGGCAGTATATGAAAATAAATCCAGATAATGTTTCTTACTTTTCTTGGCTTTTTAGAATATTATTGCCTGCAACAACATGGTTTGCACCACAAAAAAAGACCTCTCGGATCATGTGCCTTTCGGATGAAACTCCACTGCAATAGGTACATACGATATCTTTATCAAAACTGTTACCTCCATATAAAAGTAACACCACTGACAGAATTGTCCGCCTCAGTCTTGTGTAAACAATTCAGTTCAATGTTGTCCATGCTGAATAGTAAATCATATGTTCAATTTTGGATAATTTAACTCATAGTGCCATCTCATAGGCCAACAAGACAGCTATCATGGTGAGAGTCTACTATAGACCACACAACCAGGATAAAGAGGTGGACGAAACATTCTATAAGCAGCTGGGAGAACCCTCACAATCGCTAGCCCTTTTCTCGTGGGGGAGTTCAGCTTACCAGATCTCTGCTGGGAATACAATACAGCAGAGAGCAAACAGTCTAGGAGGTTTTGGGAGTGTGTGGAAGATAAATTTCTGACACAGCTGGTGAGTGAAACAACTAAGGAAGGCACTCCACTGGACCTGTTGTTCATGAACAGAAAAGGACTTGTGGGTGATGTGATGATTGGAGGCTCCCTTGGACAAAGGGATCATGAAATGAGAGAGTTTTTGATTCCTGGAGAAGTAAGGAGGGAAGTCAGCAAAACTGCTGCCTTGGACTTCCAGAGGGCGGACTTTGGCCTGTTTAGGAGACTGATCGACAGAGTCCCTTGGGAGGCAATCCTGAAGGGCAAAGGAATCCAGGAAGGCTGGACATTCTTTAAGAAGGAAATCTTCAAGCCGCAGGAGCAGGTCATCCCCATGTGCTGAAAGACGAGCTAGCGGGGAAGACCAGCTGGGCTGAACAGAGAGCTTTGTCTGGAACTCAGACAAAAAAAAGGAGACTTTATAACCTCTGGAAGAAGGGGCAGGCAACTCAGGAGGACTACGGAGATGTCATGAGGGAGAAAATTAGAAGGGCCAAAGCCCAACTAGAACTTAATCTGGCTACTGCTGTAAAAGACAAAATTGTTTCTGTAAATACATTAGCAACAAAAGGAGGGCTAAGGAGACTCTCCATCCCTTACTGGATGCAGGGGGGAAACACAGTGACTGAGGTACTTAATGCCTTCTTTGCCTCAGCCTTTAATAGTAAGACCAGTTGTCCTCTGGGCACCCAGCCCCCTGTGCTGGAAGACAGGGACAGGGAGCAGAATGGAGCCCCCATAAGACAAGGGGAAATGGTTAGCCACCTGCTACACCACTTAGACACACACAAGTCTATGGGGCCAGATAGGATTCACCCAAGGGTACTGAGGGAACTGGCGGAAGTGCTCATCAAGCCACTTTCCATCCATTATCAGCAGTCCTGGCTAACCAGGGAGGTCCCAGTTGACTGGAGATTACCAAATGTGACAGCCATCTGCAAGCAGGGCTGCAAGGAGGATCCGGGAAAATACAAGCTTGTCAGTCTGACCTCAGTGCCAGGGAATATTATAGAGCAGATCATCCTGAGTGCCATCATGTGGCACATACAGGACAACCAGGTGATCAGGCCCAGTCAGCATGGGTTTAGGAAAGGCAGGTCCTGCTTGGCTAACCTGATCCCCTTCTATGACAAGGTGACCCACTTAGTGGATGAGGGAAAGGCTGTGGATGTTGTCTACCTAGTCTTCAGTAAAGCCTTTGACACCATTTCCCACAGCGTTCTCCTGGAGAAACTGTCTTAGACAGATGTACTCTTTGCTGGGTAAAAAACTGGCTGGATGGCTGGGCCCAAAGACTGGTGAATGGAGTTAAAACCAGTTGGAGGCCGGTCACAAGCGGTGTTCCCCAGGGCTCAGTTTTGGGGCCAGTCTTGTTTAATATCTTTATCAATGATCTGGATAAGGGAATTAAGTGTGCCCTCAATAAGTTCGCAGACGATGCCAAATTTGGTGGGAGTGTTGATCTGCTCGAGGGTAGGAAAGATCTACAGAGGGATCTGGACAGGCTGGACTGATGGGCTGAGGCCAATTGTATGAGGTTTAACAAGGTCAAGTGCCGGGCTTTGCGCTTCAGTCACAACAACCCCATTCAACACTACAGGCTTGGGGAAGAGTAGCTGGAAAGCTGCCCAGATAAAGGACCTGGGGGTGCTGGCTGACAGCCAGCTGAGTATGAGCCAGCAGTGTGCCCAGGTGGCCAAGAAGGTCAACAGCATCCTGGCTTGTATCAGGAATAGTGTGGCCAGCAGGACTAAGGAAGTGATTGTGCCCCTGTACTCGGCACTGGTGAGGCAGCACCTTGAATACTGTGTTCAGTTTTGGGCCCCTCAGTACAAGAAGGACATTGAGGTGCTGGAGCATGTCCAGAGAAGTGCAACGAAGCTGGTGAAGGGTCTGGAGAGCAGGTCTTCTGAGGAGCAGCTGAGGGAACTGGGGTTGTTTAGCCGGGAGAAGAGGAGGTTGAGGGGAGACCTTATCGCCCTCTACAACTACCTGAGAGGTGGTTGTAGCGAGGTGGGTGTTGGTCTCTTCTTCCAAGTAACAAGTGATAGGACAAGAGGAAATGGCCTCAAGTTGCATCAGGGGAAGTTTAGATTGAGTATTGGGAAACATTTTTTTACTGAAAGAGTGGTCAAGCATTGGAATAGGATGCCCAGGGAGGTGGTGGAGTCACCATCCCCAGAGGTATTTAAAAGTTGTGTAGATATGCTGCTTAGGTATATAGTTTAGCTTTAGATTTGGCAGTGCTAGGTTAACAGTGTGACTTGATGATCTCAAAGGTCTTTTCCAACCTAAACGATTCTATGATTCTGTGATTTCAAATTATTTTTTTTATTTTAAACAAGATATCAGTTCTTGCAATGTCAGCTCAGTAGTGGGCTTTTTATATAGTGATGCATTTTTCTCTCTTAATCTTTAATTTCGACCAAAAAACTCTGTCCTGCATTGTCATCAGAATAATTATTGTTCTTGCTGCTATGAATCTGGGGTTTTGAGGTCAGGAGAGCTTCAGTTCCTTTCTATTTTTCACTGTTTTGGCTTTTTCTGCTTCATTATAAAGCACCACCATACTTTATTTCTCACATTCATTATCTCTCTGGAGTTAATGCACAAAATCTATTTATCTCTAGTAATATGAGATAAAAATTGATTATTTTCAATCATAAACAATATTTACTGCAAGCAGAAAATTATAAATCAACGTTGCACAGTTTAAATTTGGTCTGACAGATCCAGTAAATAAAGCTATTTTTTGTCCTCTGATTTGGCCATACTTAGTGTCAGGTTTACTTTTGTGGGTCTCTTAGAGATCAGAAAAAAAAATAAAAGAACTAATCTTATAAAAATATTCCTGGTTTTTCTGACATCACTGCATTTGATTAATATTGGCTTTGTCTACCTAAGGGATCTTCAACAGTCACAAAGTCATTTGTTTCACAGATAGGTCAAGATTCAGGTCAATTGATGTTGTTGGATAATTCATAGTTTACCTTGAATTAGTTGATAAAACAGATGCTACGTAAAAACTCTTCATAATCACAAAAAGCCTCTTCATATGGCACAGGTTTTTTTTACAGAATTCAGGGATCTTTTCCCATGCTGGTGTCCACCCATCCACAGCATGAGATCCACTGAAGCACCTGGGAATAAGTGTCTGCCAACAAGTGTATAGAGCTCCCTATTTGTCATAACTGATGAAAGTACAGTATAGAAACCAGTTTTGGCTCACAGAATTAGAAAAGGAGGTAGAAAGGAATAAAAGCAGAATAATACAGGTTCTTTTAAGGGTAGTAAATTTACAAAGGTTGTGTGGATTTGGAATAGGTCCCACAGCTAGGAAAAGTTTCCAAGTTATCATTGCAAATCCTCTTTTCTTCAGACCTGAACCCTATTCTCATTCAGTGGAAGGAAATTATCTTTTTTTTTTTTTTGCTTCCCTCTTACAGGGTCTTCTTCAGAGCTCTGGAAAAGCTACAGGGAGCCATAGGAGTTTTGCCAAACCTCTATCCTAAATCATTTATTACTTCAGGAAATAGGATTGCTGAGGATCTGCTTGCTGAGGATCTGCTAAGAGCAGGGCAAGCAGGGGCACCAAGGGCAGCCCCAGCCCCGGGCATTGGGCGACTCCACAGGGCCGGGGACAGGCCAAGGCTGGGCTGGGACATGGTCTACAGGTGGGCCCAGCTTGGCAGGGCCAATGGTGAGGCAGGGCAGGGCTGTGGGGAGCTGGAGACTGGCCCTGCTGCAGTGTCACTGGGCCAGGGTTTGAAAATTAAACTATTGATTCATTTCATTTAAGCCAGAGAACTTTGGGTAGGATTGAGCTGCAGAATGACCCATCTAAATTTAAGTGTCTAACTTAAAATGTCTACCTAAGTGTCATATGCTACTGAACTAGGTGCATTAGATCCTGTCATAGCTTCTGGGTTTCCAGTGGCCCTTGTAGTCAATACAGATTTAGGAGTCTAAAAAATAAATCTGATCACCTTAATATGGGCACCTGAGTCAAGATTCAGTTGCCTAAACATAAGTACCCAGCATATATAATTCACAAAATGTTAACAGACATGACACAGAGTATGCAGAGTCTACAGGAGACCTATATTTTCCTGGAGTAGCAGCAGGAGGTGTGATGGGATACTCTGTGGCATCCCAGATAGCATCTTTTCTTATATTTAGGCAATTGAATCCCACCTTTCACATCTGTTAGTTGTACAGGCTACCTTTTTGGAAAAACACCCAGCATCTTAACGGAAGAAATCACATCAGAAATTAAATATGCATGAGAGGTGGAATGAATCACCCTTTGCATGTGCTTATTTCCTTCCATCAAAAACAGTAGGAAACAAGATGGGTGGAGCTAGATTCATTAAATTCCACCTTTGTCAATTTACAGGAGATATGGATAGACTAATTTTAAAGGCAAACCACAGTGATTAAGTCTAAATTTTTTTCTGATATTTTAACTTCACAGAGGTGAGGTGTTTCATGTCTGTGGTAGGACATAAAATTGAACTTATTGCTTCCATCACTATTGTTGTGTGAATTGCCCAATTTGTTCTGCTAAATGCTGCTGCTAATGGTTTTCATGCCAATCCTAAAAAAAAAATAATAAAAAAGTATAGTGTGAGTAAAAAATATCATTTGCATTGCAGTCTCGAGGGGCAGAGATCACTCTCTCTTCCATGTTTCATAGAATCTTAATCATATGCTATTCATCCTAAATAAAACTTTAACATAACTAATGAAACATTAATGTAACTTTAAAAAGGTACATTGTCTTCACAAGGACTGTGTGCATAGATGTGTGAAGATAAGTCCTAGCACCAGGGAGGCAATGGGATATGTAATTTTGGGAAGGTTGGCAGCAAAAGTGCCCCTTTCTAGTTGCTTTATCTTTTAAATTAATTTAAACTTAATCACCAAACTATAATCTTACTGACCTCAGTATATATCTGAAGATATCCCAGGAAATTCAATTGTTTAAAAAGTGTCTAAAGCAACTATGGCATCCTAATAATACCAGTCTACTGCCTCTTTCAATAAAAATAATTAGTAAAAGCAGGGCTGCATCTCAGTCTCCTCTCAATCAGATTAGCTGTTGTTGCAATGAAAGCCTCAAGGCAAAATCCTGAATTCATGTTTAAAACCATCATAAAACATTAGGAACTTTGCTGACTTCATGAAATGGTGAAAAGACTAGAAAGTTTCATGAATTTTTCTGTTCAAGCTAATAGTCCATCTCTATGGCTGTATATAAATAGCAATAGAGGGTGACAAACTGAAGCATTTTGTGGCTTTTCTTTTATCAGTGAGGAAGTTTTCTTCTGTGCATGTGTGCACACGTGTGTGGTTCAAGCATTCACCCACATTTGTGTCAAAAGGCAAGTCGGGAAAACAAACAACCATGGCTCAAACACTTCCCTTAATTTTCTAATTTTTCACAAAATGGAAAGGTAATGTTGAAAAGAGCCTGGCAACATAGACACGGGGGCAGATCAGTGTTCTGCCTCTGGAAAGGACCACTACCAGATGTCCATATGATAGTATGTTTCTCACCCCATATATGCTTCCAGTCAGTTGCAGCTAAGGCTTCCTTGAACCAGAAGTTATATTGTTGCCCCAATACTGCTTTTTTCAAGAATTTTTTCTAATCATCTATAGTGATGTTAATGGAAGATCATTGTACAATGGCGAGTAAGTATAGGGGGTGTCCATATAACGGTTTTGGCAGGAGGGGCTGCAGGGGCGGCCTTTGTGAGGAGCAGCTGGGGCTGCCCCGTGCCGGACACAGACGGTTCCAGCTGGCTCCAACCCACCCACCGCAGGGCATGGCTGAGCTCCTCCACCAGGGTGGTGGTGCCTCAGGAAAAATGTATTTTAGAAAGAGCAAAACAGCAGACAGGCAGAGGAGAAGGGAATCAAGCAGATGGGTGGGCATTTGGCTGTTAGCCAAGGCTAATCTGTCACATAGGCACTGGCCCATGCTGTGCTCTGCTGTACTATGCTGCATGTATAGCTTGGCTTTCGGGCCTGTGTTTGCTGCACATATTCTTTGGACACAAGGGAAAATTAAGCAGTTAATTGTAACAGGGGGTTCTGAGGAAGCTCCCTATGGACATTGGCAATTTTGCCACCTTCAGGCCCTTGCCTTTACCTTAAAGTGAAGCAGCAAGTCCACATGTGGATGCCCTTTTGTTCAACAGTAGAATCGATGGACAGAATTGTTTTTTATCAAGAAAATCCTGTAAGAGCTTTAAAAACCAAAATGTCAGCAAACCTCTCCATGGACAGGATCTGCACAGCATGACCTGCATTGCTAGGAGGTCTATCTGATGTTGCACAACTTGGGGTTCCCAGCATCTGAAAAAAATGTAAGATTATCTATACTATCCTCTTTTTAGTTCTCCTGTTAGCTCCAATATATGGTATTGTAAACAATACCTTACAAAATCTGAGTACTTTTCTCACTGGGATTATAATAAACACTAGTCCCAGTGCATTAAATTGTCTTTTGAGATGATGGAAACTTGTGGCATCCACAGCAGAGGTCAGTGATTTTACTGTAGGGTAATGATTTAATGATATAGCTGGCAGAGTCACCTCCCGTAACCCCTAGGTGAGCAGCTGTCTCTCTTTCAGTGACAACGAGCAGAGGCAGGTTGAGAATCATCTTGAACTGTACCAAAAACAACTAGAAAGCAAAACTGATTCAAGCCAATGTGACCTTCTACATTTCCAAAGCAAAGCTGAGAAGAGTTGCTATAGTTCAGAGTGTAGCCACTGCATAATCCCACTGATTTCTCTGCAGAATCCACATAGTACATGAGAGCAGAATAAAGCCTTAGCTTTCATTTGCCAGATTTTCCTGCCTCCGTAACAATAAATATTAGATGTCCTTAAGTGAATTCAGTACTGAGCTTCTGGATTCTTCATCCAAATGAATTGAAGTCCCAAAAGGTCAGATCAGTTTGAAAATTTTTCATAATAACAAGAAGATATTGACCAGTTGTTTTTTTTTTTTCCTTTAGCCTAAGTTTTACGAAAAAGTAAAACAAGAATCCCACATTTTGTTTGATTTTCTATCAATTCATGCTTTCAGAAACTCTTCACCTAATCATAGCCAATATCCTCACAAATGTAGCGCAACTCACTGAACCTACAATTTGTTTTTCTGAGTTTATGACGGAAATAAACAAAAAAAAAAAAAGACAGAATACCAGCTAGTGTGAATTACTAGTGTAATAAGCAGTAAGATGTGTATTAAGTAAGCATAATTTGACTATTAAAATATATTCCAAAATTTAGAGATAAGTTTGAGAAACATGGATACACAGTGGGTCTGGCTGGGACAGAGTTAACTTATTTCATAGCAGCCCATATGGTACTGTGTTTTGGATTTGTGGCTAAAATTGTTGATAATGCACCAATGTATCAACCATTGTTGAACGATGCTTGCACAGCATCAAAGCTTTCTCTTCTCCCACTCTGTCTCCTGAGCAAATAGGCTAAGGGTGAGCAAGAAGTTGGGACAACCCAGGACAGCTGGCCCAAACTGGCAAAAGGGATATTCTATGCCATACCGTGCCATGCTCAGGAATTAAAATTACGGGGAGATGAAGAAAGGTGTGTGTGGGGATGGTGTTTGACTTCCAAGATGGCTGTTGCTCAGAGACTGGCTGGGGATCGGTCTGTTTGGGGGAGGTAGTGAGTGGTGGGGTGCTTAGCTGCTTGCCTGGGTCAACCCACCACAGTGGGTTGAATTCTAGGATTTGGGAAATTTATTTTGGGTGTAGTAAGCATGAATCTTTTATTACAGGATTAACAGTTTATGATATGTTATTAAAAGACTGAAGGGGATCTGACTTTAAGAGATTTTCAACAATTGGGAATGTGCTAAATTATGACCACATGGGTTCATTCTGGAAAAGTAATTTGACCATTGAAATTACCCTGCATTTTCTGAGATACTCTTGACTATTAACAGCCATCTCATTTACAAGACCTTGTTTTCTGCTAGAGTCCATGAATGCTGTACAGTAATATACATTTTTCCCTCATACTTGTGAAAAGCATGTGTTTTTGTTTTGTTTAATTTCAGTTGGATATCCCGAAAAGAATCATGGGAAAAGAGCTGTGGAAAATAGACAAATAATTCTAGGCTCAAGAAACTTGGCAAAGACGAAGAGAAAATCAGAACTGTAACTGATGAAAACAGTCAAAGGCACAATATATAAAGAGGTTAAAGAAATGCAATCCTATCTAATGTTCACCACTCAGTAAAAGCAAAGGTTATGTATATAGTGCAGCACAATTTATTTCAAATTAATCAAATTGAGCAAGTAAGTCTTAAAGAAAATTAATCGTATATATAATATATTCAATAATATAACAAAGCTGCATGCACATATTGTGATAAATAAGATCTCAAAGCAATCAAACCTACTGCCCATGTAATGCCCCGATAGGCTTTGATGATTGCTGTTACAAAGTAAATAGTAAAAGACCTTGAAACTGTTTAGCATTCCAGTCCAGACAAGAAATATTTATAGTTCCAAACAACACATAGTTGCATTTTCCTTGTCCCTGTGTTTGCCTGAAGTATGCTACTCAAACATACAAGAGTGAAAAAACCAATGTAAATGAAAGGTAGGTATTGAGCTATTTTAGGGATAGATGACTAACCAAACAAGATAGGGAGGCAGAAGAGTACCAAACACATGATGAAGCCATAGGTAAAGGAACTGAGGAAAGGTAAGAGATGGTGACTAAGAGAAAGACAGAGTTTATGAAGAAGGAATTAAATTTAAAAAGGACGAAAAGATTTGGAGGTAGCTTTGAAGGGTAGTAGAGGCAAATGAAACACTGGGGAAATGCATCACCTTATGAAAGTTTCTATGTTTATTAATAACATTATATTTAGGCAGAACTTTCAACTGATTTACTTAAAAGTCTATAAACATGTTGCTTCCTTTTTTTTTTTTTACATATTGGAGTCATTCCTCTTAGGTAATCAGCTCTAACAGGAATGGATGTACTAAGAAATAAAGGATAGCCAGACAGTATGACTACCTCATGGGCATGATAGCAGAAAAGTTAACTACAGCTTATCAATTAAACAGAGGATGTAGAAGATAGGAAAGATGTCAATTAGGCTAGGATACAAAGTAATCTGCAAAAGCAAACCTGACAAGGAGAACTATGTTGTACATGAGAGGAAAAAAAGTACCTTCTGAAATAAGATCTTGAAATCACTTTCTGTGATTGCTCCTGCGAACAAATATTTATTGTTCCTGCCCACATATGCCTTTGAAGTCTACCTTTGACTTTTTAATGAGTGGGTTTTAAAAGAATTGCCC
Organism: Morus bassanus; assembly: GCA_031468815.1. NCBI lineage: Eukaryota > Metazoa > Chordata > Aves > Suliformes > Sulidae > Morus > Morus bassanus. The sequence continues at coordinate 39,226,958 of CM062568.1, read as the reverse complement.
AAGGTTTTTGGCTATGAATGTATAGAGTGCCTCACATTAAAGCACCTATGGGGAGGGGAGGAGCACAATGGAGCAATCATATGCATATGTGTTTTTTCTTAGATTTAGTAAACAAGAAGTCCCAATAAAGAGAGAGAAGGAAATTAATACCTTCAGAACAAATGGAGTAGAGAAATGCTTGTAGTTGAATGCTTGTAAGATCTGAGTAGGTAAAACATAGAGCCTCTAAATATGGGGCTTATTTATTCCAAATTTATAGCACTTATTAATACCTACCTAAACAGTAAGACCCATGTAAATGGAACAGCATCAATATTAATGTAATTAAATTTACCTTTCTAATAAACGTTTTTACTGTAACAGGAAATTTTTGGTCATAGGCTTCCCTACCTCCCCATCTAACTCCTCTCAGTCTCCAGCTGCCCCTTCCTGTTCTTCCTGCCACAGAAAATGTGCCTTTATTTATCCTGGATGGGGGTAGCAATAGCTTGTGAAGCTTGGTTTATTTACATCTAAATTGCGAGAGAGACAGACAGGATGGGTATCCCTTGGTCCCACCGGGAGCTCTGGTTTTAAGTCCCCTAAAGTTTTAAGTCATATGCAGGTTCCTAATTAAGGTGTGTGAAAATTCATTAGAGCCACTCCAGTTGATGCAGATGACAGCTGTACAGATGATTAATCACCAGTTTGAAGTTTTCAGTCCTTTCACCTCTGAAGAAAGGTAAACTAAGAATCCATTTGCGTTCCCAGCACAGAAAAAGGGTTTCATCAGATGTGTGCTGTCAAAGCTACAGCTGTGGTTGACAGATATTTGACCACAATGAACACAAAAACTCTGAGTGGAGAAAAAAAAAAAGTTGTGATAGAGAAAAAAAAAAAAAAAAGAAGTTGTGATATTTATATCTATATCTGTATTTACACTTTCATGGATCTAACTGCTCTCAGTAAAAAAAGGATAATAATTATAGAGAATAATGGTCAGAGCACTGAGCTCCAGGGCAGTCTGAAGCAGCTGCATGCTTTTATTATAACAAAGCTTGCTCAGTATGGCTTTACTAGCACAGGTGGTACTGTACATTATTCTTCCCAGAAAAGAGTTATTATATTGCATTATACCCATCATTCAGAATTACAGCATTCTTCTTTTCAAAGGAGACAGTTGAGATGAGGTTTGTAACTTGAACTGGGAGGGTGTATGCTGTTACCTGGAAGATGATTAACAGTAATTTGATGCAACATGCAACATTTGCAAAAGTAAGAACAATAAAATCAGTGAGGCAAACAAATGAGCCATATGTTCAGTTATTTATCACCCATGAGGTTTACTAGGAAAAGGGTGCTGATCATCTGACAGAGCATTTTCTGAATATATATATATATATTACCAGTTTAAGGCTAGGCTCTTTATATATGACAATCATTTGTGGTTAGTTTAGACAATCATTTTGAGAAATTAACATTCTTTAATTATTAGTTCTTATTGTTTGTATGGAGGAATGTGAGCATTTCTCACTAATCTATAAGCCCTACTAGCAAAGTAAGGAAATTTGACTTGCAGAAAATAAAATTTTATTTTAATGTTCAAGAGTTCAATTTATCTCAAGAGAAATGCATTCATGTTTTATCATAGTTACAAATAGATATGTCACCAATTAGAAAGCAATTAACAAAAATGTAAATTAAATGGATGAAATTATATCCTGTTTCATTTTTTCAGTGCTTGAAACAAGCAGCAACTAAAGAAACCTATTTGACAGTTTTTTGAATGCTTCACATTATACATAACAGAATTGCAAATATAATTATAAAAATATTTCTGTTTGCCAAGTCTGAAGAGTTTGAACTTGCCATAACTGTTCTACTTAGATAGAGTGACAGCTTTTATTTTTTCTTTTTCCTATGTCATTCTGTGATTTGCTTTTATCTGCAAAAAATTTTTGAGGCTCTTTTTATTCTTTTTATTACTGTACAGATACAAACACTTTTGTATGAATAAGAAAACTTCACATAAACCCTGAAATTTTTCCAGAACACGGTCAACAGCTTCCCTCTTCATAATGATTTCATAGAATCATAGAATCATTAAGGTTGGAAAAGACCTCTAGAATCAAGTCCAACTGTCAACCCAATACCACCATGCGTCCTAAACCATGTCCCGAAGTGCCATGTCTACAGGCTTTTTGAACACCTCCAGGGATAGTGACTCCACTACAGAATCACAGAATCACAGAATGGTAGGGGTTGGAAGGGACATCTGGAGATCATCTTGTCCAACACCCCCTGCTTGAGCAGGTACACCTAGAGCAGGGTGCACAGAACTGTGTCCAGGCGGGTTTTGAATGCCTCTCTGGGCAGCCTGTTCCACTGCTCTGTCACCTTCACAGTAAAGAAGTTTTTTCTCATATTCAGGCGGAACTTCTTGTGTTCCAACTTGTGCCCATTGCCCCTTGGCCTGTCATTGGGCACCACTGAAAAGAGCCCAGCCCCATCCTCTTGACACCTGCCCTTTAGATATTTATAAGTATTGTCAAGATCCCCCCTCAGTCTTCCCTTCTTCAGGCTGAACAAACCCAGGTATCTCAGCTTTTCTTCATAAGAGAGATGCTCCAGTCCCCTGATCATCTTGGTAGCTCTCTGCTGGACTTGCTCAAGCAGTTCCCTGTCCTTCTTAAACTGGGGGGCCCAGAACTGGACACAGTACTCCAGATGTGACCTCACTTGGGAGGAGTAGAGGGGGAGGATAACCTCCCTCGACCTGCTGGCCACACTCCTTTTAATGCAACCCAGGATATACCATTGGCCTTCTTGGACACAAGGGCACATTGCTGGCTCATGGTCAACTTCCTTTCCACCTGCACTCCCAGGTCCTTCTCAGCTGAGCTGCTTTCCAGCAGGTCAGCGCCCAACCTGTACTGGTGCATGGGGTTGTTAGTCCCCAGGTGCAAAAGCCTACACTTGCTCTTCTTGAATTTCATGAGGTTCCCCTCGGCCCAGCTCTCCAGCCTGTCCAGGTCTTGCTGAATGGCAGCACAGCCTTCCGGTGTATCAGCCACTCCTCTCACCTTGGTATCATCAGCGAACTTGCTGAGGTTACACTCTGTCCCTTCATCCAGGTCATTGATGGATATATTGAACAGGACTGGACCCAGTACTTACCCCTGGGGAAGACAGCTAGTTATGAGCCTCCAACCAGAATCCGCCCCGTTGATCACGACCCTCTAAGCTCTGCTGTTCAGCCAGTTCTCAATCCACCTCACTGTCCTGTCACCTAACCCACACTTCCTTAGCTTGCCTGTGAGGATATTATGGGAGACAGTGTGAACGACCCACTGAAGTCAAGATAAACAACATCCACTGCTCTCCCTTCATCTACCGAGCCAGTCACACCATCACAGAAGGCCATCAGGTTGGTCAAGCATGATCTTCGTTTGATGAATCCATGTTGACTACTTCTGACAACCTTTTCCTCTGCGTGCCTCGAGATGACCCCCGGATAAACTCTTCCATCACCTTTCCAGGGATGGAAGTGAGGCTGACTGGCCTATATTTTCCTGCATCCTCCTTCTTGCCCAATTCTATGGGCATCCTATTCCAATGCTTGACCACTCTTTCAGTAAAAAAATGTTTCCCAATACTCAATCTAAACTTCCCCTGATGCAACTTGAGGCCATTTCCTCTTGTCCTATCACTTGTTACTTGGAAGAAGAGACCAACACCCACCTCGCTACAACCACCTCTCAGGTAGTTGTAGAGGGCGATAAGGTCTCCCCTCAACCTCCTCTTCTCCCGGCTAAACAACCCCAGTTCCCTCAGCTGCTCCTCAGAAGACCTGCTCTCCAGACCCTTCACCAGCTTCGTTGCACTTCTCTGGACATGCTCCAGCACCTCAATGTCCTTCTTGTACTGAGGGGCCCAAAACTGAACACAGTATTCAAGGTGCTGCCTCACCAGTGCCGAGTACAGGGGCACAATCACTTCCTTAGTCCTGCTGGCCACACTATTCCTGATACAAGCCAGGATGCTGTTGACCTTCTTGGCCACCTGGGCACACTGCTGGCTCATACTCAGCTGGCTGTCAGCCAGCACCCCCAGGTCCTTTATCTGGGCAGCTTTCCAGCTACTCTTCCCCAAGCCTGTAGTGTTGAATGGGGTTGTTGTGACTGAAGCGCAAAGCCCGGCACTTGACCTTGTTAAACCTCATACAATTGGCCTCAGCCCATCAGTCCAGCCTGTCCAGATCCCTCTGTAGATCTTTCCTACCCTCGAGCAGATCAACACTCCCACCAAATTTGGCATTGTTGTGGTTTAGCCCCAGCTGGCAACTAAGCACCACACAGTTGCTGGCTCACTCCCCCCCAGCAGGATGGGGGACAGAATCAGAAGAGTAAAAGTAGGAAAACTTGTGGGTTGAGATAAGGACAGCTTAGTAGGTAAAGCAAAACAGTAATAGTATTAGTAATAATAACAATAATAATATAATGAAAAGGAAAAGCAAAAGCTATGTGCGCAAGCAAAACAAAACAAGGAATTCATTCTCTGCTTCCCATCGGCAAGCAGGGGTTCAGCCATCTCCAGGGAAGCAGGGCTCCATCACGCATAACAGTTACTTGGGAAGACAAGCACCATCACTCCGAATGTCCCCGTCTTCCTTCTTCTTCCCCCAGATTTATATACTGAGCATGACATCATATGGTACGTAATATCCCTTTGGTCAGTTTGGATCAGCTGTTTTGGCTGTGCTCCCTCCCCTCCCAGCTTCTTGTGAACCTGGCAGAGCATGGGAAGCTGGAAAAGTCCTTGACTAGTGTAAGCACTACTTAGCAATACTTTGCACCTACTTTAGCAACAACTAAAACATCAATGTGCCATCAACACTATTCTCATACCAAATCAAAAACACTCTATCCCAGCCACAGTGAAGAAAATTAACTTTATCCCAGCCAAAACCAGGAGAGGCATCATCTGCAAACTTACTAAGGGTGCACTCGATCCCCTCATCCAGATCATTGATAAAGATATTAAACAAGACTGTCCCCAACACTGAGCCCTGGGGAACATCACTCATGACTGGCCACCAACTAGATTTAGCTCCATTCACCACAACTCTCTGGGCTCAGTCATCCAGCCAGTTTTTTACCCAATGAGGAGTACACCTGTCTAAACCATGAGCTGCCAGTTCTGTAGGAGAATGCTGTGGGAGACAGTGTCAAAGGCTTTACTAAAGTCCAGGCAGACAACATCCACAGCCTTTCCCTCATCCACTAGGCAGGTCACCTGGTCATAGAAGGAGATCAGGTTGGTGAGGCAAGACCTGCCTTTCATGAACCCATGCTGGCTGGGCGTGATCCCCTGGTTGTCCTACACATGCCTGGTGAGCTCAGTCAAGATGAACCACTCCATAATCTTCCCTGGCACCGAGGTCAGGCTGACAGGCCTGTAGTTCCCTGGATCCTCCTTCTGGCCCTTCTTGTAGATGGGCATCACATTGACAAGCCTCCAGTTGTCTGGGACCTCCCCTGTTAACCAGGACTGCTGATAAATGATGGAGAGTGGCTTGGAAAGCTCCTCCTCCTATTATTTCACATAATGATCTATCAGAAACTTCTTTGAATTACCTGAAAATATGTTATTCCTTGTGATATATCAAACATTTTTTGCAGAATTAATGACTTTGAAGCTGGAAACACTAAGAAATGAAAACTCTTGAATTTCAAACAACCTTTGTTTCAATAGGTTCTTGTGGAGTTCACAGATTTCAGCAGAAGTAAGTTTTGCTTTCATTTTATAAGATGTATAACTAAACTGCTTATACCTTGATTGCTTTTTACATGTCTGTTACCTTTTTCTCATAGATAGAAATTATGTGTGAAGCTTGTAATCCTCTTTCTCTGCAAATGCTGCTATAAATCCCTTTTCTCTTTGGCGCAGAAGCTTGTGCTTCAAGGGTCCAAGGCCCATCTCTGATCTGGCCCAGCAGCATAACCTTGCTTTTGACTTCGGAGAAAATCATTAACTTATGAGAAAGACTTGTGAGAAAGACGGCAGAAAGAAAAGAAAGATAAAATTGCAGCCAGAGGTAGCTCTATTGAGACAAGATCATTAGTAGCTCAAGCACTCAAAGAGAAAAGCACCAGCATGGAAAAATATAAAATACTAAAGAATTAGGAAAGCTAGTTGAGTAATTAGGAATCACTGGGGCTTTGGATCAAGCCATCAGTGTCACCAGTGATGACAGAACTAGTGGGACCTGGCAACTCAGCAGCACTGAGGACCTGTTCAAGGACTGATAGACTGTCCCTGCGCCTTCTGACTGATTCCTGTGTGGCCAACAGACACTCTTTGGGTGCCTTAAGAGTATTGATGAGCAAACTAATGCTTAGCCTAATAGATCATTAAATCTTAGATATATTTTGTGTGTACTGAACTAATAAGTAATTGCTTTTTACTTTTCAAGTTGTGTATATATCACTTGCAGAGTGTCTTTGCATACAAAAGATGCCTTAATAAACTGATCCTATTATCCTGAAAAGTGGGTTCATTCGCCCGGTGAGCAAAACACCAAACTACAAACAGAGCAGAGGTATTTAATTTAATTCATTTTCGCACAAGGATTGGTGCTAGGTGGTAACCCACAAAACTAGTACCCCGCACCAAGAAACTACAAGGCATTTATACAGTTAAATGTGTCAGTCACAGCTAATATTCACATGCTTCAACTAATAATTGGTTAATTTCTTTCTTGCTTGGATATAAAGATACAGCTCACTTTTAATTTTCCACGCATGCTCAGAGATTAAGGGACTTATTGGGGGTGGGGTGGGGTGGTGTTCCTGGCCTATGGGCCTGATTTTTAGTATCATAATGAGGATAGTTCACCTAATGGGTACTTTGTTTTAGTTTTATCAACTTCCCAATTAGTTGTTCTCCATTACTATACATTTTATCACCCCATTCTCAGCGTCTTCTGAGGTGGGATATTTCCTTTGATCAGTCTCTCAGCTCTCCTCAAGGATATAATCATAAAACAAGTGCTTCCCTGTCTCTCAGTTCCAGTCTCTGGCCACCAAATTCTGTTTTGCCAAGCCTACATAGTTCATTGTTATGGCTTAGTGGAAAATTCAAAAAATTCCATTTTCTTCAGGATATCAGTCCTAAAGAGGAGAGGTAGCAGAGTTAAGTGAAAAACAATCCCACATCATGTCTTCTTCTGTGAGCATGGCACAAGGAAACCAGCAAATTAAAATAAGGGTAAGTATGGGTAGTAGCCAAAGTATCAGAAGTTTGGCCTCTTATGGCAGAATTTTGTCCTTTCTAATATCTGCTTACTACATACAGTTTTGAGTTTTCTTTTTACATACTTTTCCAGAGGAAAGTTAAAAATAGGAGACCCAAAAAAGGTTAATATGACCTACCTTGTCAAGGAAAGGCTGATGTATGGTAAGCAAAGGGCAATTTAAAACTCCTGAATGTTTTCTCCCCATCTGTGGATGTTCCCTGGGGTTTCTAAAAGCTACTGGTTTAGCAGAAATGCTGGTAGCTAAAAGCTACATGAACATTAGCTTTCTTTCTACAACTGTGTGAATTGTAAAGAAAACAGAAATGGAACTGCTTCTTGAGATTTTAGTCCAAATTTCAGCTCAGCCAGGTTCTTTACCTTTTCATGTTTGCTTTCCATGAATGTTTGAGTAGCTGAGATTAACTAGATCAAACAGGCAGAAAAGCAAAATTTCTTAAAAAAGACTATCAACAAATTTTGATAGGATTACAATTCTTGTAACTCATGTCCAATTCATTGGTTACTGTGCTGAAAACGCATGAAGTGACCCATGAAGTGAGGTTTTCTGCTGTACATCTGAGACTGTAACACAATAATACTGTCCTCAGGGAGGAGGAACCCTGCAGATATAACTAAACAGTAATGCAGGAGCAAAAACCACAAGCCGCTACCAGGAGGGAACACTTCTTCCTCCTTACACACTTATATTGGTAAAATCTTGCATGGAATATGAGGGCACTTTCTGGAGGCTTTCAGCTACCTCTCCTCTCCCAGTTCTTACCTCTTGTCTATCACTTAGTATGGAGAAAGTTGGAACTCACATAAAGTATAAAAGCTATAAGAGCTTTAGGCAGGGTTCTTTGCAGGCTACCAAACCCCCATGAAGGGAGAAGGTGCACTTGAGCCCCTTGTACTAGCTACCTGTATTTGCAGCTCATTTCTTGTAAGAGAAATACAGGGCTTACTTCTGAGTTTCTTTTCCCATGTTGGCCATGGAATAAACACACCAAATAAAAGAGGAAGGGCAGTGATCAGAAACTTCCCTATACTTAATATTTTTGTGCCCATTCATAGATAACTTATGGAGTTAATTGTGTTAATTTTGTTTGTCAATAAAATTCAAGGCTACAACCACAATACAACCTCTGTGATCCAATACCATGATCTCTTCAGAATTAATAATTAAGTATGGCATTACATAAAATGTAGTTTCCGGCACCTAAATTGTTATTCAGAAGCTTGTGCTATGCCTCAAATTTCCACACCATTTGTAGAGAAAGTACTGACCAAGGTGTTGCCTTCTGTCGCAATCAGAATGTGGCTGCACTATCTAGAGGATCACCCCAACACACCAAAGACTTAGTCTATGCTTGTAAGAAGGCACTTACAGACACTAATCTCTCACAGGAGAAGCCAGGTGGCACAGCATCCCAGAGATGCACTGAAAGCAGTTTTTTGGGTTTTGTTGTTTTGTTTTGTTTTTTTTGTTTGTTTGTTTGTTTGTTTTTTTTGTGATGGAATCCATACAACTTACATATGAGTTTGTCCTGGTTTTGGCTGGGATAGAGTGTTTTTGATTTGGTATGAGAATAGTGTTGATGGCACATTGATGTTTTAGTTGTTGCTAAAGTAGGTGCAAAGTACTGCTAAGTAGTGCTTACACTAGTCAAGGACTTTTCCAGCTTCCCATGCTCTGCCAGGTTCACAAGAAGCTGGGAGGGGAGGGAGCACAGCCAAGACAGCTGATCCAAACTGACCAAAGGGATATTACGTACCATATGATGTCATGCTCAGTATATAAATCTGGGGGAAGAAGAAGGAAGACGGGGACATTCGGAGTGATGGTGCTTGTCTTCCCAAGTAACTGTTATGCGTGATGGAACCCTGCTTCCCTGGAGATGGCTGAACCCCTGCTTGCCGATGGGAAGCAGAGAATGAATTCCTTGTTTTGTTTTGCTTGCGCACATGGCTTTTGCTTTACCTAATAAACTGTTTTTATCTGAACCCATGAGTTTCCTCACTTTTATTCTTCTGATTCTCTCCCCCTTCCCACAAAGTGGGGGGAGTGAGCAAGCAGCTGTGTGGTGCTTGGTTGCTGACTGGGGCTAAGCAACTACAGAGTTATAATGGATTTTCTTCCCAGTCCTTGTGAAATCCAGATAGACTTCATACCCACCCCAGACAAATCAGGAACAAGGTTGTGCCACAGGTGTCCAGCAGGAATGCAGAGACCTGTTTTGCCAAAGCAGGACTATGTCTATGTATACAGAAAGCACATGATCAAATAGCCCTGACACTGGCATTGAACGGACAAAAGCTAGTCTGTAATGACACAGTGAAGGCAAACAGAAGCCTGATATGCCACCAAAAGCTGTAGAAACATAAAGTTAATATTTAGCTACCTAGCTAAAGAAAGAATTTAGTATGCACTGAACCTTCAAATGCTTTTATTAAGGCACATGGAGAAATACCCTCTTACACTCAGAATCCATCACCTTGACATTTCTCCTGAAAACATGCATCAATGACTTCTTTTTCCAGTAACTGATTAGGTCTCACATTTCTCTTTTATAAATCTGTGTGTAATAGTAGTGCTGTTCACTTTTCCCTTTTTGTCCCATCAAGAATGAGAAGCTCAGATTCAGCTACTCTACTACTGTATTTACACTTCACAGGGGACTGCTGAGCATCAACATAGATTATGAAGGGTGGAAAACTGTCCAATGAGATCTACAGATCTTGCAGGTCAGAGGAACACTGCCTTCTAAGGAATAAGGTGACTTCTTGCCAGTATCAGAAGGCTAAATTCTTGCCTAGATCAAGGTCATATTCAGCTGAGTTTATGTACTGGTGACTGACATAGATACAATATTGGCAAGCAGCAGCATGGGGATTCACTTCATGGAGGCAAAATACTGGTAAACTGCTAATCCACTGAACAACAACAATTTTCCTCTGTCTAGTTTTCTGGGCTCTAAATAAAGTTTGAAACCATTCTTTCAACTTTTCTCCCTTCAAACAATTTTGTGGCATTTTCCCAGAAGGTACAGCTTACGATTGGGAAAAAGAAGAAATCATGTTGGATCTCATTTTCCAAATGCATGATTCTTGATACCCAACCATTTTGGTACACTGGCAGCACCATCAAAGCCTATATTTTAATTTTTAACTTAAAATTTTTAACTTAAAACAGGAGTGATAACAACTAAATTTGATGGCCTCAGGCTTTTCATATGGATATTACCTATCCATATAGCCCTGCTGAGGCTTTAGAACTTTATCCCCTGTGCTCACACAGATAAAAGCACATAAAGAATCTTGTCTTTGTCATTGCACTTGACAGACCTTATGTAAGTTTTTGTGTATATATAATATATCTGTCCTTTAATTTCATCCCACAGGTTTCTCTGCTTTAGATCAAGTAATTCCTTCCCAGTTGATATATAGTGCATAGGGAACAGGTGCATTTATGAGAAGCCAAAAATGAATTCATACATTCTTCCACATAGAATTGTCCCTTGGTTATTAGTTCACAAATTGACATGATGAAACCATCAACCAAAGAATGTTTGACATTATTAAATTTGTGACCTAACAAAGGTAAAGAACAGATATAGTTTTAGTTAACTGAATTATTTTTGTGAGCAGCAATGTTTGCTTTTTTTTTTTCTTTTTTTCTTACCTAGGTCATTGGCACCCTGGTATATAAGTAATTTAAAAATTGGATGTTCATTGAATACCAGTTCCTGCCACCTTAGTCATGCAAACAGTGCCACTAGCTTCATTTCAGATTACTACCGAGATTAAAAAGAGCATCATTCAGCCTTCCAAGTAATTTAAAACTATTCTGTGTTCATTTATGTCAGTTCAATAGAGGAAATCAAGTTAATCAAGGAATAATGCCATATGACATTTTTTTGTCACAAAATCCCTGGAATGGATAACATTTTCTAAGCCTTACTAAAAGAAATAGCAAGATGTATTTGGCAGTGTCATCTTATGACAAGCTCTCTTCTGATTTCACAAGTCACAGCCTTTTAGTCAGAGCACCTTAGACCTGCAGTAAGTAATAGCGAACATGGATTAGTCAAGAGCAAATCATGTCAAACCAATTTAATTCTTCCTAGGATAATGTGACAGGCCTTACAGACAAAAAGGAAGCAATATATTAGAGTTGTATATTTGGCTTCAGTACAGTTTTTGACATTGTTTTTCATTTCAGTATCACATGCAAGCTAAAGAAAATGCATGTATGATAACATGATTGCAAAACTAACTGGAAATATACAGTCAGAGAATATTAACGGTTCACTGTCAAAATGGAAGGATTTCTCAAATTAAATTCTTTATGGTTCTGTCCCAGAACAGCTGCTATTCAGTATTTGACTTAATGACCTTAAATAGTGAATATGACCATTAGTTTTGTAGTTGATACCAAACTATGATAAACTGCAAGTTCATTAGAGGACAGAGATAGAATTCAAAAGGTTTTTTAAATATTAAAGGAATATAAAGATTGGGTGAAATTTTACGTTATTCTACAGGTTATGTGAAATACACTAAGTTTAGGCAGGAATAACTGCATAGGTATGGAGAGCAAACAGCTCTCTAGCTAGAAGTTTTGCAGAACTAGAGGTAGGGATACAGTAGATCATAAATAGTCTTGAGTCATCACTGTAATTGGAAAAAATAATGGCAAGATAATAAAACTCTGAAATAGTGGCATCTAGGGAGGTTTGGGGGCACTACTGGGGAAGTGTTTAAGAATCAACTAGACAACATCCACCAACAATGATGTAGATACTGTTGATATTTCTTTGGAGCAGAAAGGTGGACTAAGCAGCTATTTTAGGTTCTTTCCAGCTTTATGATTCCATGAAAGCTAATTTTAATGTACTGTAGTGTGTCTATGCAAGAGAGAGAGAGAGACCATGCTGCTGTGAATCTCTGTTCTGCTCTGTGTGATATGGTTGACTTAATGAGAACAACTCTGTTTGACATCAGTTCAGTTCAGAATCTTGCCCCAGAGCTGCAGAAAATGTTGATTGAAAAAAGTGTATCTATTTCTAAAAGTAACAGTAATTTCATACAAATACCAAACAGCAAAAACAAAAAAAAAAAAAAAAAAAAGGAAGAGATTACACTGGCATCTTAAGAACCATCAACATAGAAGTGCATGTAAATAAGCTATATGTTACTAATAATACAATGAAATTAATTCCATATGATCTTAGTATACATAAATGTTAAAATACATATTTCTTTTAAAGAGAATATGTTCGTGAATTGATCAGCTTATTTTGACTTTATAGGCTTTTAAATATTTTTTTATTAACATTTGCCCTTGCCAGATAAATTATAAACTATGAGTGTACCTCGAGCTTTGAGAAGCTGAAGATCTGATTATTTTTTTCATAACAAAATTTAAGGCTCTTAAAGAACACCTTTCTACCATTGCTTTTTTTTGCATTTGTGATGGTTCACAAGTATTTTCCATAAAAGTGAAAAATAGGTATTTTTAGTCATTGTATTTTTTTAGTCCCATTAAGTCATATTTGAATGTTCTTTCCTCTGAAAAGTCATAGACCAAATCAGGTTTTAGTATCTTAATAACATTTCATTGCGACACAATTTCCCAGCCTACTGATCCAATTCTACAAATGTGGTGAACACAGCTCCTCCAATTCGTAAATAGCACTAAGCAAAACAAAGAAATGTGAAGTAAAATCAATGATATTATAGAAAAAGAACCATTATTTTAGAAGTTACTACTGTATTCAATTAGTAGGGGATTTACATTTACTGCTCATATCTGGGGTTCATTTCTTGAGATATTTTATAGTATAGGCTGTATGTTGTTCCTTTCAACATTTTAGCAACTTTTAAATTAAAACCTAGCTTTTAAGTTAAGTTGACACCTTTTCTCAAAATAAAGAAAGTGCATGTAATACAAGCATAACAAATGGGATTTTGTACAAGATTGAGGTACCTATATGTAAGCTGTCTACATATGAGCTAGCTCAATAATCTCCCTTTACAGCACTGAAAACCTAGTCAATATAGTCAATGGAGTCCATACAGCTATTCCGTTGAGGAAGATGTAGACACCTAGGGTTTGATTCAGTTGTCTAAGCGTAGATATCTAATGCTGACTGAATGTACCCTTACTGACAAGGGCTGGCAGGTATTACATAGAACCAAAGGGAAAATTCTTTCCTTCTTGGAATGGAACCTGGAGATTCAATGGATGTGTCATCTCACATGACACTAGACACCTATGTTAAGACAAATGTATGAAGCCCTTTGCAGCCAGTCATCTAAAGTGTTCTGAGCATCTGGCAATGACTTGTTTAATTTACCTTTGTGCATGGTATTTGAGATGCAGTAGCTCACATGAACTGCCTGGAAGGGCATGAGTTTCCTTGCTTTCTGTATCTATGATATCTGTGATACTAGAGGGTATCTCAAATGTCACTAACCATTTACATTTAGGAAAATAATTGAAAGCTTTTAATGGGGGCTTATTCACTACTTCATGTAACGGCACTTGCATAAAGTCAGCTACATTTCAGTATCTTGATCTCAAAGTTAATACCACCAGAGGTGCTATTTTCAAAATGAAACCTGCTATTTAGGCTTTGAGGAAACTACAGCCATATGAGTGAAGTTATATGGAGGCAATGTTACCTGGAGATATAGTAAAATATATAGTTTCTGTTGGTGAAACTGAAAATAAAACGAGTCATCTAATGTGCTGGTAATTTTATCACAGAGTCAAAATTTCATTTCAACTTGTCTCTTTTTCATTTGCAACTATCTCATGCCAAAAAAAGGGTAACTGCGATGTTGAATAAAAGATGGCCAGTGAATAAACCTGGGCACTGAAACATGATCATCACACTAAAGAACTGGTATTATGCTTCCTGACTGTTTTGGAGCACTCTAAGTGTCTTAAAGACAAAATCTTAGCACAAGGCACCAGATAGTGCACTCTAGGGACTCCTCCCACAAGACAGGGAGAATATGATCTCAGTAGACTTGTATTTTTCCATCCTACACAGTCTTGTAACACTGTGCGACCAACTTTTGCACCCTCAGGGTCCCTAACTACTATTTCCTGCCACCTGGTCACACAACACACGTCTATGTTTTCAAACTATAAACAAAAACCATGCTTCTGAGTTTCAGCACAGCATTCACACTGTTTAGGCATGTTTGATTTAAAAAAACATACTTTGAAACTAATTGTGTCTTGGAGCCAAGGGGCACAGCATGGTGCCAGCAGAAACTCAGAGCCAAAGTCTATGTGCTGTGATCACACCAGTCTGCTACAGAAGAAGAAATCCCTAAACCTTGTAGAAATGAGAATTTCTGCACAGTTTGGCCTTAAGGCTAGAGATCATTTCCCCAGTCTGATGATTTCATGTAAAGTGTTTTTCAGAAACCCTCCATACCTGCCACTTAAGCTTGGAAACATCTACATTTTCTAGGCTGCTACATTTCTGCTAGTGAGGTTCCCTCAATTTGTGCCACTTTGTAATCACATGCACAATTTCCAATGTAATATACCAACTGGCAGAGTATGTAAGACCATTCAGCAAGATGTTCTAGTCTAAGTACCTTATCTGTGGTATGTAATTTGGAATTTTTTTTTTTTTTTTCAAAAGACAGGCTTGTCTTTTGAAAAACTAAAAGCCCAGAAAAGTATAACCTGGAATATTATGTGAAGACAATGAACCCAGATCCAGCTTCCTGCTCTTTGTGATGTGGGAAGAATTCCTCCCAATGCTTTTCCTAGTTAAGTCCTCAGCCACTGGACTGTGTTAACCATGGTGCTTCAGGTTACTTGTGGTGATGACATGCGTTCAATTTCACCATTATAAGATTTTATATTTGATTAAATATGTACTGAAGCAAAGAGAACATGACTTGATAATTTGCTGGTTAGCATGCTCCTATAGGAGACTGAGGTTCTGTTCTGATGAACACTGTAAACAAACTTAAATAGATAGGATGAGAAAGAGTAAGACACTCACTTCAGGACTGCTTTTCATACAGTGTCTCCAGCCTTCTCCTAAGAAGGGATATCTCTACTTGGAGACCTTACTGTGGCTGTTCAATACCTAATGAAGGCTTATAGGAAAGATGGAGAGAGACATTTTACCAGGGTCTGTAGTGATAGGACAAGAGATAATGGTTTTAAACTAAAAGAGGGTAGATTTAGATTAGATATAAGGAAGAAATTCTTTACTATGAGGGTGGTGAGGCACTGGAACAAGTTGGTCAGAGAAGTTGTGGATGCCCCAAACCTGGAAATGTTCAAGGCCAGGTTGGATGGGGTTTTGAGCAGCCTGGTCTAGTGGAAGATGTCCCTGCTCATGGCAGGGGGGTTGGACCAGATTTTTAAAGGTCCCTTCTAACCCAAACCATTCAGTGATTCTATGATTCTATTCAAATCAGTACTACAAGTCAGGTAAATAGATGTTATCCGCTAATGTGGAGGTGGAGAGAAACAGGAGATGTTAGCAAGGAATGAAGGGACTGGTGGTCTGACTTTAGTTCCTTACTGCATGAGAGGTTGCAAATCTGAATCCTGGGAAAGAGATATGTCTGCTTTCAGCTTAGACTCTGGAGCCCTGAATGTAATCAACTTGTGTTTCCACATTCCCCTTAACATCTTGCTTTGATTAGTTTAAATGTCCTGTCCAGTCCGCTATTTATTTTTGAGTACCATTCCACATGCTTGACCGGACTTATGCATCCATGAATCCAGCTAAATATCTGTAGGTCACATATCGAACACATGCACCTATGTACATAAAAGGTAATGATTAAAACAAAGCAAAGCCTTGTTTCCCTTAGCTGACTTCATTGTGAACTCACAGTGCTATCTTCTGAAAAATGGCTGAAATTAGGGGTCTGTGAAGAACAGAAAAAAATGTTGGGAAAAGTTGTCTCTTTCTTTGGATATTGAGCATTCAGGATTCACTAAACAATTGCACTACCTCTTGATTATGCAAGAGAGGAAAGTAGGAGTCTCTGGGCACACTGCAAGATGCTCTTGTTCCACTGGCTTCTTTTGGCAGCAGGAGGTTGATTTGAGAGCACAGCATACAAAATGCTGACCATGAATATTCATTTGACTTTATAAATCAACTTGCTTGACTATACTTATGTCTGAGTTCATGTCTCACAAGCATTTTAATAAATAAGTTTACCTAAAAGAAGTTCAATGAAATCGTGAATTGTTCTTGACTGTTTCAGGAATGGTCTCTGAAGCTGAGTTTCAGACCTGTAATCTTAAATGTTTAAAGCAGAACACTGATCAAAATCTCTACCATACAGCTGATATATTGAAAGAAAACTTATTAAATGCTAAATATTTGCCAATAAAATGGGGTCAAGAAAGTGATTGGTCAAAATAAATATTTTATAATAAATAAGGTCAAGACATTTTAAAATTTGCTGCTAGGCAATTTAGAGGTAAAATTACTGGCTCTTTGCCTATTATTTATTTACTTTCTCATTGACAAAAAAAAACACCCAAACAACAAACTAAAATTTTAGGGTAGTAATTTGTTATGCAGTGGCAGAGCTGAGAGCTGCCTATTTGCTTTTAATGCTTTTATGATTTGGGATTTGGGGTTTTTTACTTGGGTTTTTTTCAGTGGAAAAACCACTGTATGAGATCCTTAAAAGTAAACAAAGAAATATTAACAAGAAAAATATTAAGGTTTTACATAATCTGATAACTACTCATTAAAAAAATTTACCACCAATGAGATTAATTCAATGTGGAGCTATAGCAAATATTGAATTTGACATCAAGTTTTCAAATGAATGGTGGAGATCTACAAAACAAAACATGGGTTTTCTGCATGTGCCTTGTTTTTTTTTTTATATTTTTCGTTGTTCATTGTGTTTTTACTCTTATTAAGTGAGAAATCTTCTATTAAAGTTATGTATCTTTTAAAATAATCATATGAAGCAAAATTCTTCAGAAAACCTAGTAACTACATGGATTCTTCACTGTGTTTTAACTTTATAAGATATAAGGCAATTAAATAAACAGCTTCATCCAAATATTTAGCTTGCATATCAAGACTCAGCTTATTTAACCTTTCAAAATATTGAAAGTATAAAACAGAAAAGGTGACACATTAGCTATAAATCTATGGTCCACAGTATTTTAATAAATTTCCTGTAACAGTATTTGCACTGTAATTAAAAATAATTCAAGCAAAAAGAAAAAAAAAAAAAAAAGGAAAAAAAAAGCTTCTCAAAGATAGGAAATTAGCTGAAACTGGGTTTTATTACATTGATAAACTGAGCATGAAGAGCTATTGTTTTAATTACTGTATGGAAAAACAGAAATTAGCCCAGAAGACATGACTGAGTAGACACTTGCAGAGATATTGTATTTTATGTCTTCTTCAGGCTCAGGTATTCAGTTAAGTGAAAGAGGTTAAGATTTCTACCTGTTAATAAAGACTGCAAAAAAAAATGTATTAAATTAATTATTTACATTGTTTGCAGGGTAGTGATCATATCTGTGCTTTCCCAGGGAAAAAGAGAAAGAGACTCTCAAAAACAGAGTTGTCATGGAGACATAAAATCAAAGAAAAATAATTATTACTCAGGGGAAAGAACCCAAATCTGTGTTGTTCACTGAAATAAAACTCATATAGGAGTTTAATAGGATCTCTGTATGATCAATTCTAAAGTATCAGTGAGGAAGCAGATGTCTAATGATTTTAATACTCTTCAGTTTGCCTATGAAGAAGAAATTTACTGGACATAACAGTACAAAAACCATAATTTATCCCAGTCTCCCTACTAAGGGTAGTATCTTTGTCAAAATTAAGGGGGTGGGGATGTCTGCTGTTCTATCAGAAAAAAAAGCAGGTAGAGAACTGATTTCATCAGTATAGAGTCCATTTTTCTTAGACACAAATTTTGTGTTAAGTTCCTGCAGTATTCCCTTCCCAGACCATATTAACCAAGTATAAACTGGAAAAAGTACTGGCTCATTATTCTTTTCAGAAAACACTCAGCTTATGTGTAACCTAATCAGCCAATTAACAAAGTTCAGAGAACGTCTGAAATTAATTTCAACATTTCTCGCTTTTTGGAAATACAGTCTACTTTTCACACAAATGTCTTTTTATGATCCTCCAGAAAGTAATCTTCCCCTCTCTACCAGCTCATGTTAAAAACCAAACTCAAGTCCAACCAGGCATATACCATTTTAAGCTATGAAAAACAATCTAATTACCTCTAAAGTGAGATGGAGGAGACATTGTTAATTACTGCTAACTGTCAGTAATTAATTAGCTCGCAGGCATGGTTTTGGTGAAGTAACAGTAACTGGAGATGCTTCTTTCTGTTCTGGAGGATTTGAACTACTGCTTTATCAAAGAAGTTAATCTTTCTGCATAAATGCTTTTTCCATCATTTTTCAACTTCGAGAATCAGAGACATAAACTTTATCAGTCACATCACTGCTATATTAGTCCCAGAACCTATCAACATCTTTTCCTTTGCAGATCTCTCCTTACTTGTAATCAGCATTTATTACAGATATATCTAAATTTTGTGCCTCTAAATACATAAAATAATATTTATTTTTCTGACAATTTTTCATACATGTCCATAACTATCACCAACAGAATGCCAACAAATCTGACAGAATTCCAACAAGCTTAATCTTTACCTTTCTACCACTGAACATCTGTACAGAACAGATGTGAGGTTGAATTGCACACACCATCTAGGTAAAAAAATGGTTTTGCAATACTTTTACATTAAACATAAAATGAATTCTTTCTAAGGTTCTTTTTTTTTCAGTATGTATCTTAGAAAAGCATTTAAAACAAAAGCGTGGAACAAGGTAGAAGCAAGATAAATCTGAGTGATGCTAAAAGCAGCATGGATAGTAGAACTTGTTAAATTTATAACATTTTCTACTTCTGAAATTCCTCTGATGCCTATTCAGCTGTTTGAATCCAACTCCTCTGTGTTTGCAATCCTTTTCTTTTTTTTTTTTTTTTTTAATTTTGCTCTTCTCATCCTGAGGTAGAAATCATCATTAACTGTCACCTTTGGGCATTCTTTGATCAAACCTCTTATTGTGGTGACAAAGTTCAGACGACAGAATGGGAGCTGAATTGAATTTGCAAGTGACACCTATTTGTTTCATACCAGAAGCAGCCACAGGGTTATCCTTAGTTAGCCCAGTCACATCAGAACAAAGCCTGTGAAATTTTTCAATATCATGTATGAAACAAAACGCAAGGATACAAAAGGTCAGAGACCAGAGAGTCCTATTTTTTCCACAAATTATGACCCTGTTTGATTGTTCAGTTTTCCGTAATGGACAATTTATAGCATGTCAACTTCCCAGCTGTCATGGTACCCTTTTTGATTGCCTTTAAGTTACCTTAACAGTATAGGGTGGATTACAACATTTAGGTGAATTAAAAGCTTTCTCATGTCTTCTGTTCAGCATTTAGCTTTCATCCTACAGAATTTCCATCATGTTTTCCATAAGACACATCACTGAGATTATAAATGTCAATTTATTAAATTGTTTATTCTATCTGATTCTCTTCTGATCCAATTTCTTTGGGAAGAGAAAATCTGAACCTTTTTTTCTATAATCTCATATACTGATTGCTAGTCCCATAAAAAAGAATAAAGTACAGATACAGACATAGTCTTTCCCATTCCTCTTCTACTTTTAAAAAATATTCTGAACTTTCTAAGATCAAAAGCTTCTTTTTGAAAATATAGTTTTAGCTGTCCATTCAGCTGTTATTACCATTTGTATAAGCATGGCATGTGTTTTTTGTCAAAGAATGACAATCCCATTTATTATTATGCTAAAACAGACTCTACTCCGAAATAATTTCCTGTGAGTCAGCTTGCACTGGCTCACTTCCTAATCTGTGGCATAAAGATCTCATTACAATTAACTGATCCTGTGAATAAATTAAAAGCTTCTTCTGTAGTATACCCACATCTACCACCTATGGATTGCATCTGTTGCCTAAATGATCTCAAAAATAATTATGAAGAACCAAAGCTGATATTCAGTCTCATGAAATCAATAATCAAGTTGTTGCAGCTACAGTATTTGACCCTGCTGTAACTGCCATACCAGACTCTGTTTTCAAGTTCAAATGAAGTTAACACTATTGCAAAAGCCTCTCTGTGTTAAACTACCTTTTATTCTAACAGAACTGGGCTCAAGCAATACACAAAGCTTTGTTTCATGATAGTATCCATCAAGGAAGAAGAAGAAACCAACAGAAAAAATAGCAGAAATAAAATCCTTGCATGAAAATCAGGCATTTTATTCAAACTCACTATGGAAGTGGGATCCTATATGAAATCTGAATATCCGAGTTTTAAATTGACAACTGCTTACATGTGAATTGGCTCTTTTTGATCATCATCTGTTCTGTACCCTGTGTGTATTTAGAGAGCTATCTGCTTGCATTTGTAACAAAAAACAGAGCTAAAGAAGGAAAAATAGAAGGTAGACTCCCTTTTTTGATTTCTTTCCTATGCACAATGACTAAAATGTACAACAATTGCTCCAAACATTGCATGGTTGCAGAGCTGTTACTGAAGATAGTGTTTAGGAAAATACATCTCAGCTGAGTGTGAGGGATTAATTTCATGTGAAAATATATATTCCTGATCACTATTTTGTGTAAACAGGGAAGGACAGTTCAGTGATTAAATCTCTAAGTAACTGAGAGTAAATGGCTTATATTTCTTCTTTATACCAATCAGATTTTTTTGTGATCTTCAGCTCCTCACAGACAAGTATGTATGAGGGTTGTTTTTAAAACCCTCCTCAGTCATTTATCTGAATTTTTATATGATTAAGTAGCTTTAAGACTCTGACTGTCAGACTTTTAGGCTGTATACAGGTTGTATATAGGCTTTGCAGTAAGGTAGCTAGCTCTGTAGCTGGAAAGGTGATAGCCATATGAGCATGACATTCATTAGAACAGGTGCAGACAGTAACATGGTATCACAGCTGGGTTACCAGCTGGTATTTTCACATCATGCTGTATGATTCTAACTGTACATGTTTGCTTGGACAGAGCTTTGACATTTTGATGAAATAGTATGTAGAAATACTCCAAATATCCCTGTTTTCCATGTGTGAAGCAGTAATAGTAAAACTTGAATTCAAAATGTTGTTTCAATGATAAGTAAGATAAATAGCTTTGAGGATAAATTATATTTCATGTAAAAGGAACCATATAAATATTTAAGTATATGAACATTTAGGAAGTGAAGCCAGTAAAAGGCAAATGCAACTGGTTTGTGTAACAGTAGCCACATAAGCATGATTCAATTTGTGCCTGAACTTTGTCCAACTGAGAGACTGACTGGCTCTCAGCAAACCTGCATAATGTAATAGCATTTGTATGTTTTGTATGTGCTGAAGAAACACACAATATAAGCACAATGAAGAATTTATATCAGTAAATGCTCTTTACACCAGTCTAAGTTTTAGCAGTCTAATCAAGGAATTATTAGTATTCTAATAACTGTAGTATTCTAATTACTACAATTATTAGTATTCTAATAACTGCTAACTTTAATAATCCAAATTACCTATTACAGCTAATTCTAATCAATAGTATAGGTAAAATTATTATGCACAGAGTTCCTGGTATCTACCACTTTTCTCTGATGTTATGTTCAACCTTGCAGTTCTCCAGTGGATTCTAAGGTTGATGGTTTCCGTTTTCCTTAAAAAAACAAGAGGTATTTGGGCAAATCATCAGTCTAAATCATTTTCCAGGAGGAACATAATGTTGTTGGGGCGGGAGTGGGGAGATGTCTTCCTCCTTACTCTTGGGCTTGTTTGGGATATTTTCATATGTTTTCTAATACTACCTCTTTAATTGGTTTTTGATTCCACTTTATAACAAATCTACTCTATATGGTACATTTTCCATGTGTTGGGCACTTATTCTTTATTTTCTTATTATCTATAAAACCAGCTGTACCCAGCTGTCAGGGTTGCACTCCAGAGGTAGCCACTAATTGACCAGTACTGTAATGTTTATAGCCCTGGGCCTCTGGTATCATCCTGTGCCTCTGCTTTCAAGCTCTCTGCCATCCTCCTGTGCCTGTACTCTTCTGCATTGCATTTATATTACAGGTTCATAGATAGTTCACACTGCACACAATAGCATCAGAAGTCCATACAGAAACCTGGTAAGTCCTAGTTCTGAGGTTTTGTGGAGTTAAAACAGACCTGTGACCTTTTACTAGCAACGGTAAGATGTAAACCTCCAGAGATACAAGGCTGCAATAAACACAGTGTAACATAAAGAACACTTAACCTCACCAGGCTGAATCTGAATCATAGTACTCTGAAAGACATACTTTCAAAACATTGATACATTAGGTATGGATATCTGTATATAACTCATATTGCCATGCTAAAATTATTTCAATTCTAAATTCTCTGCTGAGATCAGTGGCAAAACTATACTGAAATCAAGTGGATCTTGGCACCATACACCCCACTCAGAGCAATATACCTCTTTGCTATTCAGGACCAGCACCAGTCCACTGCACTCTTGAAGTACCAGTCTAGAGCCTGAAAGCACTACTACAGCTTTAATCTCAGAATGCAAGAATGCTCATCTCTATGTCTCCCGTTACTTTTCTGTAGATGGATAATTTTCTGACCATAATAATGGCTAAACTTTTTAGAAAAATACTTTGGGATTGTTTTTGGTTCTATTTATGCTTTTACGGCTGTGTCTACCTTGCTTCTTTCAAATGATCTTACAGAATTCATTTGGATGTTTATATTAATATGTCAATTTTTAATGCAATTTCACCACATAGCATTAGCTTCTGTGGCCTTCTATATATATGTGGTCTTATGTATCCCCACAAAATATTTTTTATTATTCTTTTTAATTCTGAATGCAGTATGCCATAGTACCTTGTATTCTTCATTTAAATAAAAGTACTGAAAATAAGCCTAGACCCCATTAGCTGATATTTTTAAAGTAGATGGCATAAATTACACCGAATCCAATTCTACTTGCAATTTGTCACTCTACAGACAGAATTAAAGATGTTCACTCATTTTATGTCGTAATATTAATTTCTGTTTGACCTATAATGAGCAAATGCTTTTTTGAACACAACAAATTAAAGAGTTGTACAGGCATCTTTTATTAATACAGATTTTTCTCTTTTGAGTCTTTGCATAAGTTTTGGTCACCAAAATAATTTGCCTTTTTTCCAGCAATTATCTTCTGTCATTTTGTGAATGACTTGAGAGAGGTTAATTCATGGACAGAAAAGCTAACACTTTTTAATGCAGAAAAGGATGTTATCAAAGAACCCTGAGCTCACTTCCTAACACAGGTACCTATTGAAGCTGGCTTTACTTTTTAGGGGAAAAAAAAATCCAGAGGACAGCATGGCAGCATGATTATCTATCTTTTTCTCAGCAGAAAAAACCTGTTTGCCTATATCCAGTAATTGATGGATTCACTTGCTGTTATGCTGGCATTTTCCTACAAAGTATTTTATGAGTTTTCCTAGGATACTGTCATGGTTTTAGCTGGGATAGTTGATTTTCTTCACTGTAGCTAGAACAGTGCTGTGTTTTAGACTTGGTATGTAAATAATGTTGATAACACCCTGGTGTTTTAGTTGTTGCTGGGTAGTGTTTACACTAGTCAAGGACTTTCTAGCTTCCCATGCTCTGCCAGGTGCACAAGAAGCCGGGAGGGGAGGGGATACAACCAGGAGAGCTGATTCGAATTGGCCAAAGGGTATTCCATATCATGTGACGTCATGCCCAGTATATTAACTGGGGGAATTGGCTGGGGGAGGCAGCGATCGCGGCTCGGGGACCGGCAGCGTCGGTCGGCGGGTGGTGAGCGGTTGCAGCACTTGTTGTTTAGTTTTGGTTTTGTTTTTTTTTCCCTTTCCCTCTCCTTCTACTGTTTCATCTCTCTCTCGCTCATTATTTTCCTTTTCATTATATTAGTATTATTGCTGTTTTATTCTAATTATTAAACTGTTTTTTATCTGAACCCATGAGTTTTCTCACTTTTACTCTTCTGATTCTCTCCCCTATCCCACCAGGGGGTAGTAAGCGAGTGGCTGCATGGTGCTGGGTTGCTGACTGGGGCTAAACCATGACAACCTATCAGCTCCAGAAGTGATTATATTCTTTGAGACAGTTTTACCACTGCATTTACAAACTAGTTTGCAATCTAATGCCAAGTTGAATGGGAAAAATAGGGAAGGAGGTACATAATCTTCCAAATCAGTTCACAGAAGAATAATTGTGTTATTCATGTCCACAGGCACTTATGACAATAATAGTTCTCTTCCTGAAGGGCTGAAAGCTTCAGTCAAAGCCAGTTCTTTCAATTTCTTTTCCCCTTTAAGTTTAATTCTTTCACCATTTCCACAACTATTTAGTTTTGGCTGAAGTATGTCTTATCAGCATGCAATATGTAGTGCCAGTTCTTACATTTATTTTCCTATCTGAAATTATGTTAGCCTCTTTGCTTTTTGTAGTCCATTGTAGTTAAGAGACTGGTCTAAGCAACAGAGAAATATCCATGAATAAAGATCTTTTTGCTGGGCTGAGCCATTTGAATCTTTTCCATCTGCTGCTGTAGATAGGCTTCTGTCACCAGCCTAAATGCCTCAGGATAATGGAGAAGAAAGGACTTAGTAATAGAAAGCTTTGTAACTAAAGTTAGTCCTTATGATGCTTTTATCACTTCAGTGCTGACTTTGAAGTCAGGCGATAAGGGCCATGTGAGTAAGAAATGCACACAAATAGGAAGGTGACTATGCAGAGACACTAAATATTTTCAGAGCACTTTAGAACCTTCTTTAGTGAAGACTATATGGATTAAAATCATTCAGAGGGCAAATCTGAGTGCAATAGAGCTCTACCAAGTATGAAATTGGCTCCTGGCCTGCCACTGCAACCTGTTCTGTTGCACGGCAAATAGTGTTATCAAATCTGGGCCAAATGCTGCAAATACCCAATTGTCAAGTGTCGCGCAGCCTTTGTTCAAGCAAAAGCATCACTTTCTGTATTTCCCTCTGTAAAAAATCCAAACTGATTTCAAGACTGGACCCATTGTTACTAATACTGGTACTATGGTATTTCTAGGAAATTATTATGAAGGGCAAAAGAAAGACATATCAAAATGTGTTCCTTTAGATTACAGGCAATTAGGGTGATTTGTTTTAGAAAGAAGTGATAAGCAATACATAAATATCTTTTACAAGATTTTAACAACCCAAATAAATCTGTAATGATGAGACCAATAGCCCCATTTTGTAAGCTTATTACATGGTATTTCATGGTTAACATACTTTTAGTATATCTAGGAAATTATCATGCTGCTCTTCAATATATTGAGTAGGCAAATAAAATAAATTAGAGGAATCTATGACCTCTGTACACTTGAAATAAATATGTGTTTTCTGAGAATATTAAAAAGAATCTTTTCTTTTTTACCTTTCAGCTGATATCATGTAGGATTGACTTTGCACAGGTACTGTGGAAGTGCAGGGCATAAAAAATCATTACTGTCAGCAAGAGAAAGAATGGCATCATCCCATTTGTGATTTGTACATTTGTACTTTCATGCAAGGGAGCCAGGTTAGTCACCCAACTTGGCTTAAAACAACACTTGAAAAAGAATGGATAAAAGTGACTAGTAAGAATGTATTTACAGTGACCTTTAAAGACTATTTGAATATTCATGACTGACAGATGACTTAACCTAAATAATAGCAAATATTATATTAAAAAAGCTTCCTATTTGAAACACCTTAAGCAAACAAGGAATATGACAGTTTCCATAGGGAGCCTTAAATATCCTAAGTTCCTCCAATAGAAGACCTCTAGAAACTTCATTTTGTTCTGGATATGCTTTTAATATTCCTGATCTCCCTGAAGCCAGATAAGCTTTGATATACTTTTCCAGTGACTTATGATGATTAAAGTAAGTATTAGTGGCCCAGTTTCATTCCAATATTAAACATAAGAGAATACTTTTGATTTTATCCACTTGGCTAATCATGATGATATAATTACATATATAATAATTTAATTCAATAAACAACAAGAGCAAGAAATTTATTAGTGACTCAATTTCTGTTCCTTCTGAGTGGTCCTGTAGATGTAATGTTGAATTACAATTTACCATTTAATAATACTGTTATTAACAGAATGAAAAATAATGTTACAATTCCTTTTGTTGTTAATTGTTCGTGATCCATACCAACTGGAGACCTGCATTTTTTTCAGTTAGAATTTCCTATAACTAAATATAACTATATACAGAATTGTTCATTGCTGTTTTGCACTGAAGCATTCAAAATAATTGTATAATCTCTATTTCAGATTACTAATTAGACTGACAAGAAGACGAAATTAATTTTCTGACTATCAGGAACCAAATTTGCTCTTAGGGGAAAAAACTATTAATCATTTGTAACAGGAGGTCTTCTTTATCAAACTTGAAGAATAAATAACACAGAAGAAAAGTATAGCTTTTCAGTATTTTAACAGATACAACAGAAGTCCCCTGTCTCAGCAATTTTATAAAAGTATAAAAATGGATTAGGCAAACTATGATGCATGCATTCTTTTCAGGTACAGAGCCTTAGTGAGCCTTCTGATTGGTTTATGAGAAGCTTATGTATTCAAGACCAGTACAAGTTGTGATGGGTTAAACTTAACTTTAAGATCCTTTCCAGCTTACAGGTCCAAAATGATAGGTAGATGGGCAAACAAGAATTTGGACAATAATATCCTGCAAAATCAAAAAATACTGTATTTCCAAGATTTTTTCTTGAACAATACCCTGGTTTCTTCAGCTATTTGCACCAATGTAACTATCTTTAGCATGTATTTTTTAGAGTTATACATGGGAAAAAAAGGAAAAACAGAGAAAACAGATAAGACTGAATTTGATATAAGGAAACCTAAATTACATTTTCTGAAAACTGCAGAATATATTCCCAGATACAGTTAGGTCACAGGATTGAAGAATGTGCTTCTATTCCTACTCTGAAAGAAAAAAAATAAAGTTTAATCTTACAAGCAGAATGTGAATGGAAAATAACTAGTTTGCACAGAAAGAAATATAATCTTCATTTCTTTTAGAAAATTATTATGTAGATTAGTTTCTTCTTGTTTTGCACTATCAGGAACACTGTAATTATGTTTTCATTACCAAAATATCTTTTCCCTTGCTACTTCTTTCAAGACTTTAATTTTGTTGTTTTTAACATCCACTAACAGGGAAAGTTGCTGAATCTGTTCACTTCCTGTTTTCAAGAGAACACATATTCTAGGAAATCAGCCCTCAGGATGTAAACTCTCCAAATAGTGCAAATGTTTTGTTTCACCATGGCTTGAGAAGGATATAGAAAGTTCATCAGTTTTTATTTCAAGGAAAAAGCAGCTATTTCCAGTAGTTGGTTTACAAGGGCTGTGTGTCACCAGCCTTTCAACATGAAACACATTTGTATTCCTATCCTTTAAAAGTTCATCCTCTTGCATCTTTCTATCTGTCCCCTCCCTGAAAATCCTGCCTAATTAATGAGGGAATTTGGGAAGCAATGGAGCTTGTAGACCACTACACTTTGACTTCCGTAGAAAGAAGGAATTCTAGAGAGTAGTGATATATGTCTTCTTATATCTTGTGCCTTTCAGAAATACGGCAAAATATTGCCATGCAGTTCCCAGAGTACTGAAGGAACACGGATTTGAAAGTGACAGCATAGCTGTGTTTCACCTCTTCAGAGCTGTTTGACTGGATCACACAGGAGGGAGATATAAGCCTACAAAAATTACATCTTTGAGACTTATGCAGAGAATAAGAAGTTTGGCAGAATGGCTTTGAGGCAGTGTGGTTGGATATGACCAGTGAAAAGGGAAGTAAATCCATTAAAAGAAGCTGACTGAAGGTGATTACTTGGAAGAACTCAGGTATTTTAGCAAGAAACATCTAACGTTCTGATAGACCGTAAGGAAATGCAGTGGGATGGGCTGATGGAGAACAGGCTTACCTAATTTACTGAGAGTTTGTGGCTCGTGTCTCATATGCCGTCATCAGAGAGTTTGGATATCCCTATATGACACTTTTTGTGGTTTCATTTTACACCATAGATAAGCTATGACTTTGCAATCTAATCTGTTAAATTTACCCTGTTTCCTGTAAACTTGGTTCAGCTTTAAAAAAAGAAATATTTATTCAATACGTACTGTTTTTAAAATACTTATTTTTGTTATAGCCAAAGTCTCACAGGATCCCTAACAAAAGTTTATCATTGGCACTTCAAAAAACATATAGCAAGAAACTAGTCCCATGCCACAGGCCTTAAAAATCACAATGTGACGTGTGCGGCACCAGTGACATAGGGAAATATAGTCTGTTTGGAGAAGGTTTTATTTTTCCTTTGTTAGTTAACAGAAATTTCTATACAGAATTCTTCTTCTATTCAGCAAAATAATATAGACGATTACTACACAGAAATAGCCAGGCATATTCTGAAATTCTTCTTCTTATTTCTATCTATAATAACTATTTAAACCTATAGAAAAGGTCAGTTATCTCCTCTAGCTCTTCCTAGTTGTTTCAAGTTTTATCATGCATACATAAAATGAAGACCAGGTTTACTATTGCTTTTTTTCTGATCTTTGTAAGATAATGTCATACTTGAAGATGTGGTAATTTTTTTTTTTAATTATTTTTTCCTATTTCTTAAAGAACTGATTTAAACTGTTATACTTTTTCCAGTTCCTACCTCACCGTAGTCTTCAGATAAGTCAGGAGAAAAGTCCATGATGTTTGAATAATTTACTAAATGGGAGAGATAGTTTGGGCATCTACTTTATTCATACATATATTTCCTAACAAAATAGCTGCATTTAAAAAATCAGTTCTATTTGAAAAGAGGCCAGTGGGCTGAGTGCTCCCTTTTTCAACACAAAAGAAGGAATACTGCAAGGATCAGTTCAGTGTCTAAAACTGGAATCAGCTCTTCAAGTGAAACTCTTAATGAAAGGTATTGTCTGAATTTCTTCTTTTTTGATACACATAGTATCAGTATGTTGGGGTGATTTCAGCAGTTGGTGGTATGGTCTTCCCTTGGGCATTTAAGCACTTCCGAGTAAGTATGTTACTCCCCTGTAACAAAGACAAGAAAAGGAGTCAGTAGAGAATTTAAGCGAAAAGGAAAATCTGAGCAAGCCAGCGAGCATTTAAAAAAACAACAAAGTTATTTTATTCTGGACAAGAGAAGAGCAGTAAAAGAGAAAGGCCTTGATTCCTTAGCTAAACATTTTTGTTTATTTTCTGTGTTTATGTTAGGTTAGCTATCTCAGATTGCCTTAGACAAAGGGGCTATAGGATTTCTGATTGAGGAATTTTGTCAAGGGGTCCATTAACAGCATAGAAGCAGAGCCTAAGGAGTCAGTTTGCCACCACTACACAGAAATTTCCCAGAACCTCAACTGGACTGTGGGACTAAAATATCCCCTGCTTTGAGTCAGAGGGACTCATTAAGCAGAGTGGCTTATAGCCAGGTAGAGGAATGACCTGTGATGTTTTCCTCTACCAAAAGGAAGCAGAATTATTTAAGTTATTAACTTAGCATATTTATGCTAAACCAAAGAAAAGAAAAAGATACTGAAGAGAATGAGATATTTTCTTTCTTTAAGAAATTTGTAAGCAGTCATTTCAGATCACAGTCTTCACTTTTGATATTCTCATCCTTCCCATTGTGTTTCTCAGTGAACAAATATCACTCTAGAATTTCTTTTTTTTCTCATTATCCCGAGGAAAAAAGTTACAAAATATTCCTGTGGTAGGTAATACATTTGTACAAATGTTTTGCTTTCTGTTCTTCTGAGTAGGAAAATTTATGTAGAATCTAAAACCACAGGATATTCACTGTGTAGGGATCCAGACTTCAAAACTGAGAATGTAATGAAAAATCCGTCTTGGGATTGAAGAGTCCACTAATCCAATCAGAAGTTTCTGTAACTTTATTCCTCTGATGACTGGAAACCTTTTTCTATCTGCCAACTAACATTTTAGTCATGGAAATTTTATACCTATTTTTTTCCACAAAGATTATCTATTTGATATAAAAGGTTTTTTCTTACTCCCTGATATTTTTTTTTATTTTAATGTATTTATAAAGAATACACATTTTCCTATAATTACTTATTTTTATGTTTAATTAGGTTTATTTTTTTTTCTTCTAATTTTCTTGGCTATTTGAGTGATGGTTTCTTGCAGCCTTGAAGTCTGTATTCATTTTTCTTAAACGGGGGGGGTTAGGTTTTGACTTGTTAAAGACATGTGCTCAATGTCTAGCACAACAACGTTAATACTTTCTTGTTTCTACTGGAAATATATTTCCTAATGCATTCAAGAATATTTACTTTTCCATTATCATATCCTGTTAATAATTCAGAATTATTCTGTCTTTAGCTAATACACCTAGGTCTTTCTTGTCCTTTGGCATTTCCAGATGATGGGTTCCCCGTCAATACCAGAAATTTTGCTTACTATTCCTGAATTGCATAATCAGCTGTTTTGCACTATTTAACTCCATCTTCTTGCTAACACCTTAGTCCTTCTCAAGGTCATCTAAAATGCCCTGTAGAATTCCTGAACTCCCATTTATGGTGTCTTCCAACTTTATTTTACCACCTGTTTCCACTAGCAAATATTTCAAGGTTGTTGCTACAATTCTCAAGAAAAAATTTGTCCAGTATATATTTCTTTGTGAAGTAAACACATTGATTTCTCTTTCCTTTCATTGTTTTACATTAACCAGGTCCATATTACCCTAAAAACTATTGTCCTGACCCATTCATCCTTAATTTTTGCTAAAAATTTCCCCCGTGTCACTATCGAGTGAGGTAAAGATTCAAATTAAGACAGTCTGCATAAATCATCTGCATCTGAAGTGAATGTTTAAGGCTCAACTCTCCTAAATGAAGACCTAGTCAGTACAGCTAGTGGAGCTTAAGGGTAGAGTCTATTAACTTTAAAGTAGGCAAGGAAGGTGAGATATGGTTGTGTAAATACAGATACCTAGTGATACTTTGAGGTTTTACCATATCCACCACATCTTTAGCCGTCACTCCAAGGAAGCATGAGTCTCCCATAGGTTCTGTGTTATTTCAGCCACTTCCACATGAGCATCTTGGATGCCCTATGGCATCCAGAAAAGAATGAGGCATTTGACTTCCACCCCTACATAAGTACACCTAAAACTGATTATCTGAGTTTCAAAATAACTGCCACTGTCTATGTGACATTTTACTGATTACATTTCTGATATACAAATCAACGTGGTTTACCTCATTTAATTCACCTAGAAAGTTATCCAACTTATTAAATAAATATGTCAAGTTGCCCTGGAATAGTCAACTTTTCCTGAGTCCATGCTGTGTTTTATTTCATTTTACTTCAAAATACATACATTTGACTATGACTAATATTAAAACTAGTGCTAAAGCTTGCCCACTGTTAGGGGCAGCTTGAGGAGACTTTAGCTGCTCAAAGTCTCTAAACTTCAGTACAACCTCTTACTTGCTGTATTTAACTAGAATTCCTGCTGCCAGAAAGTGTTTTCCAGATGGAAGATGTGATCTGGACTTCACTGGACTTAATCGGAGATAATAAAGTAGGATGGCCAAAAGAGGCCTAAAGGCCGTCTGTCACAGCCTTGTCATTAGGATTTTCTAGGAAAGAGAGGGGCAGATCAAGGAAATATATTTTGTGTTCCATGGCTTTTATTTTTGTGTTTAAATCAGTCCCTGAAAGAATGATCCAGAAAATGCTTCATTTGAGAAGAAGAAAAAGACAATTACCTTCCATATTCAAAGGAATATCTGATTAGTATGCTGTATCTGATTAAAATTTTTTACAGGTATGGTTATGTTTGACACACCTATTGTGTTGAGTGTCATTTGACTTCAATCTAAACCCATGTATTTCACTGCAAATCCTTTGAAGTCATCCAATATTTACACTGTTGCAAATATACTGAAAGGAACAAAATTCCTTTTCTACATTCTGCTTTCCTATGATAAAATAGCTTGTATTTCATTCTTATCTCTCTCTCAAATCATATCCTCCAAGATTAGAACATCTCGCTTGCGACATCAAAGGTAATAAACATCTTCTCCTGCATTTCCTTGTGAAAAACATTGCTTTCAAAGTTCTAGATAAGTTAATGAGGTTATTTTTTCCAGTACTTTGCATGCTGTATACCTAGATCACTGATGGCAATTAAAATTTAAAATTGTTCAATTAATTCGAGGTAGAATCTTATATAGGTTCTTAATATTCAGGCTTAACATTATAAGATAATAGAAACTTTTGCTGCGTTTCATGACAGAAATGGATTAAGTGTTTTCAGTCAAGGGTACTCAACTGTGAAACAGCTTACAGAAGAGAAAACATTAAGGCAAAGTATGTCTTATCTTCAAAACATGCTGCAAAATCCATTTTCCATACCCTTCTAATTTTCATTAAAGGCAATGGACTTCACCATGGTGTATAATTGTAACATAGGTATTTTTACACCAATATGTATATAACATTTTCTTCTTCAGTGCCCCATCTCTGATATGGGCTATACCAGGCACACTGTAGAAAACTGCAAATACTTCACAGCATACACCTGCTGAATAATTAAGCTACAGCAAACACTTCTTAGCTTCTGCAAATAAAATTAATCAGAAAAATATAGTAATCAGTCAAAATGTAAACATTTATCCCTCTGGATATTATATAGCATTTTAATGGAACATTTCCTTAAAGGATGTCTTCAAATTCTGTCTGGTTTTCCATCCACTCATTCAAAGAAATGTTTGGCAATGAAACTAAGTAGCTGCATGACAACCTGCTGAAGTGTTTCAGAGCCAGAAATTTCAGTATTTCCTACCTTTTTTACAGAAGACTTAGAAATTCTTGGATATTATTCCTAACTAACTGTGGGGAAAAAAAAGCTCTACAAAACTTAATTGCTTTATTACAAACAACTCTGTCCAAAAGTATGAGAGTTTATCTATTTCCCTTTCTAATATAACAGAGTAAGCTTTGTGATTATCTATATAAATGTTCAATTAGCCTTAATGATATTTTATGGTGATTAGATTCACAGGCTGAACAGTATTATTAGTGTTACTCGTGGGGAAAAATAAGGAGAAAAGTAATTCTAACTTTGTATGCACAGTGAAGGACTCTGAACTAGCTTGTATTACAGAGGAAAGAGATCTTAGAGTTATAATACATTATTCCATGAAAATAGAGTAATCATCTTAATGTTCAGAGGCAGCCAAACAAGCAAATTGAGTATTAAGATTTATTAGGAAAGAAATGGAGAACTAATCAGAAAACAATGTTGTGGCACTGTAGAACACAGAGTGTTCCTGGAACATGAATTTGTGTTTATTTCTCTTCCCCTGATAAAAATAAATAAATAAATAAATAAATAAATAAATAAGATAAAACTTGGAAAAGGTACAGAGAAAAGCAACAAGATGAGCAAAAGTAGAAGAGTTTCTATATAAATAACAATTAAAATCACTACATTTTTGTCATCTTAGGAAAGATTTAAATAATCTTTAATATAATAAAGGTCTATCAAACTAGCAATGTCCCAGAAAAGTTGAAACTTTTTTTTTTGCAGAGTTTTATACTTTAAGAAACAGGAGGCAGAAGGTGAAATTATCAAATGTCATTCTGAAAAACTTTTCCACATAAAGTACTGTTACATGATGGAACTCACCGCAATAATATATTGTGCATGAAAAATTTTATATGAGTGCAAAAGCAATTATGAAAATTAATGGAAGATGAGCAACCAAGAGTTATTAAACACATGTAACTCAGCAACTCATATCACTGTCTCGGATGGACCAATCAGTAGAGTCCAGAAAAGTGTAACACAAAATATTGCAAAACACTTAATTTGTTCTTTCTAAAATCTTATTATTAGTCATTCTTGGTGATAGAATTAGTCTGATTAGCACATGATGAGGACGTCATGTTATTGCAGGAGAAAGAGGGTAAAGAGAAAATAATTCTTCAAATATTATATAATAATTTTATTTAAAGATATTTATTTTATTATAAATTATTATATAATAATTATAACAATACTATTTATGATTATGTTAAACTGGGAGGTGTTGTTGACTTTCTCAAGAGACAAGAGGCCATGAAATTTAACAAGACCAAATACCAGATTCTACACCTGGGGTGGAGTAATGCCAGGCACAAGTATAAATTGGGAGAGGAGTGGCTGGAAAGCAACCCTGCAGAAAGGGATCTGGGGGTGCTGGTTGACAGAAGGCTCAATATGAGTCAGCAGTGTGCCCTGGCAGCCAAGAGGGCAAACTACATCCTGGGGTGCATCAAAACACAGCATAACCAGCTGGTCAAAAGAGGTGGTTATCCTGCTGTATTCAGTGTTAGTGCAGCCTCACCTGGAGCACTGTGTGCAGTTCTGGGCCTCACAATTTAAGAAGGATGTGAAGGTCCTTGAATGCATCCAGAGGAGGGCAACAAAGCTGGTGAAAGGGCTGGAAGGAATGTCCTATGAACCACAAAATCACAGAATGGTAGGGATTGGAAGGGACTTCTGGAGATCATCTTGTCCAACACCCCCTGCTTGAGCAGGTACACCTAGAGCAGGGTGCACAGAACTGTGTCCAGGCGGGTTTTGAATGCCTTTCTGGGCAGCCTGTTCCACTGCTCTGTCACCTTCACAGTAAAGAAGTTTTTTCTCATATTCAGGTGGAACTTCTTGTGTTCCAACTTGTGCCCATTGCCCCTTGGCCTGTCATTGGGCACCATTGAAAAGAGCCCAGCCCCATTCTCTTGACACCTGCCCTTAGATATTTATAAGTATTGTCAAGATCCCCCCTCAGTCTTCCCTTCTTCAGGCTGAACAAACCCAGGTCTCTCAGCCTTTCCTCATAAGAGAGATGCTCCAGTCCCCTGATCATCTTGGAAGCTCTCTGCTGGACTTGAGGAGTGGTTAAGGACTTTGGGCTTGTCTAGTTTGGAGAAAAGGAGGCTGAGGGGTGACCTCATTGCCTTCTACAGCTTCCTGAGGAGGGGAGGTGGAGAGGGAGGTGCTGATCTCTTCTGCCTGGTATCCAGTGACAGGACGTGTTGGAATGGTTCAAAGCTGCACCAGGGGAGGTTCAGACTGGATGTTATGAAGAATTTCTTTACTGACAAAAAAGGAGTCAAAAACACTGGAACAGGCTTCCTAGAGAGATCGATGCCCCAAGCCTGCCAGTGCTTAAGAGGCACTTGGACAATGCCCTTAATAACATGCTTTAACTTTTGGTCAGCCCTGAATTGCTCAGGCAGTTGGACTGGATGGCTGTTGTAGGTTCCTTCCAATTAGAACTATTCATTTTCATATTACAACAGCAGTCATTAATAAGTTAAATGTCTTAAAATATAATATCCTTAAATGTGACCTATGGATAAGATGTTACCTAATTTCCACAGCATGGGTGTTTCGTGATGCCTATTATTCCATTACTAAGATAATATACCCATTAAAAACTGAAATTTTTATTCTATTCTGTTCTATTCTATTCTTCTATTCTATTCTATTCTATTCTATTCATCTCGTTTCTATTCTATTCACCTTTGATCACACAGCTGCCAAGCTGTGGCGATACTTAAGCCATGCATTCTCCTACATACACCTGCATTAAGTTATTATCAGAGTTAACAAAAGTATATTCATCTTCTTAAATAGCATCTAGGAACTTATTCAAGTCCCTTCAAAATCTTCTATTCCTCAGAAGGACAGGTACCAATGACGGCACACACAGGCTATTAGAAAACAGAGACAGGTGCCAGTAATCCATTTATCTCCTCTACTTTCCCATTAGCCCTGTCCTCAGCTACTGAGGGACAAGAAGGTCCATACTTGTGTCTGGATCCTGACTGTGATGTTGTCTTTCTCTTGCAGCATAAAGGAGTGAGGCTTTGCTTTGAAGCACAATAAATGTCAAGGGACTGATAGAAAGGAAAAGTCAAAAAAGCCAGGTTAAATGGTGCCTAGAAACCCTTGTAAAATGCCAGTGGCAGATGCAAACATAAAGTATCTGTGTGCGTGCTCCCCTGTCTCACTTTTCAGCCATCCAGTATGTCTTTCTTCAGACACTTATCTTTGCAAATATGCATGGCATGAGGAGGAGGCACTGCAATCTTTTAAACTCTTTCCTAGCCTTATTCCTAGAGGGCTTACAGAGAATATTGCTTGCTCTCTCTCCCCCTCCTCCCCAAACTTCTCCCCCTTCCTTCCTTCCTTCCTTCCTTCCTTTCTTCCTTCCTTCCTTCCTTCCTTCCTTCCTTTCCTTCTTCTTCTTACATAAAATGTCAAGGCAAGCTCACACAACATCTTGGGTTTCATTTTTTGGCTTCCTCTTACTCTGCTTCCTCTTTTTGGAGCCAAAGAGACCACAGATCTGGCTTGAGCAGGCAGGACTCTTTAGTTCTCTTCACTGACTGTCTAAAGCATCCCAGGAAGAGTGGGAAGTGGGCAGGTTGTATCTGCAACCCCCTCGTCTGCACTATTCAGATCTGCTCTGCTTCTTGGATTTTCCCCCTCCAGGTCTTTGAGAAACTGGAATTCTGCAGACAGCTGCTCACTCAGGAAGGCAGCAATGCAGCTGCTGTTTCTACTGCAGCCAGCAAAGGGAAACTCCTTAGTACTTTTTCATGAGAGTGCTAACCACCACCTTCTACCCAGACGTTATGTGAAGAAGAACAGAGTTGACATTAAAAAGTTGGAGTTAAGGAGAAAAGACAATGATGGAGCTCTGCAGAAACTCCATCTCTGGGTTCTGTCACCAAGGTGTATCCTCTTTCTCCCTGTCCCATAACAAGAGAGAGGTTTTGCACTTGGACCACTGCTTTGACCAGAGAAAACATGCCCTTCTATCCCTCACAACAATGGCACAGACCTGCAGAGAGAGTGGGACTGACTGCAGATGGCACTGGTATGGCATCCAGGGAAACACCCACAAGTACTTGTGACCAAAATCAGCTTGGTAAAGCTGCTGGAAAGCAGCATGGCAGAAAAGGCCCTGGGGGTCCTGGTGGACAGCAAGCTGAACAGGAGCCAGCAAGGTGCCCTTGCCACAAAGGTGGTGAGTGGTACCCTGGGCTGCACTAGGCAAAGCATTGCCAGGGGCTGGAGGGAGGTGACCCTTCCCCTCTGCTCAACACTGTGCCCAAGTCTGGGGTCCACAGTAAGAAACTGCCATGAACATACTGAGGAGAGCCGCCAGTGCCCCACCCCTCCCACCCCGTGCCACACACACACAGCGTGACTGTTGAGGACAGAATGGGATGCTGACTTGAGCTGGTGCTGGCCTGGCAATGGCTCCAGTGCCTGCAGGGGCAGTGCTGTATCAGCACAGATCAGCACTGGGGAGAGTCAGGCTCTTGCCAGGGAGCACAGCCAGGTACCTTGCAGCCTTGCTTGGGCTGGCTGGGCAGTAGCCTGGATGATTTTTTTATTATTATATTTTTTTGATTTTAGATATGGTTGAAACAGATGAATGTCAGTGTATGGTAGAAAAAACATAGGCAAGAATACATCAAGCCCATGAAAACACAGCCATCCTGCACAGTTACTCTGTCATCATTTTAGCATGTTTCTAATGTTTATTACTAGGCATTATTATTATAATATAAGAAAATGTAAGAAAGTAACTGATTTGGTCACCAAACCCAATGAGCTATTAAATAGGTAGTAGTAATCTTGAAAGACATTCATATGTGCTGGTTTTGACTGGGAAAGAGTTAATTTTTTCCATAGTAGCCTGTATGGGACTATGTTTTGGATTTGTACTGTAAACAGTGTTGATAAAACAGGGATTTTCTTTTTTTATTGCTGAGCAATGCTTATATAGAGTCAAGGCCTTTTCTTCTCACACCACTTGTCCTGGTTTCACTGGGACAGAATTAATTTTCTTCCTGGCAGCTGGTATAGTGCTGTGTTTTGGATTTAGTTTGAGAATAATGTTGATAACACACTGATGTTTTAGCGGTTGCTAAGTAGTGCTTACACTAGTCAAGGACTTTCCAGCTTCCCATGCTCTGCGAGGTTGTTGTGGTTTAACCCCAGTCAGCAACTAAGCACCACACAGCTGCTCGCTCACTCCCCTCACCCCTGTGGGATGGGGGAGAAAATCGGAAGGGCCAAAGTAAGAAAACTCGTGGGTTGAGATAAGAACAGTTTAATAATTAAAATAAAACAGCAATAATACTACTAATAATAGTAATAATATAATGAAAAGATAAATAATGAGCGGGAGAGAGATGAAACACTGGAAGAAGGGGAAAAAAAAAAAAAAGAAAAAAAACCCAAAACTAAACAACAAGTGCTGCAACCGTTCACCACCCGCCGACCGACGCTGCCGGTCCCCGAGC
The DNA here is from genome assembly GCA_031468815.1 of Morus bassanus. Taxonomy (NCBI): domain Eukaryota; kingdom Metazoa; phylum Chordata; class Aves; order Suliformes; family Sulidae; genus Morus; species Morus bassanus. The sequence continues at coordinate 39,188,138 of CM062568.1, read as the reverse complement.
CACGATCGCTGCTTCCCCCTGCCAACTCCCCCCGGTTAATATACTGGGCATGACGTCACATGATATGGAATACCCTTTGGCCAATTCGAATCAGCTCTCCTGGTTGTATCCCCTCCCCTCCCGGCTTCTTGTGCACCTGGCAGAGCATGGGAAGCTAGAAAGTCCTTGACTAGTGTAAACACTACCCCGCAACAACAAAAACACCAGGGTGTTATCAACATTATTTACATACCAAGTCTAAAACACAGCACTATACTAGCTACAGTGAAGAAAATTAACTATCCCAGCTAAAACCATGACACAGGTGCACAAGCTGGATGCATACACCCTTGAGTGGTGTTTAGTTGGTGGCTGGTGTCAAATCACAACATCATAATGTTTAAGTAACATAAAATATACAAAATGAACTCTAGTAATATAATGGTCTTACTCCATAGTGATATTACATTTTTATTTATGTTCCAAAAAAACAACAGACCTCTTAGTCTAACATCAGTACCAATAAAAGTTGTGGAGAAGATAATCCTGGGTGTTGTTGAAAGGCATTCAAAGGACAGAGCAATCATCAGGCACAGTCAACATGGGTTCAGGAAGGGAAAGTCCTGCTGAACCAATTTGATATCCTTCTACGATATGGTCATCTGCCTGATGGATGACAGGAAGGCGATGGATGTAATTGCTCTAGATTCTAGCAGGGCTTTTGACACTGTCCCTGACAGCATCCTTCTGGAAAAGCTGTCCAACTGTGAGATTGTCATGGTTTAATCCCATCCAGCAACCAAGCACCACACAGCTGCTCGCTCACTTCCCCATGGCAGGATGGAGGAGAGAATCAGAAGAGTAAAAGTGAGAAAACTCGTGGGTTCGGATAGGAACAGTTTAATAGGTAAAGCAAAACCTGCGCACACAAGCAAAGCAAAACAAGGAATTCATTAACTCCTTCCTATCGGCGGGCAGGTGTTCAGCCATCTCCAGGAAAGCAGGGCTACATCACGCATAACAGTTACTTGGGAAAACGAATGCCATTATGCCAAACATCCTCCCCTTCCTTCTTCTTCCCCCAGCTTTATATGCTGAGCATGATGTCATATAGTATGGAATATCCCTTTGGTCAGTTTGGGTGAGCTGTCCCAGCTGTGTCCCCTCCCAGCTTCTTGTGTACCCAGCAGAGCATGGGAAGCTGAAGAAGTCCTTGACTAGTGTAAGCACTACTTAGCAACAACTAAAACATCTCTGCATTATCAACACTCTTTTTTGTACAAATCCAAAATACACCCCCATACTAGCCGCTATGAAGAAAATTAACTCTATCCCAGCTGAAACCAGGATGGAGATGAGCAGGTACATAGTGTACTGGGTGAAGAACTGGCTGAATGGCAGGGCTCAATGGGTTGTAGTGGATGGGGCAACATCTGGCTGGCAACCAGTCACCAGCAGTGTTCCCCAGGGCTCAGTGTTCTGTTCAACATTTTAATCAATTAGTCTGGACAGAAGAAGACTGAGGGACAACTTCATTGCTCTCTACAGCTTCCTGTGGAGAGGAAGTGGAGAGGGAGGAGCTGATCTGTTCTCCCTGGTATCCAGTGACAGGACAGGTGTGAATGGCTCAAATCTGTGCCAGAGAGGTTCAGACTAGGTATTAGGAAACATTTCATTATAACACAGTAATGGTCTGCTTTAACCCTTGTGAAGCTTGAATATAGCAAGATACAAAAACTCTAGATGGCCTGACAGAGTATGCCAGTGGTTATTTTATAGAATATGGTTGAAGACAGCAGCCGAATATACCTTGGAAAGTATGAATGTAGGGAAGAAGTAAAAGTAAGGAGAAGTAGTAAGGAGGTAAAAATAGATATTTTAATTGATTTAACAAGTGCCACACATTCATCCTTATGAAAAGAAAACATCTTCACCAGTCCTTATAAATTCCTGTGTCCCAGGTGGCTGCATGAGCCAAATGGTTGATTAAAAAGTAAAAGTAAGAATGGAGGGAATTAAGATCCACAATTATATGACTAAAGGAAAGATAAGGTTACAATAATTTTTCTGTGACTGAGCAGGTGGTTGAAGAAAACTAATCCATGGATGTTAGGATATAGATTTTGAAAAGCCTTAGGAACTACAACTAAATTTGCAGATAAAATCTTTTTCTTCTAAAGTTTCTCAGTTATAAGTTTAAAAAGATAAAATCACTGACATACTACAGAGAGAAATCACATTCCTCCAAAAATACTTTTGGTTGCTTTTAAATTACAATGACATTATGCACATTCCTAGAATGAAGCATATGGATGAATGTGAGTAGCTTTAGAGGCTTATATTGAAAGTCTGGGGACTTATTTATTGATTTATATAAAATAAAGAAGTATCTTACAAAAATTGTCTTCATATAAGAATATATACTGGACAATTACAGCTTTTAAAGAGACTCTTTTCCCTCACCTCAAAGGTTTACTTTCTGCTCTTTCTAACTCCTCACAATTGTCAAGGTATTCAAGGCAATAGAAATTGTCCATACTTTTTTTTTACATATTCACACCTGTTAAATTTTGTTTAATTTTGACTTAATAACAGAGAAATCAAGTAACAGCAACTGTACCTCAGATCAATTCAAGTCAAAAGTATCTGTTTCTGAAGGAGTGAAAAAACAAGAAGAAAAAGATCCATCCATGACTAAGACAGGCAACAGATGATCTGTCCAGACAGGTTACTCATGGAGATGTGTGTTCGGTGTTGGAGGTTAGAGAGAATGAGCAGGAAAAGTGACAGATCCCCAGCCAAAGCATTCACAAGCAGTACCCAGGCACTGCAAGGAAACTCACATGCCCACCTTCTGCCTTCTGCTACTGACTGATGACACTAGTCCCTCTGAGCTGACCAGCTGCAGAGATAAAAGCCCAGTTCCAAAACAAGTCTATGCAATTTAATTCCACAAGACAAACCTGAAGCTGACCTTGCCTAATCCATGGCAGAGTTTGTGCATTCGGCCTTGAGACTCACCCTCTGTTGCAGACAAAATTTGCTTTCAGAGCTAACTCACTCCATGAGACAAATGGACTGAGGGTAAAACTGAATAAAAATTTTAGTCCCCAGTTATAGTGATTCAGACCACTGAAAGACTGTTTAATCACACTCTAAATCTGTAAAGTCAAACACAGAATGTGATTTTTCTAGGATGAAAACAGAGAAAAATATCAGATCAGATACTGTGATTAAAAATCAGAAAAGAAACTGTGGAAATACTAATAGTCTGAGGTTTATTGCAAGTAGTTATTTATGGCACCTGTAGCAGTCTGTCTGTGACTGATGCAGTTTAACTGAAGAGAGTTCTCAAAAAAACTTTAGTTTATATCCAGGGAGTTTTGCCTCTGGTGTTTTAGAGACTTTCATGTCTGTAACATAAAACCTAAAAAACTGTTTTTGCATTAGAATTATTTTAACTATTAACCCTATTATTAAATATAATTGACATGAAATAGCATGTGTTTTCAAGTGACTGCATAAATGCATAAGCTTCAGTTTTCTTTTATTTCCTCAAACAAATTATTTTTATTTATTTTGTACTATAGAGGAAATGTGTGGAGACCAGAAAGTGCAAATATTACAGGGCACAAACTAATGTAATTTTTAACAATTTTAGTAAAGATGTTTGTAAACCACTTGGGAAAGAAAAAGTTATAGCAAAATGTTTTTCATAAATACCTGTCACGCTGTTACAATAAACCTTGTTTTCAGTATCTTGTAGCATTTCCATGGCAGTGAAAGTCAGCTAGGTGAGCGAATTAAGCGACACCAGAGGGAATTTGTAACAGAGCCAAGAACAGATCTTATGAATTTACTGCTCTGTACTGAGGCTGTTAGGGTATATCTTTATATTATGCTCTATGGTACGTCTTTAGATGCTGAGCATTTTTCAAGTGAAATTTGAAAATAATTCTATTTAATAATTTTATGTCAATTTTACTCTTTTGTATTCTAAAGGTATGTCACATTTGTAATCAGAAAAGTGATTACTAACCAAGGTATCTCGAGTCCTGACAGCAACAAAACTGTCCTGATTCAAGCCAGTATGTGTGTATGAGGTCCTGAGGCATACATGTTTTTTCAGTACTTCAGCTGGTGAGATAAAGGCAACTTTAGTATGCCTACAGGTGCTACAGCTACCTTCTGTAAGTGTGGTACATATCTAGCCTTAAAGTGATTTATAAGGAGATTAATGAAGACAGTCAGTTATATTTCATTAGAGAACAGTTTATTTAAAACAGAAAAAATATTAGAATAACTGGCACCATCCGTCCTCTGAGTGTCCTGGAGCAGTGAGCCTTAAGGGTACGTCTGTATTAGTGAATTAAATGTCCCTCACCAAGGCCATGGTGTGTCTTGTCTCCATTTGGCAAAATGTCTTCCCTTCCGAAACAGGTAGCTCCTGTTATCCCTGTGTCATCCCTGAGCAAGGCTCAGGCAGTGTCTGGGAGAATATTTGTTTCACAAGCCAAACCTGCATCAAGGAGCTCATGGACAGTTGTGCTTGAGGCAATGCTTGAACCCACCACCACTGTTTATTTAACTAGAACAGACATATCATACAAGTCTGGGATGGCCAAGTCAGCACCAGTTTCTCTGGTGGTGTTCTCCAGGTACAAGATGACCATGGCTTTTGGGTGCCCAGATCCACATCAGCACAGGCAGCGGAAAGCAAAGCACTCAGAGGCCAGGGGTACAGAGAAGATCAGATTTGCAAGTGGGGCAGTGAGGAAATGGGTGGAGATGCTTACAAGCAATAAGGCAGGGTCTGGCCAGTGTCAGTTAAAAAAGATCTGCACTGACGCATGTTATGAATCTGGTAAATCATTGTTATTCAGTGGAAAAGTGTTCATAAGGGAAATTTCTGACCAGCTTTGTCACTGTGTATGTATTGAACCAAATCTCACTGCTTTCCATCATCAGCCTTCTTCCCTTCTGCTTTTCTGCATCTCTAGAGCAGCAAACAGAGCTGCCACTACCCTATAGAAAAGACTGTCATCTGGTTCCACTATCTAGTCCACACCACCTTTCTTAGTAAAAACATAGAAAGGAGAAAGTCAAATTTGGTCCATGACCTATGAAGACTCCTGGACATGCAGCAGTTCCCACTACACCAGAAGGAGGTTAGGGCAACAGAATGGCTGTCAAATGCATTCTGAGGTGGGGAGAACCAAGCCCTCCTGCCTGTGGTGTAAGTTGCTCCTCACAAAACTCAAGGAGGGCCAAAGATACTGATTTTTCTGTCTTTAAGGTGTGTTGAACATTTTTGAAAAACATGTTTCAAGGACTTCCAAGTAGTAAATGCTAGAAACTTATTGTTTTATCCTTGTTATTAAACATTAGTGTGTGTTTTTACTCTCATTAATCTTACCGGATCTTTACTTAAGTAGGTCAAGGCTGCTCCATAGTAGATGCAATAAACAAATCTGTATGTGTTTCTTACTCCTACGGTATAAATCTATGAATTAACTTCTGTTTTCTTTTGAAGAAGGTATTTTCTATTTGTTTGTTTTATGTGTATATGTTCTGTTCTCATTATAAATATGAGAACAGTGATGATATATGTATATATTGTGGTTTATGTATATATCATCACTGTTCTAATTTCTCCCTGTACCTGCAACTGAAAGATATGTGAATTTGGAGAAAATGCTTCCTCCTCCTTATCTTTCCTGTCAATTAGTGGGTTTGGCTAGTTCTTTTATTTAGAACATCAAATGTTTTGGGCTAATCTTTCTTTCATTTACTAGTTCATAGGGTCGTTACAAAGTCTTGAACGTGTTTGTCCATGCTGTGGTTTATATCTGCTTGCAGTGATGTATGACTGGCACTGTGCTGTCTGCATTTTTGTGTTTATATATCAACAGAGTATTTATTGTAAGATAATTCCCTGTCTCTAAAGAAGTAACATTTTCTACATCTTGACTTAAATCTTCTTACTTGGATTCCATATTCTCTGGGAGAAAATATTTTGATATCTTGAAGATTAAATCCAGATATATTTGAAATTTAATGAAAAATATGAAGTAGGTAAAAGGAACAAATCAATTTTTGAGCCTATAAAAACGTGTGCAACACTTGTCTTCTCTATTTGCAATTAATAGGCAATCACAATAATTTGCTGAACACATCAGCCACAGTGGAAAATGTTTGTATTAACAAATACATGGATTAAAACTGATGCACTGATGTGTAAACGTGTGTTTATTTCACCAGAAATTTCAAATTAAGAAAGACACTTTCTTTAGACATCAAATCCACTCCTGAAAAATATGAAGTGAAACCCATGAAAACACCTTGATTATGCATATCTGCCTTTAGGGATCAACAGATTTCACCTGCTGGAAGCATTTACAACAAATCTTTAAGGCAGTAAAAGTGCCTTAAATTGGTATAAAAATTACATTAACATTTGAAGAAAGGTAACCTCAAACTCATACTGCTGCATGCAAGCCAAGGCATACATTACAAAGTAAGATAAAGTGACACAGTCACTAATAGGTTATTTATAAGGGAGAAGTTGTCTGAAAAGATTCATAATGGAATATTGACTTTCTCAAATTTAGGCCACTAATTTTCCTCCACCAATTAATTATTTTTATTTCTATGTTTTGGGAGTGCAGGTATTTCATTGCATATTACATGTATCTACTCATTGGTGTATGTATAGCACATGATTACATACAGAAAAGTGAATAACTGCTACCAATATGCATAGCCATAACATAATGTGAATAATAGTTATGATTTTATTTTTAAATCATTAAGGGAAGATGCTGCTTAACAAAATTGAAACAGCCTGTCATAAGTGAACTTAAATAATAGAACAAAATAAGAAAGTTAACCTGCTCCTAGAGGTAATCAGTTCTAAAAGTCCATGTAAGAAAATAATATTAAAATTATAAAAATAACATACAAATCAAAATAAAGTAAAACATTAAATGAAGTGTTGAAATATTCTTAAATTAAAACATTGAGCACGCAATGGAAAATAAAATATGCATTAAAAATCCAAGTATATTTCCAAAATATGCATTTCAATAAAAAGAAAAACTTTATTTTTTGAAAAACTTATTAAGACGAAGCATTCCAGACATCAGTATTCTGCTTTGGGAGAAGAGAAAAAGGCCTAGCTTTTGAAGACAGCTGAATATCTTTTATCAAAGAAAGGCGAAATTCACTTATGGAAAATCCCTCCCTGTACAGAACCCTGGGACATGTTCTGGTTTCCTCTTTCCATTAGTTCAAAACAAACCTGCCAGACCCAACTAAGGCATTGCTCAAGTGTGCACAAGGGAGATTCTTCTTTCTCCTGGTGGAACAATTTTTTTCAACAGTGCCACTTTAAGATTGCTAAATGCTTGTAGTAAATAGTATAATGACTACTGGGACCTCATGAAATTCCTAGAAATTCAGACCATGCAGCTACAGATTTATGCTTTAACATTTGTTTTCTTTCCTTTTTTTTTTTTAACTACTGAATGTAGTTTGTTTCCTCTAAACTAGATTGCATACAGCAAGTTGGTTTGAAAAAAAAAGATTTCTTAATTAAACATTAAATAAAAGTCTTCTTGTGTGTTGACTTTTTTGTTTAAAGTAATGGTAAAAATGTGCTATATTTATACAACTTTAAGTGTTAAAACTTTTTTTTCCTCTCTCTTTGGAGCAAAGACAGATGTTAAAGGAAAATGGATTCCTAAAAAAAAAAAAAAAAGATGTCTGTGCAGCAGAGGAAGAACAGTAATTTATATTGTATAGTATCTTGTATTTTACATTCCTTTACATTATTCCTTTGCTTAAAATAATTACATTTCTGCTAGATATCACAATGCAGAGGTGATATAACCTGCACACAGTGAGACATGAAAACAGACTAAATAAGAGATTTAGTAATAGAAGTACATTCTCTGGAATATTTTTACCACAAGATAGTAGATTAAATTGTCCTGACTACAATACAAGCTACAGTGAAATTAAGGAGTATAGATGAATAATAGTCTTCCATATCATTTTAAACGCTTTCTGGGAAAGAATTAAAGTAATTTGGCAAGCAAAATAGCTTTGGCAATTCACAGGAAAATGAGGAGAAAATAAGACTTTATGTTCTGCTTTACAAACAGCAACTAACAAGTATATGAATATTAAGCAATGTTCTTACAAATACTAAAATTATTGCTAACTCGGATGAAGGAAATTACCCACAATGGAAGAATCTAGCCTTAAACATTAGCACAAATCTTCACCAAGGTCAAAACAAAATGACTGCAAACTGAAAATATGAAGACAGAGTCAGATTCACTGTGACTTGCTCAAGTTTATACATAGGAGACCCCAACTACAAGCAAGAGTATGTTGAACATGTTTTGCAGATAAATTAAGTTGGTCAGTGAAGAGACAATATAGTTTATAAATTCTAGAATTAAAAAAAAATATGAAGCACAATCAGAGAGATTTTTTCATTAGTGGTGAACAACATAATGATTCCAGTCAAGGAATACAGGTAAGACCTTATCTTCCTTCAATCACTTCACAGAGCAGACACCCACTGGTCACAATCTTGATGATTTATGACTGTTTAATTGAGGGGCCAGGATTCTCACATGCCAGGTAATAGGAAAATGGGGTGAAAAATTTAATGGAGAGCTGACCTTGGAAACAACTTTGTAGGCAAGCAGCATGAGAGTACCATTACCTAAGCGTTACACTAGTACAGCCCATAGAAAGGGACTACAGAGGTGGGCCAGTGATAGCAGTAAGGAGGACAAAGAAGATGGGCTTCCTAAGGAGACAAACCACAGGCTAGCCCTGATTAGGAGACCTATACATTCCTTGTCACATCCAACAAAGGAGTTAATTGCTGGAGAGAGAAGCTACTATTAGATATCTTCTACTGGACAGGTATCCAGGAGCCAGGCTAAGCTAGGTGCTACGGTTTTCTCCAGAAATTACACAGCTTTACATGTACATTTTGGTATCTGGCATGCTTCAGAAAATCCCACTAGTTGTATCCTGGGGATAGAAAATCTGTTCTATAGCTGCTACATACTTATCAAGAGCTGTGAATCTGATCTAGGCTATATCTGTACTCACAACCTACAAGCACATGCTGCTTTCAAGAGACCCAAGTGCTTATCATCTCTGTCTGTCACATCCTGAAATCGCTGTTTCTTTCAGCAGTTAGGAAGGAATCTCTCTGGAAACCATGCAATCACAGTGAAAGAAATGGCTACACAACTGCCAGGAGGGAAGCAGGACTTCCTCTAACAAACTCATGAAGTCTAGAAGCAGCATAACTAAACAGAGCAATTAATCCTCCCTCTCATCCCATCTTCCCCATGCCAATAAGGCAACACACATATATATATAAATTGTCTTTAATTTTAAAAGTACTGTTTCAGCTCAGTTGCTCAGCTATCAATATCTGGAAGTTTAATCATTTAATTTACTGTAACAAATGTGATAAGATAAACAGCTATAAAGGGAAAGACACATTCTGTGTACTGTGCATTTAAAAAGAGAAGGAGTCTTAGTTTACTATTTACAGTTCTCATACAGCACAATTAATTTCCTGGGTCTTCTCCTTTTGTGTGTCTTCATCACTGGTTTCAAGCTGATCTTTAACTAACTGTACAACTTCGCAGCCATTGTCAAACCTATGTCCCCAGTTTTCACCAGCTGATGTTCTGGTTCTTGAATTTGCTGTTTCCTTGTCATTTTATGTCTCAACTTGCAATAAACGATTGAAAGGATATATGGCACACTTTTTTTATTGTTATGTGCTCTTATAAGTCAAGTATTAAAGGATGTTTTATCATCCCTGTGCATCTTACATAGTGCCACATCAAGTTCACTTCACGAACAAACATATTAGTTTTAATTAATACCAGAAGCACAAAATGCACCCTTTGAATATCTTCATACGAGATAACAGCCAGCCATGTTTATTTTCTTTTTAAAACTACATTGGCATCAATCTGAGAGCAATTAGGGAGCACATTGCTCCCTAAGCACTAATCAATATTACTTTGGAGTATACGAAGCAAATAATGGCTGCTGAGCTCTTACTAATGCCAAGGACTTCTCTCAGAAGTTTTATTGATTTTATTGACTGGTGAGTGACTTAACATTAATTGGCACTGTGGGAATCAGAAGTAATAATGAATGCCTTGGATTTGTATTTTGATTTGTGGTTTGCTGTGGAATCTTGAACAGAAAAAAGACTTGGCAGAAAATAATTTAGCTTTATATAGAAACTTACATTTATCTGTCATTAAACTGTGCAGTGTGTGAGCTATGTAGTTTAATCTGAAAACAGTTTGTTACATCTGAAGAGAAAGAGTTCTTATTAATTCCAAAGCTGTATAGTTTGCTTTTAAAAATATTTACTATGGTGCCCAAAACTACAGGGTTACATTCTTACAGAATTATTTTATTATTCGTCTGTACTCTAAAGATATACTGGCAATATATGCATCTTTCTCAAATGGGTCAAATAGCTTTGGCCACAAAATGCAGCCATCTGCACTGAGAAATCCGTTAAAATGGTACTAGAGCTCTAAAGCAAATGGAGCTGATGTTGTGATAAGTACACCTCAGGTCTGTCAGGTAGAAATAACATATGTAATTAGTTTTTAAATGCTACTCTCGAGTCCTATGTATTTTTGTAGGTAATGATGTAAAGGAATGCCCTAAAACAAATGACCGAGTATATATACCAAGTCTTTCCTTTTAGTGGCACACCACTGTGTGGAAGGGTGGACAACAATTGTATTAAAGGCTACCTGAGGACATATTAATGGGAAATGGTATCTGTGACAGAAATTCCTCCCAGTCTTCTGGCACAGCCATTCTGCAAAATGCCAGTATGTCAAAAGACATGTAACCAGAACAAGGCATGGGAGAAGCCAGAAAATAAAGATCTTATATTCTTCATCAAACACAGCCAAGGTGAGTGGCTCTGGATCTGGCCCAATTTGCAGCAGAGCAGCAGATCTTGGTGTGCAGGGTTTTTCCTGAGGCAGGGAAGCACCGGGGCAGCAGAGAGACCCGCCAGTTGCTGGCAGCTTTCATGGGAGATGCTGATGAGGTGAGGGCATTGCTAAAGAAATGGCAGCCCCTCTCACACCTATAAAAATCAACCTGGGGAGCACGAGCGACCAGGAGTGCTGCCAACAGAGCAGGCAAACAGAGCATGGAATGTCAGCCAGGATGTGGCATGGCAGTTCGGGCACACAGGAAGGGCATAGTCACCATACCAGCTCAAAAGGTGAGTTCATTTGGTAGTCATCATCCTTTCAGTAGGAACTTAGCTGTGATATCCACCCGGCAGAAAGCTATGCCCTCTGCGCTCACCAGAATGGACATGACAACCCCGACAGAGCTCCCAAGAAAACATGCAGCCAGCCAGGTCTCAGGCTGCAGGGAGTGCCAGGGACTTTCACTGGTAATGGATGGCAGCCGTGAGAACAGCGGTGTGAGGGGTGCCCAGGTGGATGACTTGCTCAGCACAGTGGCAGAGCTACACGAGGAGGTAGAAAGGTTAAGGAGTATCAGGGAGGCTGAGAAAGAGATAGACTGGTGGTGCCATGCTCTGCCCTCCCTGAAACAGAAACAGGAGCAGCCACCAGAAAAAAAACAAGATCAAGGGGTTCCTGTAACCCTCCCCCACCAGGCAGTAGCTCAAAGGAAATGAGTGAATTGAGGCAAGTCCACGCCCGGGGCAGCAGGCGAACACCCTCCTTGCCCACCTCACCTTGCCAGGTGCCTCTCTGCAGGTGGTGTTGCCAGGATCAGAAAGAACTACCCCCCATATCAAAAATGCCTCCACAAGGAAGAGGAGATGGGTCATAGTTGTAGGTGACTCCCTTCTGAGGGGAACAGAGGGTCCAATATGCTGGACAGACCCTCCTCTTAGGGAAGTCTGCTAGATGATGAAGCTGCAACACATAGTCCAAGGGCAATCAAAAGATTTCAGAGCCATGGGATGGCTCATAAGGGACTCTGGAGCACAGGTTATTTTCTCCTCTCTCGTTCCAGTTGCAGGCACCAACACTGGAAGGAACAGATGCACCCGGTCTATTAATGCATGTCTCTGTGGCTGGTGTCATTGCCACAATTTTGGTTTTTTTTTATAATGGGATGGCCTATACAGCACCAGGCTTGCTGGCACCTGATGGAATTCACCTTTCTTAAAGGGGAAAGAGGGTCTTTGCTCATGAGCTTGCAGGGCTCCTTGACAGAGCTTTAAACTAGACTTGAAGGGGGAGGGGGTTAATATCAGGCTTGCCCGAGGCAAGCTGAGGGGTGACAAGCCAAAGTTAGAGGGATGGGGTGCTAGTGAGGGCACTCAGCCTGTGTATCCGAGATGTGCTGGGTTCGCTGGAGCACAGCTGAAGTTCTACGGAGATGACCTAGGGAGGTAATACTATGGAGGGGCTACTGAGGTAATAGGAGCCAAGAGGGGAACACTGGTCACCTCTAAGAAGGTGACACATGGATGACAGCCCAGCTGAAGTGCCTCTACACAAATGCATGCAGCACGGGCAATAAAAAAGAGAGCTCAAAGCCATTGTACAGGAGGAAAACTATGATATAGTTGCCATCATGGAAACATGGTGGGATGACTCGCACAACTGGAGCACTGCAATTGATGGCTACAAACTCTTCAGAAGGGATAGGCAAGGCAGGAGAGGCAGTGGGGTAGCTCTGTTTGTTAGGGAGTGTTTGGATTATCCAGTGCTTAATGATGGTGGCGATAGGGTTGAGTGTTTGTGGGTAAGAATCAGGGGGAATGCTAACAAGACAGCTATCATGGTGAGAGTCTACTATAGACCACACAACCAGGATAAAGAGGTGGACGAAACATTCTATAAGCAGCTGGGAGAACCCTCACAATCGCTAGCCCTTTTCTCGTGGGGGAGTTCAGCTTACCAGATCTCTGCTGGGAATACAATACAGCAGAGAGCAGTCAGTCTAGGAGGTTTTGGGAGTGTGTGGAAGATAAATTTCTGACACAGCTGGTGAGTGAAACAACTAAGGAAGGCACTCCACTGGACCTGTTGTTCATGAACAGAAAAGGACTTGTGGGTGATGTGATGGTTGGAGGCTCCCTTGGACAAAGGGATCATGAAATGAGAGAGTTTTTGATTCCTGGAGAAGTAAGGAGGGAGGTCAGCAAAACTGCTGCCTTGGACTTCCAGAGGGCGGACTTTGGCCTGTTTAGGAGACTGATCGACAGAGTCCCTTGGGAGGCAATCCTGAAGGGCAAAGGAATCCAGGAAGGCTGGACATTCTTTAAGAAGGAAATCTTCAAGCCGCAGGAGCAGGTCATCCCCATGTGCTGAAAGACGAGCTAGCGGGGAAGACCAGCTGGGCTGAACAGAGAGCTTTGTCTGGAACTCAGACAAAAAAAAGGAGACTTTATAACCTCTGGAAGAAGGGGCAGGCAACTCAGGAGGACTACGGAGATGTCATGAGGGAGAAAATTAGAAGGGCCAAAGCCCAACTAGAACTTAATCTGGCTACTGCTGTAAAAGACAAAATTGTTTCTGTAAATACATTAGCAGCAAAAGGAGGGCTAAGGAGACTCTCCATCCCTTACTGGATGCAGGGGGGAAACACAGTGACTGAGGTACTTAATGCCTTCTTTGCCTCAGCCTTTAATAGTAAGACCAGTTGTCCTCTGGGCACCCAGCCCCCTGTGCTGGAAGACAGGGACAGGGAGCAGAATGGAGCCCCCATAAGACAAGGGGAAATGGTTAGCCACCTGCTACACCACTTAGACACACACAAGTCTATGGGGCCAGATAGGATTCACCCAAGGGTACTGAGGGAACTGGCGGAAGTGCTCATCAAGCCACTTTCCATCCATTATCAGCAGTCCTGGCTAACCAGGGAGGTCCCAGTTGACTGGAGATTACCAAATGTGACAGCCATCTGCAAGCAGGGCTGCAAGGAGGATCCGGGAAAATACAGGCCTGTCAGTCTGACCTCAGTGCCAGGGAATATTATAGAGCAGATCATCTTGAGTGCCATCATGTGGCACATACAGGACAACCAGGTGATCAGGACCAGTCAGCATGGGTTTAGGAAAGGCAGGTCCTGCTTGGCTAACCTGATCCCCTTCTATGACAAGGTGACCCACTTAGTGGATGAGGGAAAGGCTGTGGATGTTGTCTACCTAGTCTTCAGTAAAGCCTTTGACACCATTTCCCACAGCGTTCTCCTGGAGAAATTGGCTTAGACAGATGTACTCTTTGCTGGGTAAAAAACTGGCTGGATGGCTGGGCCCAAAGACTGGTGAATGGAGTTAAAACCAGTTGGAGGCCGGTCACAAGCGGTGTTCCCCAGGGCTCAGTTTTGGGGCCAGTCTTGTTTAATATCTTTATCAATGATCTGGATGAGGGAATTGAGTGCGCCCTCAATAAGTTTGCAGATGATGCCAACCTGGGTGGGAGTGTTGACCTGCTCGAGGGTAGGAGAGCTCTACAGAGGGATCTGGACAGGTTGGACTGATGGGCTGAGGCCAATTGTATGAGGTTTAACAAGGTCAAGTGCCGGGCCTTGCGCTTCAGTCACAACAACCCCATTCAACACTACAGGCTTGGGGAAGAGTAGCTGGAAAGCTGCCCAGATAAAGGACCTGGGGGTGCTGGCTGACAGCCAGCTGAGTATGAGCCAGCAGTGTGCCCAGGTGGCCAAGAAGGTCAACAGCATCCTGGCTTGTATCAGGAATAGTGTGGCCAGCAGGACTAAGGAAGTGATCGTGCCCTGTACTCAACACTGGTGAGGCTGTACCTGGAACATTGTGTTCAGTTTTGGGCCCCTCAGTACAAGAAGGACATTGAGCTGCTGGAGCACATCCAAAGAAGAGCAATGAAGCTGTTGAAGGGTCTAGAGCACAACTCTTCTGAGGAGCAGCTGAGGGAACTGGGGTTGTTTAGCCTGAAGAAGAGGAGGTTGAGGTGAGATCTTATCACCCTCTACAACTACCTGAGAGGTGGTTGTAGCGAGGTGGGTGTTGGTCTCTTCTTCCAAGCAACAACTAATAGGATGAGAGGAAATAGCCTCAAGCTGCACCAGGGGAGGTTTAGACTAGATATTAGGAAATATTATTTCACTTAAAGGGTTGTTAGGAATTGGAACAGGTTGCCCAGGGAGGTGGTTGAGTCACCATCCCTGGAGGTATTTAAAAGACATTTGGATATGGTGGTTTAGTGGTGAACTGGCAGTGTTAGGTTTATAGCTGGACTCCATGATCTTAAAGGTCTTTTCCAACCTATATATTTCTGTGTATTCTGTGTAGGCTAAAGTTTGGGTAAAGCTCCCAAGTAAATCAGTGCTGCCTGGAATAGTCTCTGTATTGTGGCATCTATCAGAGAGCACCTAGAATATTTTCTCTGGTTGGCTGCAAGGATCAGCCTACTGGGAGCTAATTATGTTCTTTTTCCTAAAATGGGGGTCCTGAAATTGTATCACTCCTCATATATTCTCAGGGGATCACAATATTTCATGTACAAATTCGTGTAAGTCACTAGCCTCTGCAGCCTTTTTCTGTCTTTTTCCTTAGACCACTCTGCACCTTCTGCACAGCAAGAGATTGAATGTAGCCTGATAGCTGAATTTCAAAATCTTTGCACATACCCAGCAGAATTTAATTCTAATTTTCTATCTTAGAAAAGATAAGAGGCAAGAAATAGAAATATATATAGATAGAAATAGACAGAATTTTCTATAATAGCATAAAGTTATATCATGTTCTTACATTTATTGAAGGTAATCATTCTCTAGTGGCTTGACTATAAACTGCATGACTAGAATTTCATGATCTAATAGCACTGAAATGGGCATGGTGCCTTTTCCATATGCAAGTATGTATAAACTGTTACCATTCATTTCTACAGAATGTAATAAGGGAAATAGCTACTGATGGAGAGCTTCTATAACTGGAAATGTATATATCAACCTATTCCTGGAAGTTCCCACTTCAGAAGGGGACAGAGAAAAATAACTTGACGAATAGGCTGAGTTTATACCTTCTAGTGATTAGAGCACTAACTGGGAGGAGAAACCTGGCTTCCAAGCATTGCTCAAAGAAGTACTTGTAAATTTTAAATTTAACTTTCAGTGGGCAAATACAGAAGCAGTCCTGGGAGCAGGGCCTGGAAAGGTAGCACAGCTATATGAGAAGGAACAGAGATACACAGGGTACCTAACAGCAGGACTGCACTATTAAAAAAGAAAAGTGTTGTTAATTAAAATCTTCAAGGAACATTAAATACATCTTGTCTCTCCTTAGACCAGTACTCACCCTAAATACCCAGTGCTACCAGTTGACTTAAGTTGCATCATCCAGTTAGGTATGGGGTCTTACACAGAAGAACACCCAGTTCATTGGTGCAGGTCAGGCACAGATGGAAGAGAGGTTGGGAGATATTTAGACTGGAGTACTTCTCTGTGTTTGCTTAAGAACACAGTGCTCCTAGAGATCGTTAATGTTAAGCCACCAGCAGAGAAAGAAGGATTTTCATTTTATTTATTTAGTTATTTTAGATTACAAGCCTTACTACCTCAGTTTTGTCTAAATTATCATTTGGATGCCTGATTCTTACTGACTCTAGCCTTAGGTGCTTTATCATGGGATAGTTTTCAGATAAATTAAATGGATTTATACTGTTTAAATTAATGATAAATTGGCAGACTTTGAAAAATTCAGAAGCCAATTTTCATCCACTATAACTGAGTGGTGAAGTGTGATTTCTGTAAGCATTTTAGAAAATTTTCTGAAATTGGTCTAGTGGTGGAAAAAAAAGATGAAGAGTTTAAGTTTGGTTTGGATAAAAATCAAAAGGCTTGGATCTTTTTTGACATAATTAAAGTAGACTATTAAAATAAACACAGCAATGTGGTAATATCCATCTCCAGGTTTCTTAAAGAAATACATATTTCATACTGGATAGAGCCTTTTCCTTGGTGAATATACTTCACCACACAAAAAGTTGCTGGCAGTGCAAATGCTAGCTAGTGAGAGATATATGTAGATATGTATATCAGTAGGCATGTCTGCAAATTGTCTGTACTATCCCTGAGGGCAAATCCTGGCATTGTTTCATGTGCATACAAAGTAGAAATAATTTTTTAACATCTTTTTTTCTAAGCATATTTATAGGAATAGGATTTTCTTTCAAACTGCAAAAAATATTGGAAAATAAAACAATCTGAAAAAACTTTGGAAGAGTATGAAGAAAAGTAATATTTTATAGGTCAGTCTTTATAATGAGTATTTTACAAGAAAGCTATAGGAAAAGTATGAAAATATAGCTAAGGTTGTAAAACAGTGTTGTGGTTTAGCCCCGGTCAGCAACTAAGCACAACACAGCCGCTCGCTCACTCCCCCACCCTTGTGGGATTCGGGAGAGAATCGGAAGGGCCAAAGTAAGAAAACTCGTGGGTTGAGACAAGAACACTTTAATAATTAGAATAAAACAGCAATAATACTAATATAATGAAAAGGAAAATAATGAGCGAGAGAGAGATGAAACACTGGAAGAAGAGGGAAAAAAAAAAAACAACCCAAAACTAAACAACAAGTGCTGCAACCGCTCACCACCCGCTGACCGACGCTGCCGGTCCCCGAGCCGTGATCGCTGCCTCCCCCGGCCAATTCCCCCCAGTTAATATACTGGGCATGACGTCACATGATATGGAATACCCTTTGGCCAATTTGAATCAGCTCTCCTGGTTGTATCCCCTCCCCTACCGGCTTCTTGTGCACCTGGCAGAGCATGGGAAGCTGGAAAGTCCTTGACTAGTGTAAACACTACCCAGCAACAACTAAAACACCAGGGTGTTATCAACATTATTTGCATACCAAGTCTAAAACACAGCACTATACTAGCTACAGTGAAAAAAATCAACTATCCCAGCTAAAACCATGACAAACAGAAATGTTCTCCTTTTGATCCATGAGTAGAAAGTTAATGTATGTTGTATCACAGTGAAATTCAACCTGCTTGTTACTGGAGGGCAGAAAAGCAATGGACAAATTTGTATTTTAATGCAACTTTTATCAGAGGAGTAACACGTTCCTTTAAAGTTACAAACTTTAAAGACTAATAATTACAGTAAGCCTTCTTGTTTTCATCTCAGTAAGTTAACAACATCTTTTAAAACCAGTTTAACAGACTACAATACATTAAGGAGTTCATCTTTTCAAAGACCTGACTATCTCAGTTGAAAAGACGTGACATCAAAACCTTGAAACACTACATTGCCTTATTCTAAAATGTCTATCAACTACATTAGTAAAAGCATTGAAATAGGACCACTCCATGTATCGAGTGGAAAATTTTTCTTCTGAATTCAGTTGGAAAATGGTCATGATAACATACAAGTAAAATTGTATTTCTGTTACATCCAAAATTAACATTAGGTTAAGAAACTGTTTTTTCTTTATGTATACAGAAAATAATATACAAAAGGAAAGAAGAAATGTATTTAACTCTCAAAGTCTTTAATATCACTTCTATCCATATGCAAAAGATTTGCTTTTTTTCTGACTTCTTTTTTAGCTCTGACTTATTAGGAATAGTGGTGTAGTTCCTAAAAATAATCCCAGCATTTTACTGTGAACTTTTCAGTCCAGAAAGTACCGTGTAATGCTAAAAAATGAAATTTTAGAAAAGTGTCTAATTCAGATCAGAAAATGTCTTCCATCATCTCTAGACAACAATTAAAGTCATCCAGTTGATGAAGAGCTATAATGAAGTGTGGAAGCATTTCACAGAGCGGGGCAGGGTGAAGTTGAACTTTAAAAGTAAAAAAGGAATTTAAAAAAAAAGGAATGTTTTTGAGTTTAGACAACCAAGACAGAAGCTACCAAGGACTGCAGCTCACTTTTGAAAATTTGGCCCTCTCTGTTATTCCCAAACTTTTTTCCAACAAATTGATCTCAGAGTCAGGAATGGATTTTAATAACTCTAACTATTAATTGTGGGAGTGAAATTGCTCAGCTGGTCCTTTTATTCTGTCTAACCAGCAAAACTACTCAGTTAGAAGGTCACTGTTCTAATCTGTGTCCTAACAAAACCTAGCATTTCAGTTTAGGAGCTCTTTTGCTACACAGGGTGCACGCTTAGAGGAAAAGACATAAACAGATCCACCTCAATGCTCTGACCACAGTGAAGGGTCCTGTCACTTGTGTCTATACAAAGCTGTGATACAAGGGACGCACTCAGGTTCTTTTTCACAGACGCATGCCTTAGTAGAGACTTGCTTCGGCTTTCTTTACAGTTCAGCCTTTCCCACCAGTCTTAAAAAGTAAAATTCCTTAGGCCATATCTCTACCCTCTTAGCAGTAAACTTACCTTAAATATGCTGAAATGCTGCTTTAAGATATTCAGATTTCTTTTGGTTTTGTTACTTAAAAACTGTCATTTCAGAAGCATGGCTGTCTTGTTTTTAGTCTCTGGGCCACTCTTGTTTTAGCAGTAGGATTTCTGTAAAATGAAACTCTGCTTGGATTTTCTCAACTCTCCACAGTGCAAATAACCTTCACCACTCACCAACCCGAGTTCCCCTTAAATACCCTCATTCTGTCTCTCATATCACCCCTAACGACAGGGAAAAGATTTAGTTTAAGAGCTAGGTTTGCTGCCTTGCTATAAACCAACCCCTGTTGGCAATGTCTACACAGAACTGTGCTGAGAAAGCTGCTTAGCATACAATAACTTTCCTGTTTCACTTCAGTTTTTGTCTCTCCCTCTCTCCAATTTGCTCCACCTGGCTCATCTACCTGTTCAATCTTGTCAAAGGCCAGACTGTGAGTACTTCTGGGTAGAATGTACACTTTTTATTGTGTGTCTGTTTTCAAGCTACCACAATGAGGCTTTTTACCTTGATTTAATCCTCTATTGCAATGTAATGGTGAGGTGCCATGACAGAAGAATTCTGCAGCTGGTCTCTTGTTCAAAAGAAGCCAACGTAATGTCTTCAGGGCTCTAGGACAACTTGAAAAACAATGCCCATCATAGCCAGAGATTACAGCCTGCAAATGTCCAACTGCAACAGATGGAATCCAACAATGAGTTATCTACTACCTCTCTTGAAGCACGAGCTTAACATTAAAAAAAAAAAAAAAAAGCATTGTTTTGGTAGCCTTTCTTAGTTGTTCCTTCACATGTGATGAGTTAAAACAGGTTGGAAAGAATAATCTTTAATTAACAGCTATGCCAATTTAAGACATTCTATACCTGAAATAAAAGTACCAGTTAGGAACTATTTGAAGTTTGGCACAAAGCTTAGCCAGAGTTCTGTATTTTTTGTTGCTGCAAATCCATTGTCCATCCAGAATCTATTTCAATCTTTCTTACTGCATTTGCCTTCAGTAATTGTAACTCATTTAGGAGATACTATGGAAGCTTCTCCTACAAATTTATTGCAAATAGAAAATAAATTAGCCACTGTAAAATCGTGAGTACACTACTGGCTAAGCTAAGTAGTAATGTGTTTCAAGCTGAGCAAGCAGATGGCACTATTTTCATTCTTACTCATTTATTTTAAAGTGTTTTGTTCAATATTTCTTAGAAAAAATTCTCTGAAAAACTGAGGACAAAAATACAGCAGTCAAATATTTTAGGAAGGAGTTTATAATTTTACAGCAAGATTTTGATACATATACCAAAAAAATGCTGGTTTAAAACCAACAGAAATCCCTCAATATTTGCAAAATGTCCCTATGTAAAGGACAAAGCTGTGAACATAACTAAAACCTTTCTGCCAAATTGTGAAATAAAATTTAGAATGCCACTGTCGTACTGAATAGGACGTGTTTTCACTTCAGCAAAATTTGATGTGAAAATGGGAGCCACTGTTCTAAGAAGGTAATATTTTATAGCATATAAAATCTTCATTTATTCAGTCTTTCATTCCCTAAGTGGTGTTGACTGATTATTAAATGTAACTGTAGAAAGCTGGTTACCAATTGAGCACTGAATATCCCAACTAATAAAATGTGTTTCTTAAATTGACACAAAATCCTCCCAGATAGAAACATTATAAGAGAAGACAAGGGAAAACAAAACAAAACAAAACAAAACAAAACAAAACAACAAAAAAAAAACCAAACAAACAAAAAAAAAAAAACAACCAAACAAACAAAAAAAATCTGTCTCCTCAGCAAGCCCAGGTCAAATTAGGTTCAACACAGATAATCAAGGACAGTCACCCAGTCACACTGTTGAGCACCAGAGAAATTCCCAAACCCACTGCAGTCCTCTAGTAACTTTTGTTTCTTTAGTCACATTTCTCCAGGGTTAATGGCTTTAGTGACAAGCCTTTGGATATGTAGAACCTTTCAAATCTTCATATGTCTCATATGTGCCATATATCCCACAGACAGATTTCGTTCATCTGCCTGTCTTACATTTCCAGTCCTAAGGAAAGCTCACAGAAAACATGCAATGTGTCCACTTGTGCTACTGTTTTTCAGTTTCGTTTCAACAAAACCATGGAGGGCTTCCTGTTAAAGATGATTTGAGCAAGCTACTAGGAAGTAATTATTTCTTTCAGAATATTAAAATGTTCAGGTTGACGTTTGTAGGTAACAGGCAATCTGGCAATACCCTTTTAAAATTATGGAATGTACTCATCTTGACTGTAAAGGAGAGATGAACATCTTGTCATGCTGGTATCCCAGTTTAATAGCATTCCTAGAAGCACTAACTTATAGAGGTTCAACATTGCTCCCACGAAATCTACAGATACCAATTAGTTTTCAGGTAATTGTATATCCACTTTAGATACTTAGAAATATGGAAGGGTGTTTGTATTTCCACCATTAATTTCCTTGAAGGGGTGAAATTGGAAGAGGACCTTCTTGTGTTAATAGTAAAAGGGATGGTTAAAATGAGGTGGTAAATTTGTGTCCCTAACTCTGCTTTCATAAGCTCTCCTAGAGGTCATTATCACCTACATGTTTGGTCACACTTGGCTGTATCATGAATGGGGTAGGACTTTTCTGTAAGAAACCTGGGTTTGTAGTTTTAAGAATTAATTGTTATATATTCTTCTCAGTGCATAGCATTTTTTTTTATTCTTTTGAGTCTATGAGTAAAATATTTATAAGTGGTTTAAAATTTGTATAAAGTCAAATGTATGTACATACACACACTCATATGTATACGTCTATTTATATAATCTTAATTTCCCATATATTCATTTTTCATTAAAAATTCCCCTCCCTGTTAATGCCCAAATGAGTCATTTGCTGTCTCCTACAGTGAGACAGTCCTTAATTCTTAGAATAACTCCTGTAAATTTTCTACACTCATACTCACTTCAGGGATTTAGATAGGCAACACCTCATTTGATTGTTGATTCCACAGTAACCAAAGTGTGCCTATTTGCAAATACAATACATTTGAACTTTTTACATTATTATGTTAAAATAGCATTAGAACCTAAACTGCATTATAAGCTGATATTAAAACCAAAAACAGAGCTACTATTTGCTACTCTAGATAAATATACATCAATTTATTTTATTATTACATCTGACATCTCTTCAATACATGTTTGTTCAACTATTCCAGTTAAGGAACTTACTTTTTCTTTGCTTGATTGTTGTTGGTTTGTTTTTTTTTTTCAGTACAACCTGTCTTTAAAGCATCTAATAAAGATTTTGTTTCTTGCTAAGTACTTCCACTAATCTTGTTGTCAGCTATCAGAAAAGCCAGATCCTGCTGCTGTTTGAAATCTTCTGCACAATTCCAATTATACAATTTCCGGAATCAGTATATGTCCAGCATAACCTTTGGGCTCTTAAAGGTCAAAGTATTACTGCTTTGCCATATTATCTACTATTTCTACATGATTTATATACAAGGATGTTTTCCTTGTTATACTTGCCCTGCCTACTGCCTTCCTTCCATAATTCCTTAGAAAATTCCTTTCATCATCATCCAAAACCTGGAGACCCCACCTGGAGTACTGCGTCCAGCTCTGGAGCCTTCAGCACAGGTAAGACATGGACCTCTTGGAGCAGGTCCAGAGGAGGGCCACAAAAATGATCAGGGGGATGGAACACCTCTCCTATGATGAAAGACTGAGAGAGTTGAGGTTGCTCAGCCTGGAGAAGAGAAGGCTCTGGGGAAACCTTACTGTAGACTTTCAGTACTTAAGGGGGGCCTAAAAGAAAGATGAGGACAAACTTTTTAGCAGGGCCTGTTGCAATAGGACAAGGGGTAATGGTTTTAAACTACAAGAGGGTAGATTTAGAATAGATATAAGGAATAATTTTTTTACAATATGTTGTGGTTTATTCCTAGCATCCAACTAAGCACCACACAGCCACTTGCTCATGCCCCCACAGTGGGAAGGAAGAGAGAATTGCAAGAGTAAAACTGAGAAAACTTGTGGGTTGAGATAAAGACAGTTTAATAGGTGAAACAAAAGCCATGCATGCAAGCAAAGCAAAACAAGAATTCACTGCTTCCCATCAGCAGGCAAGTGTTCAGCTATATCCAGGAAAGCAGGGCTCCATCACATGTAAGGGTTACTTGGGAAGACAAATGCCATCACTCCGAATGTCCCCCTCTTCCTTCTTCTTCCTCCAGCTTCTTATTGCTGAGCATGTTATATGGTATGGAATATACTGGTGATTATTAGATAGAAAGCAGAGGACAGATTGCCAGCAACCTCCTAGATATTTCATTATTAGTTCATAATTATAATTCATATCTCATCATGTTCATGAGCTCTTTAAAAAAGACACAGGATTATAAAAAAGATACATAGCAAAATGGAGATTTTTTTTTTTTCAATTAGGTAAAATATGGTACTAGAAAAAATAAGCACTAATACTTTAAAAATGATCATGATAATATTTTATGATTGTAGCAAATTTTTGCATGAATTATACATTCTAGTAGAATGTAACATTTGTCATTTTTAGAAAATGTGCAAATGAGACTATGGATCCACAAGAGGTAAAAACTAATGAAAGAGGTTCCAACTTTTAGAAAAAATGCATACTGAAATAAGGACTTGTCTTATTATACAAGGGTAATAGGATCAGCCCTCCTTAGGTTACTGCAATTTTTTCCAGGATCTTCTATCACGAGCTGATGTTCTATATTAGGCCATCACATATGCCAAAATGGCCAGTGTGCTCATTCCCAGAAAAGAAAAACCTGCTCTAAGCGAACCCAGGCCCTAAGTTTAATGATGAAATCTCTCTCATCCACACTATTCAGCACAGAGCAGTCTGCCATGCCTTCTTTAGCTGGGTGGTCACCTCCACATTTCATAGCACTTGGTATTAGAATTCCCTTGGGATCTGGACCCTCAGACATTTTATTATCATTTTTGTTGCTGTGTTTTTTTTGAGTTCTCAGTGGCTGAAAAGATGTGATGACTGTGCCACGGCTCAGCTGTTGTTCTTTCTTTTTTTAGAACATGAAATGATGGTATGTATTTCTCTCTAATCAAAGAAAATCAGGGGAAAGCTGACCCAAATGGACTTCTCCTTTCAAAAGACTTACAAAAGTCATTCTTCTAAGACATATTTTGAATTAGTACAATGCAGTCATACAGTCACTCATACATGTGTGTTCCTAAGTCCTTCTGTGTACAGAAGTTGAATAGGCCTCTTATTTGCAATTAAAAGTATTTAAAAAAAGAAACAGAAAAAATATTGTACCAAGATTTTCTTTTTCTTGTGTTGGTACTTTTGAATGCTTATACCAGTATTTCTGAGTTTCTTTTTGACCATTACATATAGTATGGCTATTTCTCAAAATATATATTGAGCACAGTTAAAAATGTATTTATCTGAGTCACAGTGCTTATTCTGTTCTCTACAGTCAGACTAAGAAAATCAAGTAGCATGATAAATGTAAGGGTTTGCCAGTAGTCAGAAATGTTCAGTTTCTAACATACCACTTGCATTTTTCACATGCTCAGAGGCAGAGGTGGAAGATTTTGAAGACAGATGCCACCTAGGGATCTTACTATCTCATTTTTAAAGCATTATAGGTTGCTCAGATAACCACAATATTGGTTGTCTGTTTAGAAGAGGTTTTTTAACAAACTATTTTTTGTTGGAACTGGTACTTTTCTTTGGATTCTTCTGTTTTTCACTAGCCCAAGGTGGAACTTCTCTCTAAATTTTCTCTTAGGTAACTATCAAGTGCTACTAGATGTCTTCATCCCACTTAAATAGCAGCTCCTGTCTGGCCTTTGGGTCACAGCTTCAGCCTCCATGTCACTGAAATCATGCAACAGTTTTTTCCCATCTTTATCCACAACATTTTCCTTTATGAATAAAATAGATGAAGATATCATAAGCCAGATTTTGGATGACATAACAAGCATCTTTTATGGTGGTATGAATCGAGGTATTCAGCATCTATTTTAGGAACAACTTAAATGTGTGAGAAAGTCAAAAGTTATCTTCATTGACCTATTTGGATGCTCTGAAGTTTAATTAAAAGTTGTGTTACTGTTTTTTATGTATGTCCAGAATATGATTCATTTCCTTCACATAGCAAGTTCTCTTACAGAAAGTGAATAGTTGGAAAGTGAACATTGCTATCCAAAATTATTCTAAAAAGCTGGATTTTCTTTTCCTTGGAGATTTTGAAATCATTTTGACCTTTAGGCACAGCAAATCTATATCTGGATATTTTTAGTGCAAAATGCTTCAGCAAACTCTAGTTCTAAGTTTAGAGGAAATCAGGACTTCCACAGAGGTCAGAAAGATGTTCCTTATGAGGAAACACAGTGATAGTAAGTCCTGAAATGGTTTGTCTGTTTGCATTTGGAGATATGAGTGACATATAACTAGATGTTAACATCTAACCACACAACAATCCCTCCTTTGCTTGCCTTTCCTCTGTCATCCCCGCTCTTTACAAGAACAAGTACAGAAACCCTCAGGGGCTGCAGGAATACACTATCCCATTG
Organism: Morus bassanus; assembly: GCA_031468815.1. Taxonomy (NCBI): domain Eukaryota; kingdom Metazoa; phylum Chordata; class Aves; order Suliformes; family Sulidae; genus Morus; species Morus bassanus. The sequence continues at coordinate 39,162,152 of CM062568.1, read as the reverse complement.
GTGGTGGGAAGGAGTCCTTGACCACTGCTCTCTCTGTAAAGCTCACATAAGAGGCAGAGGGTGGGGCATAGAACACACCATATCCTTTTTTTTTTTTTTTTTTAACTTCTCTTAAAGTCAGGGAAGAAAGAAACAAAGAGGAGTCAGGTGTGGGGACAGGAAGAAAAAGGAAGACTTTTAATTCCACATGGAAATAAACTGGCAATTAAGATTTTGCAATATTTAAGTTTGCAGTGTCTGCTGAACTGATGTGCATGTATGTACAGACTTGTTTTCTCTATTTGTTATTTTTTTTCTTTTTAGTAAATTGTACTAACATAACTTTTTAAAGGAGATTAAATGTATTGGTATAGCTGATAATACTAGTTTTCCTCTTAAGCCTTGAAATCCAAACATCTTCTGAATTTCCAGTGTTGAGCATGTATAGCATGCTGTTCTCCTGTTCAGCATAAAATAAACCACAACTGATTAAATCCACTATATCAAAGCACCCCATGGTAAATAATCAATAGTAAAGTCTATACTCTATGACAGTGCTATGACACTGGCTTGGGAAGCACATTCTATTATAAAGTCTATATGAAAGGAAACATTGCACACCCTGGTTTTAAATGTGTCTCAGATTTTCAGTCTCTTTTTAAAAGTCTCCTTGACTCTCATTCTTTGATAAGACACTGAGAAATATAGACGGTGTTAGCAAAAAAAGAAAAAAGCCAAACCAAAAAACAAACACTCCAGACATGTCCTTCATTATGAAGCATGTAGACAGTTCCAATAAATAGAAAATTTTACATATATTCAGAGAAGCAAAATTCAACAACTGGATTCTCAAAAGTAGAGACAAAGGACAGACTGATTAAGGAGCCTCTGGGTAGCATCCCAGCTATTATTATATGTTCAGATGCTGCACTGGTTGCCATTGATTTTATTATCTTTTGATGAAGTCACAAATAGACCCTCTATGAGACATGACTTGTAGATGTCTGACTGTTCTCTTCTGACATCCTCTCACTGTCTATGCATCCCTTCATTGATTATATGGGGAATCTGTGGCGACTACACTTGAAGTGTTTCAATTTAGAGCTGAGAAGTACGTAGAGTTAATGAATATTCTAATGATGGCAAGTCATCAGGTACAGAATGATCCTGGTACTTCCTTAGAAAGTTTAGCAGTTGTTCAGAAAGTTCTTTAGAAAAGACTTTTTATTGTTGCTGTTGTTTCTTTGTTTTGGGACACTAACCAGTTAGCATATGAATATATAATTTATGTTCTTGCAAAAAAGAACACCATTACATGAAACTGCCTGCAAAATTTCAAAAGCCATTAATAAATGATAAAATATTAGACTGATACTTGGTTTAAAGAAAATATTCAACAGCCAAATGACATACGGTTTTCTATAATATTGTGGCTAATGACTGGGATTACAGATTGCAGGTGTAAACAGAATATCCATTACAGCAACAAAAGCAATTAGATTGTTCAGCCGAGCACAGAGAAATAACGCAACACAGTGCAGGTCAAAATCCACAAGGCATTTTGGCGCCAAGTTCCCATAGATTTATGAAGCAGATAAACACCCAAATATCTTTTAATACTTAAGTCATAGAATATTTAATAACACAGCTATGGCTCCTAGTATTCATTATTAAGATTCTGTGCAGCCTTTACTTGAACAAATTCCAATGATAATAAATAGGAAATTTATTTCAATAAACTAAGTAAAGACCTCATCAGTCTGTAGAGAATAAGAGAATTCAATATGCAATAAAACCAGCTAATTCACCTGAGGAACAAAAAAACCCCACAAAACACAAATGAACACAAAGAAATGCAAACAGGCAAACTGATATTCAGTAAAAAGTGGAGGATTAAAAAAAGCAGTGGTGCCTACAGATCATTCTGGGTATTGAAGAACTAATACAGGGTCAATGTACTGAGACAGGATGGAAAAAGTTAACAGCCCAGACTAGGAGGGAAATATATGTGATCCATACATCAATGGAGCAACTGCACGTATGTCATGCTGTAGACATCTAAGCACTCTTACTCCATGAGTACTTAGAAAAGACTGAGTCTTTTCCTGACTTCTACAAAAGAATAGGAAGAATTATTAGGGTCAGGAAAAGGTAAAGGATGGGAAAAGATTAAAATATGAACAAGGTATATCACAAGCTATTGTCTATACCTACTGGCTAGTGTTATCTATGTATGTATGTTTTATTATGCATTTAATACTGTATTTGAGAAAAAGGAAGACAGACATTCTGCTCTGAGGATGACAAAGTAGTACTGACATAATAGGAAAGAGTGAAAAGGGATCAAACATAGGGAATTTTTAATAAATTTCTAGAAGAAATCCTCAGCAGGTGTGAAATGCCAATTCTCCATTAACTCCAATGGTACTTGTAAGGTTTATCAGTTAATACTGGATTTTCCTATGTAGCTTACAAAAGCATCTGTTGGGCCTGAATGGACTTTTAAGGTGAAACTCTATCTAATTTCATACTGGTCATTTAAACACCCTCCACTGAAAAAAAAGTCAGAAATTAATTCAGCTGTTCTTCAGTATGCATCTTAGAATGGGATGAATAGGCATCTGGAACTACCTATCTATCACTGCACTGCTTATTAAGGAAGTAAAGATAAGTAATGTAGATTAGATTAAAATTCAGTTAAGTCTACATAGGTGTATAGTGACGCTGACACACCATTTAGGATATCCACTGGAGGCTGACAGAACAGGACCAATGATCGACCTGCGATCTTCTGGAGTGCCGGGAGGAGACAGAACAGGACACTGTCAGACATTCTAAATAGCACCAAGTACCTCTGTATGGCAGCAAATCAGTCCCTAGATGACTCATTTTTATAGAGTTAAGGCCCAGTTCAGCTAGATGACTAATGCCACTTGAAATGCCCCAGTTATGCACACATCCACATGATGCTGAAAATATGACACCGGACCTGCGAGCACTGTAAGCCTATGTATGAGAAACTGAACCAAGTTGCTGGTCACCATGCTGCTTAAATTAACCCAATGAAAGTGTTCAAAGTTATACATTCAAATATTTTTCTAAAGTAAATCATTGTAGCTCTGCTTGCTTCATGTATTTTATCAGCTGAATGTCAGCTAAAGACCTAGTACAGAGTTTAAATAATAATCTTGGAATACAAAGCTAAGGACTGTCAACCTTTTGCATCTTTTAATTGCAGGAACACAGGCATACAAAAAAGAAAAGACAAATCCGTAAGTGTCACAGTTTTAGCTGGGGTAGTTGATTTTCTTCACTGTAGCTAGTATAGTGCTGTGTTTTAGACTTGGTATGTAAATAATGTTGATAACACCCTGGTGTTTTAGTTGTTGCTGGGTAGTGTTTACACTAGTCAAGGACTTTCTAGCTTCCCATGCTCTGCCAGGTGCACAAGAAGCCGGGAGGGGAGGGGATACAACCAGGAGAGCTGATTCGAATTGGCCAAAGGGTATTCCATATCATGTGACATCATGCCCAGTATATTAACCGGGGGGGAATTGGCTGGGGGAGACAGCGATCGCGGCTCGGGGACCGGCAGTGCCGGTCGGCGGGTGGTGAGCGGTTGCAGCACTTGTTGTTTAGTTTTGGGTTGTTTTTCTTTTTTTTTTTCCCCTTCTTCCAGTGTTCCATCTCTCTCTCATTCATTATTTTCCTTTTCATTATATTAGTATTATTGCTGTTTTATTTTAATTATTAAACTGTTCTTATCTCAACCCATGAGTTTTCTTACTTTGGCCCTTCCGATTCTCTCCCCCATCCCAGAAGGGTGGGGGAGTGAGTGAGCGGCTGTGTTGTGCTTAGTTGCTGACCGGGGCTAAACCACAACAATAAGTTATAAAGAGAAATGTAGTTTTTACATTTGATATAACAAGATAATATCAAAGTTGAAAGGGAAATATTTTATTGTGTTTGCATTTTCTGTCTTCAGTATACAACAAAAGATGTGTTTTGAGTAAAGTCAGTATAATCTGTTGTAAGAGGAAATATGTAGCTGCTTTCCTTACTTCATGAATTAGAGCAGCAACGTTACAGCTACATGAATCACGCAGATTTATTTATGTTGTTAATGTTGTCATTTCTCAGTGTACAAGTACTCCTGAGGATAAACCTCTCTAAGATCAGACCCACACCTTCAGATATTTAGAATTTATGAAGAATCAATCTGTGAATTTTACAGACATTCCTCAAAGTCTTCAGTAACAAAATGAGGAATTGTAATCTCTGTGTCATAAGTTATATTTTTCTTTTTAGGTCACTGCAGTGGTCAAAATTTCCCATAAAACACCTGTATTTTTTTGTATTCAGAAAATTGTATCTCTTATTTTTGTGCAATACATAGTCTCAGCTGCATCACCAAACAGAAACAGATATTCCTGGGCTCTTTTGTAGTTTCAGATCTGATTAGAAAAATCATGTATCCATGGAAATCAGATCAGGGGGTTTCCACCCTTTCTGAAACATCATTCTCACTTCAGAATGGGTTTATTATTTTAGTAGTTTGTACAGTGTGTCCTGAAATGAAAGACAATACCATGATGACAGGCAGGGATATGAGCATGAGAAAATGTAAAGGAGTTTCTACAACAGTTATGAGTTTTCTAGGTATTATTTCAGGAAATAGATCACAGATTCTCAACACTTCTTATTTGCTTTCATTGTGAATATGCATTTCAACCTCAGCATTGATTGTGGATTGTTTTCAATATTTGCAGTCTAACACTGCTTTATGTGATTTGTCATATACCTTAAGTTTTATAATTTCTCTCCATTGGCTATAAGATAAAACATTGCTTTCTATATTATAGGTTGTGGAGGCTCTGGCTCAGGCAGAAAGATAGTAATGACTGCAAAATGAAACCATCTCCTTCCTTCCATTCCACAAGACTGATGATTACCTAGTAGTGAGAAAACTGTAACCCACACTATGGATGGAAAAACATAACACATGGAAATAATACGTCAGTTACTTTATGTACAACATTCTCTTCTTACAATCACACGTTAAATTTGTTTGGCATTCATGTGCGCAATATGTGAAGGCAATGGTAATGTTTTTTACTTCATGTGATTATTTATATTTCTGTTAATTTAGAATGATCATAGAAATGTTTTAATTTATTTCCAGGAAAGTAGAATTCACTTTACACTTTATTTAGGCTGAAGTTTGCCACGCTTCGATTCTTGGTTCCTGAATAATTTTCTAATTGGCACATTTTGACTGCCTTGATTTTTTCCCTTTTATTCCTTTTGCAGTATTCTGAGAGTTAATATTGTCTTAACTAGTTCAAGTTCTCACTTTTGAAGGTTCCAAATTTCTATGCAGAAAATTCTGTTCACTGCAGATGACAAAACCATTACATTCCGCTGTAGCTAATCTAGTACTGCTCTATGTGCAAGCTGAATACTAAAAGCACCATTAGCAGCAGAGACAGTTACCAATCATTTATTGATGATTATGTAATTAATTAAGTAGTTGCTTCACATTAACATTTTCAATCTGAGTGTACATTTTCTGTTATGTACCCAAAATCAAATATTTGTCCAAATGGAGGGCCAATCTTAGTTGCTTTCTTAAGTACTTTCTAACCAAAGAAGTTGCAGGAAATGAGAAGCAAGCAGCATGCAGCACATGGCTTCAGCCGGCATTCATGACTCACAATCATGCTACGCTTCTTGTACTGCAAAGGAACAGTACGTACTTTACTATGCATGAGAGATACCATCTTCATCCTTGTGTTAAAACTTCTTTCTGTTATGGATAAAATGACCCTCAAACTCTCTTAAGGGTCAAGGACATATTAAGAACAGAAATAAGTTTATATATAAAAAAGTTTTAGTTTTGCCTCACAAAAAGAGTAGCTGATTGATGTATGTGTTTGTTTCTGCTTCTTGAGACTCTATAAAATATATTACTGCATACTTAACTAAGCCTCCTATACACAGTGTTTTCTCTGGAAAGCATTGTTAGCAAGGACATCCTAAAAGCTTTCAAAGGAGAAATTCCTTCTATAAAATCTTATGCCAGTGGGGTAAGCACCACAGATTTCCCTCAAATTTCTTTCCTATCAGTCTTATAAACAGATAACAGAAATGCACAGTTGCCTCTTCTGTTTATAACCCAGTGTTGCTACTTCACTATTCTGTAGCTTGAGAAAAACATCATGATTTGGGGGAGGGGCTATGTGTGTGGTGTAGTGTTACTTCCCAGATCAGTATTTCAAAAGTATTGTGAAGTGTAATTAATGTATATTAACTTTATATAGAAAGGCTCTGTAATATTGACTAATGGGAAAATAGAGCTTCATTCCAACACATTCTCACGCAATCAGCCCTAGGAAACCTCTCAACACAGGAATACAACCAGAGATATCAATGACTGCCTAATTCTTCACTTTCAGGGCTGTCTTGACATCAAGGAAAAGTTCCCTTTATAATAAACTGAAATGTTTCTCTGCAACAATTACAAGCTCCTGGGAAAATTGCCTGAAGCCTCAAAGGTTTAAGGTTTTTTGTCTAATGAACAATATAAATAATCCTGTTAATTTAGTAAATCAATAAAAAATAAACAACAAAGACTTCTTTATGTAATTTTAGATGGAAAACTACTCTTTATGCTTTTTTAAACCAATACTTTAATGTATTTTTTCTGTCAGACAGTTATGAATATACCTGTCCCTAAAAATCCCTTCTGGCAAATGGAAGTCTAAAAGAAGGCAATGAATCTAACTATTCATGATGGAGGACTTATCAAGGTAACTATACAGACAGAGAGGGGAAAAAAAAAAAGCTGATGTATTAAAAATGCCTCTACTATTGCAACTTGGAGGAAAGGTCTTTTAGTCTAAGCACGCGTTTTTTAAATAAATAAAACCATATATGTTCAGATCAGTGGGCATGCTGTCAACAAACATCACTCATGAAGGCTCACTTACCTCTAACTGCCCATCTCTCTTCCAGCCACCTCTCATTTCTTGCTCACATTTCCACACAACTTATTACTGTGTCTGCATCAGATTCCCCTTCTTCATGCCTCTTGCTACATACATCCTTCTCGTTAAGCTAAATGATATTCCTGGGCACAGGATATTACAAGGAGATAGACTGGATAGCTCTAATATCTTTTTTTGCCTCCTTCAGTCAATAAAGATTAAATCATAGGTGCTTTTTTGTTTGACTTCTTTTTTTTTTTTCTTTTTCTTTTTCTTTTTTTTCTTTTTCTACTTCTAACTTAAGTTAGAAGTAGTCTTGAGAACACAATGTCAGAAAATGAACAGATTAAGATTGCAAACAAGCTAACTTCTCTGTATTGCACACTTCTCACATAGCATTCAGATGCTATTCAGAAGGGCACAGGTCTCACAAGCACCCTGTGTCCTGTCTACCATCCCATGTGCATATCCTGGATGACCCAGTGTGTGAAATGACAATAGGAGCCTTTGTTTAGACAACTAAGATGAGCTACTCAATGTATTCCAAGGTGTCTAGAGAGGTTTCCAGCTGACCAGCCAGAGGTGTCTCACTTGCAGTGAAGTACAGAGACAATGAGGCCTAGAAACTGTTGTCTGTATTGACTCAATTTTCAGTGACTCACTGAAGTTCTTTTTATGTCTGTAATCCAAAGCTGTAATTAAGAGAAAGTGCTAGCTTTCCTCTTTCCAAGATATCCTGGGTTTGTGCAAAGGAGGTTCTCTGGCACTCATCCCTCTGCTGTGGCTTTGGAAAGGTATACAAGCGTAGCATCTTTGAATACTTTCATTGGCTTCTCAGACTCCATAATGGCCTATACTAAGAGCTGTATAAAGCCATGACACAAATCTCAATTATCAAAACAAAAATATGATCAAAATACATATATTCTTTTGTAGCTAGTGTTTTTTGCTTCAGATAATCCTCTTTCCATGTTGTGCATTGGTATCAGAGTGTTAGCCTGTGCCACAAATAAATTTACTATGGATGTGCACACTCATTATACACAGTGTAAGCCATTAGATTCAGTTCTTGGTAGGGACCATAATGGAAATAACTGTGATACTTTGTTACGAGACAGAGATTGATCCTTGTTCAGAGTGTCAGAGGAACTAACATGGTAGAACAGTAGAAACAAGAAAAGGAGGAAAATTGTACAGACCTTTACCACAGAGCTAATCTGGGACAAGTTCTGTGAACCCAATAAAGTGTTGCATTGCAGAGAACAATTCTGAATCAATACTTTGCAAAGGAAAAAGGTTATAGGAAGAGGAACTGAAGACAGAAAATGCTCATGTAAAGGAACAGGTTTATGATACTTCCAATTGTTTAGCTTATTCCCTTCAAGCCATTTCAGAATAGGCATGAGAACATGCTTCCTTTGTGCAATTTAGTCCTTCCAAAAAGCTGAAGTCAAAACCTATCACAGTCATCTGTGAAAAACATGACTGGTATGCCAGTTTTATTTCTACTGGCTAATTTGTTCTAAAGACATCTCTAAAATATTACAATGTCAACAGCTCAGGATGCACTGATAATGAAGGGATTACGAGCTACTTTCATGACAAGACTTCAGGGGCCCAAGCTACTCTTTTAATTTGTCACAGTATCAATGGAAGCATGTCTGTTAATTACTACTTCTCAGCCAAGCCCATCATTGCCTGCATGAGTGCTTCTCTCCCATTCCCATGGAAAGATAAACTGCCTTGTTAAATCTTAGGTGAGCTGAGCTAACCTATGCCTTTGCAGTGAACCAGAAAGTGGTAATATTCCCTGAATCATACAGCTGTCTCAGCTGAAAGGCAACAGCTTACACCATCACCAAACAGTTGAGTTAGTGACTGAAGCAAACTTTAAGACAGATGTAAGAGCAGTACACAGCAACCTCCCAGGCTGAAGACTGCGGTGCAAGCTTACATCAAATCTTGAGTATGAAAAATCATTTCTGGCTGAACAGACTCTGGGACTTTGGGGTTATCATGCTTTGTAAACAGATGATCAGAAAGATTATATTTATCTGCTTCATATAATAACAGATGATAAAATAAGGTGTAAGCAGTGAAGAATCAAAATCTTGAATCTGTTTTATTTGGGCAATAACCAAAGGATTAGACACTTTTGATATTTTTTTATGCAATAAAATAATTCAAAAGCTGCTTTAACCTTAAGAGATTGAAAGGATCCTAGGTAGCATGCTGTTGTGGGTAAAAATATTTCACCTTTTATTATAAATCAGATTTTCAAGGGTTCATAACACATTTAAAAACTTACTCGAGGCTGGCATAAAAAATTCAGTACAAGAGCATGTTTGGGGGAAAAACACAATAGAAATCTTTTGCCCATTTCTGGGTTATATACAGCAAGAAAAAAATAAATAGCAGTTTATCACTGAGAATTAAAAGAAACCATGATACCAACTGTAATCCATTTACTGTCAAGTCTACCATTTATACATGCACATTTGCACCTTTGCTGGATACCTAAGCAAAGCCTTCTTCCTTTAGCTGAAATTTTCAAGGCTGTGCAATAAACAGATGCCTTTGGGCATCTCTGCGAAGGACAGAGGAGGAAGCTAACGAGACAGAAGCTTTATTGTTTACAGATATGTTTTCTCTGTAAATACAGATAATTTTTTTCCACAAAAAATTTACAGAGAGGTTTGGTATGCAGACTAATGGTGACTGTATGTGGTAACTACACTGGTAAATATAAAACCAAAAAACCCCAAACAGACCTGATTAAAAGTGCTGATTCTTAACCAAGTCTAATTCAACCAGTTTTCTTGGCAGGCTAGAGGTTTTCAGTAACTCTTATTTCACATGTTTATTTGGTGAACGTCTGAAGAAGGTAGCTAGTGGAAATCTCAGATGTAATTCTTTTATCATCCATAAACAAAATGTTATTTAAGTAACATCTGAAGCTCAGTTATGTGCCATGTGCATTTGGGTTTATTACAACTATATTTCCTTGTTAGACCAAATTCTGGATTTAATATTCAATTGGATGGAGTCTGCAGTGAAATTATTTTAATATCCTGATTTAATTTAAACCAGAGGAGAGAATGTTTTAATTTAATTTGTTTAAAATAAATACTCTGTAAATGTAACAAAATGTCCTCTACTGCTGTTGTTGACTAAAATGGAAATAAAATAAAATTAAAAGTTGACATGTATGTCCAATTACCTGTAAGCTAAGGCCTGCCCTTCTAGTCAGTTTTGCATAGATGTGTCTTGGCATCTTTTAAGGAACTCTCTTGATTTTAGAGGAGGCTTAACCATGCAATGCACTGAGTAAGGTATTAAGATAAAGCTGTAAAACATTGTGTGGTAAGAATGTTACAAAAACAATCACAGTCATTTAAGAAATAACTGGTTTACCTACCCTAAAACCTGCTTATCCTGTTATAGAGTTGTAATTAATTATAATTATTACGCACTGTTAAATTTTAAATGATTGTTATTCTTTAAAGATCAGCAACTCATGAAGAAATTACAGTGCTTTATTAATTATTATTGTTAGTTAGCTTCCAACTTTCCGTTGCCTCAAAGGTTAATTTACCTACCTGCTGGTAAAGGCCAGTTTTTACAAATTTTCATTTAATTGCTTCCTACTAATTTTCCACTTTTTTTGTTTGTATCCACCCACCTTCAATGAGTCTGTACCAATTTAATCAGTCCTACCTGACAATCTTTAATCAAAGCAAAATAACTAACACAGTGGTTTCAGAACATCCTATAGAGTTTATTGAACATGCCTTGGGCATTAGAGAGAAAATGCCGTGTTAAGAAGACAATTCAGATTGTGTCCATTGCGTCCTCTTACAGTTTCACGTCTTAACTGAGCATGTTGACATTTCTTTTAATTTTCATCAGAACAGAGCTGAGAAAGGTGCCATTCAAAGGTCATTGCCAGTCAAGTCCATCCAAAAGCTTCAGACGAACACTGAATATCTGAGGAATGATCTCAAATCTCTTTTTTTCATCATTTGTACTTTCAATTTATGTCCCTGGGAACTCCTTCACCATTTGCAAATTTTCATCATCCAGTATTTTGACAGCATGACATTTGGTGTCTTTCCAGATGACTCATAAAGGCTTTAAATGCTAAATATACTAAGGCTGATTAATATCTCTTCTTCTGTACCATTGTACCTATCTGAAAACATCACCCTTCAACACCTTCCTTCATTTATAGTTTGAGACTAGTTCTCAATATACCTGAAACTCTGAGTTAACATTTTCAATTATAGAGGTCGTCTTTATCTACTGCTCTCTCTTCTTTCATGAATGTTGTAAATGTTCTTTATTCTTGTAATTAATATGTTGAGTGAATTTCTTTGTGATTGAATATTGTTCATGCACCATAATCATCGCTTCTGAAATAACATCAGAAACGTAAATGAAACAGAATGTATCAAGATTTTCTGTCTTGTAACAAGCATTCTTAATAAAGCCAGACTGCCTTTTAGTTAGAAATCTATTGGGATATTGAAGGGCATTTTAATTCTGTAGCAGAGTCTAGCTCTCACTGTTTCTATGGGGCAAATAGATCTGAATCAATCATAAAGTTCTGAATACGATGATGAGTACTGAGTGCAATTTCAGGTGACAACTGGTCTAGGCCATTCAGAGTTTTATTTATCTCACAGATGATCTCTAATACAATGTGCTTTTTGCAACAGTTGAGTCAGGGTACAGATTTCAACTCTTGTCATAAAATAATCTGTCATATATTGGCAGATAATTTTTGTGTTTTACCATTAATTCTGAATTGTTCCATTCAGAGGTCTAAAAGAATATGGGAGTTGTAACTTTCAAGGACAGATGTAAAACATGTGTCTTTGCTCTGGCATTGCCTTGACAGTATATTTGTTATCCATTCAAGTCCTGATGTTTAGCTCTTGGGGAGAGTTAAGTGCAATTCCTTGACTGACCAGATCATTTTGAATTTTATTTTGAATCTTATATATATATATTATGATCCTACCATGAGAGGGATCTCATGTAGTAGCCACAACTGCAGCATATGTCATCTCAAAGCCAAATTATGCTCTTTAATTATAGATATCTAAGAGGAATAATGGGTTCTAGAGATATGAACCCCAGGGTAAGCCCCCATCCGTCAATTGTCCCTCATTATAAACTACATAATATTCCTAATTTAAGTACTTCTGTGGATCTTGTATACACCTTTCCACCATAAATACTTATTCTTAGATACAACAAGCCATACAACCAAAACTGGATTGATCTATTCAAGTGCAGCTACAGAAAACCATAAAGTGTTAAATTACAAATGCGAGGTTGTATGATCTGATTTTATTGTGTTTTTTGACATACTTAAATTCCGCATGCAAAACAGAAATTTATAACCATCCTTTCCCAATTAATTTGCAAGTGTTGGTGCAACAGTGCACTGACTCTAGCTCCTCAGATAACTTGTTAGTTTTCAACCTCAAGGCAATCATTTTGGAATATACTAGAATGTTGTAATGAATATTTGGCTGCACCAAAAAGTAAATATTTCACATGAAAATAAAACACAGTGACGTTTGGTATAGTCTGAGTTCTAAGAATGTTATAGTCCCGCTAAGTTACTTTTCTTTCAGCTACAGCATAAATAATCAATTCAAAGAGATAAAAAGATGAATGTCATGGTCATTAACTTTGGAGGAATACCTGTAAATAAGTACATTACATTTAGAGTAAACACATTAATTTTATACTTTATAGATTAACTTTTACTGAAGTTATAAAATCACTGAATAAGAAAACAAATCCTTCTTCTAAAGCACTGCTTACAGAAACTCATGCAAACCATGCAAAATCTAATTGTTAAACAAGATGTTTGCTTTCAATGAAAAATGACTTGAAGCATACTTTGTTATTATACTATAATCATTTTCCTGGGCATACAATTAAAATAATATTACTTGTGATACAAGAAGAAGTAGAAAAAGTCCAGTAATGTATCAAAGTATGTGAAAAAATGTCAACACAAATTCACAGCATATTGATAAACTCCAAGCCAACAGAATCTTAGTGTAATAAGGTAGTTGCTGTTAAAGTGTTATTTCAGGATTCAGGTACTGAATGGACAAAATTAAAAGGATAAATCCCTATTTATGGCTTCATATCAGAATGTAATTAACTGAGAACCAATCTCCAAAGACAACATGCGAGAGATGGGGTTGCAGCCCTTCCCTGAACTTTTCTGCATCTAGTCCTTGAATTCCCTTCTGAGCCTTTTGTATTTAACAGTGCAGAAATATCCATATTTCAAGAGAGAGAAGGCAAGTGCTTAGTATGCACCTTAAACTCAGCTTGGAAACCTAAGTATATCACTGTGCCAGAAAATAATTCTGATCTTGTGCTTGAGTTTCATAAAGCTATTGGCACAAGTTCCCTTAAGGATATGAAGTACTGACACTGCACATCTTTGGAAGCACTGTCAGTTTATCTGAGCTGAGTGTAGAGACACATTCATCTTACCAAAGCCCTTTTGGGATCCAGAAAAAAGGGTATCTCTATGCCTAGACTCCATAAAGGACTCAACCAGCTATGCACATGCAGAGTGTCTCTACCACATGGCACTAGCTCAAAACGTAGCTGAGGTACCCATCTTCTACAGAATAATGATCTAAATAGGGCATTTGCTCAGATTTTTAGGCATAATTGAATGTAAGGAGATTTGCCTATACAACTTTGTCTTCCCAGAACACTGTTCTAGCCACCAGCCAAAAAAACCCCAAAAACCCAAAATGTAAAAAAACCTCTCTTGTGTCAGAATGCTCTGATCTGCTGAAATTATACCACAATTTCACTAAGACTGAAAATGTGTGGATGCAGAATAAGTGAACCTGCCTTGGTATCCTAGTGGGCATGCAGTGTTTTGAAATACTTCCTTACTCTATTATTTTACCTCTATGAAAATGCATTCCTGTATGACACAATCTGGGAAATTAGAGAACACAGATCATCCCAATGTTCTTCTGTCTCAGATTGTTTTCTGGGGCTGAAAACTAAAGCTGATGAGAAATCAGAGCTCAGTCCTCAAGATAGTACATATTTTTAAGGTGAATGTAAATGCATACTTCCCCGGATTTCAGTCAGGGAAAGTACAGGTAACAGGAGTGTACTTTCTAGTACTTAATATTTGAATGTTCCACAGGCCATTGAATAGACTACCCACACACAGTGCTGAAATAAGCTCTGTCTAACAGAAGTTTTTAAAAAGTGTCTATAATTTGCAGAAGATAGCTGCAGCAGTTAGAGCTTAGAAAAATACCGTCAGTGCATTTCACCTCAAGAAAAGCACTTAAGAAATCTCCTGAAGTGCATCATAACACTGCTAAAGAAGCTCTGCAGAGCGTCTGCTTGCTTCTGCAAATGTAAATCACCCTTGTATTCTAATTGTCTCTTGGTCTGGTTTGACTTTTGATGCAAAATAGAGCTGCTTTAGGGTTATTTTAACTGATATTAACAATTAAGTCGCCCCCACACACACACCAGATTGTTCCCATTTTATGGAAGTTGTCAGATTATAGCAGTACACCTTCATGTGTACCTCCAGTGTCTCATATAACATTCCTGACAAGGGGAAGCTAGGAGTTCAACAGGAAAAGGTATTTTGATTTTACATTGTCAACATTTTTACAAAGGGGAAACTCTGAGATAACTAGGTAAGGAACTACTGCAGCAGTGCAAAGGCACAGAAGAACCTGACAGGTCCCTGATGTGTATTCTTCAGGGAAATCTTTTGAAGTTTGTGTGTTAATTATTTTCAAATAGCTTGGGTTTTTGCCCAAAGTCAGGGATGAAGTAAGGGCTGTGATGTTCCCTGTCTCATAATCAGGCTCAAATTAAAACATTTACAAGTGTGTTAGGGAAAGATCAAGCAAAAATGACTACACTTGGCTTCTGAGCCAAGGGAAAATAAGCCTTCTACTTGCAATCTCTGCCTTCTGTTAAATCTTTCATGAAGAACAAGTACTAATAGTCTGAACTCTCTAACCTCCTAGTGATGGGTAAGTAGTATGTGAACAGTAAATTACCCAGCTCTAAGAACTCCCCAGTGTGAAAGTGTTTATTTCTTTTCTAGTAAAAATACTTCAGAAAAAAAAAAAAAAAAAAAGCCTGATCTCAGTGTCATCTATTTGGGGTTGTAAGAAAATGTGGCTTGATAGCTACATATGTGCTTTGCTTTAATTTAAGAAATAATTCTATTCTTGTTCAGATAGATTGGGACCTTGCTGACAGACGGCATGCTATGATATGCATGTGCTTCTGAATAGACATCATTGAAAACTTAGAGCTAAATCCATCTTACATTGACCAGTGATTTTAATGAATTCTTTTAATATGATCAAGAGAACTTTAAAATTGATTCAAGCAATGTACTCACCATACTCACAAAGATCACAAAAATTCAAGGACTGATTCTATAATTAGAGAATCCCCCCAAAAGAAAAGTAGAAAGACTGACTGAAAAATGAGCTATTGAACTAAAGCACATAAGAGATCTTTAAAAAGAACTTAGTAAGTTTCTAAACAAAGCCTGCATTGAGGAGCAATGAAAACATATGCTAATAGAGATGATTAAATATTAAAAGATGAGTCTTCTCGCTTTTTCTCTAGGGTTTAGACCTCTTACATCCAATCTTTAATCACTATTCTTGCTGTGAGTATTAAGTGGTTTTCATAAATCTCCACCAATTTAACCAATACACATCTTCAAAAAGATTTGAAATTTTATAGCAGTCATTGCATGAGGGTTACCTTTTGTTATACTAATTAAAGGAGAGGCAGCAATTGATGCAAGTGCCATTAAATGACACAGGCAGGCTCACAGACACACTGCTTAGTGCTTGCTCTATCTATACGTGATGTCTGTAGGAAACAGGTAGTTGGAAGAGTCCAAGACAATCAGGGACTAAGGTAGCAATAAGGCAGCGTGGGGATCAGGGGTCTAGTACTCAAGCTCTATCTCTGTCATATTTTCATTTGGCAGTGAATATTTATTCATAAATATGTCCAAGATTCTTTCTCAATGTCTGGGGAAGTGCTCCAGATGTGATTCATTCAGGCCAAAATCATAAAGCACGCATTATACAGCAATAAATAAAAATAGTACACATCTTTGGAACACCAGTATCCTTGGAAGAATCCCAAGCACTGGGTTAAAGCATACTTTAATACATTTAAGTGCTTAAGGTTGCTTGAGAGTCAAACAAGTAAGGAATTTATTTAAGAAATATTTTGTCAGAAAGTTTCAGTTTGATGAAGCATAATGAAAAGCAAAAGCAGTAACTGATAGTACAGACATGAGCTGGAACCCAGAAGACTCCACTTCAGTCTTGTTCTCTGGAAACAGATTTGAACTCAGAGAAAGTCTACTCTACTTCCCTTACATTCTGGTTGCATATGTTAACCACCAAGTTTTAGCCAGCCCCCTCCCCCACCACTCCTATTTCTTTCTGGTTCAGGGCTTATTTAATTATACAATCAATGCTGAGGAGCTCTACTGGAAGAAACTGAGCAGGACTGTATTCTAAAGAGTGCATGTCCAAAGGTTTCAAATTCCTTCTCTAGATTAGTCAGAGTAAGAACCTGAAAATGGATTGTATCTGTCCATTACACCTTACCATCTGGCCCAGCTGGCTCCATTCAATAAAGGAAACTGGTGGATCACTTTTTTTTTCATGGGCATTTTTCAGACACGTACCATTTGTGCTATGATATGGAATAAATCCTAGCTTGCTGCTTTTTTTATTCTCCTACAAAATCATATGTTTGCAATTAGGCCAGGACTTATTGTGGTAGCCATGACATGTTTGTGACAATTTTCTAGTGAACCATTATTTATAATCAGTCAGGTTTATCTCTTATTAGTCTTCAAGCTATACAGACAAATCAAAGTTTTTCCTAACTTCAGTAGTGAGGGTACTCTTGCAGACGGGCAGCTCAGAAGGGTATCTGGGGCACAAATTAACAAGCTCTTTTGGTTTTGTTTTTATAGCAAACTCATTGCCTGTGAGCACACACAGATTAACAGCCCTGAAATCCTTCATGAATTCACAAAATAAGTATATAATGAGCAGTTCATGCCTAACTCTTTACCACTCAAGTAAGGAAACCACTTTTGCAGAGTATAAAAGGAAGTTAATTTCCTAAATCTGTTTAAAATATTCTTGACAACGGCACTAGTTATTTACACTGGAACAGATTTCAATGTCTCATTAGTCAATACTGTTCTTCCTACTCTGGTCTCATAACAACTCAGCATAGCTGGAACAGACGATCAAGGTTGTCTTCTTAATATTGGGGGGGGAGAAAAACACAAAACAAATATTGTCCAAATCTGCTACAGTTTTGCTTATCTGACTGAGATGCTACACATCTATTCATTGTCTTCAGATATTAAAAACCTGCTCATGAGAATGTCTTAAAAGGCTTATTAGTTTGGCTCAGCTGAAAACAGTGATTCACATCCTCATAATTATCTTTTGCAGACAAGACTACACAAGCTGAGCTGCATACTTCTGAATGAATTAAAGACTGGTATTAAATGAGTGCTTATTTAAAACAGTGCTTCCTCTGGAGCTGAAGAGAGTGGGTGGGATTTATTTCAGTTAACATTAAGCATCTACAGTGTAAGAGATAGGAAGGATAATTCTTATAAGAATTCCCAGTAAATATTTCTGTCATATCCCTGAAGTATTGCAGTTCAATTTACTCTTTAAATGGAATACACCTTCTGAATTTAAGAATAGGCCTTAGGTCTTAAGAATTTTTATAGTTCATTTCCCTCATTTCCCTCTTCACATTTACACTTGTGCTCATACATGCCTGTATACCTCATTCAGTCCCTCTTTGCATTGGCTTTAAGAATTTGTAAATTATACTTAACATTTTGTAAATAAGAGCATGAACACTATTACAATAGCAAAAGACGATTGGACACTGCTCACAAAAACTTGCCAGTCTGATAGAAAACTTTAATAAAATAAAAAAATAGCAATGAAAAGCATTATCTTGTTTAGTCCATATTTTTCCCATCCTAAATAAAGATGTTTCAATACAAACAACTAGATAAAGAGCATGCTAATATTAACCTACTTAGGAAATTAAGTTTGACACTAAAAGAAGAAACAAAATAGGGTTTAACTGGAGAAGCCTAGGAAAAAGGGAACTGTTCTTAAATGGATGCTTATAAATCCTTATGAGATTTTTTCACATCTGGAAATGTGTCATGACACCCTATGGTCCTGTAAGAATATACAGGAGAGAAAAGGGAGAAAGAGACACATTTATACTGAATACTCTTACTTACTATTTAAGCATCTGCTGTAGGATGAGATTAATTCCAGTCTATGGCTATGTTTTGCTGTTGAATAAAAACCTGGGTACTGATCCGAAGTGACGTCAAGCAAACCATATCAACACATCTTAGGGTTCACTTCTTACATAGCAGAGTTGTGCAGGAAAGAATTAGAGGAAAAGGTTCAAAGCAAAGACAGAAAACAAGTTAAAATTTTAGGGCTGATCAGTACTCAAGTCCTTCTCCTTGAACTTCTTTAATTCAGCTGTATAAAAATGTTCTATAGGTGCCTGTTTCTCTCCACTGACTACTATAAAAGGAGCGCAGGATACAGATATCCAGAAACAGGTATTTACGTAGCATACATTTAGTGAGGTGAGATTAACCTCTGTTTACACTGGTGCCACTTGTGTTATTGGCTCATGGAGATACCAGGAATATCTCTACACTGAGTGCAGTACTCGGTGAAGTAAGGGATAGTCTTATTGTTTTAATTTCAAGACAAAAGAGGAGACCTGAGAGTAGTGGGTTAATTAGCAACCCATTGCATTTCAACAAATCCTTGAGGGAATATGACTTTTATATAATCATCTCTTGAGTAATTCTAGGTCTAAAGAAATTAGCTGCTAATGAAACACTACCATTACTTCAAAAGAAGAGACAACAGTTGACTAAGTGAGTATATGTCTTTACAAATGAGCAGAAATTGTCTCAGGGCTCTTTTAGAAGGGATGAATGCGAATAAAATGTGTGCTGATAGTACATTTAAAAGGTTGGGAATATATAAATAGTTTATAACAAATTAATTTTTCTTTGCGTACTCATTTAATATTGTATTGGTGAGTATTATGGAGGACCAACCACTAAAAATTCTGAAAAGCACCATGTTAAAAACAGTAGTTTAACACAGTTACATAGAAAAAAGTTGAATCTCTGGCTGTATGTTTCTTCTTTTACTAGTTAGAGTTACAAACTGAGAATTCAGTGAAACTGTAAATGTTTGTTGTTCAGCTGCCAACGTATTTGCTCAGGAATTTGTTGGCAAGATTATCTCCCACATCAGAGTACAATGGATCACAGAAATTGGGTGTTAGCCAGCTGTATAAATGATCTAACCGGCTTCTCTTGAATAGTTCTTGACTGTATCACTGTGGACTCTTCATCAGTGTAGGACAGGTATAGCAGAGTACAGTTTTTCCCTATTCTTGTGGTTTAATCCCAGTAAGCAGCTCAGCCCCACACAGTCAATCAGTCACTTCCTGCCAGTGGGATGGAGGAGAGAATCAGAAGCGTAAAAGTGAGAAAACTTATGAGTTGAGATAAAGACAGTTTAATAGGTAAAGCAGTATCTAATACATCCTCATTAACCACCCACTACCCTTTGAGCTAAGGTTGGGTCACTACTGCACTGGTACTGCTTCCTGTGATGCTCATCCTCCATTGGTTCAGGTGGTTCCTGCTACAGTACTTCCTATAACATGCAACTCAAACCACAGGTTACAACAATTTAAAGGTATATCCATTGTAATCTCAATCCCTGGTCCCTTTGGACTAGGCCACAGAGTTTAACATTGCAGTGAACCCCTCCCCTTGCTCCTGCTCCAGCATGGCCTTATCTGCAGACCACAATATCTTAGGGGTGTCCCTGCTCCAGTTTAGCCTTATCCAAGGGCCAAACTTCAGGGGTGTACCTGCTGTGTCGTGAACTTACCCATGGCCACTGATGCTTCAGTGTGTACCTGCTGCAGGATGGACTTATCCAGAGCCACAAATGCCTTGAGGTGTACTTTCTCCAGCATGGACTTTTCCTTGGGTCACAATCCCTTCAGGGATGTATCTGCTCTGGTGGACTGAACCATGGCCACAGACACTTCAGAGTGTTCTGCCCCCATGTGGGAGGTCACAGGGTCACAGGCCCTTCAACTCAAGTTCACACTGGAGTTCCCGTATGTCCAGTACAGCAGCACAGGAACAGAAGCAATGCCCCAGCCATCTTTTAGCCCAGATGCATCGCCATTGCTGTTATCAGAATATTTGCAGGCACAGCAGAGTAAAATGAAATAGAGTACTGCAAACAGAAGATGCAAAAAGCATTAACAAGCGCTAGCACTAGATTCTCATATACAGTAAAGCAAGCAAGCCCTGTGGCAAGTACAAGAGCCTGCTAATTAGTAGATAAATAGCTAAGATAGCTATAAATTTGGTCTAGCACACTCCAATCAAATCTGTCATTATCTAGAGCCCTTTGAGTCCCATGTTGGGCACCAAAAAGGACTGTCATGGTTTAAGCTCAGTAGGCAGCTAAACCACACACAAACCAGCATTTGTTTCCTTTAGCATAAGTCCGACATGCATCACAGAACTGACTATTCCATCCTACTGTGCACATATACTCATGGGCAATGGTCTGCCAAAAATCTGTGACAAGATTGTTATTTTTCTATGATGTCTGACCAATACATGGGGTAAGTGCTAGCAAAAGCTTACTAGAGGATCTGGCTTTTTGAGCCTGGAGTTTCTATTTCCCCATAGTGGAGTAGTCTAATCATGACTGTTAATCTTGTTTGGGAAACAGTAGTTAAAATGTGTGCTTTGCACTAAATTTTGCTCCCATTTGCAAGGGAAATATGCCTTTATGTTCATCCCATTCTGAGTTCTAATATTCTCTCAGTTTTCCTCCTAGAATTTCTGAAAACTGACAAAACAGTATTCCAGGACTTTCATTTATTCAAAATATTTTAAAAAGTTCTTAAATCTTTTTGAACAGAAAAGAAACATTGTAGGAAATAAAATGGTATAATTTATCAAGCTGAATGACATATGAAATGATAGATGACACCCTGGCTCCACGGAACTTACATTGGGGTTTTACCATTTATTTCAATGAAAAGAGCTTTGGAACAGCTATGAACAAATATCTTGTCTTAGCAGCTCATTTTTTCTGAAAAGAAGAAAAAGTAGAGAAAGAACAGTATGTTCTTTCATAGAGCAGAGCAATATAATAGAAAAATAATATGACCAGTTTGGAAAGATCGGGAATAAGACAGAGAAAAGGGGTGGGCTATTGGAAACCAAAGGAATTTTTCTAAAAAGAAAAAAAAATCTCTAGTGACAGGACAGAGAACCTTCCAAATAATCTTTACTCATTATTTAACAATTCTAAGATACTGAAGGAAGTTGCAGAATTTGGACCAAATTCTGACCATTTGGATGTCACAATTCATGATGGGTTAGCAGCTAGCCCCAGTAAAGAAAATCTCCTAAGCTGCCTTGACAAACAATGGAGAATGATTGGTGTCTAACTTCATCAGCCTGAACCCTCTTCGGAGGCGCTTACCTCTTCCAGTCCACTGTAGTGGGAAAATAGACACCTCAAGAAGTTGTCACTTGGCTGAAAAGCCACCAGGCCAAGCACAGGTAGGAAAAGAGAAGGTTTCTCTGACAAATAGACAAATTAGGCTACATACCAAATATCAACCCCAAAAAAACAGTTTGGATGCAGAGTTTAGCTTAAGAATTTGAAACACGTTAATTCTCATGTTATGAAGAAATTCAAGATGTGTTGCCCACTTCATAAAAGACTGCTTTATTCATCAGATCCTCAGCTATGTTGGGACCATACTATTGTCCATGCCCACTGCTGAAACTAAGCAACTCTGCAGAAAGTCATCACAGATTGAGTCAGGGCACTACCAGGCCTTTGTGGCCCTGCCCAGCCTCCCCAGGATCTCTCCCCATCCCTGTCCATGGACCCAGGGGTGACATACAAGCCCAGGCCTGGGCACGCAAACCTGGCCTGAGCTACACTGTAGGCTGTCTACAGCCCTGACTGTGGCACCAGATCCTTCTGCTCTTGACTGGATCCCATGGTTGCACCTCAGACCTGGTTCATCACCTGCCATGTTGGGGGCTATCTATGGACCTTGTAACCAGCCCCAGGCTCTGCCCACCATGCTCAGACCCCACAGGACAGAGTCTCAGCTTGTACTCCCTTGTCATGTAACTCCATTTCTGCAGCACCCTGGCAGATTCACAGGACAAGGGAAGAGTGAGTAACCCAATTATGTCGTTCAGTAACTCACTGGATTCTGCTATTGTTTCTACATTTTTTTCCAATGCCACATGAAAATGCAAAAGTTTCTGAAGTAAGTGAAGCAATTCTGACCAGGATTCAGTTCTATACTTCCGGAACCAGCATGCTTTTTATTTAAAATACAGTTTGGTATGGGCTGAAATCTATTCTGCCCAAGTCTAGAGACATGCTCTGAGTATTCCTTAACAATCAGATGATGCTGAGCTTTTTTTTTTTTCCTCTTTTTTTTTCCCTGAGAGACAGAGGTTAATTTAAAAAGAGATTCTTCTCTGAATGCAGATGCAAGCAGAAAACAGTCACCAAACATGAAAACCTAAAGGTACAAAGTTAAAATCAAATCTGACAAAACTTGAAAAATCCTGAAAATGGACTTGGGATCTGGGCGTATTACACTGGGCAAAGGTAATGGGGATTAGTGTGGTGGAATACTTTGGTTGTGTGTTCCTGACACTCACTTTCATGTCAACACAAAGTGACAAAATGGTGCTTACATGCAGGACTTCAGATCTGCCTACAATTTACATCCACAATCTATGTGATATGATGTACCAAGATGCCAGTCCTGAGTTCTAGATGTGGAGAACCAGATGCCTGAAATTCATTTTTTAAGTGAACTTGCATTTAAAATTTGGCCCTCAACCCATCTAACTTCAGATCTCTAAAACAGCTATATGTCCATATCTGAGCTAGATAATCTCCTTTATGTGGTATGTGGAATGTGAGAGCACCTGCACTATTCAGGTTATCTCATCTGCCCCTTATCTGCACCTTTTCAGTGCAAGAGGGATAATAAGTAAAGGGGGAACCAATAAACTAGAGCACAGAGACATGGACCTGATTCGCAAAGGATAATGGAAACAATGCCAAAGACTGAAAGTCTCCAGTAACTGACTGATGAGTCATTAGGAAACTCCAGGCACAGCTATGGAAAGGGCCAAGCTGGACTAAAATGGGGGAAACAAGGGGAACATAAGATTTGGGATATTTGAGGGCAGGCCTGTGGGACTATATAAAAAGTATTTAGAAATGGTTAGCAGAAAGGGACTGGGGAGGAAGAAGGAAGGGGAGTAGTCAGAAAGAGTATAAAAGGGGCGGTCGTGTTTAAACTGGGCCAGACCAGTGTACTTGTCTGGCTGAGCCTTGTGACCAGTGACCCCAGTCCCAAGTGTGGGGTGCCTGTGGGACAAGTGTGTGAGTGCTGCATGTGTGGAGTGAGCACCCAGCGGGACCAGCAGGTGAGCTGGGGACCTGTAGGGTGGGTAAGGGGGGCCAGATCTGGGCAGGGGTGCTGGGCAGGCAGAGGGGCCATGCTGGTGCTCAGGGGACCAGTGAATGTGCGTGTGCTTGTGAACCTGGAGAGTGCGGTGTGTGTGCTGCACTGGTGACCTTCTGCCTCTCCCAGCCCAAGAGCTTGGTTTCCTATTTGTCTCTTCCCCTAACTACTCCCGTGATTCTTCCAGAAGTTCCTATAGACATGGGACATATGGCAGTGGTCCGTGAGCATATCTCCACCCCTAATTCAAATTCCTCTATAAAACCTTATTCTACCATGTATACCATAAACTCATGCATAAAATCTAATAAAAAACCTAACAATTTTTCACATGAAAAAATGATAAAATCTTATCATCCTCTCTATTCGTGCAGTCTTCCCCTATGTAGTCTAATATGAGGGCCAGAACCGAGACTTATCTTTACTCTGGTAGCTGGAAAGCATCTAGTATATGTTAAGTCCTCCCATAGTCTAATAAACAGCAATGAAACAATCAATCACACTTGTCAGATTTATCCAACAGTACAATGAAGTCCTCAGCTTCAGGTTACTTACCTGTTTTCTAAAATAAAAGAAATTTAAACTATTAAATGGCAGTGTCAAAAAACCTTAAGATACTGCAGTGGAGAGAGAGATATAAAATTCTAGTAAGAAAATATAAATGCTTTGATTCAAACATCAAGAACCAGAATGACTATATTAAAATTGAATGTTTGAGCAAAAAGCTACAGATATCCCTTGAAATCTTAAAATTATATAAAGTCACTTTACAACAGTATTTGTCTTGCCTGAATTTACACATGTAGACATTATTTGTCTAATCTGATAATCATCATATGCTGCTTCCTTAGTAAATAGAGGAGGCAGCATAAAAGAAATAGAAATAGGTACTTCATAGAGATCTGCTCCTCCTGTTCCATGATGCCTTTATAAGTTGCTTTAAATGAAGTACTCTCTGGGTATATCTATTTCACTCCATTAATGGTCTCCATGTCTCCAGACAATTATTTCAATTGGAAAACTGCTTTTAGATAGATTTCAAAAAAAAAAAAAAAAAAAAAAAAAAAAAAGACAAGGTGAATTCTGCGTTTATGTCTGAGGTTTACAATCCTGACTATGTAATGGAGCCTGACATGAGGGTGGGTTAAACTTCAATGTAGTTTTAAATGTTTCTCCTTCTCAGGTCAGATTATGATTGGTAAACCTTAGCCAGTAGTGGCAGAACCTCAGTCATCTGCAACACCTCAACAAAAGTAGTAATATATGATAGGAGTGTCTCACATATATCCCACCCGTTATATGGTAGTTTGTTGTCTTCCCCTGCAGCTGAAAAATAAAGGTGGACTATTATTCTTTTTCCTCAAAAAGGGAAATTGTTTTCAAGCAAGAGAAATATTTTGTTTTATTAGTTACTGAGAATCATTCAAACAAAAATCAAATACTACCCCATTTCTCATTTCTCCTTGTTACAGTGATTACTAAATGAAAACCACATTCCAGTAAAAACAGACTTAGAAAAAAAATATTCAGAAAATTACCCATATCCTGCTGCTTTCTGAGATTTTCTTGATCCCTTGGTCGTTGTCTAACACACATGAAGAATCAAAGTGGTGTACTTGCCCTAACTGATCTGGAGACCTTCACCAGCAAGAAAAACAATGAAACTTCACCTATTTATTGCTTGAATATTAATGTCTGAAGAGAATTTGTTTACATTTATCTACACCGCAGGTAGGATTTGACAGTAAGCTGCAAATGCCAGTGATTCAAGAACCTGTAAAATGCTAGTATTCTTATTTACAGTTGAAATAAGAAGTGCTTTCTAATCACTACCTAGGCAATGCTTGTGGTACATGATATAAATGGCAGTCTTGTTCCTATATTTAAATTATACACTTTTTCCTAACTCACAGCAGTGTTTTTTAAAATAATAAAGCCAGAAAGAGCTCAGCTTTCCCTAAGAGAGAAGCCTTTTTCCTATTTGAATAGTAATAGGAAACACTGTAAATTTTTTCTTGAATGTTTGATTGCTTTTCCTTGCCTTTTGAAATTGTGTTTTTTATTTGTCATTTATATACATCAATACATAACAATGTGCAGAATAAATTCTATTTGAATAGCAATTCCTAGTAGCTTTGTTCCATTACCGTATGTATTAACTGTTTAACCTCATATTAGTAATAGAACAAAGCTGAAAAGACACCTTCAAAATCCATTTTACCCTCCAGTTTTTACAGGCAACATCAAAGTGTGCAGTTCATATCAGACATCCTCCACAATTTGTCCAAATTTCTGACCATTTTACAGTAAGTAAGAGATAGTGTATATGGTTCTGGTAAAATTGTTTTTGTAATTGGGACAGTGATGGACAGAATAATTCCTGAAGAAACATGCATTGATATAATTCACCATAGAAATGCCAATGATGGCAAAGATCAGGCACTGATGGTGAGACAAGATATTAAATTCAAATGGTTTACTGGAATATGACGTCCTTGATCCTCTGCCTAAACCTGGAGAATTGACAGCATCTACTGCAAGACTGAGCAGGAAGTTTAGGGGAGAAAAAAAGTAAGCATGCCCAGAAATCTAGAACAGGCTTCACCTGACCTAACGTAGACATCTACTTTAGACAATTTTGATCATTAAAGTCCTTGTTTCTCTCCATCAACTATGCAAGAAGTACAGAAAACTAGCTTAAAAATAGATATTTATATTGCAGACATCTAAAGCAGGTGCAATCAACCCAGCCTCAGGCATCCGAGTAACGTACTAGCCTGGGCATTTAAAGACTGCGAATTCTCAGACTATGAATATATAAATGGATTAGTACAAACCCTTAACTCATAGTGACTTTTTCACTCTTTCAGAAGTCAGGTCACCTCAAAGCCACTGTAGAATGACTCCATAATATCAGCTGTAGCATTTAAAAGAGCAGGCAGTTGCCTCCCTAAAGATCTGGGTGTCTGTACGGAGCCTTTATATGATAAAATGTTGGCTGTTTAGGAAAAGTCCTTCATCTGCATAAACAACAACAATTATCAGACTTTTGGAGCTGGTTTAAGAACTATTGTATAAATGTATATAATTAACTAATGTTTCCATTAATAAAGAGTACCACTGATGATCTCGTTAGAGTTTACATCCAATTTTGCTGTTAACTATAACTTCTCTGAACAATTTTCTTTTGTATTTCTTCAAAACTAAACTTCTCTGGAGGCATGTATGTCCATGCATATGTATATGGATATATCATGTTGTTATTTATTTATGTGCACACATTTATATGCATATTATTTGCACCTGTCTTCCCAACTGAACAACAGTTCTGGTTGTTTAGGAAATTAGGAAAAATGAATCCCACCCATTGCTGAAGTTATTGACAAAAATTTTACATTTCCTACACAAGAGAAGAACATTTTCTTTTTCACTCAGAGTTGAATAGCTATGTGCAGACACATTATGAATATGCTGTGCACATATCAAATCTCTTAGAGGTTTATAAATATCATTAGCACAAAGAAATTGTTTTGCGATTCTGAAAATAAGAGGCAGTGCGGAAAAGACCTTTGAAAAGTGTCAATAACATGGTCAGTAAATCAAAGAGTAAATACTGGAAGTGCTTAAAGCCTACAGCACAGGAAAATAAGCATTAATGGAAAACATCTACAACTGAAATGCTTTCTTTTTTTCCCACAGTGGTTTGTAGAATGTTGGTCTTTTCTATTGATGTTTCTGTTTCTTTGCTGTTAAACAAAGACTGAAACTTTTATTTGTAAATCCCATTAGATGCTCTCTCCAGGTACCTTTCAAATCACTGTTCCTTCAGAAACACATTATGCCAAGTTTTCAAGCGTGCTGGGCACACTCTGGACAAAACTCACTTGGAAGGGATGTAAGAATACTAATCTTGTAAATTTGTGACCCTGACAAATACTGAGGGTAAGTCAGGAGAATGATAATGAGCAGTTCTGTTATGTAAGGTAGACTCTGGTCCTAACAGCTAATAATATAGCATAGATTGGGACTGGTGACAATAGAAACCATTTCACACAAATTTGTCTTACTTATGTCTCCCTCTCCCTCTCCCCCCCCCCCCCATTTTTTTCTTTTTTTCACTTTGGCTTCAGCTACTAGGAGCAGTAAACTTTGATTTTTCAGAAAGCTATACCCAGAAGAGCCCATCTTAAATGAATCATCCAGGTGCCCACATGATGTGAGTCTTATCAGTCTGGAAAATCTTTTTATGAATTATGCTGAACTGTTCAAGTAAAAGGAATGTACCACATAACATTTCCAGGTAATCAAATTAGATGTATTTCTGTACAGGAGATAGCCACAAATGATTGCTTATGAGCAAGAGCCAACTGTTATTCATGTTAATTGTTAACTTTATTCTGAACAACAAATATATTTGAGTAAATCATAATGTTTTTCTGCAGAAATCATGCATGTGAGATGAAGTTTCCCTCACAAAAATATTTCAGTATTGTTTCTCATAGCTGTACAGCGTACCACAAGAGTAGTAGGATTTTTTTTTTTTTTTTTTTTTTGCAATGCATCTTGTAAATGTCAGCAACCAGCAACTGATTTCTCCTTAAAAAGACATGGGACTAGGTGTCAAGAGAGTGCAGATAATATATGCTTTGGGTATATATTATTCTCTAAATGAAAAAAAAAAAAAAAACCAAAAAAAAAACCCAAACCACAACAAAAGCCCCACCCTGTAAATACAAAAGCAATTTTACTATAACTGTGAGTTGATTTTATCATTCATCTGGAAAGGATTTCACTTCCCTGCAATTTGTTTAATCACAGTTTATCTTAGGGGACAGTCCATGGAATCAATGTGCTGTGCAATTACTTGCTGACTGAATGATCTAATTAACACTACCTCACTACCTTGTTATTTCCTTCCTTTTCTTCTTTTTTTTTTTTTTTTCAGTCACTCTTACTCTTTCCACCCACTTCAGATAAACTCTAACTCCTCAGAGCAAGAACTGTGCCATCCTTAGTGTTCATGATTCACCTCTTATAGACGGGTGCAAAACCTTGTAGGATTTCTTTTTCTTTAACCATTGCATTACAAATAAAAACATATATTATTAACTCTCATTGATTTTACTAGAGGTAACTAAAGAAAGCCCATATAAATATCAAATCAAAATAATCAGATATGAGAAAGAAGCAAAAAGAAAAAAGAGACATTAATTTACATTTGATCATCTCCACCCTTAAAATACAAAAATTCTTATAAGCATCAGGAACAGATGCTATAGATACACTTTAAAGCTCTGGGGTTTTTTTCCTTTCATTGGCAAATGATGCATTTGTTCCTACTATGTTTAGTTCATCAAATAATTTATATCAGAAGAAACCACATATAAGTCCCTCAGTAATGGAAGAGCTTAGTTAATTCGTTGATAACTAAATGGGGAAGACAGAAAACATTAAATATTATAATTTAAAATGTTCCAGTGTGCCCTTTTATAGAAAAAGTAATTGCATGGATGTTAAATATTCACACTGAAAAGTAGTTCTGAAAAATTGCCCATGTTAAATTTGTCTCACATCAAGTTTCTATTTTCTAACATTACAACACAGTCCGAGAAATATTTGGGTTTGACTTGTTCTTTTGCTATTAATGCAGGCTATAAGAAAACCATCTCAAATAAAAATATCTCAAAGAATAATCAAGTTTATTTTTCAGTCTTGCTACAAGATGACCACTCTATTGAGACTGCAGTGACCTCACTGTGACTATTCAATGAGTTTGCAATGCTTCACAGTAAAGCTTTTTGCTTTATGCTAATCAGCATTCATTATTTGCAATTAAAAACATGTGCTTTTATCATTTCACAAACATTTGATTGTGACAGCTACTTCAATGCTAGCTTTGTCTTTAGTTTCAAAGAAGTGTAAACCAACTGAATCACAGTTACTGTGATGACATAAATTTACTATTAAGGATATAGACAATTATACTATTGCAATGGTAAGGGATCCATGTAGGTCATACTTTTAAGGGAGTTTATAACCTCGCATAGTAACGCAATGTAGCTCTGTTAATCTACAAACTCTGGTACCTTTTAACTCAGCTGTCTCCCTAGTAATCAGTCATGCCAATATTAAACTTTTTATAGTTTTTAAAACAAAAGTGCTTATTCATCTCATAAATGACATCATTATGCTTTGAGAATATGAAAAAGCTTTAAATGAAATAATTTCTGTATTTTATTTAAAGAAATTATTAGGTTTTAAAGAAATATTAGACCTACACTTTCAACTTTTACTACTTTGGGTTTTAACATATTTCTTTGCTGGGACAATTTGTACATGAGATTATATTCCCTTTACAGACAATTATAATTTTTTCCTGTATTTCTATTTCATTTATAACACTAAAGCTTAGACAGGAAATGTCATTTTCTGGTGTCTTTATCTTCTTTACTGTCAGTGGGTGATGTCAGAAAGTTTCTGAAATGTTCAACATTAACACAAGCTCTATTATATTCCTCTTCATCTTTTTTTATTTATGTGACTGTACTGATGCCTATGAAGTATTTTAAATATCAAGGTTGTCTGTCAGTTATTTCAAGTAACCAGCTAGTTATTCAAAGATTACCTTCTGTTTCAGTTGATTTAAAACCTATAATCTCTCTTCTTCCTAGCATTTTGCAAAGATACTAACATGGATGAAAATCAGTTAAGTAAATAATATAGTTTATTGCAATCACTGGAAGAGACTGCAGGTGGGTATATTTTACAGATCAAGGAAATTCTGTTTCCACATGCAGTGCTCATGTAGGCAGTACCACACCCACATCTGTCCTTAGCTAAACAAAAATCAGGCAGTAGAGTATGGCTATGCACATGTACAACCATTTGTTTTTATTAATGAATAATTCTAAGTTATAAAACTGGTAAAATAAAATTATATTAGTTATAACACTGGTACACATAACTTGAAATAAAAAGCCTATTATTTTGAAAAGGCAGATGCGTATACATCTTTGTAGTCAGTTATGCCAGAACAGCAGAAGCATGTCATCTGGTAATGAGTTTTTCATTTTTCTTTTAAAACCCATAGAGCTATGTTGGGACAATCCTCTGCAAACTATGGCAAACTGTTAAGTGAATACCTGATTGACATCAAAATTCCAGTATCTTAGTAATAATATCTTGCTGTGGCAGCACTGAAAGACATATTTTCTCTCTAACAAAACCAGAATCTCCTTTGTTCTTTTAATACTTTCATGTAATTAATTGTTTATTGTTCTAAGGAAAATAAATTAACTAGTAAAGGCACCTATTGAGACCCTGCAAAGTGCTTGTGTTTTGAGGTGTCTGTAAACTGTTACCCACAAGTCTTTCCTAAACTTTAGCTAATATTTAAAAATAAGTGGCAACTGGTAACTATCCAGTTTCATCAGTCCAAGTGTTCTCTCAATTAATTTGTTAAATACTACCAGTATTTTCTGCTAGCTTCATGTAATCTAATATAGTTTCAATGTATCTGTGAAAATAGATACATATATGTTCACATGTACATGTTACATGTTACATACATTTTTACATGTTACAGATTTACATAGTTACATATACATTCAGGATGAGAGGAAATGGCCTCAAGCTGTATCAGGGGAGGTTTAGATTGAATATTAGGAAAAATTTCTGTACTGAAAGAGTGGTCAAGCATTGGAACATGCTGCCCAGAGAGATGGTGGAGTCACCATCCCTGGAGGTGTTCAAAAAACGTGTAGACGTGGCACTTCAGGGCATGGTTTAGGAGGCATGGTGCTGTTGGGTTGATGGTTGGACTTGATCTTAGAGGTCTTGTCCAACCTTAATGATTCTATGATTCTATGAAAATCTTGTCTCCAACAAGACATTTCATGGCTCTAATGAATCAAATATCTGTTTTCAATACATCACTCCTAACAGCAGTGGAAAAATTGATCATCTTTTTTCATTGACATATAAATATTCCCCAAGCAGTCTTACAAGAACTTTAACAATATTTAACTTGTACATATGCCTTACACTAATAAATTTTTTGTGAATTCTTTTCTTAAGAAGAAAAGACAGTGAAAGAATGAAGTAAGAATAAAGAAAAGCATGGGGAAGGGTTAATATATCAATGTAGCAGTAATAGACCACATCACGGTTGCCCTGCCCAAAGCATTAAATGAAAGAATTTGAGAAAGGCACAGCTTAGGAAAGACATGGATTTATTTACTAAGTTCTATATATTACAGAAAGCATTTTCTGCCAAAAATAGGTCTTAGAAACATTCTTTGCTTCATCAAAAATGTTTGCATTTCTGCCAGCTTTCCCAAATTTCTCTCAGCTAGTAGCTAATCAAATGGAACCAAAAAAATGTCACCTGTAGCTGTCCAGAAGACTTTGTTCCATCATGTCAGTTGATGATTCATGCTTTAATGATCTTCATCCTAGATTAATGGGATTCAGAACTAACATTCCCATCTCATTGTAATAGAGTAAATGGCTTTCTTCATCAACAGTGCTGTCTATGGCAAATAATTACAGAGGTCTTCTACTCAGTTATCTGCATTTGTACAGAACCCTAAGTCAAATTCAAAGTCTTACTATCATTCTCTAAGAAAGTTCAGGAAAGTCCAACTTATAAGGTTGCTTCCATGGCAATAATCCTCCTAAATGTCTTTAGACTGCACTTACTCAGTTTAATTTTCTATGGTCACAACAGATATTATACCAATGAGGAAGAAAGAAGAAGATAGAAAAGCAGGATCAAATAATCCCCTGGCTACTTCAGAGTAAAGAAAAATCAAACTAGACCATAAAGAAAAATTTAAAACTTACAGGGTAATATGGAGCTAATGGCAAGGAAATCATCAGTCAAAGAAATCTGAAGATCCTGTCAGAACACGAAATACAGACTACTAGCCGCTTCTCTAGAGAGACAGTGCGATGGTAGCAGCACTGGCCAAGAGCAGATGCCTGTGGCATGGAGGCTTCTTCAAGCCTGAAAATGTCAGTGGTAGTGGATTTTCTAACTGGATTGTGTGGACATAATTGTTTCTATTCTAATTTGCTAACAGTTGATCTGGATGAAAGGGGGTTAATTTTAAAAGGGTACATTTTCTTAAATTAAGGATATTGGTTAGGATATTTTGATGACATTTCTTGTGGGTTTCTCAGGCCTTGTACCCTATCTCTGGGCTGTTTCTGTGTAGAGTGAAGAGTGAACAGTGTAAGGATCTGTACATGAACTGTACCTCATAATTACAGGAACTGGCTTCTTTAGTCTTTCCTCTACCACATGCCAGAAAGTATTTTCACTGACTAGGCATGCCTGCATGCCTGTGACATTGTCAGAGTGTGATGTTCACAATTTGATCTGATTACTGAGTCTCTAGGAGTCTATGAAGCGAGGAGCAGCCTTCCTTCAATCCTAGAAACAGTGGTTTGGAAAGATCTTACCAAAAGGTGGCCTTTCTGAAACCATGTTCTTGGTCTGGTTTTCCAGGAAACAATTATCTATTGCCTGATACTCTCTTTGCAGTGTCTGATGTTTGAACCTATTGCTTTTTTGCCTTAATTTAAGTGTTGGAAAGGGAAGACTACTCAAGTAAAGGCAAGAATAAACAGAACATCATGCACAGGAAAGGTAAAAGAGGTGCAAAGAAGAGGAGTCAACAGCAGGAATAAAATGGGAGCATTTTATCAGCCTACAGCTATCCACCCAGCCTAGTCAAGTTAAAAGGCAACATTCGGGCAGACCATCAACTCATCCAAATGCAGTCCCTCTAGTGTAACGAATAATTTTCTGTTTGACCTGTGGGAAGTGAGCTGTAGCTAAAGAGCAAGCAGTTCTTTTGGAGATCTGTGTGAGTGCACCTTAGGTAACTTACTTAGGGTAGAGGAGTCCACGTCTGAAAATTATCTGCAGGCATTTATAGAGGGCATTGATCTCTTAGGTAAAATAAACTGTTTCTAATGTTCTTTTGTCAATTCAACTTGCTACTTTAGAACAATAACAGCCATATATTTAGCTGTCTTTTTGTCACTAAACAAACAAATGGGTGATTTGGGCTGTTTTCTTGACTAACTGATAGCACAATGGAGAAAGTGTTATCAGCCCAATGTCATCTGTCTATTTAAGTGAATTTTATAATAGAAAACATTTTTAGCCCTCAGTGAAACCTATTCCATACCACTCTGTGTTCATTTAAAAACAAAGAAACAAAAACATGTGTTTAGCCTATCAAAAAAAAAAAAAAATGCTGAGAGGAAATAGCTCTGCCTGATATGAACAGCTCAATAGAAACATGAGGAGAAAGAACCATGAAGTGAAAGATAGTAACGTCACAAGACCAAATGCACCTCTACTGGACACTTATACCTGTAAGCTGAAAATTGCGAGATTTATTAATCATTAAAACATTTTTGGAAAAAAAAGACTAATGTGAGGGGCATAGCTCCTTATAAGAAAACCTATAAAATATCATTGTCTGGGGTATCTGGGGTTTGGAGTCAAGAGTCCCTTAGGTCCCTTCCACCCCCATGTTCTTGGGGATTCTCTTTGCTAGCACACAAAGGTTCCAAACCTAAATAGGACTTGGTATGTTCCCATTCCCTAGCCATGCCCAGGTTTCCCTAGTCATATTAATTCTTTCCACTACCCTACTGGCAAAAAAAGTGATAAAGCAGAATCATATCTGCTATTCAGAACAGAATTTTATATTATATACTTTTTTAATAAATACATTTTGTTTTGCTTCTTATTTTTATCTGTGGAAAAAATGACTCAAATACAAGAAATTCACAGGAGCATCCTTATAAACAGTAGCATGCTCAGAGAACACTATGATAGATATTCTCTAATCTCAAGGGGAAAAATATGGAGCTAATACAACCAACATTATGCTTGAAAATGAACTTATTTAACATTAACTAAATTCAGAAACAGTTCCTTTTTCTCTCTTTTTTTTCTCACAAATAAACTCCAGATTTCGTTTGATGGATGAGTGAAAAACAGATGGGATCCTTACTGTCACCACTAAAAAATATCTCTGCTACCGACTTTTATTTTCTTTGATGTAAGCAAGA
The DNA here is from genome assembly GCA_031468815.1 of Morus bassanus. NCBI lineage: Eukaryota > Metazoa > Chordata > Aves > Suliformes > Sulidae > Morus > Morus bassanus. The sequence goes on along the minus strand of CM062568.1, from coordinate 39,127,371 downwards.
TCAGGGAGTTTTGTAGGCTTTTCAGAATTGTCTTAATCAAGCATGTGAAGCCAATAGAAAGATCTTCTTTTCGGTCTCATTCATTAGTTATTCATCCTTTAGTCTCTGAGAGTCAACTGCTACATGTCTTTCTTCTTTATATTTAATAACTAAAAAAATGGATCTCTTAATTGGATGAACAATTTAATATTTTTTTTAAAGTCATTATGAAAACTGTATGAATTCTCCTGCCTGGAAGAATGAAATCTCAAGTTATAAAGACTAATTAGCTCAGTTTTGTCACAGATAGGTGAGATCTTGAAGCGTCAATTATCTTTTCTCCTGAAATATGTTGAGACATCACATATAGAAGTTGCCATTAGTACCTCCTGCTGTTGCTGTGAGTCACTTCAGTTCTGTCATATGCAGTACATTAAAGCTTTCGATTAAGGTACACATGAGCAATATAAGCTTTGAAGACAGCAGCAGACCTCTTGTCTTCAAGCAGTACTTTCATTCAACATTGCTGTATACCACTTAGAATATGCAATTTAGCAGTTACATTTCTTGGATACTGAGATGGCCTGCTATATACAAATAAAATAAGTAGATTTCTCCTTAGACTATGACAAGCTTTCACTTGAGGAGGAAGAAAGTCTGTTTATTTCAGGAAACTTAAAATAACAATAATTCCTCAACATACATCCTTTCTATTTTAATAGAAATTAACCTCCTATTAAAACAAGAGTTATTAATAAGAATATCACTATACATATGAGTCAGGATTATGTAGACACCAAAATCCTGATTACATGAACATAAATATACATATATGTATATATACACATGTGTATATGTCTACACATAAACAGTATCAACCACTCCAGAGCTGCAACAGTACTGGAAACTAGGTTTAGAATTCCCTGCAAAAGAAAAGGCAAATATTTGCTGATACTGGTTTTATCAGCTTCACTGGTTACAGGAGTGGGTTTTTACTTCATCAACAATCACATACTTTATGACAGCTCAGTGTGTATATGTGAATGTGATTGTGTGAAAAGTACATGCTTGTTCCCACCGCATTATGTACCAGAAGAAGTGATTTAAAAACAACAGCAATATATCTCCTTATTTAGAAACAGATAAAAATTTTCTTTCTTTGCACTGTTGCATAGAACAATGATGTTGAAAGTCATGCAAAATTAACCATCTTTTCATAAAACAATGATGATGAAAGTCATGCAGAATTAACCGTCTTTTCTAATCAACTTCCAAGACAAATTCCATATGTTCTCTGCTCCTTTCCTTGCCATGTTTTCCTCTTCCAGACATTGCTGCCACTGAATTAGTGTCTGAATGTTTCAAAACATCTGATGCAAATATAAAATAGGACTCCCTTCCCGTGTCTCATATTATATTAAAAGTTGCTTCAGGAAAGCTGACAGGGAGAGATTCCTACTAACTGATTCACAAGAACACTCAACTCTGTCCTGAAGAAACAGATGGCTCCCATTAACTCTTTGCATGTATGGTTAAATACACTAGTGCTCCTCATCTAACATTTTTCTAAATCTGGAAGACATAGTACAGTTTCCTACACAACACAGAGGCCTGAAGCGGGCCTAGATATTTTTTAGAAATAGGAAAAAAAATGATGTAAAATCTACCTTTCACTTTTCTGCTTGAAAATATCTCAGGGATACATTTAGATGTGGACTACATGTTCACACAATGCAGCAATAAGGAATAAAATTTCTCTTTCAGAGTCATGAATTATAAAACTGCCCAGTCACCAACTTATATATTACTATGTCCAAGGTGACATTGGCTAAAAATGCTTAACAGCAGAGCCTGAAAAGTATTTGGGCTCTTAACTGACACTTCAGAAGGAGTTAAAGGCATTTATAATTGTAAGCATCTGGGCATTAATGACTTAGAGATTCAATTTTCAAAAGTAACTTAAGTAATTAGAAGCCCAGGTTGAATTGAATTGTAATTAGTCTGAGGTTCCTACTCAAATATCTTGAATTGTGGCTGATTGGTTTGTGAGATTTCTAAAAGAATAAGAGGTATAAGAGAATAAGAATGCACTGTAAGACCAATTTAATTTTCACTTCTGAAAATAGACCTGTGTTCCTATATAAATGGAACACTTTTGGAAACATTATTAACAATCTGGTCATAAATTGTATTGTTGAGCAATAAATACCCTTTCTCTGCATCTTTAAAATACTGATTCTTTATACTTTATATACAAATACTCTTTTTATATTTTTCCTGAGGCAGCAAAATGCTTTAAAATTCCAAAAGTGATGTCCACCATTTTAAAAGAAAAATGTATGGGACTAACAAAATGCACACTACTGTACAGGGAGCTGATGAAGTTTAATTACAGTTACTTGTAAACTTCTTTGAGATCTCAGGTAAAAGGGACTACAGAATTGCACATGGTGATGATTATTGATTCTTGGAGCTATTTGTGTTTTCATATAAATTGCACTATTTTTAAGGTCTCTACAGTGGGCCTCAAATAGATGTTCTCTGTTGTGTTCAGACAAATTTTGGGATGGAAGCTACATGTGACACAGTGCTCCAAACTCACTCACTGTCTGCAGTAAAAAGTATGCAATCCTCAGTGAAGTCAGAGACAAGACTAAATGTGCCATTTTATTTAAGGTGATAAAGACCAGAAAACAGGTGTTTTGATGCCCACAGAATTTATGCCATTTTCATGACAAGACAACACCTGCTTTTTCACTCCTACAAATGATTGAATCGTTTAAATGTTCATTACTCATAAACCATTGAGACTTGTATTGCAATCATTTCATTAAGGAAGTGCTACAGGGAACAGGGAAAGGGAGAATTCATTGTGACTCTACTAGCAAAGGTCACCTCAAATACAGACTAACATTCTCTTGATCGCTGAGCTAGACAGCAAAGCAGAAGAGACAGAGCCAACTAGGTCAGAATATAGCTAGCATTAAGTATGGGGAAAGATAAGGCTGTGCTATTATAACTGATATTATAATGATACCATGGATGCTTAGCTCAGGTTGTATTCCTTCTTTTTACTAAGCCTGGGGTAACCATACTGCTAGGCATACTCATGCCTCAGCAAGGTGATAGAGAAATGTTTGTATCACTCCTAAATATGTCTGCGATCTGAATTCTTTGTCTGCATGTGTGTTTGGGAGCTACTGCCACTCTTACTGGCACTAGAATATGAAAGTGTTCAGTAAGAGGAAATAGGGGTAGTAATCAACCACCTAAACCTAGGTATTCTGGGCTATCTAAGATATCTGTGAGGAAGATATGAAACAGGATGCAGCAGCAGAAGACAGAGGTCATTGTGAGTGATTTAAGGTTAGGGCAACTGATTCCCACCCAATTTGCCCTGAAGTGTTTATCATTTCAAGGCACAACAAAGGAAGCCCAACCACTGATGGGCAACATAACTTGTTCATGATTATACAGCACAGAGGAACTGCTGGGGGTAGGAAAATGTGTCCAAAATCCCAATGTGGTATTTGCAATGTCCAGATGTTATCCAGAGCTGAAGAATCTTACAGCATGTCCAGCCACAGACAATTCCAGATGATTCTTGAAAACTCCTAAAATAATAGTTCCCCACCTTCTAGCTATGCCATCATGGGTCTGGGGAGGCATATTGCATTTTTTTCCATTACCAACAGATATGATCACTATTCTCAGTGTGTTACACTCATTGTCTTGAAGCATTTAACTTAGTATAGTCTTTTGCAGTCAATTTTGTTGTGAGTACACAAGCAGCTCAAGCCTTCGTGTTATCTTTTTTCCCTTCCAACTCAAAGTGTTAAATATAGTGAATGTTCACTTAGAAAATCAAGGGGAGCAAAAAAGGAATTCTGTGGGAAGTGGAAAAGGACAAATATAGATGAAAAATTTGTGAGGTGAAAAAGATTTCTGTTGAGAATGAAGATTCAGGAGCGTGGAAAGCTTGATGAAGGAAGTACCTGTCAGAGAACAGAACAAGATGGAATCAGTCACACCAAGAAAAATGTAAATCACTCTTGGATCAAAGCCTGACAGATTAGTTTTTACATATTTTTACACTGCTTTGCACATGAATTATCTGTGGTCTTACTGTAAGGTTTGAAAAATATTAGGTAGCAATAGCAAAAGTAGATGTGCATTAAAGAATCAAAGCTTCTTGATAGCTCACAGGTACTTTAGATCTTACCTTTATTTTTCCTTTATCTAATTATACACATTGTTTCAGGTATGATACAACTTTCTGAAAAAACAGAGGACAGGCTTATAAATCAAGAAAAAAAAAATGTGTTTGAAACTCTGTAGATAAATTTTAAGTGAAGATATGCTCAGTTGACTGTGGTCCACACCCTCAAGGAAAAAGAGAAATGAAATGTGGCTACAGAAAACAGCAGGAGCTTCTGATAAAGAAATTAGAGAAAGGGCTAAGACTGCAAAGAGATTCAGCTGCCACATTAGCTGTCTGTATCCAAAATGTGGATGCTCATCCTTCTCCTTTACTCAATTCCCTGCAACATTTACTTATCTTTTGAAGAAGAGCAAGTCAGATTTGTGACAACAACAAGATCTCCAAGGACCAGGAAGTCTGCTTCAAAGCAAGCAACATGCACCCCCCAATTGAAGTCTCACATCTGTGGTGGGTTGACCCTGGCTGGACAGCAGGTGCCCACCAAAGCTGCTCTATCACTCCCCTCCTCAGCTGGGCAGGGGAGAAAAAATATAATGAAAGGCTCATGGGTCGAGATAAGGACAGAGGGAGATCACTCACCAATTACCATCACAGGCAAAACAGACTCAACTTTGGGAAATTAATTTAATTTATTACTAATTTAATCAGAGTACAGTAATGAGAAATAAAATATAAATCTTAAAACACATTTCCCCCACTACTCCCTTCTTCCCCGGCTCAACTTTACTCCTGATTTTCTCTACCTTCTCCCTGCCAGTGGCACAGGGTGGGTGGGGAATGGGGGCTGTGGTCAGTTTATCGCATGTTGTCTCTGCTGCTCCCTCCTCCTCAGGGGGAGGGCTCCTCACACTCTTCCCCTGCTCCAGTGTGGGGTCCCTCCCATGGGAGACAGTCCTCCATGAATTTCTCCAACATGAGTCCTTCCCATGGGCTGTAATTCTCCATGAACTGCTCCAGCATCGGTCCCTTCCCCAGGGTGAAGTCCTTCAGGAACAGACTGCTCCACTGTGGAAACCCCACAGGGTCACAAGTCCTGCCAGAAAACCTGCTCCAGCATGGGAGCACACGGGTCCACACGTCCTGCCAGGAGTCTGCTCCAGCACAGGTTTCCCATGGGAACACATGGAGCACCTCCTCCCCCTCCTTCTTCACTGACCTTGGTGTCTGCAGGGTTGTTTCTCACATATTCTCACTCCTCTCTCTGGCTGCTGCTGCTGTGTAAGTTTTTTTTTTTTTCTCTTTCTTAAACTTGCTGTCATGGATGCACTACTGCTGTCACTCATTGGCTGAGTCTTGGGCCAGCAGCAGGTCCACCTTGGAGCTGGCTAGCATTGGCTGTATTGGACATAGGGGAAACTCCTAGCAGGTTCTCACAGAAGCCACCCCTTTACCCCCCCCAATACCAAAAACCTTGCCACACAAAGCCAATACAACATCTCAGCCCTGTCGGGATTTGCAAGCTAGGAGTGCCTTGCTCCCTGTTGCTAGTGCATCTGGTCTGGTAGTCTACAAGAGCAGTACCTACAGATGAAAAACAGATGGAAGGAAAACCTCTTTGTATCCAAGGATCACTGGTTTGAGCACTTGCCTGGAATGGAGGATACATATATTAAATTTCTCCTGCTGCTAGTAATTTGGGTACTACTAAAACCAGAAGGCACTAGGTATTCAGAGTAAGGCTGAGCTTTTTATGGTCTAATCAAACAGTCATGGAATCAGACAGAAAACAATCTACAATCTTGTGGCCTGGGCATTGAGCTGCGCAAATAAGAAGTTTATTTCATTACCTTTTCTATCTTATACTTTTCAGTTGCAGAATTATTTTTCTCCATTTTTTCCTTCTTTTTCTTTCTCTCCTTCATTATGCTGTCCAGTGAGGGTCAGCTTTCAGAGGAGAAACTGAAAATATCTTAATATCAAACAACATTTTAAGCCGCTATCTCAATTGCGTGAAGAAGGAAACCAGTGAAAAGGTGTAATGGGTCCCATCTTTCTCAAATTTCTTTTCTGTTTCTTTACTAGGTTTTTAAACTAGGTGGAGGGAGAAGAAACTGACTTTGAAATAGATTACTCCCTTGTCATATTCTGAAAGAAAAGGGCAGAAGGGAGGCCAAAGAAGGGTGGCAAATTTTGTTGTGTGTAAAAAATTAGGTGCCTTTGAAGTAAACACTTAAATGCAAAATTTTACTAGGGATAAGTTTAAATATTTTCCTAGCACTTCTCGCTAAATAATGCAAGTAGTACCCCTAAAAGTCTATTGTCCCCTTGTAATGCCTGGACTGTTCGGAGCTCAAGATGTAGAACCCACCTGGTTGCTAAATGCATGTGACCTATCTTTTAAAGGGTACCATAGCATTCAGCACTGAGCCTAAGTCCCCATTACAGATCCAGTCCTATATTGTCAAAGTTGCATTTTTCTTTGAGTAGTAAAAGCAGACACTGAAATTTTAGGATAAAGAGAATATATTATATATTTAAAGCAAATGGAAAACCATGTAGATTGTTTGAAATTCATCATTTGACTGAGAGAAGAGTCCTCAGCCTACAAATCATGGGTTTTCCAGGGCAAAAGGAGGAGCTGCATTTGATTGCCTGTGCTCAAGAGCTATTTAATGTGAACTTCAGGAGATAGTCTACATTGCAGTACACTGAAATGGAAAAGACGCATAAAGACAAACCCCTTGCCACTGAAAGACAAAAGGCCAAAGGCAATTATTATTAAATCACCGTGATAGCAAGATAAAGATTGAGTTCTGCAAGCAACAAAGAGATTGGAAACTGTTAAACATAGGCCAATACAAAACTTTCAGCAGAGTACCAGGTGTTATTCACTGAATCAAGTAAGAGAAAACATTCTCCAAAACAAAATGTATAAATACAATAAAATGTTGTCCACACATACACCTGGCATTCACATTTTTTTCTAACTCATGGATCTTTGTCAAACTGGCTCAGATGGTCACCGAAGTATTCTATGTACTGAAATTTGTTATGCAGTGATCCAGTTAAAAGTACCTTGAGTCCTGTGTCATCCATTAAATTATATATTATACTATTCACGATTGAACATGGCTTTGCAAATAGCATCTGCCATGGAACACATCATTTTCAGAATATCTACGTGTAGATCTCTCCTGTCTGACACGTTGATGCTGCGAATGGATAGAGAAAATTACCAAAGGATAAAAAAGAGTAGTTCATGTAACAAATGGGATAAAAATATTTCACAGGTAAAAAATACTTTTGCAAAATAATAAAATCAAAGTAGAAAAAAAATATCAATGGATTTGTGCAGGGTGTGCTCAGGAAAGAACCTAGCCTTGTGCTTCTATATAGGTTAATGTAAACATTCAATTGACATTTTGCCAAAAGAACAGTTCAATGAAACTGTTCATCACTGTATTCATCAAAACAGCCAATACCACAGGAAGAAAAATATGTGAAGTCCAGAGTACTTTGCCACAGGCTGGGTGTCATGGTTTTAGCTGGGATAGTTGATTTTTCTTCACTGTAGCTAGCATAGTGCTGTGTTTTAGACTTGGTATGTAAATAATGTTGATAACACCCTGGTGTTTTAGTTGTTGCTGGGTAGTGTTTACACTAGTCAAGGACTTTCTAGCTTGCCATGCTCTGCCAGGTGCACAAGAAGCCGGGAGGGGAGGGGATACAACCAGGAGAGCTGATTCGAATTGGCCAAAGGGTATTCCATATCATGTGACGTCATGCCCAGTATATTAACTGGGGGAAATTGGCTGGGGGAGGCAGCGATTGCGGCTCGGGGACCGGCAGCGTCGGTCGGCAGGTGGTGAGCGGTTGCAGCACTTGTTGTTTAGTTTTGGGTTTTTTTTTTGTTTTTTTTTTTCCCCCTCTTATTCCAGTGTTTCATCTCTCTCTCGCTCATTATTTTCCTTTTCATTATATTAGTATTATTGCTGTTTTATTCTAATTATTAAACTGTTCCTATCTCAACCCACGAGTTTTCTTACTTTGGCCCTTCCGATTCTCTCCCCCATCCCACAAGGGTGGGGGAGTGAGCGAGCGGCTGTGTTGTGCTTAGTTGCTGACCGGGGCTAAACCACAACAGTCCTTTTTGGTGCCCAACGTGGGGCACAAAGGGTTTGAGATAATAACAGTTGCTGGTCACAGCATTGATTCATCTGTTCTCGATATTAGTTAGTCAGGCCTACACCATGCTGATTTTGAAGTACATGTTAAAGATTGGCATTGGGTTTTGTAGTTTGCTGTGCTCTGCAGTGGTTAGAGATGTTTTGCCTAGGAGATTTGTTATTAAAACATTGGCCTTGAGTTTTATCGGTTATTTGGGTCATGCATGGAAGCCGTTACTGTACTTCGGCTACCACCTCATGGAGACAATCAGCAATTATACCTCCTTTTCTGAGAGGTTCTTTATGGAGGAAATACAGAATGGCACCTTAGCTACCGTCTTCTGTAATGTCTCCTCCTTCATTACAACAACTTTTCAGTATCTTGAACATCCTTGGGTAGTTAAGATACATCTGTTGATATTCCTATGGCAGATTGTTTCGGTTTTGTCTAAGGTTAATAAGCAATTCAAGAATATCATCCAGAGATCTGCTCCAAGGCTCGATAATTATGGGTGGCAGGGTATGTGGGATAGTATGGGCAAATGCCTGAGACGGTGGGCACCTCCAGTGTTTTGGGACTTCACCCCTGAACAAGTGCACAATCCTGAAAACTTAGTAGAATATTTGGAGGAAGTATGTTGTCACCCTAGCAATTCCAGAGAGATACAAATCATTGCAATGTGTTGGGGCCTGGCCCATGCCTACCGAGCCCTGTTCAACAGTATTCATTACCACCATGGAAAACGACAGGCCCTGCGGCTACTCCAAGCCCAACGACAAGCACTGTGGCCACTCAAACCCCCACAACAGGCGCTGCAGCAGCTCCAAGCCCGATGACAGGCACTGTGGCCACTCAAACCCCCACAACAGGCGCTGCAGCAGCTCCAAGCCCGATGACAGGCACTGTGGCCACTCAAACCCCCACAACAGGCGCTGCAGCAGCTCCAAGCCCAACGACAAGCATTGTGGCCACTCAAACCCCCACAACAGGCACTGCGGCTGCTCCGAGCCCGATGACAGGCACTGTGACCACTCAAACACCCATGACGGACACTGAAGCTGAATCGGAGAATCAACCCGTGCCAGTATCAGTTGCCCCTATACAAAAGAAGAAATCTTTAAAGAGAAAGTCAACTCGTATAGAAAAGGATGATGGAGAAGTAGGACCATCACGGGGAGAGGAGAAGGAAGAGGAAGAACTCGTACAAGAGATGGAAACTACCCGATCCCTATCCTTAAGTGAGCTGCGAGATATACGAATAGATTTCGGCCGTCATGTAGGTGAGCATGTTGTCACCTGGCTGCTCCGATGCTGGGATAACGGGGCCAGTAGCCTGGAATTAGAGGGTAAGGAAGCCAAACAACTGGGATCCCTTTCTAGGGATGGGGGCATTGACAAAGCAATTGGAAAAGGGACACAAGGCCTCAGCCTCTGGAGGCGACTCCTGTCTGCTCTGAAAGAAAGGTATCCCTTCAAGGAAGATGTTCTATATCGCCCAGCAAAATGGACCACTATGGAGAAAGGTATCCAGTACCTGAGAGAATTAGCTGTGCTTGAGGTGATTTATGGTGACCTGGGTAGTGAACAGTCATCCAAAGATCCAGATGAAGCGCAGTGCACACGACCCATGTGGCGGAAGTTTGTACGGAGCGCACCATCATCCCATGTAAACTCCCTGGCAGTAATGTCCTGGAAAGATGAAGAGGCACCAACGGTAGGGGATGTGATTGATAAACTCCGGGATTATGAAGCACATGTCTCTTCCTCCCTCATCTCAGCTGTGGAGAAATTGTTGTCCCGGGAGTTCCAGCAATTCAAAGAAGATATGTCCTACTCCCTACCTGTACGGACCAGTATCTCGGCCATTAGGAGTAAGCGTCCTTCTGCTCAAGAGAGAAGATACACACCACGGGGCACCCTATGGTTTTACCTGCGTGACCAAGGAGAGGACATGAGGAAGTGGGATGGAAAACCTACCTCAACCCTGGAGGCACGGGTACGTGAGTTGCAAGGAAAAACAACCACTCAAGGGGGGACCTCCAGGAGAGTTGCTGCTCCAGTTTCCAGTAGGCAGTTCCCCAGACAGAGGAGTAGAAGCGCTGATTCTATCTGTGATCTTAATAGAGAGACTTCTGATTCCCGTTCACAAGGTCTGGAGTGGGAAACCCGCAATTGGAATTAGAGGGGCCCTGCCTCCAGCCAGGTGGAGGAAAGGGACAACCCGGTTTACTGGACTGTGTGGATCCGATGGCCTGGCACATCTGACCCACAGGAGTATAAGGCTCTAGTGGACACCGGTGCACAGTGCACCCTAATGCCATCAAACTATGTAGGGGCAGAACCCATTTGTATTGCTGGAGTGACAGGGGGATCCCAAGAGCTAACTGTTTTGGAGGCTGAAGTGAGCCTAACCAGGAATGAGTGGCAAAAGCACCCCATTGTGACTGGCCCAGAGGCTCCGTGCATCCTTGGCATAGACTACCTCAGGAGAGGGTATTTCAAGGACCCAAAAGGGTACAGGTGGGCTTTTGGTATAGCTGCCTTGGAGACGGAGGAAATTAAACAGCTGTCTACTTTGCCTGGTCTTTCGAAGGACCCTTCTATTGTGGGGTTGCTGAAGGTCAAAGAACAATAGGTGCCAATTGCCACCACAACAGTGCACCGGCGGCAATACTGCACCAACCGAGACTCCCTGATTCCCATCCGTGAGCTCATTCGGCGACTGGAGAGCCAAGGAGTGATCAGTAAGACCCGTTCACTCTTTAACAGTCCCATATGGCCAGTGCAGAAGTCTAATGGAGACTGGAGACTAACAGTAGACTATCGTGGCCTGAATGAAGTCACTCCGCCACTGAGTGCTGCTGTGCCGGACATGCTAGAACTTCAATACGAACTGGAGTCAAAGGCAGCCAAGTGGTATGCCACAGTTGATATCGCTAATGCATTCTTCTCAATCCCTCTGGCAGCAGAATGCAGGCCACAGTTTGCTTTCACTTGGAGGGGTGTCCAGTACACCCGGAATCAACTGCCCCAGGGGTGGAAACACAGCCCTACCATTTGCCATGGACTGATCCATACTGCACTGGAACAGGGTGGAGCTCCGGAACACCTTCAGTACATTGATGACATCATCGTGTGGGGCAACACAGCAGAAGATGTTTTCGAGAAAGGGAAGAAAATAGTCCAAATCCTTCTGAAGGCTGGTTTTGCCATAAAACAAAGTAAAGTGAAGGGACCTGCACAGGAGATTCAGTTTTTGGGAATAAAATGGCAAGATGGACGTCGGCAGATCCCAATGGATGTGATCAACAAAATAACCGCCATGTCTCCACCAACTAGCAAAAAGGAAACACAAGCTTTTTTAGGCGTTGTGGGTTTTTAGAGAATGCATATTCCAAATTACAGTCTGATTGTAAGCCCTCTCTATCAAGTGACCCGGAAGAAGAATGATTTCAAATGGGGCCCTGAGCAACAACAGGCCTTTGAACAGATAAAGCAGGAGATAGTTCATGCAGTAGCCCTTGGGCCAGTCCGGGCAGGACAAGATGTAAAAAACGTGCTCTACACTGCAGCCGGGGAGAATGGCCCTACCTGGAGCCTTCTCTAAGAAAGCACCAGGGGAGACCCCAGGTCGGCCCCTAGGGTTCTGGAGTCGGGGATACAGAGGGTCCGAAGCACGCTACACTCCAACCGAAAAAGAGATATTGGCAGCATATGAAGGGGTTTGAGCTGCTTCAGAAGTGATCGGTACTGAAGCACAGCTCCTTCTGGCACCTCGACTGCCGGTGCTGGGCTGGATGTTCAAAGGGAGGGTCCCCTCTACACATCACGCAACTGATGCTACATGGAGTAAGTGGGTCGCACTGATCAGCCAACGGGCTCGAATAGGAAACCCCAGCCACCCAGGAATCTTGGAAGTGATCATGGACTGGCCAGAAGGCAAAGATTTTGGAATGTCACCAGAGGAGGAGGTGACACGTGCTGAAGAGGCCCCACTGTATAACAAACTGCCAGAAAATGAGAAGCAATATGCCCTGTTCACTGATGGGTCCTGTCGTCTGGTGGGAAAGCATCGGAGATGGAAGGCTGCTGTATGGAGTCCTATACGGCAAGTTGCAGAAACTGCTGAAGGAGAAGGTGAATCAAGTCAGTTTGCAGAAGTAAAGGCCATCCAGCTGGCTTTAGACATTGCTGAACGAGAAAAATGGCCAGTGCTCTATCTTTATACTGACTCATGGATGGTGGCAAATGCCCTGTGGGGGTGGTTACAGCAGTGGAAGCAGAACAACTGGCAGCGCAGAGGCAAACCCATCTGGGCTGCTGCATTGTGGCAAGATATTGCTGCCCAGGTGGAGAACCTGGTTGTGAAGGTACGTCATGTGGATGCTCATGTCCCCAAGAGTTGGGCCACTGAAGAACATCAGAACAACCAACAGGTGGATCAGGCTGCTAAGATTGAAGTGGCTCAAGTAGATCTAGACTGGCAACATAAAGGTGAACTATTTATAGCTCGGTGGGCCCACGACACCTCAGGCCATCAAGGAAGAGATGCAACATACAGATGGGCTCGTGACCGAGGGGTGGACTTGACCATGGACACTATTGCACAGGTCATCCATGAATGTGAAACATGCGCTGCAATCAAGCAAGCCAAGCGGATAAAACCTCTGTGGTATGGAGGACGATGGCTGAAGTATAAATATGGGGAGGCCTGGCAGATTGATTATATCACACTGCCACAAACCCGCCAAGGCAAACGCCATGTGCTTACAATAGTGGAAGCAACCACCGGATGGCTGGAAACATATCCCGTGCCCCATGCCACCGCCCGGAACACTATCCTGGGCCTTGAAAAACAAGTTTTATGGCGACATGGCACCCCAGAAAGAATTGAGTCAGACAACGGGACTCATTTCCGAAATAACCTCATAGACACCTGGGCCAAAGAGCATGGCATTGAGTGGGTGTATCACATCCCCTATCATGCACCAGCCTCTGGGAAAATTGAACGATACAATGGACTGTTAAAGACTACACTGAGAGCAATGGGGGGTGGGACATTCAAACACTGGGATACACATTTAGCAAAAGCCACCTGGTTAGTCAACACTAGGGGATCTGCCAATCGAGCTGGGCCTGCCCACTCAGGACTCTTACGTACTGTGGAAGGGGATAAAGTCCCTGTAGTACATGTAAAAAATATGCTGGGGAAAACCATCTGGGTTATTCCTGTCTCAGGCAAAGGCAAACCCATTTGTGGGATTGCTTTTGCTCAAGGACCTGGGTGCACTTGGTGGGTAATGCGGGAGGATGGAGGAGTTTGATGTGTGCCTCAAGGGGATTTGATTTTGGGTGAAAATAGCCAATGAACTGAACGGTATGCTGTTAATTGCTATAGGATATTGTATGTCATCACTCCTATGGTTGCTATATGCTGTATCAATGGTATCATAGTAAGAATTTCCAAAATTAATGAAGAATGAACTTTGATTGAACCAAGCAACATGTAGCGGTGGTGGAACAAAGACTGGCTTCAGCATGCAACAATCCAACACCACGCAGACCATCTCTCCAGCCTTGAAAGACTGTTACGATAGATGGAGCCCAAAGTTATGGACTGAATGAACTCAATGGACATGTGTGGACCCTCTACAGATGTTCTACAGGGATGGTCCATAGACTACGGGAATGATGAATGATATCTATGTATGTCATCAAAGGATGGGGAGGCGGGTGGTGGTTATTGAGGTCATATTGGATAGTATGAGACCTGAGCATGACGTAAATGGTATGGAATAAGGGGTGGATACTGTCATGGTTTTAGCTGGGATAGTTGATTTTCTTCACTGCAGCTAGTATAGTGCTGTGTTTTAGACTTGGTATGTAAATAATGTTGATAACACCCTGGTGTTTTAGTTGTTGCTGGGTAGTGTTTACACTAGTCAAGGACTTTCTAGCTTGCCATGCTCTGCCAGGTGCACAAGAAGCCGGGAGGGGAGGGGATACAACCAGGAGAGCTGATTCGAATTGGCCAAAGGGTATTCCATATCATGTGACGTCATGCCCAGTATATTAACTGGGGGGAGTTGGCTGGGGGAGGCAGCGATCGTGGCTCGGGGACCGGCAGCGTCGGTCGGCGGGTGGTGAGCGGTTGCAGCACTTGTTGTTGAGATTTGGGTTTTTTTTTTGGTTTTTTTTTCCCCTCTTCTTCCAGTGTTTCATCTCTCTCTCGCTCATTATTTTCCTTTTCATTATATTAGTATTATTGCTGTTTTATTCTAATTATTAAACTGTTTTTGTCTCAACCCTTTGGCCCTTCCGATTCTCTCCCCCATCCCACAAGGGTGGGGGAGTGAGCGAGCGGCTGTGTGGTGCTTAGTTGCTGACCGGGGCTAAACCACAACACTGGGATTACTCAGCAGTATAAAACTGAGGCATTATACTGAAGATTTAGAAGGAAAACATTATGAAATGCATTTCTTTTAAAAATAATTATAAAACAAAATTAGGAATGTAAAAAGGGAAGGGTGTGGATTTCAATCTCTATATTGAAATATGACTAGAGATTTGGGAAAAGAAGAATAAGTAAAAGACTACTCCAAATCAAAACCATCCTACTATAACCTATCGTTGTTAAGTCATTATCTTTATTCTTGCTTTTTCCTTGTCTGAGGGGATTGGTAGAAGGAATGACTGATGTACTGGATTTTGATAGCAAGCAAAGTACAAAATCTGGCTCCTGTATATTTAAACATGTAAAGTATCACATATATCTGGTTTCATATTTGACAGGTTTATTCCTTAGCCTAGTTCAAGTTGTAAAAGCAGTTCTAAGAAATTCTTTGTGTTTTCTAGAAGCTTAGCTACACATGGGCAAACTTGATTTCAGTAATTTATACCATGTTAAAATGAGCTATATTACATAGGTACTGGAGGGAGGTATAACTGTTTCCATCAAGGTAATTATGAAGTTTTCATAGTCTTCTTACTATGAAAATAGTCCCCAAAGTACATGTAGATCAGTACTAATGAAAATAACAAATAAATATCTATAATGAAGAGAAAAGTGGCATCATGGGATAATAGTTCATGCTTTAAAATCAACTTTAATGCTGGAAATAAACCAGTAATTTTTTGTATGTGTATGTTCTGATTTAATAGTCAGCACATTGCTAGTCAAGCCATTAAATCTTCAGTGTTCAAATGGATGGCACTGGCATTAATTCTTTTATCATTTATTTCCACCAATATGGAATCATGAGTTTGACTAGATTCAGAGGTATCTAAAATTGGAAAGGGAGTCCTAATCTTGAAACCTCCATATTTTTTCATATTAAACATCTTGCAGAGTTTGAAAATGCTTGAATAAGCCATTTGCAATACTGTTTAAAAGGCAAACAGAGAAGCCAAGACTGCGTGTCAGCCCAAATGTAAAGTGAAGGAGGGGAAGAAAGCAGAACTTTGGCTGTATGGAAGCTGTCTCACTTTTGAGCAGATTTTAGGATTTAGGTAAGATAACATGAGTACCAGGGAGGTTATTATTCAGTTTTTGATTGCTGCTGCAGTCTCCTGAATAGATAATAACCTTTTATTTTGAACAAGTTCTTCTCTGCCACTGAAATCCATTGCTACCATAATGTGTTCAAAAGGAAGTATGAACAGGTGCAAAAATATCAAGTCAAAAGCACAATGAACAATCACAGATACGGTATCCTGATAAGTCAGGCACAGAGTGACGATAGTTAACAGGATCCCATTATAACAACATACAGCCATGGATCCACCACTTGGAAGAACCACATACAGAGTCAGGGGAAGCAGCACAACTTATGTAATGAAAGGGTGGAGAAAAATATGCTGATTGATAATTAAAAGGTTTGTCTTCTAATTTATCTGTCCAAATTTATGTCCAGACATGAACACCACAAATGTTTAGAGTTGGGCAAGTCATCTTTATGGTCAAACCAGAGAAACAGACAAACCCAGGTGTTTCCACTGCAAACAGTGGAATAATATTAATTGTCTTTATAAAGATTAAAAAATGGATATTTATCTTTAACCTATTGAACTCTTAGCCTTTTAGCTGCATTACAGCCACTGCATAAATACTGTAAAAAAAAAGACATGCAATACAATCAAAAAGAATGGGATGCTAGGTGAGTTAAAACATCGGTGCTTAGCCATGAGCTCATAATCTCATAGATAAAGTACATGGAGAACATTGTTAAACTCTTACTTTGCATGTCAGCAACATCAGTTAAAATTAACTTGCCTGTTGGAATATCTGCTATGATTTACAATGATAATTGAGACAGTAAATTTACTCATTTTGATGAACACGCAGAATAAAAAAAAAAAATAAATGAATACAAGCACGTTCAGATACGGAAAGATGTAAAATACTGTGGATGTTAACCATTATCTGGTACCTTAATATGCTGAATGAATCATAAAACAGTTCAAAGTCCTGTTATATAAATATAAGTCATATTTGGTTGAGTTTTTACAATTGAAATCCGAGGTCAGGAGTCATATGATCAATTTCTGTAACTTTTTTTAAGCAAAATAAGGAGAAACCTAGAGGCACACAAAAAATGTAGAATTGTTACTTCACTCATGACTGACACTGGATACTATCACATTTCTGATCACTGTAACTTAGAGATCTTGTTTTAAGATGGACAGCTCCACCACTCCAAGCTGCCAGAGCAAAGTGTGAGCAGTGAAACCATTTTTGAATGGTAATCTCCAGAGCTATTTTTGTCTTGGATGCATTTAAACAAACACAGCAGTGTTGTGAGAACTCATGATCTTCCTCTGAAAGTCACAATATTTTCCTACATATAACTCAAAGTTATAAAAAAAAATTAATTTATTAGTGTATGCAGGTAGTACAAGTTCATCCACCAGATCCCCTTCCCTCTGTGCAAAGAGGAATAGACTTCTCTTACCCTCCTTGTGTACAGCATGAGTAGATCACCTAAGTATGTTGCTTATCTTTATACTTATTTTCAAGAAACATTATATATGAGGCTTTGCATTATCTGGAAAATGAATTATGCATGTGACAGTATGGCACATCCCTCAGTCAGCCTATTTCTAGTGTCTACTCTGCCTCTTCTGCCATCACATGCTGTGATCAAAAATAATCTTGTTTCTCTGAAGATGTTTTGTTCTTGGGTTTTTCCTATTATCCCTGGGAAGGAATTACTTTAACTTTCTCCCTAACAAATACTATTAGCAAACACAATGAAGTAATATTTAACTCACCAAAGATAAACTGAAGCAGCAGGAGGCCAAGGGAAGGTGCTATCTCTTCAGAAAGCAAGATAACAGCTTGGGAAAATTGAAGATTTTGCAGGGTTTGGATTTGTATATATTTTTTTTATAAGTAGGAGTACCAAAGGTTAGAAATTAGTAATATAAAGATGTTGTTTAGTGCCTTTCTCTCTCTGACCTCTATGCCAGTTATAATGTTTATTTGATACTGACAATTCACTTTATGGATGACATACTATTGAAGCGGGTCAGCTTTGGCCAACTCAATACTACAGCAAGATACTGTGTTCGCTCTTTTCAGATAGGTATTTTAATACTGTAGCAAATTTTTTGGCTCACCTGATGCCAAAACCCATTCTTTCTCAGGGATTCTTCTGAAGCTGTTCTCAGGCCAAACAGCTTTGTAAAACAGCGTAACATATTTGTAAAGATGGCAGTCTTTAGTTGTGTGTAGCAAGTAAAGTTAACTGGCCTCTTCTTACTTCTAATGAGGGAAGTTTCTCTGCCTGTTTCCCAATGTATGAAATTTCCATCTCTATATAGGGCGGTCTGTGGAATAGCACATACGCTGTCTTGAGTCAGCTTGGAACCATTCCACCTTCCACATCCCCACAGTCTTCTTAAGAGGAAGTGAACTAAGTGCCTCCATCTGTACTGATAAATATAGAAGGACCAGGGAGCAATCCATGTCCTATCCCCCAACCATGCAGCACCAACAAGCATGCATTTATACTTCTTATTAATTAGCCTCAGCAACACCAGATTTATCTTTTTAGTTCCAGTAGTCCAAAGCAGAGCCAAGATGCTATGCTAGCAGTTAAGCTGTGTGTGTGATTAAGGGGTACAGTGCTAAGGTCACTTGATGGCCCTCCTGGGAACCAAGTAAGACCCAGCTTTGAGACAAAATACATAGCCATGTGAGATACTTAGCTCTTGATCAAGAAATGTAATGATCAGGTGCCTGCCCAAAACACACGTGAGGAATAAGCATGTTACCAGCAGAAAGTTACAAAACTCAGAATGGAATTCAACCTGACAAGTGCACTGAGAAAAGAATCACCTAAATTCTGCATGTAATGTGGAACCAGCAAAATCTAGCTAAAAAATAACATTCAAGACCTTGCTAACTCCTAGTCATTCCTCCTCAGGCACCCTTGTTAGCTGCCTACAAGGAAACACATTCTCTCAGTTTGAATAGATGGCTCAGAAGGAACTCCTGAAAGTACGTTCCTTGGCAAAGCCTCTAACATCAGCCCATTTTACAAAAATGGAGTGGCAGCTCATCTGTCACTACCCAAGTCCTAAAATAAAAAGATGTTTCCTTTTCCTTGATCCCTCAGGGAATGCTGAGGCCTCCTTGCTGAGTCAAAGGCTCTTTAGAGCCTTCAGTGTTGTCCAGTGGATAGTCATGACAATCTGTAGATTTAAGCAAACCAGGCCAGATGTAAAATGTATTTGGTGGGTAAAACCGTGTGATATTTCTCTCGAGTGAGCTTTAGGCACTTCACAGAGACCATGATAATTTTAAATGGCTCCCTGATCAACCAACAAGCTGTTTTGAATTCTACTCTGTGGCATGAACTTCTTCTCAAGTACTGTAAAGGGAGAACAAGCATCCATTCTAGGTTAATGGGAGCTCTTGATGCCATACACTTCTCCCTGTCTGAAAAAACAAATGACATTATGTATAGTTTTCTTTTTAAAATTACCTCAACCTTGAAACTAGCTATGGGTACAAATTACTGAAGAAAAAAATTCATGAACTTGAACTCCTTTTATAAATTCTAAAAATAGCCTCTGAATAGTGCAAAGCCACTGATGTTACAAAGTTCAGTGACCTGTAATAACTATTATTGTTTCCATTGACCCATAGTAACAATTGACCTGGACTGGAACTAGCAACACTCAATAGCACATTTCCAATTTTTTAATGTTCCATTTTCCAAGACACACACACATAGATGCACAAATATCAGTCTACATCAGACAGTCCAGCTTTTAATCTGGTTATGCTTTTGGTGACAATAAAACTAAAATCATAAAACAAGAAGGTAATGAATGTAATGTCAAATAAATAAATGCAAATCAACAGAAAATTGTGCAGAAAATCAATGATAATTTTATGTCTTTGAAAAAAAATTAAAATATCATTATTCATTATGCTATGATATGTGGAAACAACTGTGTTTATGTTTATAAAAGCTAGTATTAGGTTGTGTAAAGCTGAAAGGTGAGAGACCGATGTTGCTGTTTCAGAAGGTCAAGTCTGGCAATCCAAGTCTAAGGAGGAAAGTTACTCACTAATGATTAATAACATATATGCTGGACATATATACGGCACAAACATCACATATTTATATCTGAGGATCTTTATACATCCACAAAATGATTTCAATAACAAGAAGATTTGTAGTTAGCACAGTACAAACCATTTCTTTCAGAGGTTGATCTTTTTTACTTTCACTTGGTAAAAGAGTAGAAGTAATCCTTAAAGTTTCAGACTGATCAGAATGAATATGAGTTAATATTGGATAGAAAATGAAAAAAAAAAAAAACCTTTCTTTCCCATAGTACTCTTAGTATCGCTTCTCCTGTGTTGATCTTCCCATAGTTGATTTTTTTTTAAACTTAAACAAATTACTTATTATCAAATGAAAGACTCATTCAAGAAAAGTATTTTAACATCAATGACTGTATGTGGAAAACTACCTCGAATAATATGCAGAAAATACAACATGGACATTTTATTCTTTTCTGTCTCTGTAGCATGATGCACACAATTCAAATGAGAACGTATTCAGTTTCCATTACTTTAGGGTTCCTTGGATTGTTACTTTTTGCTCTGCTGCAAGATCTTCTCAGTCAATTTACTTGCAATATGTATTCTATACATGGAGGTACTATTTATGCATATATCAATTTTTGAAGAGAGGTACCAGAAGGGCAATCTACCATGTAAAAGCTATTCCAGCTAGCAGTTCTATGCTCTTGTTCATTGGCTAGACAATTGAAATGGAGCTTTTTGTATCGTTAAGGAATAGGAAAACACTAACAAACATCTTGGTTATGCTGTTAACACTGCCATATTAGATGGTACATTACTAAAATAAAGTTTGAAATAGAAATTTACATTAATTGCTATTTCATTCACAATCCCATATTACCCTGAATAAGGAAAGAAACGTTTTACCCTTGTGTAGAGGCTGCTCATTTTGCCATGAAATATGCATTTCCATTTTTTAACAAAAAAAAAAATTGTTTTTTCCCTGAAGAAATTCACTATATGAAGAAGTAAAACACCAGGTAATTTTATTCTGTGCTGTAGGAAATGCCTTTTTACTTTTATTAAACTGCTTGCTGAGTTTCTGATTTCTTGAATTAAATGGTTATTATGTGGAGCCCTAGAGATGTGCAGCACTGGGAAGAGGGAAGAAGCCAAACTCTTAACATAACTTTTCAATGTTGCTTAAAAAACATTTCATATTTGTCAAATGAAAGTGCTATCTTATTGTGGGTAAAAATTTTAAACATCATCTTCCTGCGAGTTAATTTATTTTCTTCACTTACTTGAGTTAAATTGTATATGTATGAAGAAAAAGTGGTGTCTAGTGAATAAAGCTAATAGTTCATAAAAAATAATGTATATAATGAATGTTGACTTTCTGAAACTATGTTAGGTATAGATCACTATTTTTTTTCCTGTCAGATGTAATTATTGTCCAAAATGATTGTGAAGTAACACCTGTAAATATTTCTTGATTTGTAATTTGCGATAAGTGTGTTGCTAGCATCCAATATTCAGCCTCTTTGGATTCAACAGTGGTCTCAAAGTATATTGGTAATTATTCTAAGAGTATGGTATAAAGCCACATCTGCAATGTAACTATTGTGGCTACAAATTCAGCACTCTTTTTCTCTATAACGTACCTTTAAACACACAAAATTTACACATCTGTGTCTGAGCTACTCACTCTAGCCTGCATTTTTAGTTGGGAGAGAAACAGACCCATTCAGAGAGCAATTTGTCTCAATTGGTTTAGACACCTATTTCTTTCAGTTACATACCTTGGAAATGTCTATATCTCAAGAAGAAAAAAAAAAAAAGAGCCTAGACTGGATGCCTGATTTTCAGAAATCAAAGTTAGAGCAAGAAAATCCTACCTTTCTTAATGAGTAATCTCTTCCTACTACATATGAAAGTTGAACAGGATAGAAGTACAATTTTGATGTGACCAAATGCTTTTACAAACTCAAGAAAATCTGTATTTGGATGCACCTTGGAGTAGGTTTGGCTCCCACCTTTTGTTCAGCTCTGCTGAGTGAACCCAGGGCCTCTGCAGAGGAAACACTATTGTCTCTTATCTTAGTAGGGAGCAGAGTGATCAGAGCAACAATATTAACAATAAAGCCACTATCAGCGGCAAGATTTCTGAAGCATACAGCCAATGTGTTTTTCCATTATGTAAAAAGTTGAGTACACATTAAGTTGTTTAGTTCCACTATCTTCATTTCATTGCAGACATAAAAATTTACTAAATCCCACTGAGACCTGGTCAATTCACTTGTCTAAATAAAAGAAGCAATTTGGCCCAAATCCCAGATCACGTAGTAATTATCCTGTGTTCAGTAAAAACATTTTTGGATTCTTTAAGAATTTTGGTGAGCAAGGAATAAGTCAGTATTGGAGAACTGGAACTAACAGCTTCATTAAGAATTTTTACCTGAATATAGACTGAAGGAAGATGACAGAATCTGGTCCCTGGAAAATTCAAAATAATTTATTGTCAAGGAAACAACTGTTTGTCCTGTGTAGCCAAAGACCTCAGGTGAAACTACAACATATTATATGTATTTCAGAGCAAAGCTAGGTAGTTCAACTGACGAGGTAAAGTATATACAACTGTCTGTTCCAGGGCAACTAAGAGAGGAGAATCTAGAATATTATTGGAGCTGCAGCAGTCAAAGTAAAAATGGTCCTTATTACTGCACTACATCCACTTTCCAACCATTTCCATCTCAGATAATGAAATGGGCTTGCAGGCTGTGGTTAGTTGGCTTATAGGAACTACCTGACACACGGTAGCTCAGATGGAGCCCGACAGGCATGAGCCTTCACATCTGATAGCTGCCTGGCCGATCACAGGGCTTCCTCAATGCATTGTGCTCCATTGCTGGGAGCAGTGTGCTCCTCACAGATCTGATTTCTGGCATCAAGAGGTTGCAACTTCAGCTTACAAGCCATGGCTTAATATCAATGAGGAGTCGATTAATTAAAATGAGGAGTCTACATACTCATGACACACTCCTAACTTGCAGGCATTATGTAGAAAGTGAGCTGGCAGAAGCTGGAATGCTGTCCCTGAACTAATGTGATAAGGACCATAATGAAAGACTTAGGGTATTAATAATTTTTAGCAGTATCACATTAGTACTGTACCTCAGCCTGTTCTTTGGCTTGTACGAAACAAAAGTTGTTTCATTATTAAGCCTTACATGAGAAGTCAGTGAAAGCGAATGTTAATATACTGTTATACAGTGTAAAAACACTGCTAAAAACTATGTGCTGGAATACAATCTGAGTTAAATCCTTCCTTCCCACTTATTTTTAGAAAATTATGCTTAGTTAATAACCTTTAAATCAGTTTTTCTTTTGAAAATAAAGTTGTGATCAAACTAGAAATATATTGAAGGCAATCTTTCTTACTGCTGGAATATTTTGGCATTTTTCCAGATGAAGAGAGATATGCACAAACTGTATGGAGGCATATGCAAAACATCATAATCAAAGAACTCGTATTTTTATGAAACCTCAAAAGAATTTGAGGAAGAATTTGGTCAAATGAATCAAATGCAGTTGGTTCAAAGACTGCAGGAGGCTTTTTTTCCAAATTTCATTTCTCTGCCAGTGTTTAACAGCTCAGTTTTGTGATACTTCCACACAGTAGTCCCCAATAGACGTTAAGCTAACGAGACAGGAAAATCTCATCCACCTTTGTCAGCCTTCCTATCAAACGTCGCTTTGTCTCGTGGGGTATTTCTTCCTAAGTTCAGAAACCACTTTCACATGTTAGCTACTTTCTTGTAAGGTTGTCATGACGGCAGCAAGGTTTTGTTCATGAAAGACCACTTAGCAGAACCTTGCAGGTTCACTTTGCAAGAGCTTGCGAGAACCAGCCCTTTGAAAGCATGACTGGAAATGTGAATGATATAGACTCCAAAGGTTTGTCCTTTTTCCAGCTCCACTGCTGCTTTATTCAAGCTGGACCCAGAGTTTTTTACTGTTTTTCAGTGTCACAGGGGAAAGCAGTGCCAAGGCCCCTCTCCCATTCTGTGCTGAGAATAGGATGATCATGCCAGGTCTGATCTACAGTGACATGGAATGATCACAGCTTTCAGTACCAGTTCAAGCACCAGATGCTCAGCACTTCTGCAGGCAAGGTCACTATCTAATATTCATAGAGTCTTTCACACTGTAATCCACTATCCTGCACAGGAAGTTCAAGATGTGAGGCATTTTCCTTACTGAGCAGCAAAACAATAAAAAGTTTATATTGCTAATAGTTAAAAGCATCTCCTTTACTTGCCCTGTATCTCGTGCAGTTTAAACCCTTCAGAGAAGTGGCATTCTGTTACTCTTGTGCCTTTCTCAGTTTTACGGTGACTAGGAATCAGTACTAACACCAGTGCTTTCACTCAGTTTGATTGTTTCCTCACTGCAAAGCACCTAGTTCCAAGGGTCACACTGACTAAAGTATTAAGAAGTTTGTCAGCTAAATCAGTAGAATCTCACTGATGGGGGATCTCACAGCACAACCTTCCTCAGTAGAACCACAGGCTGTAACAGATGGCCTTTTGCTAGGCTGAGGGGACAACATGTACCTGCATACCCATCTCTTACAAAAGTTGGTCAGGGTTGCCAGCCATGCCAAAAAATACTATTTGAGATTCCCTTTCAGAAGTGACGGTCCTGAATGATTCATCTGGAAATGTTTCCATCTGCCACTGGAACACTGCCCACAAAACCAAGGCATTTCAATTGAGTATCAATACCTGCTATGCCTACCTTAATAAATAATAAAGTCAAATAAATACTCTATTTTGCCATAGCAATAATGTACTTCTTCTAATGTATTTATAACTAACTATGACATTTGTTGGATGGCTTGTCACTTGATATCAGTCTTGTGCTTTGTAACTTAGCTGAGGGTAAGTGGGAATCTCACAGAAATGCTCCCTACTTGTTCTTTTTTATTCACTAATTGCAACCAGAATATTAGATGCCGTACCAATATATGGATATATTCAGCGATAATAAGATTTGATGTAAAATGCAAGCTTAAAAGATATGTTTAGCTAAATGGGATTGAATGGGACTGGGTTTATAGATTGCTAATATCTTATCCCCATAAAACATAACCGAATACAGAAATATAATTAAATAAGTTAATGTTTTCCTTGGACTGTGGAAGGGACTCTCCCCCCAAAAAATGCCAGGAGTGAATGTGGCAATTTTGTCTCTCTTCTGCACTGCTTCTTCTCTCCCATCCTTCATCCCATATCCCATCCACAGCTGGAGTATTTCTCCTTAAACAGGAGATTTATTGGACATATTATTGTTTAAGGAGCTGTTAAGACTCAGTAGATGTTGCTGATGTCTAACAAAATAAAATATTATAGAGGTACAAACTGCTCCAGAAAACTTTTAATTCTGCTGTTACACTTGTGGTTTAATAAAATAAAATGCATCAGGTGTAATGAAAACCTGAATACTATAATAGTAGAGGCATTGCCTACCCTATCAGAGGCCTCAGGGAAATGCAATGGCTGTGATGGTTAAGAAGACTGGTATGGTAACAAGTCAGTAATTTCAAGAGGAAAAGAAGAAAGGGAGATAAACTGAGACATGAGGGAGAAAAAAAAAAATTGAAGATAGATAGAATTTTATAGGGACTTCAGATTCATTTGCAAGAAGACTACTGATTCACTAAAACTAAGATTAGAATCAGTCTATGAAATTCAAACTCCACATACATCAGTGTCAAAATCTGACTGAAATCCAAATGAGTCAATATCTCTTTGCTGAAATGAATAAAATCAGAGCAGATGTGAGTCAACTAAAAGCATCTGTCATGTCCAGCTAAACCAACTTAAACAGCATCAAGTTTATGGGCACCTTTCACACTGAGCAATCTGCAGAACAATGCACATGGATAAGAATTTAGTAAAGGACTTGGGTAGTTTGATTTCTCTCTTAAATTATACATGTTTCCTCTGAACTGTATATACTGTATTGCCTGTTCTATTTGTGCTAGAAAAGAATGGTAAAGATATAAACAATTTATGAGGGTGGTACATACTGAGTGGTTTCAAAACCCTAGAGATTAGTGAATAATAAATATAGCTGGGCCTTTTGTGAGTACCCTAATGCTCTACTGTTTCAGTCACATATGATTATTGTGGTGCTAATGTCATTTTGGGGATGAAATGGATATTAAAATGAGAGTATGTTTCAAATACATCCACTGAATAAAACAGAGCCTGATTCCGCTGCTACTGACTTTAGCAAAAATGGGGAAAAGCTTTAATTCAGACAAACAGTATTGCACTATTTATATTTAAAGGATGGAGGATATGAGACAAACAAATTAATGTGATTTGTTTACAGGCCTGGAGGAAGTAAGTCTTGGAAGTTTTTGTTTCTATTATGTTTTGTTCTGTTCTATTATTCTATTCTATTCTATTTTATTCTATTCTATTCTATTCAGCTTGTGCCACTGCCCTCATCCTCACAACATCCAAAAACACCCCAAGAGTTACTAAGCAGTATGTTCTGTATTTTCCACTTACGATTTGCTTTTGAAAGATGCAGTATTACAAAAGACTTGGGCATAAGACTGTTTTTGGATTGGGATTCTAATTACTTTTTTTTTGTTTCTCGATTTTGGATTGGACGTGGAGTTTGTCTCAGGGAGCTGTAGAAGGGAGAGGAAGGAGCATTTTTTGTTTTGACTGGAGGCAAAATTTTTGCTCTCCTGTATGTTTTTAGTACCTAAGCTGAGATCAAATGCCTGCACGCTGTGCTTGCTATGGAGCATGGAGACACTCGAGGTGGTCTTTAGAAAGATCAATCTCTTGCACAAACTCTACCTTTGCGAAGGGGATCTCCACTGTGCTTGACAAATGCAGCTGCCTACCAGAGTCCCAGTACTTGAACTCTCAGCAATAACCTGGATCCAGACCATTGAGCAATTTAAGGCTAAAGACAGACTTCTCAAATTCCATTTGACATCTTGCAGAGAGCCAGTGTCAGGAACAGAGGGAAGGTTAGCTATCCTTTTGACAGTCCAAGATCTTAAGGAAATGTGTAATTGGTCCTGCGCTATCTGAAGTTTCCCGAGCGCTGATAATTTCGTGTCTAGTTCCATGGCAGTCTTATAGTCTAGCCAACAGTGACTGGAGACTATAAATGAGAGCGCTTAGTTTTCTGCCACAGGGGACCTTCGGGTTCCTCGCCAGCAGGAAATCGCAGTTGCCGCTCTAATTTGTCAGGACGCGCACCTTCCACCAACCGAACACTTGCTAACTCCTCAAAACAGTCCTTTCATTTCGCGCAGACACGAGCCGCTCGCTACTCAACGAGGGCTCGCCAAGGCTCCTTAAACCGAGCCAGCTTTTGATTCTCGCTTTGCCCGCCGACACCCGCATCGCAACATCTTAGTTGTTTTTTTTTTTTTTAATTTTCTACGCACGCCCCCCCACACGCACCCCCCCCACACCCCCACACCCCCTCCCCCCGCTCCTTGCCGTGACTATTGGCTGAGCCCCCCTCCCCTCCCTCCCCTGCCGGGCGGAGGGGGAGGGTCCTGGGCACAGCCCGGCCCAGCGCGGCGGCGGCGGCGGCGGCGGCGGCGGCGGGAGGGATGGGCAGCGGCGGGGAGGCCGGGCGGCGGGCGGGCGGCGGAGCGGGCGGGCTGCTCGGGCGCAGCGGGCGGCGGCGGCGGCAGCGGCAGCGGCCGGGCATGGGGCCCCCGGGCGGCCGGGGCAGCACCACCGCCCGCGGTAGCCTGCAGGTGAGGGCGGGGGCGGCGGGGGGGGGGGAGGCGCCGCGTCCTGCTCCCCCGAGACCCACCTCGCAGCAGCAAAATTGGCAAAAAAAAAAAAAAAAAAAAAAAAAAAAAGAAAAAACCCAAACCGAACCGTATATATATATACACATACGTATATATATATATATATATATATATATATGTTCGCTGTTCGTTGCTTTTTTGTTGTTTCTCTCCGCTCCGATCTCCGCAGATCAGAGCGGCCGTGAAAAGTTTTGTTTTTTCCTTGCTGCTGCCGACGCGGGTTGTAGCAGAGAGCCGCGAAAAAGGGAAATGGGTGGTTAAAAAGGGGAAAAGAAGGAAACATCCCCCGTGGGGGCGATGCGCGAAGTTACTTTCGGGGAGCGCGTTTCCGTACGCGGCGGGGCTGGGGACGCGCTTGCCAACGCGGGCAGCTTCCCCGCGCAACCTCTGCGCGGCCCCTCTGATCCGCTCGTATTTTAAGCCGGCGGCCAGAGGGGTCCCCGCGGTGGCGGGGCTGCGTGGGGGCGGCCGGCTGCGCGGCCGCCGGGCGCAGGGACCCGCGCAGGCTGCGCGGTGCGGGCTGCGTCCCCGCTGCAGCGCAGGGCCCGTGGGCATGCGGGAGGTACAGGCTTTGGGACGGGGGAGAGGCGGCCGGGGAGGGGGGGGCGTGTTTCACATGGCTGCTGCAATAAGGGATGGGGGCAAGCAAATGTTTCGGGGGTTGTGGGGTGTGCAGGGGGATGCCCCGGCTTGGGGTGTACTTGCAGGTAGGAGGGTGGGTGCTGCTGGTGAGAAGCGGGGCGACCTTGAGGAAGTGGTGGGGGGGAGAAGGAGGAAGATGGCACGTCGGGGTGCAAGTGCTGCTGGTGTGGGGGGGAGGCAGGGTGCCCCTGGGCCACCCCTGGCAGTTTGTATTTGCTGTGGGGAATGCAGCTGGTGTTGCCTGGAGGGTACAGATGGCGATGCCCTGGAATTAGCTGCTGTAGTGGGGGGAGGAGATGGGGGGAGATGGAGGATGGCTTCATGTTGCAGATGCAGCACTCCCTGCTCAAAGTGGCAGTGGATGGGGAGGGAGGGCTGCCTCCTGCCTCCCCTCCGTCTCTAACACCACCTCCTCCCCACACCCCTGTACCTCTCTCTCCTCAGCACTTGCTCCTCTTCCTGCTCTTCCTTGGACCTTTCAACTGCTTTGCCAGTTACAGCCGCGCCACTGAGCTCTTCTACAGCCTCAACGAGGGGCTGCCTGCTGGGGTGCTTATCGGCAGCCTGGCCCGTGACCTGCGGCTGCCAACGGCTGGTGGGCAGCGCCCTGCGGCCCTGCAGCCCCCACTTTCCTTCACCCTGGCCTCCCGTGGCTTGGGGGGTCAGTATGTGCAGCTGGACAACCGCTCCGGAGAGCTGCACACCTCAGCCGTAGAGATCGACCGGGAAGCTCTGTGTGTGGAGAGCAGTGGAGCCACTGTCTTTGGGGGAGCAGCTGCTGTCTCCTCCTCCTCCTCCTCCTTACCCTCATCTGAGTCATGCTTGCTGCTGCTGGATGTGCTGGTGCTGCCACAGGAGTACTTCCGCCTGGTGAAGGTAAAAATTGCTATCCGGGATGTCAACGACAATGCGCCCCGCTTCCCTGTGCCCCACATCCATCTCTCTGTGCCCGAGAATGCACCTGTGAACACCCGTCTGGCTATCGAGCACCCTGCCCTTGACCCTGACGTGGGCACCAATGGTGTCCAGACCTACCGCCTGCGAGATAACTACGGTGTCTTCACCCTGGATGTGGAGGAGAATGAGAGCGGGGAGAGGACTCCCTACCTGATTGTCATGGGGGCTCTGGACCGCGAGACACGGGAGGAGTATGTCACAGTCATTGTTGCTGAGGATGGAGGGACTCCTCCGCTTGTGGGCAGTGCCACCCTTACTATTGGCATCAGTGACATCAATGACAACTGCCCCCAGTTCAGCGACTCACAGCTCAACATCACTCTTTACGGGAATTCCAGTCTGGGGACGCATGTGGCCACTGTCCATGCAGTAGACATGGACCTTGGATCCAATGCCCAGATCACCTACTCCTACAGCCAGAAGGTCCCCCAGCCATCCAGGGACTTGTTCCATCTGGACAAAAGCACAGGAACCATCACCCTCTCCAGTAAAGTTGATGGGGACACTCTGAGGCTCCACAGGCTGATCATACTGGGCAACGGTCCTGGTTGTATCCCTGCTGTGATATCAGTGCTAGTGACCATCATCAAAGTCATGATGAGGCCACCTGAAGTTGTCCCTCGTTTCATAGCTAATGAAGTGGAAGGGGTGGTGTACTTAAAGGAACTGGAGCCTATCAACACACCGATAGCATTTTTTACCATCAAAGACCCTGATGAAAAATACAAAGCCAATTGCTATTTGGATGGTGATGGGCCTTTCAGACTTTCACCATACAAGCCATACAACAACGAATACCTGTTAGAGACCACAAAGCCGTTGGACTATGAGACACAGCAGCTGTATGAAATCTCTGTAGTTGCATGGAACTCTGAAGGATTTCATGTCAACAAAATAATCAAAGTACAGGTTCTGGATGACAATGACAACTCACCAGTTTTCTCTCAACAACTGATAGAATTATCCATTGAGGAGAACAATGTTCCCAATGCTTTCTTGACCAAACTGCATGCTACAGATGCTGACAGCGGAGAAAGAGGACAAGTGTCCTATTTTTTAGGGCCTGATGCCCCTTCCTATTTTTCTTTAGATAAAACCACAGGAGTTCTTACAGTTTCCACCCAACTGGACAGAGAAGAAAAAGAGAAATACAGATATACTGTCAAAGCAGTAGATTCTGGGTTCCCTCCAAGAGAATCAATAGCAACTGTCGCCATCACTGTATTGGATAAAAATGATAATAGTCCAAGGTTTATCAATAAGGATTTCAGCTTTTTTGTGCCAGAAAACTTCCCAGGTTTTGGTGAAATTGGAGTTATAAGTGTCACAGATGCTGATGCAGGGCAAAATGGGTGGGTTGCCCTTTCAGTTCTGAATGGAAGCGATATTTTTGTCATAGATACTGGAAAAGGAGTTTTGAGAGCTAAAGTCTCCCTGGACAGGGAGCAGCAAAGCTCCTACATTCTGTGGATCGAAGCAGTTGATGGCGGTGATCCTGCCCTCTCCTCTACTGCAAAAATAACTATCCTTCTTCTGGACATAAATGACAACCCCCCTTTGGTCTTGTTTCCTCAGTCTAATATGTCTTATTTGTTGGTCCTTCCTTCTACCCTTCCTGGCTCTCCCATCACTGAGGTCTATGCTGTTGATAAGGACACTGGCATGAATGCAGTCATAGCTTACAGCATCATAGGAAGAAGAGGCCCTCGACCAGAGTCATTTAGGATTGACCCTAAAACTGGTAATATCACCTTGGAAGAGTCACTGATGCAAAATGACTATGGCCTCTATCGGCTCCTTGTAAAAGTTAGTGATCACGGCTATCCAGAACCTCTCCATTCCACTGTCATGGTGAACCTTTTTGTGAATGACACTGTTAGCAATGAGAGCTACATTGAAAGTTTGTTAAGAAAGGAGCCTGATATCAGTATAGAAGAAAAGCAGCCACAAATATCCATAGAGCCTACACATAAAAAAATGGAGTCAGCATCCTGCATGCCTACCTTGGTAGCTCTGTCAATAATAAGCTTGGGTTCAATCGCTTTAGTAACAGGGATGGGTATTTACATCTGTTTAAGAAAAGGAAAAAAGCATCACAGAGCGGATGAAAACTTGGAAGTACAAATCCCATTAAGTGGAAGAATTAACCTGCACATGTTGGAGAAGAAACCAGTAGAGATTTCTAACATTTGATGTTTCTTTGTGGATAAATCCAACATCTGAAAAACCTTGGACAGCTCTGAAATGCCTAGCCATGGGTTGTATTGACAGAGGTTGCAATGAAGGACTGCTAATTTATAACTTAATAATATTGTAATTGTAAATAGCTGTTTACAGTTTTTTAAATTGAAATTCAGTGTACAGCTTTTTTATGAAACCTTAGTACTAACAGCTAGCACCCTGTGTATAAAAACATGGACATCACTTGCAGCTTTCATAAATCAGTAAGATCAGTGATCATAAAAAAGGGGAAGGTAAGACGATTCTTTAAACTCAAGTTTTAAAAGTCTTTTTAACCACAAGAGGGCATCAGACGCTCCTGAGCAGGGAACTGTTCGAGGTACTGTCCATGAGATAAACACAAAGTATATTTTAAATATATTGGTTTTAATATAAAATACACATTGGCATACAGACATTTAACCACAGAAAAAAGTCTGTCCCAATGTACGTATAATTAAAAGAATAAAGACATTACAATGCACTAGTAATAATAATAAAAAAAAAGAAAAAAACAGAATGTTTATTACCTCACAAGTAAAGCTTATACAGTAGGATAGAAAAGGCATTAACAAGAAGTGCAATTCCTGTTGAGCAAGAATGCAAGATATTGTAATGAGAATCTGAACTGCTGTGACGTATCATCTTTCATTTGCTCCAGATTTCACCCACATTATCATTTGCTCCAGCAATCTGCTGGTCATTTTTATGGAAAATTATATTTAATATTTCCTACAGCAAATAATGACAGAACCCCATGCTCATCCTCGTAAACATGCCAGATGCAAGGAAGCAAGGGAATGGCTAAATCTTTAGTTGTCACAGAAGTGGTGTTATTTTTTGTACTTTGAGCAGTCTGTCAGTAGTACTCCATCAGTTTGGTTGTGTAATAGTTTTTTCATGTGATATGTCTGAATCTGATCTGCCAGATGAAAGCAAAAATCACTTCATATTCTAAGGAATTATAGGACTTAGTTTATTCTGACTGTTTCTCCTTTCTGGATTGGTATTTCATGTAAAAGATCTTGTTTCTGACTTTTGGCGACCATTCCTGGCTCCTTTTCATTGGCTTTGATTTTGGATTAGATCCAAAATCTAACTTGTAAGACTGGTGGCATATTTTCTTGATAATTTATTCTTTGCTGTATCCTCTGCAACAAAGCAGCAGGTTTATCAGTGATGTATCACTTTCACTTCATTTTAAGAGCTGAGAACTATCTTTTGTATGATGATTACATCAAATTTCTCTGTGTGAACAAGATAAATTAGTGTTATGCTTAAAACTGATTATTTTGATTTCTGGCATCATATGTCTGTAATGTACCAAAAGTGTTTATATGTCTGCAAATTAAAGCTATATATTTTCATAATAACTTATTTTTTCTCTCTCTCCTAGAATTTTCATTATAAAGCTAAATATTATTCTAGTTACAAGAAATGCATATTTCACAAATGCTTGGGTGCTGACTATCTTGTCTGACATGTCATAATACTTCCCAAAATTAGTACACTTCAAAATCATAAATGAGAGTTTATGCTGTACTTCTTGAAATTATTGGCAAAGATAATTATGTTTCAGCTGATGTAAGTGGGGCAGCAGCTGATACCTGTTTTAAAAGTAGGGAATGCTATTTGACACAGTTTTTGATTTTTCTCTCTGTGACTGGGACATTACTTCACCTTGAGCCTTTTGAAATGTTGGAGCTTCTTACAGATATTCGTTCTGCTTAGCCTAAGTAAGAGTATTAATATAATGCCCAGATTTTGCCATTCTGCCTATAAGAAATAGCTATTTTTTCAAGTTATAATATTTTCTGTTTATGCACAGTTTGATAGCTGTGTTTCATGAAAAATTAATTCAGCCTGTCAAAGGTTTGTGGTTAATCACCTTTTTTCATATATTTTCATATTATTAAAATATGAAAATGGTATGTATGCCTGAAAAGCATTTGTCACAAAGAGACGTTGTTTGTTATCTCTGAAGAAAAATGACATTAATTCTTTGGAAATTACTTCAGTGTTACAGATGCTCTGTATTGCTGTGGTGGAAAAGCTAGATCCTCTGCATTTTTTTCGTCAGTAAGGAGGCAAGGTAACTGAAAAAAAGACAGGATTCTTTTCATTAATCTTTTCTTATTTGAATTTGCAGTCCAATATCTTCTCAAGACAATTTAAACAGGAGCAAACCCAAGACTTAAGAATTACAATAAAACCATAAACCTCATCCTTCAGTGTATGTTCATGTGACACCGGGCAAATATTTTTATTTAGGTTTGACAAATACATAGTCTCGAACCTGTTTGATTAAGCTTACTGAGTTTAAGTATGCTGTCCTTGTTGCTTTTTTGGTTGTTTAGTTCAAGCACGTTCCTAATGTGTAATAAAATATAACGGTATGAGCCTGTTAAAACTGAAGTACTGCTCATGAAGCATTTCTCTCACACAATTTTCTACACATTTAAAGAAAATTGGTTTGAAATCACACCTTCAGCCATACCAGCACCACTGCTTGTGAAAAAGGCTTTACCCTGAATAATGTTTCATAGAGTAAGAGCATGTTTTTGCCTTCCTGTGAGTAGCCTTTGGGTAGGTAATGTCACTGAAGATAGCAAAATATGCAAAGTGAGACTTTTTTTTTTTTTAACAAATTCCATATTTTATGTTACTTAAAAAACATACAGCTGGTAGCAGCAAATAATAAGCATGATATTTAAGCCTGCACTGTTAAGCCTAACAGTGATTAAAAATACAAACCAGGAACCTTAAAAACATAGAACCTGGGAATTTCTTTTCAAAAAATGCTCAGTGGAAAAATACTTGATACTGGCTATACAGCAAACATTTCTGTGACGTCGCTGTTTCCAAAATATCCCTTACAGAAATCCCTTTCACGTGAAAACACATTTTTAACAAATATAACTAAAGTAAATTAGACTCAAATATAAAAGGCCTATTTTATTACCACCTTGTGCAGTGCACTTGCCAAAATATATGCAAATCTTGTCGACACTGGTAGTTGAGCTGGCTGGCACAAAAATAAATGTCTCATTCATTTACAGTATCCATTGAACAATCTTAGAGTGAGTGGGTGCTCTTTGTTCATTTTTATAAAAAATGAGATTGTCCTAAGCTTTGTATTGCCAAAGCCTCCTAAACTTGTCATGCAAACACTTTTTCATTAGAATTAACAAATTAAAAAATAAAAGACGAGAAATGGGCAGTGAGCCCGGTGGCAGTGAACAGAGAAAATCAGCTCAGTCTTCTCTTTTTCTGTTTCATTTTATTCTTTGTAAAAGATCTAGGAGCCCCATTACTGTTTGAAGTCACTGTTTTGATGCGAAATTAACCTAACGCCCAGCTGAATATCAGTAAAAGATGAGGTATGAAAGTGTGGAAGGGGAATTAGAGCACATTTCTTTTTCTTATGTCGAGACTCAAAAAACAATCTTATGGCCTTTTAAGTCCATTTTCCAGTACCAAGGTTTAAACATGCAACTGCGCCAGAGTCCGTGGAGGACAATGTAAAAAGATCCTACTATTTTAATAGGATGTCTGATGGGAGCTACAATTTTAGAGCAAAACTTGGCTTCCCTGAAAGCAATCACAAAACCCTGATTGCTGACTGGGATTTCACTGTAAGTTTTCTGCCCCCTTCTGCTATTTCGGGAAGGTTTTATTAAAATACTCAAACATATGAAGTGGATGGATAATCCATGACCAGCATTTTACTTCCTGGTTCAAAGCAATGTACTCTCAGGTAGCAGCCTAGCAATTCAGCATAAGTGGAGATACACAGCACCTCTGCCACAAAGAAATCATCAGCTGAATATGCGGAGCATTTCTTTTCATGATTCAGGTGTGTTATCAGAGCCATGCAGGAAGCTAACTCCCACCTTCCCTGTGCTGTGCTTGTCAAGAGCGTCTCACAGCCATTAGTTTCTATGTAAGTTCCTTCTCACTCATGTAATTTACAGGGAAAAAGAAAGCAAGACAATCAATTGTCAAATATTAGCCAGCTGAAATACAAAACCTTGATTTAGACAATTCTCCTTCAGAGCTGGGATTTGAGGAGCTAAGCACATTCATCTCCCTTACCAAAAATAATTTGATTTTAAAGGATATATCTAGTAAAGTTTTAAGTGGAAATAAAAGTTTTCAGCACCTCCACTTCCTATAGTCAAGTCCTATACTTTTTATATATAGTTGCTGAGACAGATAAAAGTTGCAGGAATTAATTTTATGCTTTATTTTAACAATGTGGGAAATGTTCTGAGAAAACTATTTAAAGGCTTCTAACTTATTGGTTCCTAACAGGCTGTTCAGAGTTAAGAATTTTGAAATGATTGGCAACATGTCATAATTTACAGTTTTATGAATTAAAGCATGTGCAAAAACACCTGTGCAGGCAGTTTTGTTATTTCCTTTTGAGTCTCTGTACCAGACTGAACTAGCAGATAAGAAGATAAGACTGCCACCTGCATTCTGAAATTGAAAGATTCAACGATTTTGGCTCACAAACAAATGTAAAGCTAAACAGCTCTGTTTTTCACATTATGAACAAGAAAAATACTTCCATTCTTATAGCACAGATTGATAGGCTGTATACGACTGTTTCAGTGATTCCTGCTATATTTTCATTCCAGTTTCATCAGGGAATTAATTTTAAAGGCCAAATTTCAACTCCTAAATATTTCTGATGACAGAGTACTTTGAACAGGTGGTAAGAAAACATCATTCTGAATGAAGAAATATTGAATCATTTATGATGCATTCAGTCATTCATTCCACTGCTCATGAAAACAAATATATGCTTAAGACTTCGAATTGCAGGTTTTCATGTTGCTAGCTAATGCTGCTGGTAAGTAGGAAGCATTTAACTGAAATACATTACAAGGGATCATTTAAACTGTGTTCAAATTGAGAGGACTTGCATTTTAAGCATCAAGTTGGATGTTGCTCCACTCCCAGCAGCCCTAGCAATGTCAATTCAATCTTCTATCCTATTTTGTCTTATTTTCTATCTTCAAACTTTTGGTTAAATATTCATCTTCAGAGCAAGTAACTGAGCTGAGAACTCACCTCTTCATGCAGAACAGGTGCAAAGATAGTGACAGCTTGATTCCTCTACCTATGCATCAGCATCCAGTGCTACCTGAGATGCCTTAAGGTATCCCTCCTGGCCTCCAGCTGCAAGTCTGGAAGAGTGCAGGCTTTCCATCAATGAACTATTGTATCTGCCATCTCAGTGTGGATGTTTTGGATATTTTGGAAGGGTTCACTAAACACCTGTGTGTGTTGAAGTGAGTCTTTGATGTGATTCAGGTCCATATATACACATCTACATTGAAATGTCTACAGACAGGTATCAACCAGTGAGCTAGGAGTCTAAGCTTGCACTGTAGTCTGTGAGTCTCATCAACACAGTCGATAGAACTAGAGAGTGCTTCAGCTTGATCTACAGTAGGCATCCAGAGCAAGATTTAGCTGCTCTGAAAATTAATATCAAGTGCTATCTAGAATACTCTTGATCATCTCAAGCTTCTGCACCAGGCTGTCAGGTAGACTTGTATCTTTCTAGAGTAGTAGCTAGATGCCAAGAGTGCAAAGCAGCACCTAAAAATGACATAAGGAAACTATGGATAGGCATGTGTATCCCACTGCTGGTGACACATCAAGTGTATCAACCTCTCAGCTCCACTGAGTAGAGCATGACAGACTATAATGGGAACATAAAACATAGATCATACAGAGACATCTGATCCTTAGCATCAGAGCCAAAAAAAGACCTCCAAGTCTAAAATGTAGCAACTATCATACCTAACCTCAATTCATGAAGTCTCAATTCATCCCATCTAATTCTGGTGATTTAGTGGAACCATCTCTGCCCTCTGCTGTGAGCAGAGAGATAAAGAATCTGGTTTTTTTTGCAGGCAATTCAGGTTTTTGGTAAGCACTGGAGTTGTTTACTTCTCTCCACTAAGTTTACAGATAACTCAGGGTAACTAAGATTTCACTTTATGTTTCAGTCAAAGAAGAGAAATTTAGGCCATGAAGTGAACTACAGATTGCAGTGCTAGGCACTCCCACTAGCATTATAACGCATGGAGTGAAACTGGTGTCTCGGACAGCACCACAACAGCCAGCATGCTGGGGAGGAAGCCACTTGCAGTCAGTGCAGGTGCCTGGAGCTCACATTAATCCTGTCTTCCAAACACTTTGTTATAGGCTGCAAGGCCCCATCCATTTGGGTTTCACTATCCAAAGTTTCTCATGTCTTTATCCTTTCTGTTTGTTTTTTTTTTTTTTTCTTGTTATTCCTTTTTTTTTTTTTTTTTAACCAAAGTATTGCATGCAAGTCACTCTTATAGAGTAATAGAGCACCATAAAAGATGTACCTTTGATATATGCGATGGCAGAGAACTCACTGAGGAGGTGAGAAAATTTTGTTATCTTTCAGAGAGTGTTCTCAACTGTATATTTGGAGGGGATACTGAAGTCATGTCTTGGTAAGGGCACTCTCTAACCCTCATTTGGAAACTGAGCTATTGCATTTAATATAAAGACTCAAATGCTGAAATCCTTGCAGGCTGAGGAGACACAACCATGTATGCTTTCTAGAGGAACATTCCAAGGAACTGGAGATACTTGTCCTTGAAATGGTGCTCCAAGCCCTTTCAAAACTTTTCTTTAAACAATCGGTAAGGGTTGAGAGGGGAGGGAACTGGGGAAAACACAGTCCTGTGCTCTTCCCTCCATGATAAGCAGCTTCTGGTATTTAAAAAAAAAAAAAAAAAAAAAAAAAAGGGAATTTGAAACTTTGAAACAGTTACCTCATAGATCTTTTTCAGAGGTATTTGTCTCCTCAAAGTTCAGAGTAATTTCAATCCTATTCTCTCTAGTTGTGCTCCAATCCCATTAAAATTGCAATCTCAAGACAGTTATGTGGTAGAAGGTGGTCTTCCTCTGCCTAAAGCTCTGTTTTCTGAGGCATGTATTTATAAAGGGTCTGGCTGACAATCAGAGTACAAAGCAGAACTGCTTCTCAGGATGTGTTTTACTTCAGGACTTTTCTACTGAAGTAGAAAAGAGCAGAAGACAGCAAGAATAAATAAATGCAGTCAAAATGGAAGGGCCCTTTACAAAGATTGCATGTAGGAAACAAAAGGAAGTGGTCAGAAACAATATAAAGAATTTTTCTGGATCTACTGGATTTACTATGTACTATCAGCAGTGTTAATAGTCCCCTTTCAGCAGTGTCTCATCCCTTTTCTTAACCTATAAGGGTGAGAGCTTGTTGCAGAGCACTGGGATTTCCTGACACAAAGTACTAACACAAAACACATTAAAAACTGATTCTCATTGCCAGCAGGTCAAAGTGGTACAGAGAAATAATGGATTTGAGTAGAATATCTTTAGAGTGTCTGTTTCATTATGATAACAGCATTCTCTTTTCCTGATGATTTTCTGTAGTGTTATTATATTGGGTGCATTCATTTTTGCAAACTCAGGACAAAAAGATCTTATTAGAAACATTTGCATCTTCTCAGCCAAAATAAAAGCTGATACTGTGACATGTTTCCAGTGAATGCTGTTAATGAAATGAGATCTTTTTTGCGACACTATACAAATATCAGACATGCTTCTGTGCTCACTTTCCTAAAATGCATAACGATAACATAACCTTCCTCTTCATATTTATAAACAGAATAAGTTTCATTACAGTAGTAAAAAGAGGGTTCTGATATATCACTGTGTTAACACAGTGTAGATCCTGTAGATGTTTCCTATTGAAATATATCCAAATGGCTGCTTTGCATATCTATCAAGAAGTCATCTACATGTTTTGAAGGTGTCTTTTTTTTTTTTTTTTTTCTTTATAAGTCATAAGAGAAAAGCAAAGGCCACATGGTTGTCTTAGTGTTCTCTTTTATTTGTTTCTGTTTACCAGGCTAAGTTTAGCTGAATTGAAAACACAAGAATGCTCTTTTTTAACTGGCTTTTCTTTGAATTTGAATTTAAATTTTCAGAAACATCATATATAAGGTTATGCACCTAAATGGCAGATATGTGAATATCTGAAAAAGCAGTAAAGGAGCAAGCATGCAGGAAAAAGAAATATTTTGGAGTATAATTCAATCTTGAAAGTTCAACATAACATAACTAATGTATTAAGCTCCTCAAGGATGCTTTTCACTATGCTCAGACACAATGAAAACAATTCAGTTCCTTTTAGCTGTATGTACTTTGGACACATCTTCAGAGTCTTTGCTGCACTCCTTTCAGGAGGTGGGTAGCCTCATCTCTCACTGATGTAAATCCAGTTTAAAAGTGTTCAAGTGTTCATATTAAACTGTAGTTTAATATGCAAAATTCAAACTAGCCAACATTGTCTATCCCCATTACAGCTGATCTGAAGAGATAAAAAAATGAAATGTTAAAGGGTCAGAATATTTTTATTGATTGTAAATGATGTTTTCCATAACCTTTGATATTGAAACTAAAGTTTTCAGCATCTATCCAACAGTAATTTTATTTGACAGAATGCAGAGGGCAAATAGCTTAATGAACAACATTTTGATCACTTACAAAATGTTGGAACAAAATCCCCAAGAAGTTTTTTTGCACAATTTTGGCTTTTGAAATAAAGAAGTTACACTATTAAAAAGCAATATTTTTTTGCCTGTTATTATCCGCTATGATACAGCCTTATAAGACATTCAGAAAGTCTTCTCTTAATATGTTTTTCATAGTCTCTGCTAGTATATAGTGTTTTTTTCAAATGCACTTTTAAATTTTGGCTTGAAATTTAATAAAATTGTAAACTAGTGAAGGCAGAGTTTTAAGTTTTAGGAACATCCAGAAATACCAAGTCATGAGTGATTCCCAGCTCAGATTCATGCAGCATAAACTTCAGGCATCTGTATAAAAGTGTTAGGAGTATACACACCTAAGATTGCTTCTCTAGTGAAGGCAACTCTAGGAGCTGCTTATTGAGAATGTAGATGATTTATGACAGTGCCTGCATTGCTCCCAGTTCACTCTAGAAAGACATACAGCAGGGCCCTCCCGAAGGTACCTCAATTGAATATCTCAAATTAAATAGAGTGAATCTAGACTATGTACTAGAACAAGAGACAAACAGGTATCATACTTCCCTTTCCCAGTTACAGTGGATGAGAAGCACTCCTAAAGTGTTGCGGAGTATAAAACCTCTATACACACTGAGACAACTTCCTTTTCCAAGTATGGAAGGGTTTGTGTGTTTGTTCTTTACGTTAATCTTCGTAAGTATGGAAGCAAATTTCTTTGAAGTGATGGTGACAGCTGCATTTGACAGAACTGACACATTTTTTGCTGTGTCGCTTACTGTTTGTAAAAATGAAACCCCACAAATCTTAAAAAGAATGAAATATAGCAGACGTAGAGGCAATGAAAGGAGACTCCTTCCTACTCTGTCTTCCCAAGTCTGCAGGTGATAGATTGCAGTGTGCTGAGTATGCAGTTCTTCGATGGAAGTTGTATGTGTGATAAGAAATGCTGTGTGAGAATGACGAAAACAGTATGTGAAAATATGCAGAAGGGAAGTAAAAAAAAAAAAAAAAATCCTCCTAGCCTAATAAAAATGCACAGATTACTAGTAATATTTTGAACTGTTGCACAAGTCAAATAGTTAGAGCACAACAGCTTATAGCATCATCACCTCTTCAGGAAATACCAGAAAGTCATAGGCAAAATTAAGTGAGCCCTTTTACTTTGAAGGTAAAGACTATTTAGAAATAATTTACTTGAATTCGGGGTATTTTTGAATTGAGTGTTCTACAAGATGACCTGGTTGAAAAAAGCAATTTGATATGTGAAATCCATCTTCGCAAGACATGCACTTTTTACAAACTGTTTTCAGATAATAGTCGACAGTAAGCTACTGTAAAATTGAAAACTTTTACACAGTGTTAGGGGTTATGGGGTTTTGGTCAATTTCTATCAGCGTAAAGGAACTAAAAAATAAAAAGACTAGCATAGTAACCAATTTGAACTATCTGAAATGTATTAAAGACAATAAAAGGAAGTATAAGACCCTTTTGAGCACATCCTCTAAGGGTCGAAGTCAAATCACTTATTAGAAATACTAATATGCATTAGGCTATATTTCATTGAAATTTGGACACAGGATTACTTTATAAGATGTTTTTAAGAAGCCATTAATAATTTTATTGAACCAGATACCCCCCTCAAAAAAAAAAAAAAAAAGAAAAAGAATGAAAATAAATGCCTGAAAGAATGCCAAGAAACTAGATGTAGCTAGGAGCAATGAAACAGTTTGCTGTACTAGTAAAATATAAACAATTAAAAGAGTAAAGCATATCTGTAGAAATTAAAATAGAGAAGGTACCAGAACCTATAAGGTGAACAGATGAACAAAGAAAAAACTTAAGATTTTTAAGAATTCATGTGTAAGTAAAAAAAAAAAAAAATAGGCCAAAAATTATGCACCCAAATGCATATCAATTTTTTTTTTCCTCTAGCTTATGGGATTGCCACCTATGACTCTGAGTGAATGTCACCTTAATTCCAGGTGTTCTATATATCAGTTCATTGATGTGTTCACCCTCCTTTGACTACTTCTCAGAAAGTTTTTTTTCTTTGATATATAGTGACATGGTGTCTCATCATTTGTTAATCAGATGTTTGTGACCTCTTCCAGGTAATAAATACAGCTGAAAATCTAAAGATAAGTATGTGCTGTAGTGAAACATCTGACATATGCTTAAGAACTGAAATTCCCAGAAGAAAAGAAATTAACAGATGGGAGAGTTAACACAGGCAGAGGTGAGACATAACTAGGATAGAATAAAGATGCTGCTGTAAGAATAAAATCCATTATTATTAATGTTGGATAACAAATAAAACTGGCCATGAAATAAAAACGAACCAACAAAATTATTGTAGATATTTCCTGGGTTCAGTGAGATGCATTTTCCTTTGAGAATCTAGCTGCTAAAACAGTGAGTTTGGACACCCAACTATTAGTTCAAACTTGGTGACTTGAACTTAACTCAAAATTGTTAAACACATAAGTCTGAAATACACTTTTTAAGGCACAGATACACAAAACTTCTAGAGGAGAAGCTGGTTCTTCTTTCCACCTAAGAGCAGAGAGATACTCCAGGGTACTCCTGTAGCTTTTTAATAATGTGTATCCACTTCATCTGCATCCTTTGAACACAGTCTCTATATCTGGGGGTTTGGACTACTGCTGCTCCCTAAAAGAAGGTTGCATCTACTGAACTGCAGTAGAGAGAGGAATTCTCAT
This sequence comes from Morus bassanus, assembly GCA_031468815.1. Classification (NCBI taxonomy): domain Eukaryota; kingdom Metazoa; phylum Chordata; class Aves; order Suliformes; family Sulidae; genus Morus; species Morus bassanus. The sequence continues at coordinate 39,084,524 of CM062568.1, read as the reverse complement.
TTGTCTGGAAATGAGTCAGTGGGAAAGAAAAAATATTATTTATTTCATGAGGATTAAAATGTATTTCCCATATCAAACAGAATACTGAACAACAGATACCAGAGATGAACATTTTTTCTAGGTTTGCTGGTGGTTAATTTGTTTAAATCACAGAGTAACTAAAAGAGTATAGACATTATACCAATATTTAGTAAGGCTAGATGGGATGACCCAAACATTTACAAGTCCAATAATCCATAAAACCTAGGCAAAATAAAGAAAAAGCTGATTTGGAGCTAAGATTATAGCGAATTAAAGGATAAGAATACATAGCAATTATTGAAAGTAGAAATGATACTGTGCAAAACTCATCTTGTACAGCAACCCTGAATTTACTCCTTGATTAAATTACAAATTTTGTAAAGTCAAGATGTAACAGTCACACTGATATAAGATATTTGACTTTGAACCAGATTATGTACTTCAAAAGTTAGCATTATATGATTTTAATAAAGCAATTTTAGTAATTTTTAAAGTTAATGAAGTAAGTACCCCTTAATGATAGATGTCAGACAAAAAGTCTTCAGTGGGAAAATGTCACTTAGTGAAGGTTTTTACAGGGAGGTTCTATGGATATAAGTTTTAACTTTATTGTTTTTTAAGAAAACCCAAATGAATAAACAATTCCACTTGAACTCCAATATAATGCCAAAAAGAAACAAGAAAAAAAGAAACAAGAAAAAAAAAACCTAGGTTTTGTTGTTGTTGTTGTTCTATAAAGAGAAAAGTAAAAACAGAAATAGAGAAGTAATATTATTCTGTACAAGGTATTAGTCAGAACAGTGCTGGAACATTGTGTCCAATTTTGGTGTCATATTTTAAAAGGTCATTGAAAAATGGGAGATACTGCAGAAAAGAGTCACAAATTTGTTTTGAAAATTAGAGAAAATTAATTAATTTAAAAAACTGGAGAGTTACTCTTTTTAATTTTTCTTAAAGAAAGGAATGAACTGATTGCATTGCAAGTACGTGCTAAACACAACACCATTTTTATTGTACCAAAAATAAAGGAATAAAAATCCACCAGAGTAGACCTTTGGTGTCTCCAGATCAAACCTGAATGACATTCTGAAAGGTAGGCTGAAACAAAGTCAGGGACAATTAATTGAGATTAACAAAAAACCTTGGATTAAATATAGTAGGTTTGTAATCTACAATGAACAAAAGGCAGATTAGATCATTCAGGTGGAAGCACCCCATACAGGCCTCCCCTTTCTCAGCTCTGTAGGTGAGGTAAACTGCTGTATTACATGGGCAACTGAGGCAGGATGGGTTGGAAATAAACTTCTACTCAGCTGCATCTAACTGGACATTTGATAGTACTGAAAAGTCCAGTGGGACCTTAATGCTCAGTAATTAGTGGGCAGATGACTGCAATAAATAGGGACATTAAACAGAATAACTTAAACCGTACTGTATAGCTGTGACCTGGACTGGTTTGAACTAACTTGGAAGTGATAGGTCCAATATCCAGCTATTGCTCTTGTGAGACTGTCATTCCTCCCAAAAACAGTACTGTCAGCGGTTATATACTGTCCTTATCATTGTCCCTTTAGCTGCTCCGAAATATTTTTATAATCCCCAAGAGTTTCAAATGAAATAAATGACTGCAGTTACATAATAAAATCCTGCACCTATTCACCTCATATTATCCATTACAGATAAATCAATTTTCCAAATCGACATCAAATGTAACCAAGTCTGGTTTTTATTGAGCTATTATAACAATGACTTTTAAAATTTAATAAGCTCATTGTATAAGTCCAGCTTTTAATTATTTTCATTTCAGTCACTTCCACCCTCTCGGCTGATCTCTATAACAGACAATTTGCTTCACTTTATGTTGTAGGTCACCAGTGGGACTTCAATTTTCCTAGCAGATATGGTGAAAACCCAAGGAAGTAAGGAGTTAACCACTTTCAAATGGAAATGTGTATCTTGGTTTATCTTGGGTCTGTGAAGGACATCAGGCTGCTCTGTGATATACAAAAATGCTATGCTTTCCAGAAATCAGCCTGATTATGGCAGGGTTTGCTCACTGTATTATTGCTTTGGCTTAACTAAAAATAGGCTGTTAACAAAAAAAAACAAAACAAAACAAAACAAAAACCAAACCAAAACAAAGCAAAGCAAAGCAAACCAAACCAAACCTAAACTAAATCAACCAACCAGCCAGCCAGCATCCCCTCACCCCTGAAATAACTGTGTATATCCACTAAGTATGCTTAAATTTTAATAGGTGCTTTCTTATTCTGAAAGAAGGCAGTTGTCAGAAACAGGTTGGAGGGAGGGATGGGAGTGGATGGGTATATCCCATGTAAAAACCAAGAATTTCCTAGATCCTGTTACAATAAGAACGTCTTTAAATATAGAGTTTCAGTAGCTTTTAATATAATTTTTCTACTAATTTAAGCTTTGTTCTCTCTGAAAATTAAACAATAATTTGGTTTGAGGATATCTCGTCACTCTGTTTAGCAGGAGTCATATACTCGCTAAGACAAGACTTAGAGTTGTTGAAAGCAGATATACTGTTAAAGTAAATGAACTTAATCCACCATATGTTGTAGACAAAGAGCTGGTCTTCCATAGGAAAAAAAAATGTGTGCTTAAAGACTGTATTATCTGGGGACAAAATGCTAGCAATCAGAAAGGATACGTTTAGAGAAAGGAGCTGAAGGACAGTCAGTCTCATGTCTGTCGTGATAACAGCTATGCATCTGCCTGATTTGAAGTCTTGAAAGACAAGCTAAGAAAAATATTAAATAAAAAATTAAAAAAATTGTTTGGATTGACCCGTAATTAAAAGGCAACTTTTCACACACACATATCCCGGCACAATAAGAATTATTTCAGATCACATGAAAGATTTTTTTTGTTTCTTTTCAAAAAAGTGAGGCAGGAAGGGAGTACTGATGGAAGTGAAGATGTTACCACTTTCTTCTTTATTATTTAACCTATGTACTTGTTTTTCTCCCTCTCTGTGAGAGACCTGTATTCACACTCCTTCTTTGCACAAAGATATTCAAACCCATATCTAAAGAAAATACCCTAATATTATTACTTTATTTAGTGTAGCTGGATGTTCTTAATCTCTTTTACTGCTGTTTTACTTCGAATAAACTATTAAATATTAAAGAGAGTTCAGATGTCTTATCTGCTGGGAAAGAATAGTAACCATTAGGCTCTTTCTCTGCTTGTCTGTCTCCATTCCTTTGTTTGATGACAGTGAAAGTTCCTAATTTGCTGCTGATTTTTGTATCAAATTAAGTTCTTCCTTTGTGGATGGGTAAATAAAGGCATACGTTTATAGTTGCTATATTACAGACTGGAATACTAAGTGATTTTTCTAAAGGAAGAAATAATGAAAACGTTAGTGAAAAGGATAAGATTAGGAGAGAGGAATAAAAGGAAATGAATAATTAAAGTCTAAATAACCTCCACAGTAATAACCAGCCTTTACATCAAGTAAAAATATCTTGTGTAATCAGTAAATCCTACACAAAATGAAGAGGAAGGAGGAAGCAATTCCACAAGTCTGTCTGCAGATACTGTGAAGCACTTCATCTATTGTTCTGTATGTAAGATCTCTTTGTAAAAGACTGTATAATCATATGTGTGCAGAGAAAAATAAGTAGAGAAGCACTGAGGGTCTGACCATAGTTTCTGAGCCCTGTCATCCTCTTCAGTGTTGGGTGGTCTGTAGCTTCGTTCTGCACTTATTTCCCTTTGAAATGGTTAACTAGGTGAAGAGTACTCCATACTTATTCTTCAGCTGATAGACCTATTAAAAGCTTTCACTCCCTTAGTCTCTGTTTAGCTACCAAAATCAAAAATGTATGCCCCAAATGCTCATAAACTCTTTCACCGCCCAAAATTTTTTGACACCTTGGATCCTTCCATTAGATTTTAAAAACATAGGTTTAGAAAGTAGATCTTCAACGATCTCAAAGTATGTGATCTGACGAATGGACTCTAACAAGCTTCTCTCATGTTTGCTTTCTTTGATTCAGTGGTATTGCATACAAAGTCAATAGCTTCATGGCAGTTTGCTAGAGAATTCTACCCCAAAATGCCTTGTAGAATGCTATGTAGACAATTTTGACATCAATAAGTTGTGTAAGGAGCAGATCTCTCACATCTCAGGTAATTTACAGAACTACTGAGTAACAGAATAAAAGTGAGTACCCACACTCTGTCTGCTTTGGGAATAAAAAAGGAGGTTCCAATCTGCCCATTTCTCCAGCCTGTCAAGGTGCCTCTGGATGGCAACAAAACCCTCTGGCATATCAGCCACTCGTCCCAGTTGAGTCATCAGCAAACTTGCTGAGGGTACACTCTGCCCCATCATCCAGGTCATTAAAGGTGTTGAACAGGACTGGACCCAGTATTGACTCCTGAGATATACTGCTAGTTACTGGCCTCCAGATAGACTTTGCGCCACTGATCACAACACCCTAGGCCCAGCTGTTCTGCCAGTTTTCAGTACACCTCACCGTCTGCTCATCCAGCCCATACTTCAACAGAAAGTCCCTCTTGTAGACCAGGAATAAACAAAGGCAAGAAAAGAATTTTTTAAAAAGCCATCATTCTGATCAGATGGTGCAAACAATGATTTGAACAGTATCTTTTCTTTAGATTTTGGTGGATTCTGCTCATGAGATCCTGGTTTTCCAGTATATTGTAGAAACCTAGACCAATGCTCTTGTTCCTAGGTATTGAGAAGAGGGGCTAGGGAATGAGTTGTTCCATATGAAAACTGTGGATTTTTGTGTCCTTCTGTGGATTTAGTCCGTATTTCCTTCCAAGTAGCTCTGTGGACTAGAGGACAGATGAAGCATATAAGAAAAATAGATATTTTCCTGTTCTTCTATAATTATCTAGTCTTAAAGTCAGAAGTAATCTCCTTTTATGAGTTCATCTTTCCTTTGCTGCACTGAACTTGAATCAAAAGCAGTATGGCATGCTGGTTTATCAATGTCAGAGGTTACAAATACAGTTTTCCGTTACTCATATGAGAAAGAAAAGAACAGTGAAGTTTCTTCTTTAAAGCATCTTTTTTTCTTTCTTGTATTTATAGCTCATAAACCTGATCCTATTGGATCTAGTTTCCTAGGAGCTCTGCCCTGTGACATTAGTGTCCTCTTCATCCAGAAGCTGTGTACATCATCCGAGTTATACCACAACGTTTTCATACATCCTTTCAGTGGATTAAAAGTAGATCATTTTACTTAATGAACCAAAATATTTCACCTAATCATAATTCAAGTCAATATTTGCAGCATAACTCTTAGTTGCTAAAGTATCAGATAGTTCTGTACTTACCATTTTATATGTTAAAGGTCATTATCTATTAATGATTTAAAAGTGCACCAGAGGACCACACAATTTTTTAGGAAACGAAGGTGTAAATTCTGAAGCAATTTGGATAGGCAAAATCTCTAGTCCTGTTAGTCTTAAGATTTTTCATGAGTACTATATTAATCTTTAAAAAGAAATGAACAATAAAAAATAAAATTTTTCCCAAGTATGCTAATTTACAGCCTTAAAGAATGCAAAAATGATTCAAAATCACATTTTATTTGTAATTTTTTTTCTCTGGTAATAATCTTTTATCTCAATGTATTATTAGCATAATGACATTTTTCAATTACTAAATCAGCAGACACAGGTATCCAATGGAGAAAAATGAAGGTGCAAGATAAGGCATTACAATGAGGATGTAAATATCGGAAAAGCCATTTTTAGAGGAAATTTATTTTTTAAGTTTACCCTTAACTGTACTTTCCTTCTGTAAGCAATCAAGAGTCAGATGGCTTACACTCAATGCATTGACTCCAACCACTATCTAAAACTAATTAGAAATGAATGAATCTAAAAGTTGGGCAGGAATTAGGGTGACAGAAAAATACAGTACTGGTCAGCTACACTCTCGTTCTAAATCACCTACTCGGAACTTTAGTATTAGGCAGGAGTCTAACAGGAAGTTCATTCACCTGAGGGACATGATGATGATTTGACCTTTACACCTCTAAATCCAAATTTGCAAGTTAAAAACATTGTTGTTCAATGACTGTCTCCACAGCATTTCCAAAAGCAACCAGGTAGCTCCTTTCTGACCCGAGAGCTCCCTAAAAGCAGTTTATTTCACCATGTCGACACCTACAGCCTAGGTTCCAGTATAGTCAAAATGAAGAGGAATAGGGACACATAGAGTCCAGTTCATCTGCTGAAGAAGATGCCTACAATAGGTCAGTCAAATCACTCCTTCAAATGTCTGTGTGTTTCTACTTGCTTCAGAGGGAACTCAGAGCCACTAACTCAGATCAAGATGTCTACAGTTAGAGAGACTGAATCTTATTCCCAAACCTCTTTGTTTGTTCTACATGTTTAGAAATTCTGAAGTCCCAGAAAATAAATGTTGGCTTTTCTGCAAGCCCTACTGGACTCCACAAATGAAGGCAATCCTTAGGCAAATCTCCCAGTGGAGGCCCTAAACCAACAGGCATTTTGAACTTGATTTCTATATTCCAACAGGAATGAGGCCCTCATAAAACTCAGGAAGAATTTTTTTCTGATGTGGCAGTGAAGTTGCACTTAGCACAACCTCCTATTGTAACAATGAAATGGCTAGAGTAGTTGCTCTAGAAGCTATAGAGTAAGGTTCAGTTCTCTAGCATGAATACCCCAGACATGTATGTGGCTTTTTTCTTTTTTTTTAGATTGCCTTTCAGAGTCATCTTGCATGCCCCCTGTACTGTTAAAGGATCTTACAACAGCACTCACTGCTCAACTTGGGGCTAAGGGAAAGATTTAGCCCACTTATTTCATATCTAAAGCAAGTCTTTGTTGAAAAACAGTTTTATAAGTTAAAGAGAATGATTCAGAGATTCTGTTTTTTCAATACTACCTTGTTGCCTAAGTTCAGTCAAAATTCTTTGAACCAAAACTTCCTCAACATGTTTTAATATAAACAGAAACACTGTGAAGGGAATTGTAGTCTACTCACCCTTACCTAAGTTCTGTTAAAGTTCAAATTCAAAGTTACACGTGTGTGAAGAATATAACGCAAGGCAGCCATTGTTCTTTTACAGTAAAATAAATCTGTTTAAAAAGAGTTCTCAAGTTTTGGGCGAGGTTGAGGGGAAGAAGTGAGGGAAGGGCAGTGTGATAATGAAAGCGGTTGCCCAGAAATGAGAAAGTTGTACTCAGTTCCCTCAGCTGTCTCAAAGTCCTGGAACCCATATCTCCAATTGCTACAAAAATCTTAATTTGAATCCTGTTCAATTCTGTTCCTTTCTTTCAAGCTGAGTGCCTATGCAGCCAGTATTAATAAACTCAGGAAATTAACTCTCAGCCTGTCATGAATTTGAGTGTTAAACAATATGTTGGTCTTCTTGTAGTTACAGCAAAAATTCTCACCTTCCATAGCACTGGTTGCTGAAATTTGTGGAAAAGAAAACAAGATTTCTTTCACAAGTGAAAATGAGAATCTGGAAAGCTGGGCTCAAAACTAATGTTTTCAACATCTTCTTCTTTTTTTTCCATGTTAAATGTTTTGCAAGTGCAATGACAGAGAAGGCCCAAACAAATACCCTTTAACAACTAAATTCCTATTGACTTTAATGAAATCAGTATGGAACAGACATCTTTGTACTGAACTAGGATCCACCAACGCCTTCCATTTCCAACACACTGATCTCATATAGGATGAACTATATCTTCTACTCAGGGGTCCAAAACTTTTCAGAAATTTAGGCAAATTCTTCCCCTTTACTGGTTTTACCCCAGGGTTGTTATTCAAGGTGGATTTTTTTTTATTTTGGATGGGTTTTTTTGGTAAAGCTTGCTACTAGTCTGAGAATTAAAAATGAAATTGCTCTTTAAAGGATCAATTTACAAATAAACATTACTGCTTGGCCCATTTGGAAAGTTTGCATCTTTCATCCATCAATGTTATTTGCACTCACTAGTACAACCAGAATTTAAAAAGGAAACAGTATATCCATGTAAAATTAATTAAGTTCAACCGTGACCTCATTACATTGATGCAGTGTAGTGCAGCTACCTGAAACCAAAACAAATTTATTTTCATTAAACGTGCTTCAATTTATAAAAACAACATATCTCACCCAAGTCATAGGATTTCAGGAACATATGGCTTTCATTCTAAAGTTCATCTAGTACTTACAACATGATAAAATGGAGTTTCTCTTATTCTTTTTTGAGGCCATGACACAAATATTTGATTTGCAAAAAACCACTGCATGATCAGTTCCTTCACAGAAGTTTAATTTAAACAGATTTAATTTTAAAGTTCATACATGGTTCAAAATACATATTAATACCATCAGAATATGGTCCACTGTCACTTTGAATCCTGTAAGAAAATTTACCTTCATTCCTCACAGGGAGAACTGAGTAGGAAATAATTTTTCCAATTCATTAGAGAGTTTGGAATTTTATGAAAATTCCTAGGTGGTAATGATACATGGCACTGTAACTCTGGCCTTTGAATGATTAAATTGACAGGGCACATGAAGTATAAAAGTATTAAATCCCTCATAGAAGGAATTTAACCCAGGTCTTCTACAACTCAGTTAAATACCCTTCCTACCCGGTCACTTATTATTCTGGGGTCTCACTTGTTCTCTGTTTCTTGCCCGATATTCTATCCAAGACCCGGGAAACCTCTCCAAAAGTATTTCATTGAATCCAATTCATCACAGCAAAATGACTTAGTTCGAGGAAAACAGCATTTTCTGAGGACAAAATCACTTTATTGAAACATTGCTGGTGGCTGTTTGCCACCATCTCTGAGACTTATTTTTATTATTATTTGCAAAGATTTCTTATTAGCTTAACAGACACACACAGAAACAAAAAGGAAGACCAGAGTGAAAGAAAAATCCATAGGGAAATCAGTGGTGCTAGCAATACTTTGCTCATGAGTAGAGCTTGCTGAAATAAATAGTGCCTCTGGTTTAAAATGCATGGCTCAGATTATTTTTTATCATTTTAAAAACATAAACTTGATATTGAGTTATACACTGGACATGATATGCACATAAATTTATTTTAAGATTAAATTTCTAAATAGATGTTCTGAAGAATGAGAATAAAAAGCATAGCCTAATGTTTAAAACAAAGGATGAGGAAAGATTTAATTGTAATCCTAGTTCTGCTCAGAATTTGTTGCAGTGTCCTGGATAAATTACTGATATCTTACTTTCCCCATCTGAGGGAAGAAGATGATAATATGAAACACAGAAAGGTAATGAGATGTTTCATTCACTGATGAATCTCAGAGCAGTAAAATATTCACCTGCACAGCTCTGCAGAAATGTAAATTGTTATTCTAAAACAATTGTACCAATTATCAAATAGTGTTAATATGGCATTTATTCTGTCTTTAGAAGGATATTTTAGGAACACAGTGTGAATGCAGGCACCACTGACTTCCAAAATTTTATTTTTGTGAAACTAGACCTTAGGTTTAGATGGGAGGCAATATAATTATAGAAGATATTACATCACACGCAAAGTGTAGTCTTTTATCACAGAGACAGTAAAGTCATAATTAATGCATTATATAACTAGTTATGTAGTGCTGAAGAGCATGGTGAGAAAGGTGCTTTTCAAACTGAATTATCATTATCACTTGCATCAGTGTGCTTCCAGTAATCATGCTATATATTTATAGACAGCAATGAAAATGAATACAGTGCTGTTGTTACTTGTCCCATCAAAAACTTTCATGATGGCAATGACAAGAACATTGCATTCATATCACTAACAGAAAATAAAATATACACCTCGAGACTGATAAATGTTCCCTACTGTATTTTACTGTGTAATTCTAGCACTCAGCAGCCTTCAGCTTTTCTGTTAACACTTGCAAATTATGCCAGGACAAAACAGTATGCATGTCTAATTTGCTGCATACTTGTGGGATGTGTAAAAAGCCAGAGAGCTTTTATTAAGAAATTCCACCATTACTTTTAGAGCAAATATAATATATTTGACAGTTGAACAGTGGGGCTTTTTTGATAAAGATGCAGCAAGTAAAGAGGACAATTAAAGCATCCTTCGCCAGTTTGCTCCAAAGTGGAAAATTTCTTTCCCTTCCTCTGATTTTGCAGAGTAGTTAATATTATCTTACCTTTGACTAAACCGTTCTGGAAACTAGAGTATCTGAAATTACATTTAATTATTTAATTGTGTGGACAGCAAGTAGTTAGTATCAATTCTAGACTGATCACATTTCTAGATAGGCATTATTGCTCTATCTATGGCATGAACAGAAACAATTACGAGGCCAATAAAGCAAAAGGTAGTGTTACATGAGACTGAAATAATGATTAGCACAGTGACCTGGTTATGATACAAATTAACTTTCCCTCTTGCTTTTCTTCTTTTAATAATTCAGGCATCCTTTCTCTGAGTTTGCTTGTGTATGTGTTGACTTTGCAGTCTTTATAGACTTGATTTAGTAGTATTGTCAGTATGCTATTTCTGACACTTAAACAGCTCTATTAAAAACATCTTGCAAACAGTAATTCAAATGTACCCTGTAATGTAAAAGAAAATGCTCTGGGCAAATATATTCTAAAACTAAAGTCTTTTTTTTCTTTTTTCTTTTTTTTTCTGACCACCCTCAAGTATTTGATAACATGATTAGTTACATAAAAAGAAAATTAAGTTAATTGAACTGCTTATTTTTTTCTGTTGAGAAAATACTGAAATTCACAAGCATTCACAAAAATACTTTCCACACTGATAAACAACAAATATAAACCAGAAATATAAAACTGCAGGAAACTATCATAATGGCAAGGGGCAAGAAAGGGGGAAGGAAGAGGGGAAGGAAAGGGGAAAAAAGGGAAGATGGAGAGGAAAATAGGGTGAGGGGGAGAATTCCTTTGAACAGAGAGGGATTTTTAATCATATTGTAACTTTCATATAAAAATGTTACAGAAATCTCCAGTAAAGACACATTCTAGATTTATGTGTTGTTAACAATAGCATACCATAAAAGGGTTATTACATTCCTTAAAATAGAAAAAAAAGTAAGGTTCTTCCTTACTTCTATGCATTTTGTACTACAAATTTTTTTTCTGGTTTCCCTCTCTTGTATATAAATATTTCTTGTCACATTTAGAGTCTTGATAGAATTTACTCCCACTTTTATTTTGATTGTGTTATGAACTGAGTTTACACAATTCCTTTCTTTACAGACTTCTTAATTCTCCTTTTCTTCTAATGTTTAGAGCCATGTCAGTTAACTCTAACCCATATCAACCTATTTTCTGTCATTCTTATTTTCTTCAGTTTATTACCAGTTTCTAAACAACTTTTGTACACTAAAGACTTCATACTGTCTTACTGCTGCAGTTTGTGGTAATATCTGAAAGGCCATATCAAGATCAGATTTCATTCTTCTCTGTACACATTCTCAGACCTGGATGCCCATAAGCTAAACAGAAAAGACAGCAAAGAAAGCATTATATTCTGCATTTCTAGAGGGTAAGCTTATGAAAACGAAGATTAGATCTAAATACTCTGTGCAAATGTTACCTTTAAATAACCAACTGTCATAGAGCAAGTGTGATTCTTCCAAGCAGAACTCCAAACAGACCAAAGTCTGTTCGCCTGAAATACAGAGTTATGAGTACTAAGATGCTATTGAATGTTAGAAGCACTAAACTTCAAATACAATCACCAAGAACTGCTCTTCATAAAAGGAAACTTTTGGCAAGATTTTGGCAAGATTCAGTCTCATCTTACTGAAGTGTCAGGGGCAGCAGGAGTGGGGCTGCTCTCCAAGGGAGGATGAGCTGAGAGCCCACGTGGCCCCGGCACAGGCTGCAGAGTGCCCTCATTGAGAGGTGCAGAACTGCGGGATCTGAGCAGGGCAGCACTGGTGACAGTGACAGGGTCTGTCCGCAATGCCAGGCAATCGAGGTAAGCAGCCATGTCCAGGGTCCACCCAGGGTGACTAGTCAGCTCAGCTGGTTACAGGGCTGGAGATGGGACTAGAGGCAAGGCTACCTGTAATATAACTGAAGTCAATCCATGAGAAAGGGACAGAGATAGGACTGGATACAAAGTTACCCATAAGGTAAGTCCAGGGAGATCAATCAGTAATTAGGGCAACAGGACACAGGATGGAAGAAACACTCACAATATACCTCAGCCAAGGACTAGAGTCCTAGACCTGAGCTGAAGTGGGATCCTGGGCCTGTGAGCAGGGAGTGGGGGGTCCAACGTGGGACTGGTCAGGGCCATTAAGACCTGTTCATGCACTAAGAGCTCCAACAGTTAAGAAAATTGTTTTAGGAATGTCACTGACAAGGCACCATCAGTGATCAGTGGAAAGAAATAGGTACTTCCAGAAAGAGTCCACATCTTTGGTGGATTCAGTCAAACTCTGGAGTTGTTTATCACTCTTTGCTGACTCTGTCAGAAACCTGGGATGACTGCAGTACTAACTTAGGTGATGTGAATCTGATCTGAAGATTTTGCAGGGGTTGTGCTCTAAGCAATGCCGTCAGCATTTATTTTGTAGTTCCTTCTGGCCTAAATGACCTCCCTTTGTAGTGGACTGGGCTCCAAGACCAAGAGGTGTTTCTCATTCTTCTATCCCTCTGAAATAAATTCACATTAACTTCAACATAGTCAGCCTGCAGGAGGAGAAAAGATGGCTCTTAATGCCATCCTTAAAGGTCGTATAATGTTCTCCTGAAATACTAAAATAATGAGTTTGTCCTTAATTTAGAGAAGGCAAGAAATTATCATGGAAAATTTAATTAGTGCTGTTTCTAAGCTCAAAATAAACAGAGGGCTAGAGAAGATTTATCCCAAACTTTTGCAAGTCATGTCAGAATACCAAGGAGAAGTGGAAGGGAGTACAGGAGATAAGAAAAGAAATGTTCTCTCCTAGGCCAAGAAGAGATGCATTAACCTCTTCCTGGAAACACTGTATGTCTCACAAAGCCTTTACTTGCCATATTGCTATAAATTTCATTTGTGAAGAGAATGACCATATACAGATTCAACCCCAAAATACTGAGTCACCAAGAGACAAATTTTTCATGCAGGTAGTGTCAGAAGGAACTGAGAGGGCATATAAGAGTATGAAATGTGGAAACGTATGCACTGATTCAACCAAATATCCTTGTAATCTACTCTTTTGTCTCACAGTGTCAACATAGCAGATACCTGCGGAAAAAATTATAAGAATGGGGCAGATAGGTTGTTATTTTTTTGTCTGGTATATCACCTCTGTTAACAATGTCAGTTTCTGCAAAAAGGAGGGGACTTCCTGAGATGGATATGTCTTTGTCTCTATGTCATAACTCTTTCTTCCATTAATTTTCTCATATTTCTTTTGAACCCCACTGAGGGTTTTGGCATCCACATCTTGTGACAATGACTTCCACAGTGTAATTATTGATTATATGGAAAAGTAATTCCTGATCTTTGTTCAAAAACTGTCATTTAATTTCATTTGATGGAATAATAATTGCCCCCAATTCTTGTGCTATTCACTGCTTTCATACCATTCATGATTTTACAAGTCTTCATCATGAAAATATGTTCAGTCTTCTCTTTTCCAGGCTGCACATTCCCTGTCTGTTTAAATGATTGTCATAAAGAAACTTTCCATATCTCCTATCATGGAGATCATCCTTGCCAAAGTACCTGTTCAAGTTTCGTGTGTTTTGAAGCTGAGGAAGAGGAATCCTGAATAGACCTTCACAAACAGTTGTAGATGTGGACTCATCATGGGATTATGCACTGATATAATGTTGTTTTCTCTTGTGTTCTTTAATCTTTTTATAATAATTCTTAGCATGCCTTTCTGAGTGACAGTGAGCACAGAGCTAACATTTACAAAGAACTATTCACCATGACAGCGAGATCTCTTTCCTGAATGGAAATAGCTAATTCAGGTCTCAGATTTGTGTATATATAGTCACTGATGTTTTTACGCACATATTCATTATTTTGTAGTTCTCAATACTGAATTTCATCTGCCATTTTATCTTCCACCCATTCAATATTGCAGATGCCTCAGTGACAATTTACAGCTAGTAAAAATTAAATATATCCTGAAAAATTTTGTATCATTGTTAATTTTTATCACGTTACTACTTACTCCCTTTTCCAGGTCATTTTTTAATAGATTGAATAGGACCAGGAAAAAATTATTTGGGGGGCTGCTTATTTTTTTGCCTTATCCTTCTTTCTTACCTTTTAACTAGTTATTTATCCATGAGAGGATATAACATCTGAAATCATGACAGCTTCATTTCTTTCAACCTTTCATACGAGTCATTGTCATTATACCACACTTCAACGCAATAATCTCTGAAGCAGTTTACCAGTCTAAATATAAATGCTACCTACAAAACAGGAAGTAACATGAGAAAAGAACATGAAATTTCACCCTGTAAGAATATTTCTTGAGACAATCATCTCCATATACGTAGCAAGAGAACTCTACAGAACCAGGGAGGACCTTCCTGCTCTCCCTCACCCCCTAAACTCACAAATTTTCAGATGATATTCCAACCAGAGTAATGGGAGCTGCTCTTTCACTTCCTTTCTGAGTAATGAGGATTGCCTAAAAGAATGGTCAACCCATTCCAGGCAGAAGCAGAAAATCAGGGACAGCCTCAGAGGGAAAAAGGATGGGTTAGAAACTGTTGCTGCACTGTACATCTAGCTCTAGTCAAGAATTTACAGTATCCTCCAGCTATTGTAAGATGGAGTTAGACCTAGATTCTCCAGGTTATTAAGAAAAAAGAGAAATAAATTATAATCAATGCCTATCCTCCACAGAAGACTAGGAGAACATGAGGCTGTACAGGTCTTGGAAGAGTTGGATCATGTGCTTCTACTGTTCCTACAGATGCAAGAAAATGCTCAACCTGCAAGCAAATCCATGGCATGGATCTTCTAATAGTAAGAACCAAAGGGCCAACCACTAAGAAACAGGTCAGAAACTGAGCTGTTGTCAACATATACTAATGAGCAAACCAGGAAAATAATCAACCACCTCACCAAAGAGAATTTAATGACTAGTCAGCTTAAAGAAACCCAAACCTTTACCAAAATAATTTTCATCTTTGTTTTCTTCTATCCAGCATTTATACTCTAACTGCTACAGTTCACTCTGCTCTTCACATAACCAGTAGCGGTTTGGAGACTAAAGGACTTGCGAGCTTTCACATTAGTAGAATATTTGCTAATGTATTCTATGATCACAGACGGCAATTTATTTTTCAGGGGGATGGCTTTAGCTTTACTCCTAGCCAGCCTCTCATATTGTTCTGAGACCAGGAGTCAGAGAGAAAAATCAAAGAATATTTAAATGTGGTTAATAAAAAATCCTAGTTTAGGTGGCTTACATTATTTATCTCATCCTTTATTCAGTCTGATGTCACTCCTGGGTCTTGGCAAAGTGGTTTTATTTTTCATCTTCATGGAGAAGTGAGACTAAGCTCTTACTTACCCATTGGCAAAAAAAGTACTGCCGTTTAGCCCAGCTAATGAGGGGGAAAAACAAAGAGATTATTTATTACTTGACGATAAGAAACAATAAAGGATTCTTCCTTGGTTTTGCTACTCTGTGTCTGTTGTTTCAGTTTTGATTTAGATTCTTTACATTCCTTCCCTTCTTTGTTCAGATCATGAACAATGTAGACATATGACACTGGATATGGCAAGAGGCAAAAATAAATGCCAGGGACTTACATTAATAGTACCAGAAAGAATTTACAAGAAGACAGGAAGACATGATGCATGAAAAATACTGTCAACCTGGATAAAAATGTCTATAAATACACACATACAAATCTGACATTTTATTCCTGTGCATGACTCAATATAACCCTGCAACAATGAATGCTTTTCCATTGTAAAAAGGATCAAAACATTTAGAGCTGAATTCTGATATGCTTATTCTGAATTAGTAGAAGTCTACTTTGAAAAGAAATCCATTGACTTAGAACAACTTGAGGAGCTAGTAACTCTTCAGAATAAATGGAAGCATCATTCTGCCAGTTAATTGCACAGAAACCTCATTCTGATTCTTCTATTCTTTCTCTGTTTTTAACAGCTGATTCCTACCTATTCCAGAGTAAGAAAGTTAGCAAATTAATATGTCCCCACATATCAGCTAGGATGGCTACATCTTCTTTGAAGAACATGCAGTCTCTGTTGGATATGTCAGAAAGAGAAAAATATACCATTTTCAGTTCTAACAAAAGAGCTTCCAGATCTCATATAACAACATTTTTAAAGGTTTGCTTTTATGTGAGGAAAACACCTTCATTGTACACATTTTGCTTAACATTTGGATGTTTTTTAAGCAACAATTCAAAGAGATTCTAAATGTGATTCAGTATGACAGAGCAGGTGGAGCATAAAATGAGTCATAGCAGAACAGATGAAAGGTCTATCAAAACCAGGATACTTTCTCCAACAACTTCTTACACCAGATGTTTCAGAGAACTAAAAAAATAAATAACTCACTAGAAAAATATGTGAAATTAATGTTGGTGAGGTGAAGTAGAGAGTGCTTTTTGTGGAGCTAGGATGAATTCTGTTATACATGTTGGATTGATGACCTTTATGAGATCATCTGAAGCAGGTTATTCACAAATCCTGTTCTTCAGATAGCCACTTAGCCCTTTCCTAATTGTTCTGCTTTGAAAGACTTTGGAAACAAAAGATGAATATTCTAAATATTTTCTTACCCATCCACTTTTTCATATAGAGTAGTTTCTTCCATTACTGACTCTATTTTGTGCTCCAGGCACAGAGTCAACAGCACTGAATTCCACAGTTCAGTTAGTAAATTCACATTAACCAAAACTGAAAACAGAAAAAAGGATGGAATTACACATGCTTGCAAAAAAAAAAAAAAGATCAGCTATGAAATCAATATTTAGAGAATTGTTACGCGTACTGCAGAATTAGAAATACATTTACATATATTAGTCAAAAAATTATTTGTAAATAACTGAAGAACAATATTTATAGTTTTCTCATATTTTATACTAAAATGGCCTTTATTTAATCTTGTTATTTCAGTATTTTGTTTAGCGTCCTGCAATATAGGAATGCAGTACTTGGAATAAGAGGTGACCACCATATGAATACAAGGCTGTAATTCACTGAAAGAACTCAGCAGATTTCATAAACTAAAATTCAAAAAGTTGAATAGTTTCTGAAGCACGGCAGAACTCAGAGACTGAAATATAACTGAGCATCTAGTGGAAGACTTTTTATTGCTATTTATAATATATTGAAAATATTTATCTGATGCTGTAAGTTTTTTCCAAAGGTAAACATCCCCATATCCCACTTTTGCCAAGCAGAACAATATACCTGTCACGGTTTTAGCTGGGATAGTTGATTTTAGACTTGGTATGCAAATAATGTTGATAACACCCTGGTGTTTTAGTTGTTGCTGGGTAGTGTTTACACTAGTCAAGGACTTTCTAGCTTGCCATGCTCTGCCAGGTGCACAAGAAGCCGGGAGGGGAGGGGATACAACCAGGAGAGCTGATTCGAATTGGCCAAAGGGTATTCCATATCATGTGACGTCATGCCCAGTATATTAACTGGGGGAAATTGGCTGGGGGAGGCAGCGATCGCGGCTCGGGGACCGGCGGCGTCGGTCGGCAGGTGGTGAGCGGTTGCAGCACTTGTTGTTTAGTTTTGTTTTTTTTTTGTTTTGTTTTTTTTTCCCTCTTATTCCAGTGTTTCATCTCTCTCTCGCTCATTATTTTCCTTTTCATTATATTAGTATTATTGCTGTTTTATTCTAATTATTAAACTGTTCCTATCTCAACCCACGAGTTTTCTTACTTTGGCCCTTCCGATTCTCTCCCCCATCCCACAAGGGTGGGGGAGTGAGCGAGCGGCTGTGTGGTGCTTAGTTGCTGACCGGGGCTAAACCACAACAGTCCTTTTTGGTGCCCAACGTGGGGCACAAAGGGTTTGAGATAATAACAGTTGCTGGTCACAGCATTGATTCATCTGTTCTCGATATTAGTTAGTCAGGCCTACACCATGCTGATTTTGAAGTACATGTTAAAGATTGGCATTGGGTTTTGTAGTTTGCTGTGCTCTGCAGTGGTTAGAGATGTTTTGCCTAGGAGATTTGTTATTAAAACACTGGCCTTGAGTTTTATCGGTTATTTGGGTCATGCATGGAAGCCGTTACTGTACTTTGGGTACCACCTCATGGAGACAATCAGCAATTATACCTCCTCTTCTGAGAGGTTCTTTATGGAGGAAATACAGAATGGCACCTTAGCTACCATCTTCTGTAATGTCTCCTCCTTCATTACAACAACTTTTCAGTCTCTTGAACATCCTTGGGTAGTTAAGATACATCTGTTGATATTCCTATGGCAGATTGTTTTGGTTTTGTCTAAGGTTAATAAGCAATTCAAGAATATCATCCAGAGATCTGCCCCAAGGCTCGATAATTATGGGTGGCAGGGTATGTGGGATAGTATGGGCAAATGCCTGAGACGGTGGGCACCTCCAGTGTTTTGGGACTTCACCCCTGAACAAGTGCAGAATCCTGAAAAATTAGTAGAATATTTGGAGGAAGTATGTTGTCACCCTAGCAATTCCAGAGAGATACAAATCATTGCAATGTGTTGGGGCCTGGCCCATGCCTACCGAGCCCTGTTCAACAGTATTCATTACCCCCATGGGAAAACGACAGGCCCTGCAGCTACTCCAAGCCCAGTGACAAGCACTGTGGCCCCTCAAACCCCCACAACAGGCGCTGCAGCAGCTCCAAGCCCAACGACAGGCACTGTGGCCACTCAAACCCCCACAACAGGCGCTGCAGCAGCTCCAAGCCCGACGACAGGCACTGTGGCCCCTCAAACCCCCACAACAGGCACTGCGGCTGCTCCAAGCCCGATGACAGGCACTGTGACCACTCAAACACCCATGACGGACACTGAAGCTGAATCAGAGAATCAACCCGTGCCAGTATCAGTTGCCCCTATACGAAAGAAGAAATCTTTGAAGAGAAAGTCAACTCGTTTAGAAAAGGATGATGGAGAAGCAGTGCCGTTACTAAGAGAGGAGAAGGAAGAGGAAGAACTTGTACAAGAGATGGAAACTACCCGATCCCTATCCTTAAGTGAGCTGCGAGATATACGAATAGATTTCGGCCGTCATGTAGGTGAGCATGTTGTCACCTGGCTGCTCCGATGCTGGGATAACGGGGCCAGTAGCCTGGAATTAGAGGGTAAGGAAGCCAAACAACTGGGATCCCTTTCTAGGGACGGGGGCATTGACAAAGCAATTGGAAAAGGGACACAAGGCCTCAGCCTCTGGAGGCGACTCCTGTCTGCTGTGAAAGAAAGGTATCCCTTCAAGGAAGATGTTATATATCACCCAGCAAAATGGACCACTATGGAGAAAGGTATCCAGTACCTGAGAGAATTAGCTGTGCTTGAGGTGATTTATGGTGACCTGGGTAGTGAACAGTCATCCAAAGATCCAGATGAAGCGCAGTGCACACGACCCATGTGGCGGAAGTTTGTACGGAGCGCACCATCCTCCCATGTAAACTCCCTGGCAGTAATGTCCTGGAAAGATGAAGAGGCACCAACGGTAGAGGATGTGATTGATAAACTCCGGGATTATGAAGCACTTGTCTCTTCCTCCCTCATCTCAGCTGTGGAGAAATTGTTGTCCCGGGAGTTCCAGCAATTCAAAGAAGATATGTCCTACTCCCTACCTGTACGGACCAGTATCTCGGCCATTAGGAGTAAGCGTTCTTCTGCTCAAGAGAGAAGATACACACCACGGGGCACCCTATGGTTTTACCTGCGTGACCATGGAGAGGACATGAGGAAGTGGGATGGAAAACCTACCTCGACCCTGGAGGCACGGGTACGTGAGTTGCAAGGAAAAACAACCACTCAAGGGGGGACCTCAAGGAGAGTTGCTGCTCCAGTTTCCAGTAGGCAGTTCCCCAGACAGAGGAGTAGAAGCGCTGATTCTATCTGTGATCTTAATAGAGAGACTTCTGATTCCCGTTCACAAGGTCTGGAGTGGGAAACCCGCAATTGGAATTAGAGGGGCCCTGCCTCCAGCCAGGTGGAGGAAAGGGACAACCCGGTTTACTGGACTGTGTGGATCCGATGGCCTGGCACATCTGACCCACAGGAGTATAAGGCTCTAGTGGACACCGGTGCACAGTGCACCCTAATGCCATCAAACTATGTAGGGGCAGAACCCATTTGTATTGCTGGAGTGACAGGGGGATCCCAAGAGCTAACTGTTTTGGAGGCTGAAGTGAGCCTAACCAGGAATGAGTGGCAAAAGCACCCCATTGTGACTGGCCCAGAGGCTCCGTGCATCCTTGGCATAGACTACCTCAGGAGAGGGTATTTCAAGGACCCAAAAGGGTACAGGTGGGCTTTTGGTATAGCTGCCTTGGAGACGGAGGAAATTAAACAGCTGTCTACTTTGCCTGGTCTTTCGAAGGACCCTTCTGTTGTGGGGTTGCTGAAGGTCAAAGAACAACAGGTGCCAATTGCCACCACAACAGTGCACCGGCGGCAATACTGCACCAACCGAGACTCCCTGATTCCCATCCGTGAGCTCATTCGGCGACTGGAGAGCCAAGGAGTGATCAGTAAGACCCGTTCACCCTTTAACAGTCCCATATGGCCAGTGCGGAAGTCTAATGGAGACTGGAGACTAACAGTAGACTATCGTGGCCTGAATGAAGTCACTCCGCCACTGAGTGCTGCTGTGCCGGACATGCTAGAACTTCAATACGAACTGGAGTCAAAGGCAGCCAAGTGGTATGCCACAACTGATATCGCTAATGCATTCTTCTCAATCCCTTTGGCAGCAGAGTGCAGGCCACAGTTTGCTTTCACTTGGAGGGCTGTCCAGTACACCTGGAATTGACTGCCCCAGGGGTGGAAACACAGCCCTACCATTTGCCATGGACTGATCCATACCGCACTGGAACAGGGTGGAGCTCCGGAACACCTTCAGTACATTGATGACATCATCGTGTGGGGCAACACAGCAGAAGATGTTTTCGAGAAAGGGAAGAAAATAGTCCAAATCCTTCTGAAGGCTGGTTTTGCCATAAAACAAAGTAAAGTGAAGGGACCTGCACAGGAGATTCAGTTTTTGGGAATAAAATGGCAAGATGGACGTCGGCAGATCCCAATGGATGTGATCAACAAAATAACCGCCATGTCTCCACCAACTAGCAAAAAGGAAACACAAGCTTTTTTAGGCATTGTGGGTTTTTGGAGAATGCATATTCCAAATTACAGTCTGATTGTAAGCCCTCTCTATCAAGTGACCCGGAAGAAGAATGATTTCAAATGGGGCCCTGAGCAACGACAGGCCTTTGAACAGATAAAGCAGGAGATAGTTCATGCAGTAGCCCTTGGGCCAGTCCGGGCAGGACAAGACATTAAAAACGTGCTCTACACTGCAGCCGGGGAGAATGGCCCTACCTGGAGCCTCTGGCAGAAAGCACCAGGGGAGACCCGAGGTCGGCCCCTAGGGTTCTGGAGTCAGGGATACAGAGGGTCCGAAGCACGCTACACTCCAACTGAAAAAGAGATATTGGCAGCATATGAAGGGGTTTGAGCTGCTTCAGAAGTGATCGGTACTGAAGCACAGCTCCTTCTGGCACCTCGACAGCTGGTGCTGGGCTGGATGTTCAAAGGGAGGGTCCCCTCTACACATCACGCAACTGATGCTACATGGAGTAAGTGGGTTGCACTGATCACCCAACGGGCTCGAATAGGAATCCCCAGCCGCCCAGGAATCTTGGAAGTGATCATGGACTGGCCAGAAGGCAAAAATTTTGGAATGTCACCAGAGGAGGAGGTGACATGTGCTGAAGAGGCCCCACTGTATAATAAACTGCCAGAAAATGAGAAGCAATATGCCCTGTTCACTGATGGGTCTTGTCGTCTGGTGGGAAAGCATCAGAGATGGAAGGCTGCTGTATGGAGTCCTATACGGCAAGTCGCAGAAACTGCTGAAGGAGAAGGTAAATCAAGTCAGTTTGCAGAAGTAAAGGCCATCCAGCTGGCTTTAGACATTGCTGAACGAGAAAAATGGCCAGTGCTCTATCTTTATACTGACTCATGGATGGTGGCAAATGCCCTGTGGGGGTGGTTACAGCAGTGGAAGCAGAACAACTGGCAGCGCAGAGGCAAACCCATCTGGGCTGCTGCATTGTGGCAAGATATTGCTGCCCGGGTGGAGAACCTGGTTGTGAAGGTACGTCATGTGGATGCTCATGTTCTCAAGAGTCGGGCCACTGAAGAACATCAGAACAACCAACAGGTGGATCAGGCTGCTAAGATTGAAGTGGCTCAAGTAGATCTAGACTGGCAACATAAAGGTGAACTATTTATAGCTCGGTGGGCCCATGACACCTCAGGCCATCAAGGAAGAGATGCAACATACAGATGGGCTCGTGACCGAGGGGTGGACTTGACCATGGACACTATTGCACAGGTCATCCATGAATGTGAAACATGCGCTGCAATCAAGCAAGCCAAGCGGATAAAACCTCTGTGGTATGGAGGACGATGGCTGAAGTATAAATATGGGGAGGCCTGGCAGATTGATTATATCACACTGCCACAAACCCGCCAAGGCAAACGCCATGTGCTTACAATGGTGGAAGCAACCACCGGCTGGCTGGAAACATATCCCGTGCCCCATGCCACCGCCCGGAACACTATCCTGGGCCTTGAAAAACAAGTTTTATGGCGACATGGCACCCCAGAAAGAATTGAGTCAGACAACGGGACTCATTTCCGAAATAACCTCATAGACACCTGGGCCAAAGAGCATGGCATTGAGTGGGTGTATCACATCCCCTATCATGCACCAGCCTCTGGGAAAATTGAACGATACAATGGACTGTTAAAGACTACACTGAGAGCAATGGGGGGTGGGACATTCAAACACTGGGATACACATTTAGCAAAAGCCACCTGGTTAGTCAACACTAGGGGCCTGCCCAGTCAGAACTCTTACGTACTGTGGAAGGGGATAAAGTCCCTGTAGTGCATGTAAAAAATATGCTGGGGAAAACCGTCTGGGTTATTCCTGTCTCAGGCAAAGGCAAACCCATTCGTGGGATTGCTTTTGCTCGAGGACCTGGGTGCACTTGGTGGGTAATGCGGGAGGATGGAGGAGTTCGATGTGTGCCTCAAGGGGATTTGATTTTGGGTGAAAATAGCCAATGAACTGAACGGTATGCTGTTAATTGCTATAGGATATTGTATGTCATCACTCCTATGGTTGCTATATGCTGTATCAATGGTATCATAGTAAGAATTTCCAAAATTAATGAAGAATGAACTTTGATTGAACCAAGCAACATGTAGCGGTGGTGGAACAAAGACTGGCTTCAGCATGCAACAATCCAACACCACGCAGACCATCTCTCCAGCCTTGAAAGACTGTTACGATAGATGGAGCCCAAAGTTATGGACTGAATGAACTCAATGGACATGTGTGGACCCTCTACAGATGTTCTACAGGGATGGTCCATGGACTACGGGAATGATAAATGATATCTACGTATGTCATCAAAGGATGGGGAGGCGGGTGGTGGTTATTGAGGTCATATTGGATAGTATGAGACCTGAGCATGACGTAAATGGTATGGAATAAGGGGTGGATACTGTCATGGTTTTAGCTGGGATAGTTGATTTTTCTTCACTGTAGCTAGCATAGTGCTGTGTTTTAGACTTGGTACGTAAATAATGTTGATAACACCCTGGTGTTTTAGTTGTTGCTGGGTAGTGTTTACACTAGTCAAGGACTTTCTAGCTTGCCATGCTCTGCCAGGTGCACAAGAAGCCGGGAGGGGAGGGGATACAACCAGGAGAGCTGATTCGAATTGGCCAAAGGGTATTCCATATCATGTGACGTCATGCCCAGTATATTAACTGGGGGAAATTGGCTGGGGGAGGCAGCGATCGCGGCTCGGGGACCGGCGGCGTTGGTCGGCGGGTGGTGAGCGGTTGCAGCACTTGTTGTTTAGTTTTGTTTTTTTTTTGTTTGTTTGTTTGTTTTTTTCCCTCTTATTCCAGTGTTTCATCTCTTTCTCGCTCATTATTTTCCTTTTCATTATATTAGTATTATTGCTGTTTTATTCTAATTATTAAAGTGTTCTTATCTCAACCCACGAGTTTTCTTACTTTGGCCCTTCCGATTCTCTCCCCCATCCCACAAGGGTGGGGGAGTGAGCGAGCGGCTGTGTGGTGCTTAGTTGCTGACCGGGGCTAAACCACAACACACACTCAACAAAGTAGATTGTAAAGTCAAGTTAAAAAGGCTTGAACTACAAACATTTCAAGGATATGGTATACCTACTCAACATGGTAGGCAGAAAAGACACAATGTGACCAAGAGTCTTGAAGAATCTGCAGTTTTCAGAATGTGCAGAACTCGTGTTCTCATCTCTCCCTGAAGTTAGAAAAACTGGCCATACTTCAGAAAAAAAGTCCCTCTCCAGCTTTCTTTTAGGCCCCCTTCAGGTACCAGAAGTCTGCTATAAGGTCTCCTCGGAGCCTTCTCTTCTCCAGGATGAACAACCCCAACTCTCTCAGCCTGTCCTCATAGGAGGCATGCTCTAGTCCCCTGATCATCTTTGTGGCCCTCCTCTGGACTAGCTCCAACAGGTCCATGTCCTTCTTGTGCTGAGGGCTCCACAGCTGGACGCAGTACTCCAGGTGGGGTCTCACCAGAGTGGAGTAGAGGGGCAGAATCACCTCCCTCGAGCTGCTGGCCACGCTTCTTTTGATGCAGCCCAGGATATGGTTGGCTTTCTGGGCTGCAAGTGCACATTGCCAGGTCATGTTGAGCTTATTGAATGACATATTCCTTAAGATAGTAGAAGGACTAAATGTAGACGTGAGAAGCTTAGAGAAATGCTATCTGTATGAAAAAAATATTAAATACATATCGTGTTTTTTAAAGATTTTATGCATAGCAAATTAATGATGTTTACTCTTCATATTTCATATGAAATGGGCATTAATTACCCATGCATGCTTTAGTGATTTTCAGTTCACATGGCAATACTTATAAATAATAATCAGAAAATGCATGGGGAGATTCATTCATTTGACAGAATGAATCAAAAACTCTGCTCTCAGCTGATAAGTTAGGCAAGAAGTGTATCTGGGAAAAAAAGAAAAATGTCAAAGGCTGAAGACAAGGAAGAAATGAGCATTTAAAATGATTCATGAGTTGGAGAACTATTCTGTACAGTGAAAAAGTTAAAGAACTCATTCTTTTCAGTTGATCAAAGAAAAGAGAAATGTCTTGATTATAGTAATTAGAGTATCTCTGGAGAGATGAAATAGTGAATACTGAAGGGCTCTTTAAACTGGTATTAAAAAAAATAATAAAATTACCCAAGAGCTGGATATTGAAGCTGCACACACAGAAAACAGATATTAGGTCAACATTTTTAACAATAAGAGTGATTAACAAGTACAAGAAATGAAAGTAGTGGATTTGTCATCTCTTGGTGACATCAAATCATGAAAAAGTTCCTTTCAGGAGTGTATGCTTTAGTGAAAAACAGCTAGGAAAAAGCTACTTATGGGACATTTGGTATATTAGGTTCAGGTTGGATAATTTTATGGTCAATTCTGATGTTAACCTTTAAACATCTTCAAAATAAATCTCTTGGTCAGTTCTGTGAGTATCCTGAACGCAATGGGCGATTCATCAAAATAGCCTTCCCTACTCTGCAGAAAGTTATGCTTATTTAGAAGTCTTTCTGTTTTAGTGTTGTCTTCCACAACCATAGTTATTACATCTCATGGCCTCCCTATTTTTCAAGGTATTATGTTTGCAATCACATCAAGAGAGATATGTTTTTATCACCACAAGCAGTTAAATGTAAATGAATATTCAATTGAATATTTCCAATTAGGTATCCTATAACATTTATAGTCAGGGTTAGATTTACTTTGCCAAACTTGCCACCTGTATCACGATTATAATATGGATATAAGCTTGTAATGCAAATTAAGTAGTTTTTGAAAGACTAAGTAATTTAATCTTAATATCTAATTATGAAGACAAGCAAATTAGAGAATCTGAAGGAATACTAAAAAAGACATTCATGTCACTTAAATTTAATTGTTTAAAAGCGAGGAATTTTGTACACTCTCATTAGGCTCTTTCTTTAGTTAGTGTGAAGAGGCAATTCCAGAGAACAGTTTATTCCTGTGTGTTTCCCTTGGATGGGATAACTCGACCTCTGGGGTGTACCCTTGTTTCCCTCTGTCAGCTGTGGAAGCTTTTGTTTAAACTAGATACCTGTTTTTAGGCAGCTCAGGTTAGGCGAGATGAATGGTATCTCAGCACTTATTACTTCTTCCCTTGTATTAAACATTGTTTTGACAGTGCATGTTTTCTGTCTCCCAAAAACACAGATCCCAGGGCAGAAACTTTGACAGCTGCCCAATTACTTTTCTCTTCTCACCAGGAGTAGAGAAGCCTCAACTTTACCACACCATTCTCTCAGGCCACCCATCTACTTCTTCTCTGCTGAGCTGTTGTGGAATATTGGGATCTTTGGACAAGACCACAGTGCTTAGGGAAAAAAAAAAAGAAAATAAAAACAAAAAAAAAGAGAGCAGTTTGATACCTCCTTTTCACTTTTCCCATCTTTCTTCTCCACACTCTTTTCTGTAATGGAAAGCCAGGGATAAACCAAGGATAAAGAAAAGAGAGAGCAAGGAATTTCCTTCCCCCCCCGCCCTTCCCTCTGGGAAACTTAAGCCATGTATCCCCACTAATAACCACGGTGGCCAGGAGGGCTGCTAGGACCAAGCTCAGACATGCAAAGGCTTACCCCATGTTCTGTGTCCTTTAAGCTGTGAAATCTGAATGGAAGGTCACTCCAACAGTACATGCTTGCTACTTTTATATTCCTTCCCTCAGCAAAGCCAAGACAAGCTATACTATGATTGATTCAGCAGATAGCTTTATCGTTGTTCTTAATACGGATGCAAGTCTTACTAACAGGGGATACCTGAACTTATACAAGTGAAGAAAGAGGTGTGGGAAATCACCTATGTCCAAATAAGATAGCATGAAAGATGAAGAATAAAAATAGTAAAAGAAAATAAGCCTACCTGTACAATGCAAAAGTGTATACAAGAATGGCGTCATGTAAGGAATACATAAAAAGGAACAGTGAACTTATATTATATGCTACTCCTTTATTATCATGAGGTAACCATATGACCATGACAAAACTTTCCCCTCCTCTTTTGTTCCTCGCTGAAATATATAGGGGAGGGATTTCCTAAGATATGGCAAAGCTCCTCTCTCATTAGCACTGGCTAACAGCCACTCCACTTGTGGTGCAACTTGTCTCCCATTTGGATCCCACATGTGTCTTCCCTTCTTTAAATAACTTCATCTTCCAAAGGGTACAGTCTGTCTGCTCGTGCAGTTCTTGTATATTGTCAAACAGAGCAGGAAGCAGGACTGAATATTCTGGTTCATCTCTTGATGCATAGCTGCTTGAAGGGACTAGCTCTCAGTGCTTAACACAAGATCTGTTTTTTCCTTCTTCACTGAAAAAAGGTCAGCTTTCCAGGTAATCCACAGGATTGCCTAGTGACTGATAGCATTCGTGCGAGGATATTGGGGGTAACTGCAGTCAAGGCTGTTGTACTTACTTTGGAGGATTACTTGATGTGATCGCAGGTAACTGGTCAGTCACTATTAACATATTGTCAGGATTCAGCTGGACGCCCAGGAATGCTTCTGCTCACGATAGAAGAGTGAAAAATATAGGTTAACAGACAAGCCTGTATTTTATGCAGGGCTAATCCACATAGATTTGAAGGATCATATAGATGGACAGTATTCATGCCAGCTATTACAAGCCTGTATCTTCCCATGTTGGCTAACATAAGGCAGCAATTGAAACTGGGATTGCTAAAGCATTTATCACCCTGGCCTGTCCCTGTTGATCCTCTCCAAGCTCCCAAACTGCTGCAGTTTACAATTTAGTCCAATGAAGTAAACAGGAGACAACTGCAGCTCCTTCTAATGTGCCAAACTAGGGTACAGTGGCCATTCAGAAGCTTCTGTATGTTAACCCATCCATGTTTCTGGGGGAGCAAAATCAGGGAAGAGGGCAGGTGATAGCAGTTTCACTCATGCACATCTAACATGCAGTGCAGTATGAGTCAATACAGTGAGGGATACTTCTACCCCATCTTAGGTATAAAGAATTGTTTTTTTAAGTCTGAGCAGTTCTTATTATGAGAGAGAAATAGGCATTTTCAACGAGTGATTGAAATCGCCCCTTGTTGCCAAGGTCACCAATGGAAAGATTTACAGAACAATTCAGAGTACCCAGTTAAATGAAACTCCCTCTCCCTCAGCTCCACCAGGGTTCCTTTGTATGTGAGATTATCTCACACACACGAGGAGCAGGAGGAAAAGAAAGAGATCTATATCGTCTTCACAAGCATGCTTTTCCAGGAATATTTGGAAGAATGTCCAGAAACATTTTCTTCAGAAATATACATGTAACAGTAATGACTAGTATGCAGGTATGAAAGGAATATTGTTATGCAACTCAGATTTTTTATTTCATTTTGTTAAAATTTCTATATTAAACTTAAGAAACCCCATACATTTCAATGTCTTTGAGATCAGTTTATCTTTGTTCCAAGTGCTTCACAGGTGAGTGCTATGTTTAATACAATATGCTTAAAAATATACTTTTCTAAAGTAGGGCAACATTGCATTTTGCAAACCATTGAAGTACAAAAAATTAAATCAGTAGTCTTATTCATTAAAATTATATTTAATTTTTAAGTGGTTTTCATTAAAATAATCTATGGTGTTTGAACTCATACACATTTGGAATACTTCAATATTATTTTTACGTTGCTTTGGTCTTCCTAAGGGAACATTTTGATATTACAGAAATTAATTTTTTTGGGGTTGTTTTCTTTTTGTTTTTTTTTCATTTTGTTTGATGACCAAGTGAAACCACTTACAAATCTTGGACCTTAAGTATTAATAATGAGTACAGTATGCCCTTGACTTATCCTTCTGTGAGTTATTCGGAGTCATATTAGCTACATTCAATTGCATTTAAATTGGTTTTCCACTTATTCCTTTTATCAATATTTTGTACTATGATGTGAAATAACTTCAGCTGCTTCTCCTTTTCTTGTTTTATCATTTGAAGGTAAGTACCTATTTTTTGTAGGAAAACTGTATATTCATTCTGCTTGCCACACTAAAAAAAAAGTTGCAGATCACCACACAACTACACTTCTGAAATAAAGTTCCACTCTTTTAGAAAAAACCTTGATGGAGCAGGAGCATATGAAAGTAATTATGCTATGGGAAAGCCATTACTGAAACTAAAATGAGGAGGTTTTGAGCATTTCGTTGTGGGTGACTGTGCAGCTTCCAGCACAGGTTATTAAAGACCAAATTTCAATAACAACTGACAGCAGTTCGATAACATATGTGAAATGAATAACACTATTTCATTTTTGTCTTTCATCATGAAGGATGTCAATAAATAAGTGTATGTTATCCATACTGACATATTTCCTTAAAATACAGTCTCATCTGAGGTAAAACTTTGCAACTCTTATGTATCACAACAGTAATATAGGATGAAAAATCTTAGATTGTCTTACATATTGAAAAATCATTTGAGCAGGAGGTTAATAATTATCCTTAAGGCAGAGTCAGATTCACCAACACATTTCAGCACTGTTCCAGTGAAGGCAGACAAAAACATAATTTAACAGGACATTAATACTAGGCTTGTAACTGTATAACCACAGCTTCTAGCAAAGAAGAAGAATACTTGTTTAATGGCCATTGTGTTAGCCTGGAAATTAGCAGATATGTATTGTAGCTCAAAGATTTTCTATGTGACCTCCAAACAAGTAATTTCTCTGCTCTTCAGACCATCATCTATAAAGCGGGTTTAAAAGGGTTTTGTTACCTTACAAGAATACTGGGAATTACTGGTACATCCTCTAGCCAGGTAAAAAGTGTAATGCTTTAGATGAGAGACAGCATCTCATAAATTAAATTAGATAGCTCCTGGGCTGGGGTTAACTCATGACTGGGCAGTTCAGAGTGTTGGAAGAGCCAGTAGACAACTGCCTATATCTGTATATATAGACATATTTAAGTAGATAGACATGCTTAGTCTGTGGCAAATATTCCCGAAGTCACACACAGTCAACCAACTTAAGTTTTTGAAATGCAGTTTCTCTGTCAGGGATCTAGAAGGCAAAGAAAATAGAAACATCATGAGAAGTCACCATCTTCCAACATGTGACACAAACTTCAATTTCCTTAAGTATAGATAGCAGCTGTGAGCAAGCATGGTAAAACAGTTTAACTTGTGCATTGCTACCACTGACCTTGCTTCTTCAGTTTCAGAAGTAGTGGTTCAGTAATCAGAGTGAGGGAAAAGTAAAGGTATCTGCATAACAGAATTCATTCATCTCATGGGGTTCCCTAACCATCCTCCTCTGGAGGGTCTAGAGCACAAGTCTTCTGAGGAGCAGCTGAGGTAACTGGGGTTGTTTAGCCTGGAGAAAAGGAGGCTGAGGGGAGACCTTATTGCTCTCTACAACTACCTAAAAGGAGGTTGTAACGAGGTGGGGGTCGGTCTCTTCTCCCAAGTACAAGCAATAGGACAAGAGGAAATGGCCTCAAGTTGTGCCAGGGGAGGTTTAGGTTGGATATTAGGAAAAGTTTCTTCACCAGAAGGGTTGTCAGGGATTGGAACAGGCTGCCCAGTGAAGTGGTGGAGTCACCATCTCTGGATGTATTCAAAAGACATTTGGATGTGGTGCTTGGGGACATGGTTTATTGGTGGACTTGGCAGTGTTAGGTTTACAGTTGCACTCTATCATCTTAAAGGTCTTTTCCAACATAAGCAATTCTATGATTCTATGATTCTATGAAAGCCACCACTGACGTGATCATAAGACAATATGAAGATTTAACAAATTATGTCCCTGATTGGTTGTAACGGTCTCCAGTGGAGAACAACCACCCATTGGGCCAGATCTAAAACAGGCACCATGGTTCTCTCTGACTGCCATTCTCTTTTTTGGAAAAGCACCACAGCTGTAAAAGGAAGGATTTCAAGAATTGTTATTTCTAGCTCAACATCTTGGGATTTTAAGGGAAAGCGTTCTGTTCTTCAGGAAAGTCAGTGGAGAGCTTTCCAGAGAACAAAATTCATGTCTTCTAAGAATAAAAATGCCTATATTAAATGACATTTTAAAATTAGTCTTTGTTACAGGCTGATTTCACATGATCTTTTCAAAGAAACACTCTGGGAATATGGTGTAACAAATTAATCATTACACTATATTAGCAATTCTTTTTGTTATTTCAGAGAAGCAATTTTTTAATGTGTTATTTCAGAATTGTAAAAGGGAAGTAGGAGCCCTATTACAACTATTACAACTATCCAGGGCCATGTGTCTCATGGCTGCATCAGGCTTGTTAGGCCAGTAATCCCCCCAAAAAATTACCACACAATAAAAGTGAAAGATAAGTCAGAGGACAATTGAAATAAAGGAACAAAACCAGTTGTAATGGACAAATAGGATTTGCACAAGAGTACACTACAGTACCTCAGGATAAGGAAGACAACACTTAAAAGCAGCAGGAAGCAAATTACACCATCTGTTCAAAAAAACTGAACTTTATCAAAGTACCTTTAGGGCTGCACATAAACATTGTCTCAAGTGCCTTTTGCAGTATGTCGGTTACTGCCCAGACATGTTTCAGAAGAACAACCCACTGAGACTTATAATCTGTAGTCAAAAGCAATTATTATAAATGCATCTGAAAACACAGCTGAGCTTTCAAAATCTCACCACATATGTTCCACTGTATCACAGAGGTCCTCACTCTGATGTCACGATCTACTAAGCTTTAGAGAAGGAAGTTCAAATAAATTTAAGGTATCTGACTATTCTGCAAATTACATATAAAGAACACAGTAATACCAAGATAAATTCAGCCATTTCATTGTCAAGGTTTTTGCAAGAAAGAATTTTTTCCAAGATTCAAACCAACAGTTGAATTGTCTACGCATCAATATTTAATCTGTGTGTAATATATAGATGAAAACCAGCCTTAAATTGGAGCATATATGCTGTCTAAATAAAAATACACAGAGTACAAACAATTATGGAAGAGAATTTTTCTACCAGGTCCCACAAGATAATATCTGAGAAAAAGCCAGGTAGAAAAAACTGTTCTAATTTTTTTTTTTTTTTTTTTTTTTTTCCTTAGAAGTAGGAGTATGACTAAAGGAGCTTTCCACTCAGGCAGAAATACAACTGCTTTATCCTTGGCCTGAATCACAAGGTCAAATTCCTTAAAGTGTGCTTACCAAGTAGTATATAGGGGAAAAAAAAATAATAATATATAATAATATATATATACACGCACACACTAAAGCAATCAATGCAACTATATTACTATTCTGGAGTCACAGAATCCTACCTCTGCTTGAATGTTTGGCTTCATCCTTTGAATTACTAAACATCCTAAACTGCAAGACTAAATAAGTGTAACAATGTAGCCCTGTAATACTGTATCGTCATGACTAGTAACAGATCTTAAGCTTTATACTGAGTTTGCACAGCCTCAGAACTGAGGCTTGTCAGGTTTATTCTGTCTGGAGTTACCTTGACCTGCCTACAGCTATGTTTTGCTTAGTTTAGCTGTGACAGCAGTTTTTCTGAGCAGGTGGTGATGGATAATTTGTATTGTGTTTATCTTTGTGGAGTACAAACATAGTTTTATACAGATAGCAGTTACAAGCAGTTATTCTATACAGAATGAGATATTTACGACTATACCACAGTGATGTATTGTAGAGAAATAGGAGTCTGGTATGATAGCAGAGGCCTTGAGAAGTGGGAACACAGGATGCAGAGCAGAGAAGTGAAGATATGGGATGATGAGGGATGTGGCACAGGTACAGGCTGTCACTGCAATACACAACTCACCCACAGTCAGTTACAGTAGTGCAAACCTGGAGCTGGACAAACCTATGGGTAACAAAAAGGACAATAGTAGCTAACACACCTAAAAGTCACCATGTACAGTACATTTGGATGTCTGGCTGCAGACTAATGAAGAAAGAGAAAAGATGTAAAAGTGTGTTAGAAAACACATGAAAAGGATCCCAACTGCATCCTACAGTGAAGAAGAAACCATTAAAATGAACACCACATTCCTCACAGTGAAGGATTGCAGGTACTGACAATTCCCATTATGAGCAGAATGAAACCATCAACCTTAGGACCATGAAGAGCAGGTGGAGAGTAAGTGTAACACCAGAAAAAGGACTAGAAGCTAGAGTGTGTGTATAACTATATTAACTGTATTGTAAGAGAACAACCCCCCCTTGGAAAGAACAGGTATTGTATATGTTTAATTAGCATAAATCTAGACTACTTTCTTTTTGATCAAGCACTGTTTCATGTTTTAATATTTAACCTAAGCTTAGGGGTGGGATGTCTTGGCCACCAGTGATTATCCATTTAATCAAGGACAAGCGTTCCTTTTAGAAGAAAATTAAGGAGAGTTGGCAAGAGAAAATAGCCTTAAATTGTTCTTGCATAACATGTGACCATATATGGGTAAAAAGGGTTAGGGTACTTCATCTGTAAAGACCACCAAAGACCCCGAGAGAAAGGCATGTGCAGAAGAATCTGAAGCAGAGCCAAGAGGAGTGACTTAATGCTATTATGCAACTTATGTAGATTAAAATGAATATGTATTAGATATGCAGAATACATATGGACTTATTGTATAAATATAATGAGGTAGCCGGCTTCGGTGTGCTTGATTTGTGGAAAACCACTGAGCACCCAGGCTTGCGCAACCCTGAAATAAATTAGCAATGTCTCTCCTGGGTGTGTGATTATTGACTCATTGCACACCAGGCAACAAATCCACTTTTCGGACAACAGTATTACTGAAACCTTTTCTGCATAGAAGTATTCATTCTCTTTCACTAAAAATTACTTTTGAACTAAAAATTATTCTTGGATTCTTAAGGTCTCAATTCCACAAGCAATAAGTTTTTTAGCTTTAAGTATAAGATACATTTCTTCTTTGCCCATAAGCAGGATTTTGAGAGTAACACAAGACAGCTACAGTATATACACCTTGTTAAGAAATATTTGACTGTTGGATGTCACTTTCTATGCTTCATTGCAGAAATGAAGTGTACTATGTATGTGTAAATTCAGGGGAAAAAAACCCAGTAACTACTACTTGTTTAACATAAATCCTGAATTTCTGAAAGAGGACCAGAGGTTTCCTTCTCTATTTTATGTTGGCAACTTCTACAGTGAATTCTCATGATTTTAAGATATGTTTTTATTTCTCTCTCTATCCAAAACTCAGACTGGTCTTTCTCACTACAGAAACTTCTCTTGTAAAGAAACAAACCTGTAGGAATACCTCATCTCTTCAAAGAGTTTTTAAGGGGTTTCAATTGTATAAGTGATTGGGATTTAGTGAAACACTTCCCTTGGTTGTACATAAATTGTGGTGCTCACCTGCACTCATACCATTAAAGCCACTGAGATTTGCATCCTTCATTTCAATGAGACATCCATACTAATCTGTGAGTACTGCATGCCACCACAACCAAAAAAAATCTAATCATTTCTTTGTATCTAAATTGGGTAATTATAGCTCTGGAATCATACACTACTCAGTGCAAACAACCAACCTCTCTCAGTGCAACTTGTACCTATTTCCCCTTGTATTCTCCATGTGGCTCCTCGTGAAGAGTCTTTGACCTCTTTGTATCCACCTCTTAAGTACTGGAATACTGTGATGAGGTCCCCCCTGAGCCTCCTCTTCTCTAGGGAGAAAAGACCTAGCTCCTTCAGTTGTTCCTATGTTTCTTCCTATACCAGGTGAAACAACATCACTGTTAGAAAAACATAAATGCTTATGTACTTGCCTCCAGAAATAAATGTATTACAAGAAATATGTGTGAAGTCTAGTGAAGATTCAATAACATTAAGACTATAAATATGACAATGACTTTTTGTAAACAATTTCTTTAATTATTTGAAATTCCAATAAAATGTCTATGGTATCTGAAATTTCCCCTTGTCATTTTGACTGATTTCTGCCAAATGTATTTCTTATTAGATGATTTTCTATTATGTCAGGTCTCTCAGATTTCAAGTATTTTTTTCCCTCAAGAAATTTACAATGTCATGCTACTTAACCTCTCGCTGCAAAGATGTATTGGAACCATAGCAACATACCTCTTTAAATTTTTACTTGGTTTTCCAATAAAAAATATCACAAATGTATTTCTCCTTCTACTTTTTTACAATAACTACATGCAATTTCACATAGTTTTTGGCTGTGACTTGTTTATGGAGACTGTATCTACTGTGCTACAACATCTGTTTTTCAGTCAGGTCCTGCTAATATCCAGTTTTCCAGCTGAGTTGATTCAAGTATTAAAGAGGTCAAATTCATTCAGTGGTCACTTGCATTAATGAAGTCCTAAATTCAAGCTTTTTATCTTGTCTACCAATCACAAAAAGAGAGCCCAGTTTGCTTTTGGCCACCTCTCATGTGAAAATACCAGACCAGTATCCATGTGTTGCTAAAAAGTGAAATATGTTTAGTTTAAAAAATACATTTATTCCTCCTCAAAATGTGTTTTCTGATCAAAACATATAAAGCTCATAAAAATTTATAGGCTTACATGGAAAACTAACTCCAAGATATTGCTATGCTCTTGCACATAAACAGACTGCTGGCAGCTAATCTCTCTGATTATGCAAAGATGGAATTATAGTATGAATTACTTATGGGTTCATAGGCTTGGATTCCCCACTTCAAAAAGACTGAATTCTTTTATGTTCTGTGACAAATGACCTACCTAGCTGTTTGGCCATGAAGTGGAACAAGCACAGAAGCTGATGGGACCATTGATACTGGTGAAACTTGACTGTAAAAATACCTCATCCACCCTGAGTGCTAGCAGATTGTCTCAATATAATTAATGTTATTCCCTTTGTCTCAGCTTTATACTTTGTTTTCATTCATCTCAGCCTTAGAATATGAGAGGAAGGAAGAAAAATAGGGTCATACTTTGGTGGGGAGCCTGCCAAATCTTCACAAAACACGTGCACAAAAATATTGGTTGAAAGGCATAATTACAGCTATGGTCAATGAAATTTAATGAAATTGAGAATGTCCTTCATCAGCCTCATAAACTCATATATTTTTAAATTATATGCAAAGTTATGTAAGAGCTACATTAAAAATATTCCTTGCAATTGAAGAAATGTGTGTAGAGGCCAGATGTTCAAGGTCTCATATGCACCATAGATATCTATGGGGTATTAAATAAGGACTCAGATCCATTTAATAGGTAAAAGAAGTGAGCAAGTACTCACAAGCACCTAAGCATCACTTCTGCTAATGACAGACTTGATTTTACAGTGGCTTCCCATTTTCTCCTTTCAGAGTGGAATTCATTTCCCTCTTCTTGTTCTATACTAACCTACTTATGTAAATAAAAATAAACTTCAAAAATTTCAAAGAACCCAAGGTTGCCATACATTCACAGAGTATTTCCTGCCACTTAAACAACTATTGCAGGCGATCAAGGAGGAATTTTCAGACCGCCTCAAATTAAAAATACAGAAAATTACACCAATAATATGTTGAAAACTGAAGACTTGGGAGTTAAGCTACAGCAGATGTAAATTTACTTGTATGTTCTGAAATTTTTTTTATCATACTCTACAAGAGCAGGGATCTGTAGGGGGGAGGGAAATCCGCAGGAAGATAGTAGTTTTGTTAGATGTTGTATCAAAATCTATATGCAAAAGGTGTCAAAGCTGCAATTCATAGGATAGATTTACTTTTTTGTAATTTTTCAGAGATGTTTTTGCACCCAGACTACCTTTCTTTTGATATAGCATTTTTGTACAGAATCTTTTCAAGTGAAAAAATTAACCCTACACTAAGGTTGACTTCTGCTCAGCTGTCACCCTCATCTCCCTATTGTTGGCAGGGTGTATTGTAGACTAGCCTTCAGAATTCCTCTTGAGCAATTGGTTTATTTCTATTTGCTTTGAAGGTTGTTGTCACAGAAGACTGTACATATGTAGGCCTGCAAATATTGGACTGCTGTTGCTTTAACAGGCCACAGATTGTACTTAACTTTGTAAGGCCTCATGACTGGTTTTTTTTTTTTTTTAATTTGTTTTGTCTGGGCTTATTTTGGGATTTCCTGGCACTTTGTTTTATCTTGCTTGGCTGTAGCAGCCATTGTCCAGTAGCCAGGTGAGTATTACCTATTTTGTTATGATTTTGCTTAGCTTTGAACTATTTTGTATAGTAGGTACAATGTTTAGTGTCACAAAAATTTTGATTCATTTCTGTTAAGTAACAAGTATTGATAAAAGGTATCCGATGTAGAATCTATTAGCCTAAAATAATGATGGGAATTAGGGTAAAAGCACAGGATGATAGCAGAAGCCTTGAAAGGATGAGCACAGGACAACATCAAAGGCCTCAAGGCTAAGAACAGGTTAGCAGTTGTCAGTTAACGATCATTAAAGGAATGCAACCTTGTAAGCTGGATAGATTTTGTTTCAGTGGTTAACAAAGAGAGCAAAGAGAGGTACTCACATTATGCAAACCACACCATATATAGTAAATGTGGAGTTAGTGTGAAATCACAGAGCAATGAAGAGAGAACAAGGCGTTCTCAATGTGTCAAAATAGCCCCCAACATTGAGGAAGAAACCCCCACTACCAACATCTGGATCCCCACACCAGGATCTGTATCCTGGTGAAGGAGTCAGGATGCTTACAACTCACTATAACACCCTCAGAAAGGCATTGGTTATTTAAGCAAAAACCCTAGAAAAGATATTATACTAAAGTTTTTGTATAATGATGTTAATGGTATTAATAATTATATTTTTTCTGGATTAATTCAATAATTTAGACTAAAACTGTTAGTATCAATATGCTAGGAGTAATAATAATAATAACTATTGCATTTTTACTAGATTTAGGTTTTAATCAGACTAAGAATAACTTCTTGGCTTCACATAAAAGATGTACTTCTTTGGCCTACAAAGAGTATAGAGGTTGTAGCATAAATCTGGTTTTCGATGGGCACAAAGAAAGTTCATGCTCCTGTTGTGGATTTTCATGAGCTAAGAAGAGACACTTTCTGCCCTTTCGAACTGCAAGTTTTCAGCAGTCTGCTCAGCCAAGAGAAGTATCAAAGCTTTAAAGAAAAACTGTCCACAGAAACCATTAAAATGTTGAGCAAAGCAACTCTATATGGGTCATTCCAGCCCATAAAGTTATTTGTAATGGTTATTCTATCCCTTCGATACAGTTATTTTTTAAAGCTTAAGGACCATGATCCTCTCTGAAAATGAAGCTTATATAATGGTAGTGAAACCATGTCAATTCTCACAATGTATATCTCTAAAATACATCTCTGGAGTGCTAGCTTGACTCAGTTTGGAACTCTTTCTTTGAGTCAGTAGGACTTAAGAAATTCTTGAGGGCAGGATGGAAGCTTTTTAAGATGATAGCTGGAAATTATCTGTCCAAGGAATTTTAGATAATATTAAAATTATTTTGCTTCTATTCCTTAATATTCCAATTATGAAATTGATTCCTAAATGGAAAATACTTAGATTATTTTCTGATTGAAGAAATAGAAGTGTAATAAATAAACTGCTGGAAGCAAATTTGTTGGCTCTGTACAGCAGACTTTAATTTTCTCCATCACTTTTACAAAAAGTAATTGCATTTGTATGTATATATACAGCACTTTTTGTGAATAGTGAGGTCATATACCTTTGCCTCCTTCATTTCATTAATTGCTTCAGTGGGATGTCTTTGGCTATCAAATCTTATGAACATTGTCCCCTGCATTATTTGTAAGTAAAATGGATTCATATCATAATAAAAAAAAAAAAAAAAAAAAAAAAAAAGAGACAGAGGAATGAGATATGCAAAGGCTAGGTGATATGTCCAAGGTTACAGGGAATGTGTTACACAGCCAGAAGCTGAATACTGATCTCTTAATCCAGTGCCTTAGCCACAACCCTATCCAATCATTTCCTTAGAGACTCTCAGAAAAGCAGATTCTAATACAACAAATTCCTGTTACATAAAGGGATATTTCTCTGCATATATATGCATATTTGTTTCTTTTGCATACAGTTTCTTATCTATTCAGGTATTCATTCAAAAACACTTTAGCCCAGAAATTAAATAACTTGGTAATTTCAATAAATCCAGAGAAGATGAATATTTATATAATACAAAATCGGATCTTAAGTGAAAACTCAGATAATTTAATGATCAAGCTTCACCTGATATTACATCAAAATGTGGAAATGAATTGCATATGATTCAAAAGCATGCTATAGTCAATTACATCAAATCCATAAATAATAATCTTTGTTAGTTTGGGGGTTTTTGTTTCATTGTTTTTTTTTTTTTTTTCAGCTGATCTAAATCTCTCAGCAAGTACCAAGACCTATATCCAGTCTTCTGTCAAAAGTTGTCTGAGGACAGAATATTTGAAAAGGTATAAGGGAATCACAAATGCAGATTTTATGTGGGAGACTACATTGCACAGCTTGTTTTCTTATTCCCCTTGAAAAATACCAACCCAGATTACTAATTCATAATTAAACTCAGGCATATTTTATATGGTTTCAATTTGTAATGTGAATATTTCAATAAGGTACCATAAATATTAGCCATGATTTACTGACATTAAATAAAAGCATAGTGCTATCAATGCTTATGCAGTCTGTCAACAGAGCCCAAGAATTCTATTTACTCTTCAGTCAGAAATAAGAAAATATAAACTGTATATAGTCCACTAAGTAATAGTTTTCTTTTGTTGAAAAATTATTCATAATTCATAGTATCACATTATTTTACAATTTGCAATGTCTGCTGTTCATTAATTCAGAACAATAGGATAGGCATAAATACAGATTCTAATAAGGTGACATATTACCACCACTAGAATTCACCTGGGGAATCATATGCAAGATGCAATGATGACAGCAAGTTGAGTGGTAATAGTGGGTTTAACTGTGGAAAGTATATTAAATTGAACTGATTATTTAGAACTAAGCAAATGGCATTACTTATCAATCTCATGTAACTCAATTGTGCAGATGTGCTGAAATTAAACCTAATATTCAGCTGTCTACTTGACATCTTGTCTTTCTCAAAGAGAAGCTATGTTCTAAACATACATAAAAATAATTAATGGTGAAGAAAAGGCTGCAAATGCAAATACTATTTCTGACATCAGTGATACTCTTTTAAAGGAATACTTTATTTCCTCAGGAATTCATTATTTGGGGAAGGACACAAAACTAACTCAGACATTTTTTTAGTTAGATAAGAAATTATGTTAAGAAAGCAAGTTTGGGGGAGGGGGGACAGGATCTAGAGGCAACTCTCTTATCATCAGCAAGATTAGGGATGAAGTTACTCAGGGTTTTCATCAGATTTTCATAATAATGGTAAGGCTCATTCTTTGTTTTCTCCTGGGTTCATCTTAGCTCCTAGATTCTGTCAAAAAAGCTTGCAGTCTTTCCAGGGAGGCACAAGAGTAGCTGCTTTTGTGTATAATTCTCTGTCTATGTTGTGTCTTTGCAAATTATTTTATCCAACTCTGGAAGCCATATCTGGAAAATTTATCACAAGCCTATTTGCAGCTAGTCCTGTTGTCTAACATTTGCAGCAAGAGAGCTCATGTGCTCGGCAGTACATCCTGTTTCATTCACTTTAGCACCTATCTCCAGAAGAATGCTAAAATTTTTCTGCATGGAATATGAAGAGGCGGTAGTTCATAAGAGTCTGTATGGAAAAGGACTACATTATATATATAACTTTCCTAAGGAAGCCTGCTCCATCTTCAAGCCAAAAAGAAAAATAAATTACAGACTGACTGAGTCCTGAACATTTGACTGATTTTCAATAGGAATTTCTCTGTGTTTATTCTCTGAAGAAAGTGTTTGTCCATGGTTACTAATTTTGTTTATGGGAACTGAGATATGAGGTTGCAGTGCACAGAAGGATGAAGATCTGCTCACAGCAGATGGCATCACTTGTTCCGTCTAATTCCATGGAAGCCCTAGGAATATATGTATAAGCTGTGTAAGAATTACTTTTATTTGGAAAACAATAACAAAAATTTTTTAAAAAGTTTATATACTAGTTCTTCATTTTTTTTCATTACTCTAACTGAACATCCTAATCCCATACACTCATTCAAGTTAACACTGAGATCAATACATTATTTGCCTGAATAAGGAATGTAAATTTGGAGAGGAGATAGTATTCATAAGTAAGAGAACAGCTTCTTTATAAGGAACTGTGAATCATACAAGAGATTTGCTGAATAGAACACATATTGCCTGCAGCTGAAGAGCTGATTTTTTCTGATTATAAATCAGATAATATTCAACTGAGGATAACTTCAGATTTTAGAGATCAAAAAGTCATTAGGGGTTAATGATAGAGGTTAAAATATAATAAACTAAGTATCCAAGCCAAGGGACTGGATTTCTGTTCCTACTCCAATGATGTGACTGACTGGAAGCATTTAGTTTTCACACATTCTGAGCTGGGTCTAGAAACATGTTATATATTTGCTGCCCTTTTGCACTGAACAGAAGGAGAGAAAAAATGATGCTGTTAATGCTTCAGATCACATGTACACATAAATGGAAAAAGCAGTCAAATACCTGTATACCAGCTTGTGTAGGTTACATAGCAATAGGTTTGCAAGGGATTTGGAGAGAAAAGTTCCACTTAGTATAAGTAAGAAAACTCATCTCTAATATCTTTATTTTGTTTGCTTTTAAGTCTACTCAGCGTCTCTTGGAGCAGAACAGGCTGACAATATACAGCAACCACATGGTGATATAAGTACTCTAAATGTTTTAAAAGCTGTCTGCCTATCTATAAACAAACTACTGCTTATTACCTAGATTAATATTCCTTTCTACTTTCCTATTGCTGAACTTTGTATTCTCAAGGCTACTTGCACTTTGGTCCCTATTGCTATCACTATCTACAGAGGGCAAAAAAGTCTTTGAAAGAAAGAGATAAATGAGAAGGAGAAAATTTGCTCTTCTGATGGGATGGTCCTATTCTCAGTCCATCAGAGGCTACCTTTATTTTATCTGATCACATCTCAGGGCATATCAGGATATTTTGGCATAGAAAGATACTTCAAAATTATTACTTAAATCTAGATATCAGTTTTTCACAGACCCATAATATTTTCCTGACTAGTTTCCTACTGTCATGTCTATGCTACAGGAAAATGTTCACTGAAGGCTTTGCAGCTGAACA
Source organism: Morus bassanus (assembly GCA_031468815.1). NCBI lineage: Eukaryota > Metazoa > Chordata > Aves > Suliformes > Sulidae > Morus > Morus bassanus. The sequence continues at coordinate 39,041,957 of CM062568.1, read as the reverse complement.
TGGCAGCTATTTCTTTCTCCTAGTCTCTTTGCCTGTTTTAAGCACTAGGCAGCACAGTAGAATTTGTGTACTTTCTTTTTCAGAACCATGTCACAGAACTGTGAAATAACCACATTTCTCTTGAATCAACCATCCAATTCCTACCACCTCTTCCATTTATAAGACTTTCTTTTTTACATACCACAGTTCACACCTGCTCATGCCACTTTCTGAAATGTTACATTGGTGCTTTTATCATGCACAAAACCCATCTTCTCTATGTTATTCTAGCTACTAAAGCAAATGTATTCTCTTAAAAGCATAGAATAACAGGATAATATCATACCTATGACTGCAGGATGAAGCTTTCAATAGGTGATTATTTTTTACTTTCTGATATTATTTCTTTTTTCAAAGAGTAAGTCTAAGCAGTCCACAAAAAAATCTCTCTGCAAATGCATGCTTAACTTACTGTAGACCATAGCTCAAACTACTATATACTACAGATCATGAGCTCAAGTCTCAACAGTGGGAAGTTTTTCTGACCTTTAAACTATTTTTTTCTGTTACTTATTTACATGATGCTGCTGAGCCCCTGTGGTTCACATTTATTGTATCTTTTGTTTCTCTTCCACAGTCTTTTTGTAATTTTGGATGCTGTAAGTGCTCAAATTCCACAATGATAAGGCTCATGTAAAACCCAATTAGACTGGATTTTTCTTAACAGTAATCAGGAGTACAGTTTTTCACATAGTTTCACAAGAGGGGACAATTTATTTATTTGTTTATTTATTTTTTGAACTAAAGAGCATTTGGAGTTTGGAAGGACCCTTAAGCAAGTGGCTAAATGCTTGGGCATTTTGCCCCTAACTTATAATACTTAAACAAATTCATCTTGTGTTTGCATAAACATAAAACACCCCTAAGCATGCCATTCTAGGAAGTAATATGTAGAACAGTTTTACAGCCATGTGGACTAAGGATATACCATAAGTCAGAAGCAGCAGCTGTTCCCTTTGCTAGCCAAGCCATTTAAGCAGCATTTGCTCATCAGATCATTTTTTCTTAGCATGATCCAAACACAGTGACACAAAACAATAAGTGTCTTGGCTGACAAAAAGCCTGGGTTTAGATCTAACCACACTCTTCTGCCAAAATTAAATGTTTATACCAAGTTCTGTTTTTGGATTTTCTTCTCAAGAACAGTTCAGAAATTCCAGTTCAAAACAAAAGTGCCTACAGGGCTCTTATCCAAATTAAGAAAATTATAGATTGTTAAGTACCATTATCTTTCAAGGACTACTAAAGGGTTTTATAGGTTTCTTTGACTTACTAGCTGCAAAGACTAATTTTTATTAAAAGGTCATTTTTATAGAGACCAGCCTAGTGGAAATGAAACAGTTTCATAACATCTTTTGTGTTCATTTTGGTTAATGAGCCAAAAAAGTCCTTAAGCATTAATGGTCCAATCACCCTTTCACTGTAGTCAACAATAAATAGAATCATCATGGATGTTAATTGTAATAAGACTCACTGAGTAAAGCTTCTGTGACTAAACAGTTCTCCCTAAAAGGGAGAAAAAGGAGCAAGTTAAGGAAAGCCTCAGTTTTTAAGCCTACTGGAAATACTCACTATAGTAAATGCAGCTCCCAACTCTCATCACAAACTACCAGCTAGTATGTCAAGAAAGAGATCAATGGCAGAAAAAATGGAAAAAAAATGAGATGATAGAGTGAAAGAGGAACAAGGGACATCAGAGTCAAACCCCAGGCAAGGCACACGCCTGGTTGTGTGAAAGGGCTTCAAGGAAGCTGACTGCTGGATTTCTGCTCCCTTCCATATCCTGATAACATCAAAAAGCAACCTGAATACAAAGAACAATTTAAATTAATTTAGTTGTATTTATCTGCTTAACTGGATTCTTGTGAAAATTGATTATGTAATGTTTATAATAAGATCTGAAAATAAAAAGCAACAGATAAGGTATATTTAATTATTATTTTAGGCAAAGTAGCCACTGAGGTTAGAACTGTGAACTGTTTTTTCATTCTGAATTCTTGGCCTCAGGAGTTGCAGCTTTCTGAAATTTTTGATACTTTGGGCAGATGCTACCTATAATCCAACTTTGAACAAAGGCAATTTGTCTGTTTTTTTCCTCAGACTTCATAAATGTAGAGATTGAGAAAGACCCGTGCATATCTAGTCAGACTTCCAGTATAATATATGACATAACATTTCAAACAGTAGTTCCCGCTTTCAGTAGAGTGACAATTGAACTGTGACTTCTCTTTAGAAAAGGCACTCTAGCTTGATTTAAGTTTTTTTCAGGCAGCAAATAATCCCCACAATTACATATTAATAGGAGCCAGGTAACAAAATATACATTTCCACTAAAAAAAAAAGAACAAAGAGGGAAATATTTTATCATAATTTATCAGATCTGCCACTAAAAGAATTAAAAACTGGATTCCGAAATTTGGAAGTAATAGATCTTTAATTGAATCCCTTAGGAAATGTTAGGAAACTTATTCTGATTTCGCAGGAGTATAAAATTTTTAAATGCATACAATACCCTCACTTTAGCTTCTATTTCCACTGAGTAAAACATAAAGTAAACCAGTAAAGTGCTACTTCAAAGAGCTTATCTGCAGAATAACATGCACATAGAGCTAGAGTGCATAACAGTTCAAGGGAAAACTGTTTCCCACTAGTTTTGGAAATATAAAACTTAAGTCAGCTTTTTGTGTTAGTGTCAAAATGTAGAGATAATTCTCATCTCAGCTGCAGAAAGAGAAGTAGAAAGACCCAGTTGAAGATGCTTTATGAATGTTGTCTCCATTGAGTACAATTACCGAATGTTAGAGGCCCTACTAGAGACCTAGCTTACTAGGCATTAATGTCTATATACCTGCATTAAAGGCATGTTAGGAGGAATTATACTGTGGCTGAAGCTCATCATTGTGTGTCTTTCTTGCTTGTAAACAGCCCCTAGATATTATCACCAGCTTCTACAGCTTAGAGAATTGTCGCCTCTACCATAGAGAGTCCAAGGAGCAGTCCTTGGAAATTATGGAATGAAAAGCATGCCATAAACTGTGACTAAGTAATGCACTGCAGATTAAGTACAATATGTAGAACAATAGTGAGCAGATGCCAGCAACATTGGGCTAAATAAAGATTTGAACCTACAAAGACCTACATTTACTCTGGTGAGTAAGTACTATGTGAGTGGGAACATGGGAGTAAGTATTTCTTCTCTATAACAAATGCATCCAGAATCAGGCTATTAGTTTTGTAGTTAATGGACATAGCTTCTAAAAGGCACCTAATAAAACGAGCACTGCTCAGACATATGCCACTAAATTAGCTTAGTTAACTGGCTCACCCTCTCAATTAGTTTGAAAGAAATCTATACTTCTAGAAAGGAAATATATAGTAGAGTTGCTGATTAAAATCCCATTTCACAAAGCATTTCAGCAAGGGATTAGTCTGAAACACCTGCTTAATTTCTACTGAAGTTAAGGAAACTTTTGTACATGTTCTAGAGCTTCCTTGAACAGTTGAGGGGTTATATTATTAAAATATATACCATAGGAAAAAAAATAACATGCTATATAAAAGGTATGATTTACAAGTCACTTATTCTTGGATGTACATCAGTTTAGTCATAGAAGACTGGGGGGAAAAAAATAATCACAGGTATCCAGGACACCAATATCAGAAAAATACAGCTGTTATTCTAAGATACTGCTCTGAGTTATAACATATACATTGTTAAAGATTACAAACACTTATTATACACTAGGGGTATACACAAAACCTTGAATTTATCACTCCCTGTCTATACAGTGCTCAGACAGACAGGCTTAACATTCTTTTACTGTCATTCTTGTTGTGAATTTGTTATTTATTTGTTCTGTGGGGATCATTTGCTAAGATTAACAAGCAATATCAAAGCATTTTAAAAATAGGTAAACTCTGACTGGTGATCTAAGCACTAGAAATAATTGTCAAGAAACAATTTTAAAGAATCATATATTCCAGAGCATAACTCCACATACCATGGGTGGATAGATAAAACTATCAGAATACAATAAAGTAAGATACCTGTTTTCCTTCTGATCCACATGTAAATCTATATGAAATAAATATTAATGGAAGTTGGGGATGGCACCAATGTAAGTGACTTCAAAGAATGAAAGCTATCCTTTCCTCAGCAACTCTTATGTGCAGTGTTTTTTCCTATTTTTTTTTTATTTAGTTTTTTTGTGACATGAATTCCAAATATGAGGAAGGATGGCAGTCTGTGTACATTTGCCCAGACCAGGAAATGTTATTTAGAAGTCTTTTAAGAGCCGTTATTAGTGAAAGGAAAAAGAAACTACACCTTTTAATGTGCAGAGCATGAAGTCATTTAACATGAAACAGATGAGACATAGAGAGGTTTTTTAAGCTATTTTTGCCTCAAGCTTCTCTATGGGGAGAGGATAGAGAGCTAAAAAGATCTATGGCTTTATTTATAACCCCATTTGAACCACAAAAATAACTCTCCAATTTTTTCATAAGTTATCTCATAAAAATATTGCTTCAGAAATCTGTTTTTAGTTTGCTTTCAATTAAAAGATTTGCATGTCATTGAAACCGGTGTAGCATGATATATTGGGAATCTGTATCTTAACAAAGATGCTATTTCTGATATTTGGGGGGGGGGGAGGAGTAAAAATATAGAAATATTAGAATACATAGAAACTATATTTCCTATACATAGAATACATAGAAAATAGATTTTTTTGTAAAATAATAGGTCTGATATTAATCTTAGGTCAAAAATATATAGGTCAGGTCCATGAAACAAATAAAACATTTACCCACATAGATAGCAAACTTTCCCATTAAATGAAAAATGAGGGAATGTATAGAAAGAATGCAGGAAGTGATGGGAAAAAATGGAAGAGTGGGTAGAATGCGTTATTATGGACATGACTATCACAGGGAATTAATAATTTCTTGTATGCACAGACAGCAACAGATAAAATAATATATATTACAATATAATATATTAATATTATATAATAAAATATAACAATAAATTATATCATCGATAATAAAATATTTGTTATATTATAATTATTAAAATTTTATATATTATAATTGTAATATATAATTATCATTATTGTAAATATATTCTATAATTATATAGAAATCAATATATAAACACATATTAGGAGAGGAAAAAGCCATAAAGAACCTGTTTATTCCATGATCAGGTCATCATCATATAGAAGTTGACTACCTGGATTCCAGTGTTGTCTCCAGAAGCACTTGCGAGAGCAGCTTTAGGGAATTCAGAGTTGCCCTGAATGGAGCACAGTTCTTCATATGGAAGTTCTTATTTTCCTAAGGAAAGAATAAGAGAAAACATCCAATGGAGAGGGGCCTGTAAAACAGAGGCAAGAATAAAGGAGGTATGTGTAAAAATAAAAGCAAATCACAGAAACTAGAAAAAATGTCTGGCTAAATATGGTCCCTGAGGGAGTTAATTTTCACTGCTGCTCTGTTCAGGAGAAAAATATTTTAACCCCCTCAGCAGATCCAAGAGATAAAAATTCTGGAGTCTCAACCCTACATCTTACCTAAATTTCATGACTAACTTTCAAGTTGCATTTAAAAAACTGCCATATGTTTCCATTAAAAACTTAATGTTCTCTGACTTGTGAATGCTGAATCTACTATTTTAGCTACTCCCAGTTAGAAGCTAGCTAGCCTCTTAGCTAGTCTTGATTAGAAACTAGAGGACAGATATTTCTGTCCTATTTCTATATGCCCAACACCAAAGATTCATTATCATCGTTTATCTCATTTAAAGCATCATCTTATCTTTTTCTCTCATCAGCTTTCCACTGTCAGGCCTCGACTTCATGCTCAGGAGGAAGACTTAAGTGTAGTATTAACTAAGCAGGCAAACAACCTCCATGCATTCATCTGGAAAGAGTGCGTTTGTTGAAACTAATGAGAAACAGAGAACAGGAAGCAAGTTCACAAACTGAGCCCCTGGCAGTCCACTTGCCTTATTTGTTTAGGTAACACTCTCTAGGACAATGCCTGAACAAAGGTCTGAAAGATTACCTTGGGCACCACCCCAAAACCAGAACTGATCTGCACAATTTGGCTACTTTCACTCTGAACAGTCTTTTACCACCTGGGACTTTTCACCCTCAAGGATCACTGCTTTCTCTCATGTAACTTCTAGGGCTTGAAACAGTTCCGTGCTATAAAAACACTCCTCTGGTTGGCCGAAGTTCAACCACCAAATTGTTTCAGACACGTTCAACTGAAAAAGCCAGAAACTGATAACTATGTGGTAGGGCCAAGGAGCTACAGCATGGAGCCCAGAGGGCTGAGTGTGATGTAGCGTGGATGCAGCTGCTGTGCTGTAGAAGTAGTCAGCCTTAGGCACCATAGATATCAGACGGTCTCCACCAGGTGCCCTTAGAGAGGAAGGAACATAATCAGCCCACATTTTTCTTTAATTGTCAGTATAGTCTAGTCTATGTGTCCAACTAGAAGTGCATCTTTGGTTTATTAAAACTATCAAATGAACCAGCAATGGATTTCTAAGAATTTACGGAAAAGTGAGCAGCAGTGCAGAAATCTAAGGCTGAAGACAACTAACAATCCAGAAAGATGAAAACCAGAAGATTCGAATGCCATTGCTATGTCAATTCCAATAAGCTGAATGTGCCTAGGACAGTCCTACGGCCCAGTGGCCAAGCAGTATGAAATGGCCTACAACCTGTTACACACTTTTTACCCCACCAGACAGGATGGTAGCATGTAAACTGCCTGTTGAGAAAGCTCTGTGGCCTGTGCCAACCCATGATAGGTGCTGAGGAAATGTTTAGCACAGGACCAGTCTGCTGGTCTCCAGCATAGGTTATTGAGACCTAGGTTCTGGAAGGATCAAGAATCACCTCCCAGCTCAAGAATGGTTCATCCCAGAGAGCAGGAAGTAAAGCAAGAGTGGACAAGAGATCCTGACAAAACTCAAATGTAGAAATGAAACTTACAAGAGGTGGAAGCAGGGACAAGCAACCTGGGAGGAATGTAGTGGCACAGTCCAAGCATGCAGGAATGCAATAGGAAAACCAAAACCCACCTGGAGTTGAATCTGGCAAGGGATGTGAAGGGCAACAAAAAGGGCCTCTACAGATGCATCAGCAGCAAAAGGAAGACTAGGGAAAATGCAGATCCTCTGATCAATAGGTGAGGAGGTGGTGTGGCAAAGGATATGGAAAGAGCTGAGGTAGTCAATGCTGTTCTTGCCTCAGCCTTTAGTGGTATGACCAGCCTTCATGAATCCCAGGCTCCTGTGACCGCTGGAAAATTCCTTGAAGGAGGAGGGTCAGATTAAGGAATATTTAAACAAATTAGACACAAAAAAGTCCATTGTGTAAGGTTATGTGGAAGGAGAGTATCTGCTCCTTTAAGAGTATCTAGTCAAGGACCTTTCTTACTGCAAAAAAAGGGATAATAAGAAAAGGAGGAAGCCATAAAACAAGAACATACAGGGACACAAACCTGACCAACAAATGATAGGGGAGGCAGTGATGAGAACCAAACCTAGTCAGTCACAGTAATTGATGAGGGCATGTGGGAGTGTGAGAATGTCTATTTCAGTGAGGTTATCTTATGAGGGATCTTGTCAATTGGAAATCTAAGAGAGAAGGCAGAAAGTAGAAATGAAATATACCAAGCACAGATCTGACAAAACACACATGGAGACAATGACAAGACACAAACCTCACCAGTCACACTCATTGATGGGCTACCCAGAGACTTGCCTTGCAACTGATAAGACTGTAAACCAGGGGAGACCCTGACTGGGGTGGGTGCGGGCATCAATAGAGCTGTACAGACCCCCAGGGGGCATGCAGAGAAAGAAAGAGAAGGGAGGAACTAAAGGGGGTAGACAGAAAGTGTTATAGAAGAGGCTGGTTGTGTGTAAAATGAGCCTTGTGCCCAGTCACCATAGCCTGTCCTGTTTTACTAAATCGTTTCTTGGTGATCTCTCTGAGTAATCTCACTCCCTATCCCGTGTGTGTCAGTGCTGCAAGGGCCCAGCACCAGCTACTTGGAGGGACTGGCGTGGGGGGACTGGGTGCCAGCTCCTGGGGTCAGACTTGGGGGGGTAGCTCACCCCTGGCCTCCGGTGTCAGCTACTGGAGCAGAGCCAGTGGGGTCTCAGTGCCAGCTACTGAAGCCAGTGGGGTCTTTAACCTCCAGCCACTGGGGCAGGAATGGTGTGTGTCCCGAAAACCAGCTACTGGGTGGGGACAGGTGTGAGTAAGGGGCTCAGTGGCTGGATCAGGACCACAGGTCACAGCCCGTGTGCTGGGTGCTGGCTCCTGGGAGTGAGTGTTTGTACCTTCCCCAAACTGTGTGTGCGTGGGGTGCATGTGGATTCACTGTCAAACTCCATGCTGGACCAGCTGATGAGTGGGAGGCCCCAGGTCTGGACAGGGGTATCAGATGGGTAGAGCTCCTGTTCCGGTATTCAGGGTGACCTGCGAGTGTGGGGTGCCTGTGGGATGAGTGTGTGAGTGCTGCATGTTTGCAGCAACCACCCAGCTGGACCTGCCAGTGGGTCAGGGGTACATGCTCAGCTTTGCCACTGGTTGAACCTGCAAACTGGAAAGCAGCAGCTGTATCCAGCGGCTCCAGTGGCTAGGCAGGAGGAAGTCCTGGGCTGGCCAGAGCTGCTGGAGGAGCCATGCTCCTAACATCCCTTATCGTATAGGATCTGATGGGGTGCACCCATGGGTGCTGTGGAAGCTGGCTGATGTCATTGCGAGGCCATTCTCAATCGTCTTTGAAATGTTATAGTGATCAGAGGATGCAAAGGTCCCTTTGATCTTCAAGAAGGGCAAGAAGGAGGATCCAGAGAGCTACGGACTGGTCAAGCTCACTTTGATCTCTGTGAAGGTGGTGGAGCAAATAGTCATGGAAACCATTTTCAGACATATAAAGAAGGTGATGGGAGTATTTGGCATCATTTTATGAAGCAAAATCATGCTTGACAAACCTGATCGCCTTCTCCAATGAGATCACTGGCTTAGCAGGGATTGTTGTCTACCTCGAGCTTAGTATGGTTTTTGAGACTCTCTCTCTTAACATTCAAACTGAATGAAGTATGGATAATGAGGTACACTGACAACTGGCTCATGTACTAGAATCAAAAGATTATGGTCATCACTATGAAGTCGTCTAGAGGAAAGTTACCAGTTGTCTACCCCAGGGGTTGACACTAGGGCCGACATGCCTATTATTTTTGGGACACAATGCACTATCGGCAAGTTTGCAGATGATGCAAAGCTGGGAATAGTGGTTGGTAACCAGAAGGTTGTGCTGCCATTGAGTAGGACCTCAGCAGGCTAAAGAACTGTGCAGAACAAATCCCAATGCAGTTCAACAAAGGCAAGTGCAAAGTCTGGAACCTGGGGTTGAATAACCCTGCACCAGCACATGCTGGGGACCGACTAACTGTAAAGAAGGTCTACAGAAAAGGTCCTGGGAGTCCTGGTGGACAACAAGTCCTTGCACCACAATGCACCTTGCAACAAAGAAGGCCAACAGCATTCTGGGCTGCATTAGGAGGAACGTTGTCACCAGGCTGAGGGAGGTGATACTTCCTCTCTGCTCAGCACTGGTAAGAAAAATCTAGAGTGCTATGTCCAGTTCTAGGCTCCTCAGTACAAGAAAGATAAGGACTTATTGGAGCAAGTTCAGCAAAGGGACACAAAAATGGGCCACAAAGATGTTCTAGAAGGCTGGAGCATCTGACGTAGGAGAGAGGCTGAGGGAGCTGAGACTGTTCAGCCTGGAAAAGAAGAGGCTCAGGGGCATCCTATCAATGTGTATAAACACCAGATGGGGTGGGGAGTAAAGAAGATGGAGCCAAACTCCTCTTAGAGGTATGGAGTGACAGGACAAGAAGCAAAAGGTACGAATTAAAATACAGGTAATTCCAGTCAAATGTAAGAAAAAACTTTTTTTTTTTTTTTTTTTTTTTTTTAATCTGGGAGTGGTCAAACACTGGAACAGACTGCCCAGACAAGTTATGGAGTCCCTCTCTGTAGACATGTTCAAAACCTGATTGGACATGGCACTGAGAAACTTGCTTTAGCTGACCCTGCTCTCAGGAGGGGGCTGGACTAGATGATCTCAAGAGGCACCTTCCAATCTCAGCCATTCTATGATTCTGAAATGCTGTGATTCTGTGAATGTTTGTTAGTATTTCCTGAGTTACTAGAATAGATAAAGACAATATGACTGCCTATTCATAGTAGCTTATGCACTTTAAGAAGTCATTCCCCTTCATAAACAGTTAAAAAAGAGAATTTAAAAAAAAAAAATATTAAATTACTCCGTAATGAAGTTTAATCACTCTATTTTGACTTGTTATTAATTAAAGTGATAATGGATAAAGACAGTGGTCAACAAAAATAATAAATTCAGCGTATGTATTTAATTATTTTTAATTTTAAAAAAAAAAGTTGATCTAGCAAATAAGAAAGAAAGCATCAAATCAACACTCAATGATCCCACCATGATAATCCTTTTATTTTACAACATTTCTGGCTTTTAAATTGACTTCAGATTTTGCATATAAATTTTTCAATGTATGGTCTGACTTATTCTGAAAGTTATTCCTGTTCCACTTCTAGTTCATGCAAACAATACCCAGTAAGTTTTAGGAATAATAACTTCCAGGCTTCTACTCAGGAAATAAAATAACAAGAAAAAAGAAAAGGAAAGAAAAAGACTTTTATACATTGAAGGGTAGAATAAAGTATTTAAATTATTTGTGGAATGTTCTAAAAATTAAAGGAAAACTTTAGTTTTTAATATGGACAATGGTATTTAATGTAGTGTGAAAGAGAAGACAAGAATAGAAAATTAAAAGATTCATATCTGAAATGACAGTAAAATCAGGCAACTTAATGCATTCAGGGATGAAACATTGTCTCTTCCCGAAAAATTTTGCAAATAAAATTATAGGTGTAATGGAAACATTTTTCAATAAATGCATCAAGTTAGATGTAGTTCTAGCTAGTCAAAGAACAGCATGCAAAATTAACAAAAAGAGATGATCTGGACAGTAACAAAACAAGCCTTGAAGGTATGCAAAGCTTTAGAAGGTATTTGGAAGGAAAGAATAATTAGAGACATGAAGGAAAATGGTAAGTGGGATAGATTGTAGTAGGGATAGATCATGTGAGCTATATATCTTTCTTTGACACCTATTTTCCAGAGAAGGGAAATGTAGTAGATGAAACATGTCTGGACTTCAGTGAAGCATATGACGTGTTGCACAGGAGAAATTATTCACTGAACTTGAGAAGAGAGCAATTCATAGGTAGAATTGGAAGGTGGAAAATGAAGGTTACTGTAACAAAAACCTCATGGGGCACTTTGAAAAACAAATTTATTTAGTATTTGTAATTTTTCTTTAATGATATTTGCTCAAGAAATCAGATCAGTAAACATTGCTAGCAACACAAATTTGGGAAACATTTTCTTTTCAAATAGAGGCAGAGCAGTGTATTGTACAGAAAGCATTAAATATCCTGAAGTATAAGGAAAGGAAGGGTGGAATAGGACAGGGTAAGATAGAATACAATAGGGCAGAATGGGAGAGGAGAGGAGAGGAGAGGAGAGGAGAGGAGAGGAGAGGAGAGGAGAGGAGAAGAGAAAGGGAAAAAGCATAACAAAAATAAAATAAAATTTCAGTCATGCATTTAGGATTAATAGTGTCATCATCTGCTAAGTGCTGAGGACATCTAATTTAAACATTAAAGGAGAAGAAATAGTCAAGTGATAGGGAAAATCAGTGCAAGCACAAAAAAGGCAAATATGATCTAGAAAGTATTCCAACAAAGACAGATAAGAAATAAGGCACTCATTAACCTTTATGTTTTGGTCACCTGCACTTAAGAAAGATTAGCTCAGATTTCATGCCTGTAAAAGAATATTTATCAAGAAGACTTTGGGAATGGTAATGCATTTTACTACCCTATGAGTAGCAGGCAAAAGAGCATTGCTTGCTTATTACAGCAAAATGAAGAAAAGAGTATGATTGCTCTGTAAATCTATTGGGGAAAGTACCAGGTAAGGGAAGGAGCTATATTCGTACAAGATGTACATAAAGTCAGAACACATTTCTTTCACTGCTGGAAAAATTGCAAGAAATTTTCGCATGCTGGAAGTGAAATTCAAAACCAGTTTTCAATTTGGGAGCAGAGTCTCAGCTCTTTTAAACAATCTTATAAACTTTGTAAAATGGATTGGATTAGATGGTTGCCTGTGAAGTAGACTAGATTCGAAAATGCTGGAGGTATCTTCCAACTCTACATTCCTGTAAGAGATAAGGGACTATGAACTTTTCAAGCTGAGCAACTTAAGGCATTATATACCTGATTATACAATTTGCAGCCTTGTTGCAGCATCAAATCTTCAGAGGCCAGAAGCAAGATTAAAACATTCTAAGCATCAGGGACAGAAAAAGGAGCTTGCTGCACCTGCTTTACCGTCATGCAGGTTAACAGAGTTTAAGGCCATGTTGACTTCTTACATCTCAGAGACAACTCTGCCAATTGTGCGTGGGGGGAAACACTCTAAAACTGAGTTCCTAAGATGACATTGGCTCAGTTGGCATAGGCAAAAGTAACAGGAGGAAGGAAGCTGGTATCGATCCTGCTTTTCTTTGTATTTCCTGACAAATCAGGGAGTTTTTCTGCATGGTACAAAGAAGGAAACTCTCACTTGCTGTCTTCTATGTAGTATGGCAAATATTTGTCAGCTGTGGCTTGACAGATATACTTGAACATACTGCAGTTGTTCAGATTAGCGCATCTCTTAGAAACCTCTGAAACTAGGGCATGGATTGGGAGAAGCCAATGAACCCCCACAGCTTGCTCTGCTACAAGGTCAAAAGTAGACAGTGCAACCTTGGTGTCACCAGTTCAGTGGGAGGGGTTTTATGCCTGTTGCCTAGAGACTGTGCATCTTTCTGGAACTAGAGACTCCTTTGGCTGAGGGCATGAAGCAACAGACTTCCATGCAGAGGATGACAGTTGTAATCCCTAAATTAGTGAGTAATGAGTGTTTCAGCTTTTTTGATCAACTTTTGCTGCTGAAGAAAGATCCCTCTTAGCATTTGGAAAAAAAAGCTGACAGAAGAGCTTCTGCTCCGGTTGGTCAGTTTGAGCTGAGTTTTTAATATTTCCACATGTGGAAAATCCAGAACTTCTCTGGACAACCAGTTCCAGTGTTTGACTGTCCTCATGCTGAACACTGTTTTCCGAATATAGAATCAGAATTTCCCTCTTTGTAAACTGTATTTGTGCGTTTCATCTATCACTGTGCACATCCCAAAAGAGTCTGGCTATACATTCTCCACATCCTCCCATAAGGTAGTTGAAGGCAGCAATAAGATCCCCTCTGCCTTCTAGAATAAACCCAGTCCTCACAGTCACTACCTCTACATAATGTGCTCCAGGTCCTAATCATCCTGGTGACGTTCCATTGGATTCAGTCCAATACATCAATGTTTTTGCTTTAGGATGCCCAAGACATGTACGCAGGACAGACAGATATGACAAGGCATGTAAAGGGACAGGCCTGTGCCTAAGTGTGAAATCCTAGGAAATAAAAAATGACACATGACATGTTTAAGCAAGTGAATTGCACTACAAATGTCAAATGTTATTAATTTCTGTGCTGGCAAATAATTTCTCATCAAGCTGGTTCATTTGATCATTTCCTGGGCTTTTAATGGGATGTTTTGTTCCAGATTACACTGCATTCCATTTCATCAAGTTTAGATACTATAGTGTCTAACTTTTCAAAAATGAAAGTTCCTTTTTAACAATATAGTCAATGCTGTGGTTCACAAATCTTCAGTATGAAAGTCAAGAACAAAATGTTCAAATGAACTACATTTCATTTGTACACAGCGTAAAGAATTCTTCATTTAACATAGTCTAATAACCTCTATTCCAGATAGCTGAATTCTCTAATACAAAAAAGATGTGACTAGGAGGAAAGCCAGGGCCCTTTTCCCATACAGGAGGTTATTGACCTTTTCTTAAAGCTAAGATATCAAATAACTGTTCAGTAAAGTCCACTATCTTCTTATAACCTGAATTGCTTCAGTGATGATACAGACTGCTTTCAACTAAAGTAATAACTAAAAAATATCAAAATAAACAAGAAAGGAAGTTCACGAGTGAAATATATGTCCAAGTAAAACTTTTCTATTTTGCTTATATTTTAGTAAGCTTAAAGCCAAATACCAATGTTTTCACTCAGATAATACTGCACTGAGTTTAAATTCAAAGAATTACTTAGATCTCTTTTCAATCCCTGTACTGTCTCTTTGCTCATTCACTGTGATAGCACAAGTAGTCCCACCAAATAAATCCTTTGGACAGAAGACCTTGTAGTAAAGCAGCATACCCTTCATTAATAAATGGGGTTCTACAGGAGTTGAGTGGATTATAAATAAAGTATTTTATAATTGCTATAATCATAAATCAGAAATGTGCTTCACCAATTACTCCTGCATTTTGTAATCAGCCTGGTTGCTAGGCTTTTTTCCAAACCTGCAGGTCATGCTATAAGGTTTTCTCTCTGGCAATTTACAGAAATTCCATAACTGTAATTATTTTCCTTAAAAAATATGTATTCTTATATTATCTCAGGTTCTTGATACATCTCACAAAATACCTTGAAAAACAGTGCTGAACTAGCTATTATGCTATTAAATACTTATGAGTCAAAGGTGACTGAGTTCAAATTAGTTCGTCATAATAAAACTCAGCATCTGTAAAGAATCTTATCTGGTTTCCAAGGTACCTACAAATGTAACAAATTGTAAGACGGAGGTATTAAAATAATGTACATGTCTCTGTGCAAAAATGTGCTGGGAATTGATGATGATATGGTCTGTAATATTGCTTTCTTCCTATTTAAAAGTTTCAAAGATTTTTAAATTTTTCCTCTCTGTTGATCTGATCTTCAGCAAAAACTGAGTTAGGGCTAAAGGTAAAAGGCAATTAAATTAGGAAAGCAAATGAATCTGCTGTGTTGGTTAAATTTCTTTGCCTGTTCTCAATTATTTAATCAAAATGTACTGTAAGCAGAATTATGTATCTGGGGATAGGATTATCTGACATAAAGTAAAAGAATGACAGGATTTGCAGACTTTATAAATTAAATTGTGTTATTCATGCCTTTTCTAAGGATCTGAATGACTTTCAGATGATGCAGCCACTTCATGCTTTCTAATTCTTCTTATGAAATAAATGGGAAAATATGCTGATGTCACTTTTTCTAATAATGTTTTTGCAGAAATACGTTTGAAATATATGCACCAATCACTTTATTTCTTTAATTGTATTGCAGACTTTTGAATAGGTTTGCAGTTTGTTGGATTTTTTTTCACTCAATCAGTAATTTGTAAAAGTCTTTTAAATGACCTCTTGTCTTCTGTGTGGTACTAGACCTTGAAGACTTGCAACAAACCCCAGCTATTTTCATCAAAAGGTTTTCAGACATAAAAATAAATTTTGTTAATTGGGTGTTTATTTGATAAAGATGCTCTTACAGGAACTGGAAGGAGGCGCTGAAGTTAATTCATGTGTGATTTTATTAATTGAAATGTAATTTAGTTAGAGCAGATGAATATATTTGCATTTGTCAGCTTTTGCTCTAGTGTATGAGAAATGAACCTTAACTGAGAAGGAATGCACAAATGTGTTTGAAGTATTTAACTGGATGTATGTAGTCATGGACATTTTTCAAAGGTAAAGGAAACAGGGAGGTTGTCTGGTTGTCTGAGCAAAATACTGGCCTTTACCTTCAGTCTATAACTTTCAGTGCTATGACACCAACAGCCAGTCTCTAAAAAACTAATGTTCAAGCCACGCAATCACATCAGTCAAATCAGCTCAGAACTGAGCTATTGTAGCAAGGATACTGTGCTATGTTTTCACCTATCTTCAGAATGTCCTTCCAGCAGAGTAAAGCACTGTGGGGATGATCTGAGGTGAAGAAAAACAGAAGTAGAATGTTTGCATTCTGACTCTGAGAAAAGTAAATTGTTAGTAGCTGCAGGGAATGAAATATTTTGTTTCCAAGGAAGAGCATATATTTTCTATTATACAAACATTCAGTGGGAGTAGGAGGAGGCAAAGACTGAAACAAAGGCAGTGTCTATCACAAAGAAAAGGGGAAAAGGTGGTACATAAGTGCACATGCTGTGTAAGGTCAGAGTTGCACTATAAGAACTCAGAACTTCTTTCTTTCCTGTTCCTTTCATTCCCAGATCTCCCATCCCAAACGTTCCATACAGGTCAGGATCAGATCCTGTAAGCTCAGGATCAGGTTCTTTCTAAGTTTTAACATCAAACTCTGAACAACTTCAGCAGAGACAGGATTTTATGCAGTATTTATATGGACAGAAAGACATTGAGTGAACATATGACAATAATTCATTGGTTTAGATTTTATTAAGAACCGTATTTTATGTACCTGACAAAATGTTATGCTTGATGTTTTTTTTGTAGTATATTTCTGAGTCCAAAAGCAAAGAGCACCTAAGAACAAACTCCAGACTGCTTTACCGTATTGACTAAAGAAAGCAGAGTATAATTGCTGAAACTCCAGAAATAAACAAAGTAATATGAAAAATATAAAAACAATTGTTGACCAGAAGGATTAACCTTCATCAAACCTGAAGCAAATATCATTCTCTTTTACATAAAGAAATGTCTGCAGTATATTTCAGGTCTGAATGTTTGTATATGGTATGATTCAATATCCTTCAATATGCTATCTCAGTTATGGACATGCTGGTTTTATTTTTCTTCTTTTGACCCGGCAATAAGATACTGAGAAGAAGAAAATATCTTTTCCTCTTTACCCAGTTTTAGCTGAGAAATAGGCCCATTTAAGAAGGCAAGTTTCTGTGACTGTGATGCATCATGGACTTACTGTAACCTTAGGCATGTTTCTTCTGTCCTCAAGCTCACTTTCCGTATACTGAGTATATAGGGATAGAATAAGAGATGCTTAGGAGACTAGAGTTGCAGAAAGACAACTGCAAAGAATTAACGCTTTTAATTTCTTTAGACATTTGTAGAGATCTGAAAATCCCACTGCTCTTTGCTCTGCATCTTTGAACAGGGAAATAAAGATAAAAGTATGAATTGTTTTCCTTGCTTTCTTATTTCAGTTAAAACCACATTGTTAACATGTTTTTATTGTTTTTATGTCATAAGATATCAGGCATTCCTGTTTTCCCAAGGATCATCAGCCAAAGAGGTTTTCCCTAAAGCTTAGGATACTATTTCATTAAAGCTTTAAAGCTAAATTAGGTTTACATATAGACTTGATAATGAAACAAAGGAAGTGACTATTTTTGTGGACAAAATCATTTGCTTATTCTAGGAAAGCCCTTTGTTTGGTGTTAGAAGAAAACCTATTTGTAGCTGTTTTAACAAGTTTGTCAAGTTTCACAGAAGTGTTTTCCTATGTTTATTTTAAAAATTTCTTTAAAAAAAAAGTTTTCCTCTTTTCTATTGCTATACAAATAACCCTAACAGTAACAGAAGACACATTTAACTATAATGAGGTCATTTTAAGAGTTAACCTTAAAGCAAGAGACCAGGTCTCTTATATGTTTTATTTGTTACAATGGATAGAGAGAAGCCTTAGAGGTAGCAGTTAAGATCACTTCAGCTTCCATTCAGTCAAAATGGTTTAGAGGAGCTTCTTTCTCTACAATTTTAGCTTTCATGTTTTTATCCAGTTGCTGATAATTGACAGGTGGATTCTTCCACAATAATTTGCCTGAGAATTTTTTTTCCCAGAAATAGTAATAAAAAAGACTCCAGCAGACCTTGAAACAAACAGATATATAAGTTTTTTTAATCAAGATTTCATATGCAGCAAAAGTGTTATCATGTACAGCTATGTAGAAATGTAAGGAAATTGATATTTAGTCCCAGTGACTTCAGGAAAAGAATTCCTAGAACATTTATTACATCCTTCTTATAATGGTAACTGTGGAAAGTTAACAACAGAGCTTTAGAGAATAACTGTGTGCTCATGACTTCAACACACAATGCTACAATAAGACCTTAGCATCATAGTAAAATTACAGTGGTTTCAGGAAGCAAGGGAGAACAGGCAGTCTAAACAGCTCTCTTGGATATAGTCATAAGACTTATTTAATCTAACTCATCTAGGAATTCTGTTCATGTCTGAGGATGATCGCCACAAGGGTCCTTTATAGCAAAGGAAGGAAACTAGGAATCTTCAGCGGATAATAAATTGCACCCTACTTCTCCAATTCCAATTCTTCTCCTAGGCACCAAACTAGACCTGAAAAGCATTGGTATTCTTTTCTCACTTTTGAAAATCATAGCTTTCCAGCTTTTAATCACAGTCCAACTGCAAGTTTTCTTCTTGAACTTGTTGCTTAAACTACCATGATTAGTTTCTAAGATAGAAAAATGAAAATTTTACTTGAGGTCCACCCTCAGCTATGGCAGTAGGTAACCCACATTAACCCTCTCTCGAGGTCTCAGTTTGCACAGTCTGAAGAAAAAAATGCCTAAGATCTCTGTAACAGTTAGCTCTGTACATAGCTGAGAACATACTGTATATATTTGTGTTTTATTTATCCTTTCATGCAAAAAGACAACTAAGTAAACATGGCATTTACTCAAATTGTATCTCCTGAGAAAAAAAATTAGTGCAGCATGAAGAGCTACACATAGCTTGTCTGTGAGGACCTTATCAGTGTCAAAGACCTTCCTGAAGGCCAGGTAGACAATATTCAATGCTCTCCCCTTGTCTACCACAACAGTCATTTCCTCACAGAAATTTATCACATTGGTTAAGCATGACTTCCCCTTGGTGAAGCTATGCTGACTACTCCTGATGATTTTCTTGTCCTTAATGTGCCTGACTGGCCTGTAGTTGCCCAGGTCCTCCTTCTTGGCCTTTTTGAGAATAGCAGTTATGTTTGCTTTCCTCCAGCCTTCAGGTACTTCTCCCAGTCATCATGATCAATCAAAGATTATTGAGAGTGGTCTTGCAATGACATCAGCCAGCTCCCTCAGCACTCATGGGTCCATCCCATCAGGGCCCATGGACTTATGTATGTCCAGTTTGCTTAAGTACTCCATGACCTGATCCTCTTTCACTAAAAAGGATCATCCAAGCACCATCTTCCTTGCTCCACACTTTCCCTCTGGTCTTTGGGACCTGTGGCCTCTGAAGGCCAGTCTTGCTACTGAAGGCTGAGGCAAAGAAGGCTTTCAGTACCTCAGCCTTTTCCATGTCCTCTATAACCAGGCCCCTCATTGTCCTGGTTTTAGTTAGGATAGAGTTAATTTTCTTACTAGTATCTGGTATAGTGCTGTGTTTTGGATTTAGTACGTTGATAACACACTGATGGTTTAGTTGTTGCTAAGTAGTTCTTACACTAGTCAAGGACTTTTCAGCTTCCCATGCTCTGCCAGGTGCACAAGACTCTGGGAGGGGACACAACCAAGACAGCTGATCCAAACTGGCCAAAGAGTTATTCCATACCAGATGACATCATGCTCAGTGTATAAACTGTGTAGAGTTGGCCAGGGGCAGTGATTGCGGCTTGGGGACTTGCTGGGCATTGTTTGGCAGGTGGTGAGCATCTGTTGTTTTTCCTGGGTTTTGTTTCTCTCTCTCTCTCTCTCTCGTTGTTTTCCTTTTCATTACATCATCATCATCATCATTATTATTACTACTACTACTACTATATTTATTTATTTTATTTTAATTAAACTGTTCTAACCTCAGCCCATGAGCTTTCATACTTTTGCCCTTCTGATTCTCTCCCTCATCCCACCAGTGGGGGAGGATGAGGGAGTGGTTCTTTGGTGCTTGGTTGCTGACTGGGGTTAAACCACAACAGTCTTTTTTGGCACCCAACATAGGGCACAGAGGGTTTGAGATAATGACAGGTCTGACCAGAGTATGTTAAAAAAAAATTGTGAAAATCATTCATTGTATTAGTCACAATGTTGATTTATTTGCTCTTAGAGCTGTTGTGCTTGTTCTCAGGGTCCAGTTATGTAACACCTTACTTGCCATATATACCATTTGTCAACATCTATGTGCTGTTTATCACCTCTGGGAGTTGTATTAAAGTTATTGTTTTGCTGTGTTGTGTAACACTGGCTTGTGGTATGATAAAATTATTGGTCATGAGATTGTACTCAGCACTGTCGTCACCCCCATACTTCAGGAGCCATCTCTCACAAACTATTAATAATTACACTTTTTACCTCTTCTCCTTGGAGAACCAATCTATGGGAGAGACGGGGAGGGGACAATTCCCCCTGCTCCTTCACCTTTCCTTTCTCAAAAAGGCTCATTACAACAGCCCTTGAGAATTTTGAATATCCTCAGGATATTCAAACCAGCATGGTCCTATTGCTATGTCTCCTGAATGTGGTTCAGGCCTTGTTTAGGGTTAAACAAGTCTTTAAGAATACCATCTGGAGATCTTCCTACTCAACGAGTACTATGGCCACTCCAACACTGGTTGAGCAATGGGCACACATTTTCCCTAATCCTCCTTTTGTCACCTATGTACTTATGTAAGCCCTTCTTGTTGTCTTTGACATCCCTGGCCAGACTCAGTTCCATTTGGCCTTTAGTTTTCGTAACTTCATCTCTGGATTATTGGACAATGTTTCTGTATTCCTCCCAGGTTACCCATCTTTGTTTCTACCCTGTGTATGCTTCCTTTTTGTCTTTTAGTTTGGCTGGGAGCTCTTTGTTCATCCACATGGGACTCCAGGCATTTTTGCCTGACCTGTTATTCATTGGGAAGGAGCTCTCTTGAGCTTGGAGGTTGCTCTCGAATATTAACCAGCTTTCTTGAGGCCCCCCTTCCCTCCAGGGCCTTATCCCACAGGACTCTTCCAAAGTATGAAAGGCATGCTTTCAGAATGATGTAGTCTTTTCATTGCTAAAATAATTTCTATTGTCATTCTATTTCTGTATGTTACTCATTCATGTATCAATAAATATTTGACCAAGGGAAAGTTATCACAGAAGTGTTCTAACTAAGACAGGCAGAGTTTCTCTCTCTTCTTCCTGTGCTGTATCCTTCCAAGACATCATCTTTGATTGAGTTCAAGTGCCACAGAAACTAGAATCCATTGGACTCAACTGCATTGCCAAAACCATACCTTAGACTATTGTAGCAGTCACCTGTGAAATAGAGTTTGGGAGCTGTCAAAAAATAGAGCTGTTCATAAAAGACAATCCTTATTTCAGTGAGATAAATCTAGAAGTCTGAAACAATATTGAGAATTACCAAAAATAAAATTTTCCTACAAATGTTATCAAACACTTTTTTCAGGCTCAGGTGAGAAACAGTGAAAATACATTTAATCAGTGTAATTGATCACAAATTAAAGGAAAGGCTGCCAAAGTGGAGCAAGCAGCTGCAGTGAATCTGTGAGAAGAAAATGAAATGATGCCTACAGGTTACTGCATGCTTCATAAAAGTTATTTATAACACCCATTTTTCATTAAAGCCAAACAACAACAGAAAAAGATAGCCTGAACTACCCTTATAATAAATTCAGACAAAGTTGGCTGTGCCAAAAAAACAGTTTTACTGAGCACATGCACTGCATTTTTAGAGAGTGTAAGGATGTGGGATTTTAATTATTGTGCTCTATGCTTTGAGAACATTAGCAAATAAGCCACAGATTTACTATAGTTCAGTCATTTTGACAGTTATGAGGCTGCAAACAACACCTGAATACTGTTAATAATATAAGGTGAATGCTGATAATAATATAAGGCTTTATCCTTCAGAATTAGCTGGCAGAGGCAAGTAATTTAGTAAAATTTGCCAACTTCAGCTATCTAAATTTCAGCCACATAAGATTTCCTCTTATCCGAAAAAACCAGTACACTCAGCACCATAAATTATAATGAACATTCCCTCAAACTATCCAGAAGCTCAGTTATCTAAGCCACCTTGCTGTCCCCTAGTATTTTTGGGAAAATCGGGTCACATTGTAGTCTAGTTCTAGTTACATATTATTCTTCAGTATTTAAAACAGAAAAAGAAAATACAAAAGGGAAAGAAAAATACAAAAAGGAAAAGACGAGAAAGAGAAAAGTACTAGTCTCATTATAATAATTGTGTTCTTTTAATTTTAAATTAAAATTACTGAGAAAACTAGCCATTCCTTGCGACACATAGATTACTAGAACTTACCTGATCAAGTTCAACATAAATCTGTAAATTATTGTTTTATATTGCTTTTGTTGTTGTTTGTGTGTGTGTGTGTGTTTAAGATGAAAGGTTAGATCTTAAAGAGGAATTCTATATCTAAAATGTCACACAATTCCTTCGGTGACTTTTGGGGGACTGTCCCCTTGAGAGAAATCTGGGAGCTCAGGCTCTGTAACCAGTCCTTGAAAAGAGTTAAGGTCTCACTAGAGGGCAAAATATACCAGGACATTGTTAGAAGGCTGACCCAAACTCAATGAACTCTGTGTGACTTTAACTGAGAGCTTCCCTGAATGAAACACTGGAGAAACCTGGGTCTGAAATCCTGCCTCTGGCTTACCATGGTCAAAGAGTCTGTGTGACCACTATTTGATCAGGGCTGAGAAAACACTATCCTTTTTTCCAAAGGACTCTCTAACTTCACCCTTTCCAGGTCTGCCCACATCACAGGGTTGAGGTGAGTATGGATCCTTGTGGTCAGTGTGATCTCACAAGAAGCAAGGAACCCAGGCTTAGTCTTTTCTGCTGTCTATAAAGAGCTCAGATCTTGTTTCCTACTTGCCAGCAGATCACCTAAATTGCCGACCTAAAGCACAGTGTGTGCAGGGACTGTCTCAACCCCTTGGCCATGGGTAGAAAGAAACACAAGGCACTGTGGGCTCGGAAGAGAGCAGAAGGAGGAATTAACCCACTGGTACCTCTTGAATGAGGAGGCTCCCTCACCTGGAAGAGGAATTTCTAAGTTTATTCAGTTCAGAAATCTTGGTATCACACACTGAACCATTCTGAGATAGAGAGAAGAGGACCTGGATTATGGACACCAGGGCTCAGTTAAGGACGTGTTTCCACAGCATACCCAGCACATCCTGACCAAAGAGGGCAAGGGGCCTGCTGTAGACTTTTGGCTGAGACTTTTACAGTACAGCCCACTGGTATGTTGGAGCACAAAGCTGCAACATCCCAGCACAGAGATTGTGTGTCAGGCAAGCATCATTTCTCTCTGGGATTGTTCTTTCCTATGCAAGGGGTACACAGTCTTCTACTGTGAGGATAGTAGAAGCAGTGGTGTCAGCCTACAGCTGAGGTCTCAGCCTATAGGTGGTCCACAATAGCTTCTTTCCATGGAGTAGGAGAGCCTTTATCTTTCCATATACTTGTACCTTGAGAGGAGAAGGAGCAGATGTTTCTCTGCAGCAATGAGTAACAGGACTGATTCTCTGGAAGACCTTTATGCGTGATATTTCTTGGATGCTGCTTCATTATCACCTGGCCCAGCTAAAATATCTTGCTTCTTCTCATGGTAAAAATAAAGTCAGAATTCTTCCTGATTATTTTTCATAGTAAAATATATTCCAGTTAATGTGAATATACTCAGACAGGGAGGGACATTTTACTGGGACTTCTCACAAGATACCAATTTAATCTAACAGTAATGACTATTGCTTAATTGAGACAAGATTAGCATGAATTTCACCCAGTAGGGATACAGTCAGCTGGTGCTGAAGGATTGCATGGTGCTCAATTAAATGTTTAATCAATGCAAATTTCCTAGCTTATGTCAATTAATAAAAAGTAAGTATTTTAATAATAAAGTAATAGCCAGCAAAGTATAGCATTTATGATCCAAAGTATTCCAAAGTGCTGAATGAATATTGTATTACTTTTAAGGTAGAAGTTACCACCACAAATTATAGGAAGAGAAATACAGGTCAAATAAAAATAAGAAGCTGTTAATATACACTGCAGTGATGACAGTGTGAGGATGGAAATACACAAATGTTTTGTTTATTAGATACAGAATCATCTGGTTCTGAATTCTGAAGCCCTCCACACAGTACGAGCTCTGCAATGGAACGGGGTTGAGAACAGTGATGATAGAATCATAGAATGGTTTTGGTTGGAAGGGACCTATAGAGGTCATCTAGTTCAACCCCCTCTCCAATGAACAGGGACATCTTGAACTAGATCAGGTTGCTCAGAGCCCCGTCCAACCTGACCTTGAGTGTTTCCAGGGATGGGGTCATCTACGACCTTTCTGGGCAACCTGTGCTCACCATCCTCATTGTAAAAAATGTCTTCCTTATATCTAGTCTAAATCTCCCCTCTTTCAGTTTAAAACCATTACCCCTTGTCCTATTGCAACAGGCCCTACTAAAAAGTCTGTCTCCATCTTTCTTATAAGCCCCCTTTAAGTACTGAAAGACTGCAATAAGGTCTCCCTGTAGCCTTCTCTTCTCCAGGCTGAACAACCCCAACTCTCTCAGCATTTCTTCATAGGAGAAGAAGAGCCGAAGACTTCACAGACTCATTGTGCACTCAAAAAAGATCAACAGGAAAAAGAAGCTATAAGGTAAATATTCTTCTAGATTTTACTGCCTTTAAAAGTTGTCTTATTATACAAGAGCTACTCAGAGTCAGCTGTGCTCATATTTAGGGAAATGAAGCCAAGCCTATATCCATAATGCCTCCTTTTCTTGGATCTGGGTACAGACCCAGACTGGAGCTCCTTAGCAGAACACATGAACAGCAGTTTTGCTACTCCAGAAAGAACAGTTCAGGTCCCTCCTGCCACCAGAAATGGAGATGTAGAAGGGAGGGCAGAAATGAGAAAGACTGAAGGAAGAAATAAGAGTGTTCAGGAAAATGTGGCTTGCTGCTTCTGCTACTTTAGCCGTGACCAGCCTGACCTTACAGGACTTCAGTAAAAAAAAGAACCACAGTCAACACAAACACAGCTCTTAGGTTGTTCCGCTATTCAGCTTTTCCATGCAGTAATTTTATTTTTGTTATGCCTAAAGCAAATTTAGTCTAGGCAGGTGACAAAACCAGAGACGTTGAGAAATGGGGTTTATTCCTCTTCAGCATCAGTTCAGGGTGGCCCGACGCTGTCTTCAAAGATAGTATGTACATTTTCTCTGGGTGATAATTTTGTTAGCTTTCAGTTAATGAGAATCACACTATACATTGCACCTTTCATAATACAGTTGTATGACAGGACATAATCAGTGATTTCTGTGATGAAGACCTCTGATACTAAACATTTACCCCAAATATCAAGTAGTTATAACAATATATCATAATAAGTATCTTCAAGGTATTCAAAAAGAACATTTCAGCTGAAGAACTGCAACTAGTACATAATGAATCAGTGTCATCTATAATGACATATGTAGGCTGGCAAACATAAATATAGCCAAACAAGTTCTTTTATTCCTACCCTTTCTTGTAAATGCTTCTATGTAATTCTTTCACAGCAGGTAGTGAGATCAATCTTTTATTTCATAGATTGCTAGCTCTTCTATTTAAGTTGTGATTATTTTAACAAGATTGATTGATTGTGAGGAAATGTTAGCACTACTTACTGGAGAAATCTTTTAAACCCCTTTTAGTGCTGCAAAAATCAGCTCGTGTAATGGTTTTATTAGTCATTTCTGTGAAATCAAATACCTTCTACTATGGAACAACAATGCCCTTTAAAGACTAAGAAATACTTAAATACTTTCAGTTTTCATTATTGCAGTGAATTTTTCCACAGATTTAATTCAGTACTGTTTTAAATGCATTTTACTAAATTGTTTTATCGTGAAGTTATTGATTTGCATAACAGTCTTAAAGCTTGTTCCTCAGCCTTTTGCAAGGAAAAAAACCTCAACAACTTTTTGTCTTTGAGAAAAGACAGACTTGGAACTATGAAAAGATTATGACCCTATAGCATCGGTTACATGTCATATTAAAATTCTATTCAAATCTCTTTAATGTATGTTACTGTATGGTGCTCATCACCATAGTTTCTGAGAAAAGTGTTAAATAAAGTGACAAACATCTCCAATGTATTTGTTCTCTTACAGTCTTCTTGTGAAGAAGAATTATATGCAGTGAAACACTTGTTTTAGAGTTTTTAAATCTTGTAAACACCCATACCTTACTAGTTGCTTATTATATACAGTGAGGTTAGAAAGGTGTATAAAGTAGGAGGTATGCAACAGTGGCCCAGAGCTTCTGGAGCTGTTCTCACCATTGTCCTGAGATGGACACTGAAAACACTCTCAGAACATGCAAGCTGTATATTTTTATTATGGAAAACTGCTTTGTTTTAGAAAATCACAACTGCAATGAGTCTTTTGAACAGAGCATTTCTTAATCCTTTAGTTAATTCTGTCTACTACTTTGAGCTCCTAGTAAGCCTCCCAAAAAGGAAGGAGATTTGGAATTAATATGATACTAAACAGAGAGAGGGGTAGAGAGAGAGGATAAGAAGACTTCTCTGATATAATAGCCATTGTTGCTAAGGAGGTATACTATAGTGTTTGGTACACATTGGGGTTTCCTAAAAATCGACAGCTTTGTGGCAAGATGACTATACTGCTGCAGTCAGGTTGAAAGGTGACAAAAGCATGAAAAACTGAGACCAGATCATTGCCAGCTATGATGGGCCAGATTCTTCTAGATAGCCAGAGATGACAGGAAGCATTACTCACAGACACTGTGATGTCAGTGAAGACTCCAGTTTTACTTCTCTGTTAGAAAACCAGATTGTTTAGTTGAGAATGTGCACTTTCAACCAAAGAATACTGCACCAGAGGTAAAACCTTAAATTGTTTTCTTTTCCCTACTAATGGAATATTTGTCTTGCTCGGATTTGAGTTCTGAAAATCTGTGTTACATCTTTGAACTGCTTACTACCTGTCTGCAGTGTTATAAATGCATAGAGTGTAGGGTAAGAAGAAATTGTCTAGTACTTCTGAGTCTAGATGCTAGTTCCAAGCACAGGCAAACCAGGGAATTGACTATGGAGGCTACTGCTGGGAGTAGTAGCATTGCTGAGGATCTTTCAAGGTTCTCATGACTACGTTGCCTTTGTCAGAGAAAATGGATATCGACTGAAGGAGTGATGTGTGCCTGAATATGTAGCTCCATCATGTAACTTCGCAGCTTGACTTTTGCAGCTGCTGCCTCTAAGGGAAGAGGCAACAGGTGAGACAGTAACTACTACCCTGTCCTGGAAAGGTAACATGGATGCTATATATGATTAGGAAGGGAATTGACCTTGATGGCATATGAGAAGAAGGGTTCAGATAACTGAGAGTAGGTTTACTGTTCCTTCTCCCTTCAAAGGAGATTTGAAACCTTTTAGGTTATTCCTCTGGATCTCTGTCATCTCTCTCACATACAATAATATTATAGTATAAACAGCAGTATTAGCTATTAGAGAATCCAGAAGGAAGAAAGCCTTCAGTTGACTCTTTAGCAGATGTTACTCAGCAGTGTCATTACACTGGTCTCCATCTTCTAGTATGCTATGTCTAATGCATTTGTTTCAGTTAGACAAGATCGGAGTTCATCATTGCTTATGTGCTGTCTTAGCTCATTTGGCATGGTCAATGTCAGCTTACATGTAATGTATCCCAAGCAACCTTTTTTAATTTTGGCCAGACATGGCATGGTTCTGACAAGGGTCATGTCCCTGACAGTCTACTAAAATATGTAGTATGCAGTGGAATAAACAAACTAACATGCCATCTGTTGCAGCTGATCACCAAACTTCAAAATAAACTCACCTTTTCTGGCTAGATGTTTTTCATCTCTGCATGTGACCAAAGTCCCACTATCACTCTCTCATTCTCATGCTTATTTTTCTGTATAAAGAAGCACAAGCCTTTTGTGACACAGCTTCTTGATACTACCTCGATTTCTACCCAGTCAGCTGGATTTACTGAATACATTTGAACAAACTAAGATTGTATACTTAAGCAGCCTCCACTGAATTTCTAGTTTACATATTGTGATGAAAAATTAAGGGCTTATCTTTTGTCCTCCAGTATCCAGGATAAGGTAAGTTAAATGTTTGAATTGTGCTATGATTACCTCAAACAGTTTGTTTTTCACATGTTTACTTTTGAAGTGTTTATTGAGTGAAATAGCCTCACTTGTTTTTTAGTTTGGTTTTGTTCAGGTTTTGTTCCAGACAAAAAAGTTTTGTTTGTTTTTTTTTTTTTTTTCTCTTGGTATCTGAAAACATTGAAGTTTATGGTTTGAGGTTACCTCTATACCAGGGACAGAATAGACTTTTCTAGGGTGTTCTTGCCATCCAAACTGTGCTTCAGCAGAATTCTACAACAACAAATAACTCTTTCTAGTGACCTTTCACTTGCCAATCCAGGCCATCAGGTCTGCACAGCATTCAGAATTCACCTGTCTCGTGCAAAACTCTTTGACAACTATAGAAGGGGGACAGCTGCCCCTGCTCCCAGGCTCCACTTCTAAGTTGTAAGCACAACTATGCTGTTTGCTGATGTCATTGCCCTCAGCAAACCAAGAAAGACCCATCAGCAAGGAGCCTATCCTAGGCTAAATCTCTTACTTTTGCCAAGAGAATACATGAAGTAGGCAGTAAGGCAAGAGTTGGGTCTTGGGACTCGTCTTCCACAGCACAGGGTATCCAAATTTTCCAGAATGGACGGTTGCCTTCAACCTTTCTCATGCCTATAATGGCCTGAGACATAATTTAGGGCAGTGTCTTCACAATATACAGTATGTAATACAATAGGCCCCTCACTATGTTGGTAACCCACCAACAGATTCCCTCCAGTTTCTTCTTATCCCTCTTCAACTGGAGATTGGGGGACCTGAAACCAGACACAATATTCCAAATGTAGCCTTACTAGTGCTGACTACAGAGGGATGATACATTTGCTTACCACCTCTTTTGTAATATAGATTAGTAGCACAGTGTTCTTCATTTGAAAGGAGTGTGATATTGGCTCATATTTTACCTGGCATTCACCATAGACCCCAGTCCTTTTCAGCAGAACTGCTACCGAGCAGTCTCTCCTCAGCCTCCTTTAGAGTGTAAGGTTATCCCACCCGAGAGGCAGAGCTCTGCCCTTCTCCTCATTGAAATTCATCAGTTCTCTGTTGGCTGAATCTTCAAGATTATCGGTCTCACTCTGAACAGAAGCTCTACCACTCCTTGTGTCAGTCACTCACACTTCCTTAGTCTGCTTCACAAATTCACTGAGGATGCATGCCATGCCCTCATCCACGTTGCTTATGAAGATGATGAAAATTACAGGTCCCGGTATTGATGCCTAAGATACTCTTTTGTTAGCTGCCAGCTGGATCTTACATCATTGATCACTACCCTTTAAGCTCAGTGGTCTAGCAAAATTCCACTCCATCAAACAGTCCGTACTTCCTTAACTTCCAAATGAGAAAGCTGTGGGACAAAGTGTTAAAAATCTTTATTAATATTTCACAGAGTATTGTGTAACAACCTCTCCGGCTGCAACCTAATCTAACCTACACTTGGTTCAGCACAAAGTTTTGGAATGTGGAGAGACCAGTACATACTCTTAAAAACCAATAGTTGGGCAAAAAAGTTAGGCATTGCTCACTTCTTTCCAAGAAGCTGGGTATGATCCTCTGAATCATTGATTGATTGACCCCCCCCATCATTGATTACTAAAAAAACAGCGTCCACCACGGTGAGAGCTGCAATGCAGGCATTGCAGTTTCATGGAATAACAGAATAATTGAGCTTGGAGGGCACCTCTAGAGATCATCTAGTCTAGCCTGAGTGCTCAAAGCAGGGTCATTTAGAACAAATTGCTCAGGGCTTTGTCCAGCTGGGTTTTGAATATCTCCAAGGATGGAGACTGCACATCCTCCAGTATTCAACCATTTCCACAGTAAAAAAAAATTTTTTTGTTATCTTTAAATGGAACTTCTTGTATTTCAATTTGTGCTAATTGCCTGTTGTGCTTTCACTGGGCAGTGGTGAGAAGAGCCTGGCTGCACCGTCTTTACTCCTGCCCTCAGCAGTTATCTATATACATTTATAAGACCCACCTGAGCCTTCTCTTCTCCAGGCTGAACCACCCTAGCTTTCTCTCAGCCTCTCCTCATATGAAAGATGCTCAAAAACCTTAGTGATTTTCATGGCTTTCCAATGGGGCCACACTCCAGTGAGTCCATGTCGCTCTTGTACTGATGAGCACAGAACTGGACCCAGCACTCCAGGTTTGTCTCACCAGTACTGAACAGAAAGGAAGGATCCCCACCTTTGATGTGCTGTAACAGTCCTCTTAACGCAGCCAGGAAGCTGTTGGACTTACTTGCCACAAGATCACATTGCTGGCTCATGGGCAAATTTTTGTCCATCAAGGCCTCCAGTTCCTTTTCAGCCAAGAGGAGAACAGGGAGCTAAAGATTTAATTCATCAAGGTAAATAAGGCAGTAATATTTTCAGAAGATGCTTCCTTTTGCATCTTTTTATTTTTGAGTGGTGACATCATATGAAACACTTCATTACCTTCAATTACATAGGCTACACTGACTGAGTACATTCCCTCTGTTTATTCCAAAACTCTGTACAGACCATCTGAAAACCTCTTTTTAATAGCAGACTTCCTCCCATCCCACCCTTACAAGGAAGAGCACTGGGTCTCTTTTGTTGTGTCTGCAAAATGTATTTGCTTGTTCACATGTATCATGTCCTACCATGACAGTACTATATGAAGGAGCCACAATACTGCTTTCTTCCCTCACTTTTAGCAAATAATCCTTCTCTCCCCTTGGAAACTGTGTCCACTTCCCTCTGGCCTCAGTCAAGCACTAAGTTATGAAATAGCTGCAGTCCACCAGAGGCACTGTGAAGTCACTTCACATGGATGCAGGCATGCTTTGCTTTGCCTCCAAAGCATGAGATCCCTTTTAAGATAACACGTCTGGTCTGGTGGAGTTCTCATTTCAGAGGGCTTGACACCTCCTCAAAATCTAAGGAACTGTTGCCTACATGGGTTCATAGCTGCAGCCTCAGTGCAAATAAAGTACCAAAATGTCCCAGAAATCCATAGAAAATATATCACCCCAGATTGTGTCCTGGAGTCTGTAGAAGAGACCACACTCTCCTCCTGAAGACATCCAAGCCTCCTCGTGGACAGCCTCCATGTGCAGTGTAGCTGCAGGCAAAATGGAATCTGAATCTGCTTGGAGACAGAGAGTGCTACACACTGTTGGTCAAAATTGATGTCCTCTCCTCAGCCCAAAGATAAATTTTTAGTTTCTTATGGGGATGTTTACACTGTATTAATTTCCTTGCAAACTCAAATCTTGTCCCAGGATGACTGCATGTAAAATAGCTTTGGGCAGAAAAGCAGCTACTGTCACAGAATTTACTCCAAGTCTAGGAGAAATAACAAGACTCTGAGGTCATCTTAAGTATTGGCAGTAAACTGTAGGCTAGAATCAGCAGAAAGGAAGGGGAAGAGGAAGGGAAGGTCAGTAAGTTCAGTAAAAAATTTTAAATCATCTTGCTGAAGATTGACTACCTGTAACTGCGTAGCTCCATGTTTGATCTTTAATTCCTTAGTGTACAGTTAAGAAACGTGTGTTGAAATTTAGGTGTAGCATTTCATTTTTTTCTTCTTTCATGATTCAGAATGAAAAAATCACAAAGGCTTTGCTAAGGGATGTTACAAACAGCCATGTTCTCCAGCAGTGCCAGCCCAGGACCCTCCTGCCCATCTGCTGGAGCCCAGCCCAGTGCCTGGAGACCCAGGGTCAGGCTGAAGGATGCAGGTGTCACTTTCTCATTTGTAGGTTCAGCCAGTAGTGAAGCTGAGCACATATCCCAGACACACCTACAGGGAGTGGGAGGGGACACAGACACAGAGAGGACACAGACATGGCTGATCACATAAGCAGCCACAGACAAGGCGCTGCCTCCAGCAGCACCCACATTGAGGACTCACACCAGACACAGGCACAGCCAGCCACGTCCCCTCCTCCTCTTGGGCTGGCAGAGGCAGAAGGTCACTGGTGCAGCACACACACCACACTCTCCAGGTTCACAAGCACATGTACATTCACAGATACCCCGAGCACCAGCACAGCCCCTCTGCCTGCCCGACACCCCTGCCTGAATCCTGGCCCCCCTTACCTGCACCACAGGTCCCTGACTCACCGGCTGGTCCAGCTGGGTGCTCGCTGCACACATGCAGCACTCACACACTTGTCCCACAGGTACCCCACACTCATGGGTCCCCCCAGATACCAGTATAGACTCTCCACCTGCCTGATACCCCTGCCAGGACCTGGGGCTGGTCCAGCTTGGAGTTTTCCAATGAATCCACATGCACACACCACGCACACCTGTTCTGGGGAAGATACAGATGCTTGCACCCATCGGCTGACACCCAGCACATGGACTGTGACCTGCAGTCCCACTCCAGCCACTGGCACTGAGCCCCTCACTCACCTCACCCATGCCTGTCTGCCCCCAGTAGCTGGCACTGGGCCCTTGCAGTACTGACACACACGGGATGGAGAGCGAGATTACGCAGAGATTGTTAAGAAAGGATTTAATAAGGCAGGACAGACTGGGGTGATCAGGAGCAGGGTTCAACCAGACAAGCATACTGATCAGCCCCATTTTACGTGCACTCAGCCCCTTTTATGCCCCTTTCTGTCTACCTCTTTGTTCTTCTTTGCTCCCCTTTCTTCTGGACATTTCCTCATCAGTTGGCATAGCCCCACTGACCCCCTTCCAATGTTCTGGACCCTCAGACTTGCATTGTTATCAGTTGCAAAGTCCCGGCTTGCCTGCAGTTTCTTGATAGCCCATCAATTAGTGTGACTGACCAGGTTTGTTTCTGGTTATGTTCTTTGTTAATGCAGATTGATCATGTTTTATGTCTGTATTTGTTTCCCTTCCCTTCCTCATCTTCCCAGCTGAGAAAATAAACATCCTCAGACTCCACATATCTTTACCAATTAGTGCGACTGTCCAGGTTTGTTCTTATCAAGACCTTCCTTATCACATGTTGGTCAGGTTTGTCTCTGTGTGATCTGGTTTATGGCTTCTTTGATCAGACATCATTAAAGGAGCAGACATTCTCCTTCAACATACCCTTACAGGCTTCTATCTATAGTTCCTGGATGAAGAAGGCACCTGTAGGAGATGATTAATTTATTCCTCAAGTAGAAGTCTCAGGGACTAATTGCTAGACTTTGGGGGGTGCATTTCTTTTTCTATTGCCTTTTGAAAGGATGGAGATGACTGGATCAACTGCAACATCTAAAGCAAATCCCTTTCCCAATAAAGGAAGGTTAATTGGGAAAAGCTATTGAAAGTGGCAAATTACAAGGAAAGTGAATAAATGGAGAATAATTATAGTTTCCTATTTATTGGTGCAGAGGTTTTTTTCATATATTATCTTTGGATATAAAAACAAGTAAAAAGCAAGATATTTGTAAAATACTGAAATCCCTGTCACATTGAATCTTAGTAACTCCTTGTCATATACTGGGAAAAAAGTTCAATTTCCATGTTTTTGTGAATTTTGTTGCAAAATGTTATTGTATTTTTATTGACCGAATGATTGTATTTGATTATTTTATTAGTATGCTGTCTGGCTTATTGCATCAAGACATATTTTTGTTTTCATAGTTTCAGATGTTATGGCTATTTCTTTGATTGCTTAACTCAGAGGAATAAAATAATAAAATTCATAACTTGAATTATTTTTGTTGATGGAGATTTATGTACCATAGAAACTAAAGGTTATCTGGAGATTTTCATTCTTGTTTTTATCATGCTTGCCTTTGCTCTGGACCTGTGCTGGTGCTCTGGGGTGTCTAATGAAGTACAAACATAGAGTGTTCTTCAATGTTAGTATCTTGCAAATGATATTAAAGCACTTAAACCCAACACCAAAAATCCACATAGAATTAAGTTGTAATTAATAGTTATAGCAAATAAAAATATCAGCTCCTGATGAAAGCACTTTCAGTATGTATACGGGGAATGTGCAAAATCCTCGTATTAATGTTGGTGAGTGAGCCATCATGGTTCAGTTAAAAAATGCATCCAAAGATAGATGTAGAACCACTCAGAGAAATTCTATGACCTGTTTTATATTCAGAAAGCTCAAGCAAATTATAATGGCACTTTTTGAACTTAAAAACAAAATGGAGATGCCCAGCACGTAGTAAGCTTGAAATCTCCTAACAGGTATTCTCCAGAGATCTTATGTATTTCCTGATTTGTCTCATCATATTTCTTGTCAGAACATTTTACAAATGTGCTTTAAGTCTTCAATCTGTAGCTAATGTTTTACTGTATTTTTATTGCTAGGCAAGAAAAGAGAGACTTGATATTGGAGCAGAACTTCATTTCAGGTAAATTGGCACATCTTTATTGACTTTATTGAGTTTAATGTACACAACTGCAGTGTGACTTAAATAAATTTCCACCAGTTTTTGCTGGGTTTAGCTCTGACTTTCTTCTGTTACTCAGCTTGCCTTTCTTTCCCTAATGTTTATCTGAGTCATTAGTATAGGTACAGTTGTGTCACAAATCATAACGTGATTGGATTTCTTGCTATTTGGGATGACATCAGATAGACCCTACAGCCAGTGTAGCTGCAGACTAAATACAACAAAAATGTTGGTTGTCTGAAGTGGCATAT
The DNA here is from genome assembly GCA_031468815.1 of Morus bassanus. NCBI lineage: Eukaryota > Metazoa > Chordata > Aves > Suliformes > Sulidae > Morus > Morus bassanus. Next base: position 39,007,139 of record CM062568.1, on the reverse strand, counting down.
TGTGGATATTAGACCTCTAGCTATCCAATGAGAAACTCCTAAAAGATAAAATTTGACTCTGTCCTTTCCCTGTTTTATTTTATAGATGTTCAGGGATGATGTACAAGTTCAGGCTATGTGACTACAGCTCAGTGTGTGTCGCTGTTTTATCTCAGACTCACCTTTCACACTCTTTGGTGGTGGCTGCCTGAGAAAAGAAAAATCATCACAGAACTACCACATGACTATCAATATAAACAATAACATGGATTTTACCATGAATTTTGGTAATTTTGTTTTATAATATTAGCACTGGATTCTATATGGTGCAAGTATGCAAAAACCTGGACATAGGTATGTGTGTATGCTCTTCAATATTACAACGACAAAGTCAAAGTGGGAAATCTCACCTTCTCCAATGAATCAGATGAGAAAGAAGCCATGTCTGAGGTCATAGTCTTTCTGTTTTACTGCTGCAAATATCTGCACTGAGGGATTTTGTTAATGATACAATCTTCATGTCTTTTGTGTAATGGACTATGGCAACGCACTAAAATTTAGAAACCAAACACAGAAAAGGGATCAAAAAGAATATATTTCTTTTTTTTCCACTTCCAGTGATGTTTGCTGCTAGTGAGGCTACAAAAAACAATCGATCATATATTTAGGACTTTAAAAGAAGTATTTAAGATAACTCTAGTGGCAATCAGGAGTGTATTTTGATCTCTAATGGCTTAATGTACAATCAGCTAGATGTATTATAGATTTCATCATGCCTCTCCAAAGGCATTTACATTTTACAGAGGATATTCCGCTGTATCTGAGCTACTGTTTTGCTCTGATACTCTCATTCTTATAGCCAACCGGCAAAGTTCAGTCCACTCTGAAGTGTAAATTATGAACGGTTGCTTACCTGGCACAGATGGAATCCATTTCTGCTCAAAATCAATTTGCAGCAGTACAGAAGGAAAGTAATTTTTACGTAGAATGAAGAGCTGGTTCAGTCATTTACATTTAGATCAAGACTAGCGAACTTTGAAAGTGACCATTGTCATGGTTTTAGCTGGGATAGTTGATTTTCTTCACTGTAGCTAGCATAGTGCTGTGTTTTAGACTTGGTATGTAAATAATGTTGATAACACCCTGGTGTTTTTGTTGTTGCTGGGTAGTGTTTACACTAGTCAAGGATTTTCTAGCTTGCCATGCTCTGCCAGGTGCACAAGAAGCCGGGAGGGGAGGGGATACAACCAGGAGAGCTGATTCGAATTGGCCAAAGGGTATTCCATATCATGTGACGTCATGCCCAGTATATTAACTGGGGGAAGTTGGCTGGGGGAGGCAGCGATCGCAGCTCGGGGACCGGCAGCGTCGGTCAGCGGGTGGTGAGCGGTTGCAGCACTTGTTGTTTAGTTTTAGTTTTGGTTTTTTTTTTCCCTCTTCTTCCAGTGTTTCATCTCTCTCTCGCTCATTATTTTCCTTTTCATTATATTAGTATTATTGCTGTTTTATTCTAATTATTAAACTGTTCTTGTCTCAACCCATGAGTTTTCTTACTTTGGCCCTTCCGATTCTCTCCCCAATCCCAGAAGGGTGGGGGAGTGAGCGAGCGGCTGTGTGGTGCTTAGTTGCTGACCGGGGCTAAACCACAACAGCCATATATTTTGTTACTAAGTCTTATAACAAATAATACTTTCATTTGTTTATTAACAATTATTACAGGTATATAGATATAAATATTAAAATGCACACAAATACAAACATGAATGGCACAATACTTCATGATATATATGTGGTTTTTTGCATATATGTACCTAGATATCTATAAACTATATATATAGGAGTTGTACCAAAACAGATAGTGTTTTGGCCATAGACAAAAAGGGAGTTCTTTCAAAGTGCTAACATCAAGATGGAATATTTTAAGCCAGGAACAGTAGTCCTCTGAAGATAAACCTCTAAATTAACAATGAAGGCACCTGCCGTCTGCTTCAGTGTATGCAAATAGTGTCCAGAATTTTGAATTTCTGGCAAGGTACCAGTTTTAAAAGTTTGGGATCTCTGCTGAAAACAGCAGTGAACACCAGGGAATAAGAACAGCTATTCATGTATTTCCTCCAGTGTACATGGGTGCAACTGAGAGTGTATGGGTTGCCAGTCTAATAATATAGGTAACTCATGTCCAAATCAAAGCGAAATTATCAGCCAGCCTGCCTTGCAAGACACCACAGAACAATTGGTATTCAGCTAGCCTTCGGACAGCAAAAGTTAAACACGAAGACTTATCTCAGTCTTCCAGGCTCATATATCCTCTATAAACTGATTTGCCTAGTGATAGCTGTAATTAAATAGCTGAAATTCCCGTATCACAGATGCTCTACATAATATGGTTAAATTATTGTTGAGCCTTTTCGTTCATAAGTACTCACAATAACACAGTTACATTTCCAGTGTTCAGGTCTTCATATTCTGCCCATTCTGAATACTGTGAAATGAGGAATTACCAAAACTGGACACGTGACTGTTTCTGCAGTGGAATCGCTGAGATTTAATACATCCATAGCTTCTACATTCGTAAGATCTAATTTAGGATATCGGAAAAGCTGTGAACGTAAATCTATAACTGACCTAGAATTTGCAAAATAGGCTGCTTCCAAACCATAGCATAACATCTCAGAAAACACTTCAAAATAGCCTGATATATGTCCCCAAAACCGTATTTTTGTTTAATATATATAAGTTAATGTTCAGCTCTACTAAGAATTAATAGAAAATTAAAACATGAAGAAGTAAAAAAGTAAAAGTAAAACTAAGTAAGTAAGTAAAAAAATTAAGAATTTTTTTCTGGTCCCTGATCTAGGAATGCTGCTGTAAGGTTTTGCTCTTCACTGCTCTTATTAAAAAAGCAACTGTCAAGGAAGAAGGAAATACATATTGTGCTCCAACCTACTGGTTTTCTTTCCACTAGATCACATTAATGTTGAAGAGAGGTCACAATGCAGAGAATAAAAAAAAAATTTAAAAGGCCAAAATATTAAGTAACCATTGGGCAAAATATTTCATTTTCTCAGCTGAAGGAAATTCAAATCAAAGCAACAAATTTCGAGATGAAGGCATATTTCAGAAAATTGTATCCAAAAATTCAGACAAAGGGGACCTCGGTAGCTACAGAAGAAACAATCTATCAATCTTGCATTACTCTCACTGACATAGAAATAACGTGAGATGCTATTAAATACCTATAGTTCTTATTAGTATGTTCAGAAAGGTTTGTAACACAGGAAAAACAATCTGTCGGGATTTTTCTTTTAATCAAGCTAATAGCAAAACAGGTGAGCTATAGTTAAGTTTAATGCAACTTTAAACCACAGTTACTAAAGCCACAAAGAGCTTGTGGTGGGCACAGCTATATCTAGTGGCTGAACCTAATTGATTTAAATATTAGAATTAAATATTTACTGTTGCTGCATGTCCTCATGATTTAATTCACGTGAGTGATCATGATCAGGAAAGACTTCAGTGAAAACTCTTCCTTAAACTCATTTAAATAACTGGATGTATTTCCATTAACATTTTTTGGCTTTGGTTGGCTTTGTATCCACCTGTAAACATTTGAGACCTTTCAATAGCCAGCACGAGTGCTAACATTTCAGAAGACCTTCCTCACCTTTAAAAAGAAAACCTGGTTCTGTTGCCTCTGAAGTTAATAAGACATTCCAAATACTTTTCAAACAATGCAGTGAATCCAAAAAAGCCATGAATTTTATTCTTGTTGGCTAAAAATAAAGATAGCCACTGCAGTTCCCAAAAATACTTCTCAAATCATGTTACTGACTCTGACTGGGCAAGAGGAGAATACAGACAAAAAGGCAACACTGGCTTCTCTTAAAAATGTAGGCTAAAATATTGCTGATACAGACTCCTTATCTAAAATGGATGCTTTTAGGGAAAATTAGATGCTATATTTTATGCTTAAAAGCATTATGCAGTCTCTAAATTTTTATTTCACTTGCCTCTTAAGCACCATTAAAAACATACTGCAAAATATCCTCCTCTTGAGTTGATAGTGTGAAACCTTCAAATAGCACTGGTTAATTAACACCGACAGTTGTTACTTTCCTCCATCATTTATTGATTTAAATGGTTTCCATGAATTTTTGCACATGTATTGGGTGCAGGTGCCCAGGTGTTGATGGGGGGCAGTCCCTGTGAGGATTGGCTGGGTCTGCCCCGTGCCAGACACAGATGGTTCCAGCTGCCTCCAGCTCACCCACCGCAGGGCACGGCTGAGCCCCTTGGCCAAGGTGGTGGTGCCTTGGGGAAAATGTATTTAAGAAAGGGTAAAAAACACTGCCTGACAGTGAGGGGAAAAAAGTGTGAGAAACAGTCCTGCTGACACCAAGGTCAGGGAAGGAGGAGGCGGAGGTTCTCCAGGTACCCCTGGAGCAGAGATTCCTCTGCAGCTTGTAGGAGAGAATGGTGGAGCAGCTATTTCCCAGCAGCCCATAGAGAGGACCATGTTGGAGCAGATATCCATGCTGCAGCCTGTGGAGAACCCCACACCAGGGCAGGTGGATGTGCCCTGAAGGAAGCTGCAGCCTGTGGAAAGCTCCCACAAGAGCAGGGGAGAAGTGTGAAGAGGAAGGAGTGGCAGAGAGGTGCTGTTGTGCACTGACCACACGCACCCCCATTCACCATCCCTCTGCACTGCTCAGGGGGGTCGCTGTCAGGTGAGGGATTTGGGAATGAAGGAGTGAAGGAGATCCTTGGAAAAAGATGTGGAGATAAGGGGATGTTGTTTTAATCTTTGTTTTTCACCATCCAAATCTATTTTAACTGGCAATAAATTAAGTTCATTTTCCCCAAGTCCAGTCTGGTTTGCTCATGAAAGTAATTGGTAAGTGATCCCTCTGTCTTCAGCTTGACCCACAATATTTTAATATTATTTTCTCCACCCTGTCCTGTTGAGGAGGGGGAAAAAGAGAATGGCTAGGGTCTGGCAGCCAGCCAAGGTCAATCCACCAGAGCATACAAAAGCATTTAACATTTCAAGTTTGAAAACTACAGAAATCATAAAATTTCACATAATCAAGTTAAAAAAGAAAGGTCTTTCAAGCTATGCAAATGAAACTATCAAAACCTCCATCTTCATGACATTTTATTATTGTCTTCTAGAGTGACAGCAATATGGAAAATGAGAACTAGCAGTCAAATTTATTGGAAAAAATCACTAAAAATCAAGTTAGCCAATCAAAAAATCTAGGTCTTCAATCAGAAAATCACTGCAAATTATTGTGTAAAATTATATTTGTTCTATGCTTCAGAAAAGAAAGGCTGAATTGTGCAAGTGTTGATTAGAATTTGTTATATAAATATAGAAATATATAAATCTTTATATATATATATTAAAGATATATATATATAACTTTTTGTTCTAACTAACAAAATTTTTGCCTCAGTCTTCACTGGTAACCTCTCTCCTCACCCCTCCCAAGTCGATGGACCACAAGATGGTTACCAGGAGGGTAAAGACCCTCCCACAGTAAAGGAAGATCAGGATCGTGACCACCTGAGGAACCTGAACGTACACAAGTCTATGGGACCTGATGAGATGCATCTGAGTCATGAGGCAACTGGCTGATGTAGTTGTCAAGCCACTCTCCATGATATTTGAAAAGCCATGGCAGGCAGGTGAAGTCCCCACTGACTGGAAAAGGGGTAATATTGTGCCCATCTTTTTAAAGGGTAGAAAGGAGGACCCGGGGAACTACCGACTTGTCAGCCTCACCTCTGTGCCGGCGAAGATCGTGGAACAGATCCTCCTAGAAGCTATGCTAAAGCACATGGAGGACAGGGAGGTGATTCAAGGCAGCCAGAATGGCTTCACCAAGGGCAAGTCTTGCCTGACCAACCTAGTGGCTTTCTATGATGGAGTGACTACATCAATGGACAGGGGAAATGCAACAGATGTCATCTATCTGGACTTCTGTAAGGACTTTGACATGGTCCCCCACAACATTCTTCTCTCTAAACCAGGGACATGTGGATTTGATGGGTGGACTGTTTGGTGGATAAGGAATTGGTTGGATAGTCACATCCAGAGGGTAGTGGTCAACGGCTCAATGTCCAGATGGAGAGCGATGACAACTGGTGTCCCTCAGGGGTCCATATTGGGATCAGTGTTATTTAACATTTTCATCAATGACTTAGACAGTGGGATTGTGTCCACCCTCAACAAGTTTGCAGATGACACCAAGGTGAGCGGTGCAGTTGACACACCATAAGGACAGGATGTCATCCAAAGAGACCTGGACAAGCTGGAGAGGTGGGCCTGTGAGAACTTCTTGAGGTTCAACAAGGCCAAGTGAAAGGTCCTGCACCTGGGTCAGGGCAACCCCCGATATCAATACAGACTGGGGGGATGAAGGGATTGAGAGCAGCCCTGGGGAGAAGGACTTGGGGGTACTGGTGGATGAAAAGCTGGATATGAGCCAACAATGTGCACTTGCAGCCCAGAAGGCCAACCATATCCTGGGCTGCATCAAAAGAAGCATGGCTAGCAGGTTGAGGGAGGTGATTCTGCCCCCTACTCTGCTCTGGTGAGACCCCACTTAGAGTACTGCATCAAGCTCTGGAGCCCTCAGCACAGGAAGGACATGGAACTGTTGGAGTGGGTCCAGAGGAGGGCCACAAAGACAATCAGAGGGCTGGAACGCTTCTCCTGTGAAAAAAGGCTGAGAGAGTTGGGGTTGTTCATCCTGGAGAAGAGAAGGCTGCGGGGAGACCTTATTGCGGCCTTTCAGTACTTAAAGGGGCACTATAGGAAGAATGGAGACAATCTCTTTAGCAAGGTCTGTTGTGACAAGACAAAGGGTAATGGTTTTAAACTAAAGGAGGATAGATTTAGACTGGATATAAGGAAGAAATTCTTTAAAATGAGGGTGGTGAAACACTGGCACAGGTTGCCCAGAGAGGTAGTGGAGGCCCCATCCCTGGAAACATTCAACGTCAGGTTGGTCAGGGCTCTGAGAAACGTGATCTAGTTGAAGATGTCCCTGTTCACTGCAGGGGCGCTGGACTAGATGACCTTTAAAGGTCCCTTCCAACCCAAAGTATTCTATGATTCTATGATTCTATATGATTTAAAGAGCCATCAAATGCAAACTAGCATATTCCGTAAGAAAGTTTGTAATTTGTTTCTAATCTGTGTTCATTGGGATCTCTCCTTTCTGCAGTATTTCTTCCATACATCCCGTTTGCTGTGTCTTTAATTCTATCCCTTTACTCAGAGCTAATGTTTGTAGGAATCAAAACCCGAAGATGCTATCTTCAGAAAACAATTTATTCCTTATTACAAAAAGGCATATGAGTACTTATAACAAAACTAACTGCATACAGAAGCAAAAAGGCAATATTAGGTAAGTAGGTGCATCTGAAAGTAAATGAGCTGTTAGATTACTTCCTGTTATATTAGCATACGTACATTCCAAACTTGAATGCCCTAGGAATGTTTTAGCAAATAATCCTCAACTAAGTGAAAATAAATCCCCTGCTTAAAATTAAGTCATCATGTGTTAATAAAATCCAAGGGGGGGGGGGAGAAAGAAAAAAAAAACACTACTCTTTGTTCAGTTGAGTGTCTGCTCAGTGGAAAACTTCAAGAAATGCTATTCACTCTTGCCATGGTACTGCTCTGTAAATATGGATAACATCCAAAAAATACCTTATTAATTAAATAAAATTTCAGATTTAAAACAATGAGAAGGTACTGTTAGGATACACAAACTAATGTGGTGTTGGAGAGATCTTTAATTCTAGACTTCTTACTCTAGCTTTGAGCTTGCAGCTCATGGGACAGAAGAAGGTTGGCATTGTTGTCTGGGGAAGGTGTTCAAATTAAACTCTCAAAAATCTGAAATGTGTCTATGTAAATGCATAAAGTTAATAAGATTTTGATCCATATTATAAACATTTGTATTGATTAATAACATCTCCAGTGCAGCTGGTGTTTGACTTATCTTGATTAATTTAAAATATCTAGAATACTTATTTCATATCAACCAAGCATACTTGCCTCAGCAGTTTGATCCTTACTATATAGATATATATGATACAGGCTTTTAAGGATATGAGTAATATACTGCTTAATGATAGTATCTTAAATGTGATGACTGAAAAAAAAGTACAGCATTAAAAAGTTCCCTGTCTGAAGAGTTGTCTCATTTTCTTAAAACAACCTTCAGTGTGACTTTAAGAATATAAATAAATAGTTGAAATAACCTCTCATGCAAGATCAATGTCCAGCTTTAAAATCAACTCATTAAAGAAGACAAATCCAACCATCTTTTTACATTCACACCAAAGGAGAAAGATAAAACCGAACCCACAACATCAGTATTTCCTTTTACCAACCATACTCCAGGGACTACCCAAAGCGTGACTGAAAGCTACCCACTGGTTTCTTAAACATTGCAGAATTTGACTGAAGTGTGAAAGCAAGCAAGAACAGAAAAGTCACTTACCCACCTCCCTGCCTACTTCAGAAGATGGTAATATAACAACACAGAAATAAATCAAACATCCCAACAGACAATGAGTTTCAAGAATTACCGACACATCTTCATTCATTCCTGAAAAACATACTGAGAAAGGACAGTTAAATTGTATCAGCTTCACATGCATGTTTTTGAACACAAATATACCTCCCTGCCAGCAGAGGTGAGAAAATAGGGACCTGATCTCAGTATCTAGCAATATTTAGTTGTTTACTAAATAGTTTATCTTAACTGTATGAATACTGTTTAATCACTTTCTGCAGTAATAGTCCACAAATAGTGGGAAAACTCCAAGACAGCAGATTTTGATGCTGACCATTCAATATACATTTATGCATTTAATTTTGACCAAGTTTATCCCTCTGGGATTAAAAGTCTTCAAACTTCAGTTTTTCACTTGTGTTTGAGTTTTGATCACTTCAAAAAGATCAAAATCTATCCATGTACTTCAGTAAAGCCCATGTAGAGACTCAGAATCTCCGTGAATCCTGTTGGAAATCACAGAATCACAGAATGGTAGGGGTTGGAAGGGACCTCTGGAGATCATCTTGTCAAACGCCCCCTGCTTGAGCAGGTACACCTAGAGCAGGGTGCACAGGACCACACCCAGGCAGGTTTTAAATATCTCCAGACAAGGAGACTCCACAACCTCTCTGGGCAGCCTGTTCCACTGCTCTGTCACCCTCACAGTAAAGAAGTTTTTCCTCATATTCAGGTGGAACTTCCTGTGTTCCAACTTGTGCCCATTGCCCCTTGTCCTGTCGTTGGGCACCACTGAAAAGAGTCTGACCACATCCTCTTGACACCTGCCTTTCAGATATTTATAAGCATTGATAAGATCCCCCCTCAGTCTTCCCTTCTCCATGCTGAACAAACCCAGGTCTCTCAGCCTTTCCTCATAAGAGAGTTGCTCCAGTCCCCTGATCATCTTGGTAGCTCTCCACTAGAACCTCTCCAGTAGTTCCCTGTCTTTCTTGAACTGGGGAGCCCAGAACTGGACACAGTACTCCAAATGTGGCCTCACTATGGGGGGAGTAGAGGGGGAGGATAATCTCCCTCGACCTGCTGGCCACACTCAATGCACCCCAGGATACCATTGGCCTTCTTGGCCACAAGGGCACATTGCTGGCTCATGGTCAACCTGCTGTCCACCTGCACTCCCAGTTCTTCTCAGCTGAGCTGCTTTCCAGCAAGTCAACCCCCAACCTGTACTGGTACATGGGGTTGTTCCTCCCCAGGTGCAGGACCCTACACTTGCTCTTGTTGAATTTCATGAGGTTCCCCTCGGCCCAGCTCTCCAGCCTGTCCAGGTCTCGTTGGATGGCAGCACAGCCTTCTGGTGTATCAGCCACTCCTCCCAGCTTGGTACCATCAGCAAACTTGCTGAGGTTACACTCTGTCCCTTCATCCAGGTCATTGATGAATATATTGAACAAGCCTGGACCCAGCACCACAGGATGTATCTACACAATTAACTTGGATAGTGTTCTAGGTGTCCATTGATTATGACTGCAGCTTACATAATACCATCTTGACAGGTAGTTATCTAAATTTAGCTGTCTATAATAGTAAACCAAATCCAGTCCTCTGGATTCACATTAGCTGCCTAAACATAGGTGTCCAGTGCTATTGAGTCATTCCTGATGCACCAACCCATCTGAAATATTCTCAGTAGTGATGGTGCATAGGACACAGGAGCTATTGGAAACACACACTCTTCTGGAATGGCAGATGGTAGATGGGTGGGGACGCCTTACATCTAAGGGGGCACTGCGTGTCTACATTTACACAACTGAATATTTCTGTTTCTCTACATCAGCTACAGTCTCCCAGTTCTGTGATATTGCTCACTTGCCTGCCAGCACCCTGAAAACTCTCAGATGTTCCCTGCCTTAGCATACTCAATGGCTTTCCAAAGAATGGGGTAGCACCTCTTTTTTCAAGGCTTTCCACTTCAGTTATTCTTTTCAGAGAAGCATAAAACTATTTTGAGCAAACAAGTACAACACATACATCCCTTCTACAGTCCTGAGCTACATTTGCACAGACAGAATTATCCTTTCACCCTCCTTTTCCCATTTCAACCCTGTCATTACCAGCAGTGCCAGCCTGTGTAATGAAAAGTAGGTGCTCTGTCCTTCTGCTACCCATCTGGGTAAACCAGTTTGTAGACTGTGCAACACACACCAAGCTAAAGTGATGTTATCAGGCTTACATATTCAGCCTACTAATGTTCTCTGATTTGTGGTAAAGGTTAAATTCAAGCACACTCAGCTGAAACCCTACTGGGGGCCTGGGTGAAATGTTCATGAGGTTAAACTGCAAGTGCATGACCCACAGTAGTGGTCACCCTGCCTGCTCCAAACGTTGTGCCTTCTCTGGAAAGGCTGCCAAAGGCTTCTGTGTTCTAGATGACCAAAGCATTATGAGAGTTAATCATAGTGTCCATGACCCTGCCATAGTGATGTAGCTCTTGAATGCATTAAATAGCTCTGACTACAAAGACACAAAGGGTTTTAAATTAGTGATTCCCACACAAACATACTGAGGATTTTTTTATGAAAACAACATCTTAATGCTTACCACTGGTAAAAAGGCTAATATAATAGAAAATAGAAAACAAAACAACATTATGTCAGTACATTAATCCAGGATGCTCTTGTTTCATGAATAAGATGTGCATTCCTGGTTCTGCCCTGTCTCAAGCAAGGTAAGAAAAGGTATCAAGAAGTGCAGTAAGGAAGAACAAAGAAATTTAACAGCTTCTGTACAAAGAAATAGTGAGATTCAAATACCTTGAACATACACACATTCATTGATGATACAGTAAAAGTGAAGAAGTAGCTATTATTTATTGGGTTTCATAATATGAAGAGAAGGGGGCATGCTGCTGAAATTTAAGACAAAAGCTTTAAAACCAACAAAATGTGATGCTTCCTACATGATATACAGTTAAATTGTGGAACTTTTGCCACAAAATCGGTAGACACTAAAAGTTTAAGTGAGATTTTAAAGTGATTAGAATAATTCTGAAGGAAAAAAATGGGCATAACCTCCAGCTGAGGAAGTCCCTGTACAGCAGATTGCCAGAAGCGATAAAATCACCTTATTCTTGTACTCTTTTCCCAAATATCAATCAGTCATTGTCAGATGCAGGCTTTAAGACTAGATGAACCCAACACAACCATTGTTATATACCTGTGTAAATACAGTAGAAGTTGACAAAGGGAAAGAAGTGGCAAAGCACTGAATAACAAACAAACATTATTTTTATGTAATTTTAGCTCATTATTTTTCTGAAAAGAAAGAAAATCAAAAGCTATCTTCAATAAACACTCAGGTGCATCCCTTAGGTCCAAAAAAATGAAATTTATAAGCCTTAGTGAGAAAACAATAGAAGCTATTACACATGTATGTGTGTGTGCACATACCTGTATGTGCAAAAATGTATAGGTATGAAGAAAAAGCTTTATGCAACTTTTATATCTTTTATTTCAGTTTTCAGTAACAGGTTTTTGAGGAATACGGTTTTAGTATATTACTTCTGGAAAATCCAATTTGCTGTTCAGTTTTTCAGTCAATATTTTCCCGCATATTGACTAAGCATGGCAATACTAAATGGACTTGCTCCATGATCAAAGCACATGCGCTTCTTGGCATTGTTCACTTCGTATAACCAAACAACAAAGACTTGTGCTACTGAAAGATGAGTTCTTTCATAGCAGAACTTGCAGGTACTTTGCTAAAAATTAAATCATTTTACAAGTTACTATATTTCAGGATAGATATATATATATTCATAATGCTATGAGAAAAAGAAACAAAACATTCTTCAACATTTACAAGATGGAAGAAAGGACTATAGACCTTTTAGCTACTTGGATATAGCACTTAGCTGAGAGTGAGGAACTGTTGTCCAGTTCCCTACTCCCAGGCTTATTTCTGCCTTTTAGACAGTGGCTATTTAATATAAAGTGAATTACATATAAAGCTTTATAAAGCAAGGTTCAAAGCTCAGGATGATCTTTTCTGTGGCAAATTACATATTTACTCAACTACTACTTTTTCTGGTGTCTTCCAAGCCCCACAGGCCTTGTAGTCTATCCTGAAAAGTAGTCTATCTTTAACAAAAGGAGCTTACAGCTAGTCCCAACAAGAGGTATGTGCAGCTAGACTCACTTGTAGCATCATGTCCTTCCTGCCTAAGCAGGTACTAAACCCGGGCTTCTGAATCTTGGATGTTCCCATAGTCCTCATAAATGAGCAAGTCCATCTTCTTTCAGTGCCCACCACATGCAAGCTAAATGACGATTAAAACTCCCTCTGAAGACTCTGAAGGTCTTGGTATGCCTAATGTATAAAAAACATCATCAGTTTGGATCCCGGAAAGCTGAGGTGCCTCTTCTCTAGTTTCTGGATCTGACATGGATTTAGGCAAGATTATCTGTTAACAAATGTATCTTCATAGAAGAAAACACTGTTTTACTTTACCCACTATCTGCAGAAGGCTTGGAAGCAATGGTGAGCGTAGTTTCTCCACTGTATTTTTAGCCCTTTCAGGAACCAAATAATTTTTTTGTGATTTGGATTAATCATCAAGTTCAGGTTATTATTCCACTGACTGGATAAACCTCCACCAGGGCAAAAGATGTAAGGTAGTGTATATTGTGGATATCAGCAAACCTGTTGTGCACCAACACTCATTTCAAGAACACCCTGTGAATTTCTACTGTTTTACTTAAAAAATTGACTCCTGGTGGTCTATTTTACTGTAACCTAAGTTCTATCTGTTTGTGTAAGATTCCATTTGGTTTGATCCACAAAATTTATAAATCCATTCTGAGCTGAAATAGCAGGATTGTAATGTCTAAGTACCTGTTTTACATTCATAAACAAATAAACTAACATCCAACTCCTGCTAATTACACAGGTCCAAGAAGCTGTAACGAATTTAGTATGTACTGAGATATTTTCCCTAACAGTTGCCATCAACACAGCTAAGGATTACAAATTCAGTATTTTTAGAGAATATGAAGCATGCATTTTAAAAAAATTAAAAAAAAAACCAGATAAAAAGTTTTACAATAAACAAATATGTGATTTATTTAAACTGCTTTTTGTGTGTCATTGAACTGCCTTTGAAAAGCTTTGAAAAGCTTGCTACATTTTGACACAATTAAGAAAGTAAGTGCATTTCTTACATTTTATAAAAAAAGATTCTGAAATTTTTCCCAAAGTGCAACACAAACTTATGCTGGTGCTGTACCAAAGGAAAGCATTGTTTTCACTGTTTTACCTCCCATTTGCCCCTTTACATTTCTTAAAGTAAGAGCAAAATAAAAAAATATTTGAGATTGGAAGGAAATCGTTTTCTTTTGTTTTCACATACTTTAAGCTCATAAATGAAACCCTGGCAGTCTGGCTGAAAGTTTAGGCTTTTGTCCAAAGTATTTGTGAAATTTCATATCCATAAGCAAGATGCATTTCCATAGTGCATACTCTTCTGGCAGTTATAATAAATATGACTCTGAATACACATAGACATCACAGTCGCGTACTAAATAGGTGCTGCAGTGTTGATAGAATTCACACTCCTAATTTCAAAGTCAATATACTTCCTACGACTCAGATACAGGAAATGGAATATGTCTATATTGCAGAACATAGGGCAATTTCCAGAGTTACAACTGTGTACGAAGGAAAGACTGAAGTGCATACTCTTCTCACTCATCACTCTTCTCACTCTTGGTTCCAGAGAAATGACATATGAAATTATCAGCTGGAAAGGAACATGGTGCATTCCACTATAACCCCATTCTGGGCATCTGGAGGACCATAAACCCCCAGCTCACACTAAGAACTAAATTCAGATACAGCCAGCCAGTAAATGAGATTTATATTTAATTGTCTTACAGAATCCAAAACAATCTCCTTATAATAAGTTTCCCAATTTTAGGTGTACAAGGCACCTATTTAGCATTCAGTACCCAGTATAGAAGGAGATATAAAAAATAATAACAATTTTGATGTAATGACCCTAGTCTTCATAAAGTTACTCTGAGGTCAATGTGGATAGCTAGACTTCCAGATGGAGGAACTCAGTGGAAACCCTCCATTTACTGAATAGGAAAGTTAGAGTCCTCAGGCCATCACCAGACTTTCTAAGAATCTCAAAAGTTTTGTGCACCTCAGTTGTGTGTCTATAGATATAGAACTGGCATCGTAGTGTGGCTGAGCAGTCATACCCATCTTGTACTCAGAACTGATCTTGGCAAATAAATAAGAAGTTTCTCCATCAGCTGTCCTACCTGCTATATCTAGCATTCATGCTCTTAATGCATCTATAATAAGCCTACAGGGGATAACTAGGTGCAGAATGGAGCTGCATCTGGCCCTGTTTTTTAAGAGGAGGAGGTAGAATTGAAATGGGAAAATTTACAATGCAGACGCTTAAATATAGGCCAAAAAGGCAGGCACACAAAATAGCGGACCTTAAATATTTTGAACACTTTCAATATACGTCTGACACTTTAATTGACTTAGAAGCCACTGTATGGTAGCACTGCTGAAGATATGAGTTTACCCACTTTCTATGAAGTAGTGAATAAGACACACTCTTCTTTTAAAGCAAATCTAGAGAAAAAATTACTGCTACCCAAGTCTGTATAACCTCACAATTGCTAAATCATGTTTAGGAATCAAAAAACCTGAAAATTTCATTGTGCATCATCAAAAAAGATTTTGCTTGAAACAACCCAAAATATCATATTTTTTCTTGTTATATAACTCTTTAAATGTTGTTTTCCCATTTTAAAGGTAAAATCTACATTTACAGAAATTGAAAGACAAAGCTTCTAAATCTTGTAAAACAAATTATTTAATTTTGAAACTATTTATTTCTTCTAGTTTTGACTTTTTTTCAGTCTTCCCTTATATTCACAAATGGTTTGTTTGGTTTTGTTTTTTTTTTAATTCCTTTATAATGGATGTATTTTTTTTTATAAAAGTACTCAGCTGTAATTCAGGGCCATATTATCCCATATTCTGTGCAACTATTTTAATCAGAGCGCTAGAAGCTATTAAGGGATGGGGGTTCTTATTGAAAATGTTCAATTTTTTTCAGAAAAAATAATGGACATTCATGGACCACATATACTAAACAAGGAAGTCAGTCTGGTAGTTAAGTCTGTGGGGGAGAGACCTTGTTTCCACTGAGCTATTTACACTTTTTATTTGAAAGAGTTGGTTAAAATTTCTAAGTAGTATTTGGTACTGTGGCAACACCTACACTACAAATAGCATGTACTGCAGGGAGTGATCATTGGCCCTAAGCCAGGTAACAAGAACGTAGCTCCCTCTGTAGAGGACCAGGCACATTCATGTCAGATACTTGGCTGTGATTTCCTGCTAGTTCTCTCTGGTGCCCATGTCATCTTGGTCAAAATTATTATTATCTTGTGTCTTTTGCCATTCAAAATTCTTGCAATAATTCAATCACCCAAGAGGTGTTTTTGCAGCAGGAACCTGTTGAGATATGGCACGAGATATAGCATGTGCTGAGAACAGTGCTTTAGATTGCTTTCTGAGACACTGGTGGGACGGTAGTGGATGATTATGCATATCAGAGGGTACCATGTCTAGTACTCTTTCATCTATATTACCTATAGTAAGCAATCATTGGAGTGAACAATCTCAAAATCACATCTCGGTTTGTTTAATTCTAAAGAGAGCTTGGAAACTGACATTCATGAAATTTAGGGGAGCAAGGACTTGAGAAACTAAGGAGCTAAGCTATCTGAATGGAGAAAGGAGATCTCCAGAAGATGATCGGATATAGCCCTGTCTTTATCCTGACATTTTCACACAGGATAGCTGAAAACACCAACCTTCATGTTTTCTGTTCCTTCAGCATCTAACCCTACACATTAAGACAGCCTTGTTTTCCAAGTCAGAATCAAGAACTAGGTCTAGCAACAGTGAACATAATTCTTCAGTGTGAAATAAACCAAGAAATTTTTTGTAGGATTGTTTGAATGGAAGGAATCAGCTCTTGTATAACAGCAGCATATCCTTTCAGCTCTGAAGGTCTGTTGACAAACAGCTAGACAGGGACTCCATAAGCAGTAGTCACCCAAAATTCAAGCATAACAGAAACTGAGAAGAATTTTCTTCTTTCCAGAATGAGCATTTAGCCCTGTTTTTAGAGTATTTCGTCTATCTCTGTGACTGAGCCACAGAGATTTCTGCCATGTTTCCCAGAAAGACATTAAGTCTTAGTTCTCAAGACTCTTTAAGTGCCTACCTGAATTCAAAAGGCATTAGACACCTAATCAAAATTTTAAAATGTGACACAAATACTTAATTTATGTATTTGGCAACATGGGCTCCTTCTGTCAATGTCCATACTTACTATCTGGTGAAGTCCTTGGGACTCCAAGCACTGACTTAATCAGGAAGTCTATCAACATAAGTATATACCATATACTTATACTGCATGTAAGATAAATATTTGATGTAGATACCCAAAACCAAAATACAGTAACTGTTGTTCAGCACTGCTTAAAGTTTGGCAACCCTTTCAGCCAAAGAGTACGTCTCTATGGGCTGAAATCTTGTGAAGTAGGAAAAATAATGTAATTACTGTAGAATGAAAAGAGGATTTCCAACAGCCATCTTGCCAATAGCAATAAAATATGCCTCAGCATCCAAGCTCTTCTGAGTGATTTATTTAATCAACTAATTGAAAAGGCATAAAGCTGACAAAGACAGATAATTGATCCTATAGTTCACAGTTCATAATTCCATGCTCTCCTCCTGGCCTCCGTTGCACAATACCTCATGCATAGTGCCATAGTTCTGCAAGATATTGCTCAGGGCATTACAAAATCTCTATTTTAAGTCTAGGCTTTTGGCATGAGTTAAAATTTGCTTCTGTAGTTGTCCTGAATGAAAGTAACTGCAGTTAAATGTACTAATGCAGATAATGTACTACCTAATTTGTTTTCTGAAAATCATATCAGTCTATTAAGAAGAACAAGTTACCCTGTAATTGGGATAAAATGACAGCACTGAGAATACCAAAAAGGAGCCTAAGGCTTGTGTGTCATTTGCATTTGTGGTTTTATGTACTTCTTTATTAAAAGGTATCTGGTATTTCTAAGGTACTTCTAAGTATAGAAAAGTGAATTATTGAAAAAAAAAAAACCCAAGGTCATACCTTCATATGAAAATAAAAACATGAGAAAAAATTAAAAAGCAAAAATGAATAAAGTGTTAAGATCTCCAAAACCACAATATAAAAAGCATGTAGCATAGTGTTCCATCTGTGACCCACGTAGTTCTACTACCTCTTGAAGGTACAGAGTCCTTCCTCAGACTCTGATAGCTCAAGTGTTGGTTGTGCTTCATATAAATAAATGCAGAGGCCATGGCTGTACATGAAGAGCTAAGTACCCTAGGCTCCTTTTAAAGTAAATGTACAGTCACTTCTAAGGCTTGTATCTTCTCATTGTGATGTCCAAAATAAGTTAGATGATTCAAACCGGAAGGAATGTAGGATAATTATCTTGCACGCTTCAAGACAAAGATCCAGTAGTGTGTTGCAGAAACTCCTACTAATTGCTTAAATTTCTTCTACTATTGAGATGATCAGCTAGTGTATATCTCATGGAAAGTAATTTGAGAAGGCTAAGACATGCACAAAGATTTAGGATTGATGGTGAAATCTGTAACTATTTAAAACAGACTGAAGGAAACTTTAAAAAAATGCTTTAAAAATATGACCTAATTATCCTCGGAGCTTGCTGCTTGGTTTTGGCTGTGGCTTGGATTGTTTTGGACATTGCTGACTCTGAACTGTATATTTTATAGATGGATTTTTTTTTTTTTTTTTAAAATCAGCTTTTGAAACAACATGAGTTTATGGTTACATGAAGTGTTTTGTTAAAGATGTCAAAAGAGAAAAATAACATGAGAGTACATCAGCCAAAGAGAAAGGTAGTTAGGTATAAATAGAAATACTTATTTTCTAGAGAGAAAAATACAGTGTCAGCACAATACAAACTGAACCAAGGACCAAGAAAGGGATTCTTCATTTGGGGCATAAAAGGAAAAGTATAAATAATGCTTTACATTGTGTCCTTTTCTCCTTGGCCTTTTCTTCCATCAGGTCCAGAAGACACCCTTAAATTTTTTTTTTTTTTTTTTGGTTTTGTTTTCCTTTTAAAGATTTTTTCCAAAATCCAAATATTCTTCTTTGGGGGACTGGTGTCCCCTCCATACCCTCAACATCTTTTCTCCAATTTTTGCCCCAGGAGTGAACAACTTTAATACTAGTTTGGAGATTAATTCTTCAGAATGCCTGAGGTGGAAGCAACTCGCCAGATAAAAAGATATATGTATATATATTTTGGTGCAGAGTTTCTAAGCATACTATTGTTTTTAATGAAACAATAAAGCAAAATAAATTATAAAGGATTTAAAGAAAAATACAGACTTTTCAACATACTTTCCTAACATAAGGTCTTTTATTCTGGTTCACCACTTCTCTGGAACCCCTTTAGAACCTACTTATGCTCTGGCCTTCTCTGCTTTATTATGTGCCTGGGGCATACAGCTTTCCTTCATCCTTAGCTGCTGAAGAAGACTAAAGCAGATCAAACAACTTACTTGTTTTCCACTCTATAACTTTCTAGCTGCTCTGCCTGATGAATCCCTGATCAGCTCTACAAGATGTTCTCTGATCCTTTCTAAGTTACTTTATTGCCAACGTGACAAAACAATTCTCATCCGTAGGAGTTATCTTATTGTCAGAGCAATTACGTTTGAGTGAGACATTTTAAGCCAGTAATAGTACTGCTAGCCTTGGATCAGAACTCTTTATGAATTTTAGGTAAGGTTCAGGCTAAACTACTGCAGGAAAGCAATGATTGCCATTACAGTCAAAATAAACTTTGCAACTTGTCAGACAGAAATAGAACATAGTCTCAAAAATGAAATCCACACACTGTGCAGACAATGTCCTTAAACTGTTACACTAACAGAGTAAAAGCATAGTATTAAGACGAGAGGTTTATTTTCAGTCATTGTTTCAGTGCAAGCTCTTGAGCAAATACTATGTTGGAGAAGAAAAACAGAAGATTATGCCTACCAGCTGAGAAGGGAGCAATACAAGAAATACAGGATTGATATTTTCTAATGGAAACTGAGTTCCCGTTCCAGTAGACACTGCCCTTATTTGTACTAATGCAGTGACAATTCTACTGCAACTACAGAATGAAGATACAGGGAAATGCTGAGTACACAAAGTACTGCTAATAAGCTTAGAGACATGATGTGAATATAAGTATCATTAATGTTCACTATTGATTTTGGTTTAGTAATAGGGGGCAATGATGGACCTTCTAGGCCATGGGGGGCCTCTTCCTCTCCTACTGATAGAAAGCACAGGGAGCACTTTGGGAAAGAAGCCTAGGGAACTTGAGGAACAGGAAAAGTTTCCATAGCATCTTTGTATAAGGAAGCATGGGCTACGTTCACAGTCACATTTCAGTTTCAGTCTAAAATATCCTGGAGGGCACTGCTTGAATTTGGGCCACATTTCTTGTACAAAACTTATACTCCCTGATTTGTCTTCTATTTTTGCACTAAATCTTCTACTTCATTTCTCTTAGAAAAAACCAGGAGCTCCACTTTCACTTTTCCAAAACAAACATCCTTTGGCTTCCTTTCTATCCTTTGAACACTCAGTAGTTTAATGTCCTCTCCTGCAAAATCATTTGCATCTTATCCCATGAGGCAGCCATTTCACATTTTAGTGAGTTCTGAACGTGTCTGATGCCTTCAAGCTCTGATCTGTTATTTGTTAATAGACCATGTTTTGTTTTCCCCTGCACCTCAGAGTATCTGGCTGTAGCATCTGTCAATGCCTTGTTATTGTGAAAATTTTTGGAGATAAAGGCCTCATGTATTTACACGGTATCTATCAAAAAGAGGATCTTATTCATGGCTGAGCCCATTGGCACTTCCATAATTCAAATAATATAGTACATGTAAAGGCGGCAGAGAAATTTTGATAATCTTTATTGAACTCGAAAATTTTGAGGCAAGTAAAACCATAAGTGCTGCCATCCTTCTTCCACCATGTGTGCATTCTGAAGGTTCATTAGGTCATGTCCTAAAGGTATAAACCGCCATAAATGGGAAATATTATATCTATGGGATTGTGTTACACTATCTGCCAAACTGAACCTTGTGTTACTTCTGACAGTGCCAAAACAGATGTAAAACTGTGTCAGCGATCATGCTGAGAGCTCTGTTATGGTTGCTTTTCTATTCTGTTTCTGCTCCCTATCTTAACAACAACAGTTTCTGAAGGAGTGAGTACTAAACACAATTTTGACAAATGGAAAAAAGGAAGGAAAAAAATCCATGTGAGATTAAAGTTTTATCTTCGTAGGAACTAGAAATCTATTGTCCATTTAATTGAAGATTATTTCACAGATCATCTAATGAATACAAAGTCAATTCATTTTTCTGTGATGAGTGATATATATTCACTTTTGAAATGTAGTCTGAGCCATTTTCCCTTTTCATTTCAAGGACATTTTAGATATCTGTAAGACTCAACCTTTTATTATAATTTCATGCTGGGAAAGTACAAAGGATTGTCTGAGTCAATAAAAGACTATTCAGGGGAATAGACAAAACTTTAATAAGACAGTGATGATATATCTTATTTTAAAAGACAGAGATGATTTGGCCTGAGTGTGCTAACCCTTTAACATGCTGCGTGATTAACTTTTTAGTTAGTATGCTCCATGGGAACTAGTGATCTCCTCCCCATGCAACAATCTTCTTATTATATAAACCTTCAGTAAGGTATACTTGAGAGAACTGCAGATTTAGCAGGACTCTGTAATGAATTCAGGAAAAAAATTGCACTGTCTGACTGTCCAACTACTTCCCAAATGGAAGATATCTAAAATGGATGAGCATTACCCTATAAATTAAACATGATGTGAGTGTAGTAATGGAAGAACCCACAAAAGATTACTAGCCTGATTTCCCTCTCAAAACTACATAGTGATGTATAAAATTCCACAGATTAGATACTGATAATGTGAAGTATCTTTCCCTGCAGAAAAAAATATTCCATAATTGTCACTATGTGTGATTTTTCACCTTTGCCTGAATCATCTAGGTGCTGCTACCCTCAGAGCCAGGACACTTTTCTAGAAGAATCACTAGTTTCATGAAGAGAACCTGTTCTTGTGTTCGGATCTTAAGTAGTCACATGTGTTTTCTGAATAGTCAAAAGTCTAATAATAATAATAATAGATGAGAATCTATTAATTTACAGAGGTAACAAATAGCTCACTCACATACAGCAGCACGAGATGAGAGAACATAATAAATGCACACCATTGTCATGTATGTGCTAAGTCTGTGATTTGTAGTACTGCAGAAAAGAGAGTAAATTTATTAGTGTTCTGTATTTCGGCTGCTTTTGACATCTACACAGAGCTGTAATAGCTGGCATCAGCCTGAAAGGTAGTTAAAAAGTTAATTCTGTATGTCTTCATTCACCCAGAGGAATGTGGATTGTCTGTTATTTCCAAGAGACTACAATAAAATACTTATCTGTTTCGATTGCACAAACCTCACTTTGCTCCTAAAAGCCAGAGGCAGTTGGGTTTAAATTTTCTCAGAGCTTTCAAAGGATGTAGTTAGGGTGGCTGTGGATTTTTATTTTGTTTTATTTCCTTTGGAAGCAAGGAATTATTTATTTGCAAGCACAACAAAACATTCTTTATAAATGACAGTGATTATGAACCCCAAAGATCGGGCTGTATTCTTTTAGGTGATACAGAGAAAAATGAAAGATTTAAAAAGGTTGCTACTGCAATTTGTGCATGATCTATTATTTTATTTAATGTAATCTAAGACTCTCATAGTATTCAGGAAGCAATCAAATAAGATGAATGGAAATGCAATGGATATGAAAATAAGATGACAAAGCCAACAGAGCTCTGCAGAAAAATGCAAGTCACTAACCAATGTCTAGAAATGCAATGAGCAGCACAAAGTATTTCATCAGTGACTAATGAAGGTCAATCATCCAAATCACCTTGCAATGCTTTCTCTTTGTGATTTTAAAGTTTAAGTAGCAAGTGAAATTCTTTCGAGGGATACTGCTGTCACATTGAGAAAAACTAATTGACTGTAAATACTGACTGAGTGTATACCCAACTTTTACATTTGAAATTTAATTGCATTTCCTTTACACTTTAGACTTTACTGTGATGACTCATGTGTCAAAGATTTAAGCACATTTAGTGTAGCCACTTTCTGTAGATCCAAAATTCTGCTTTAGTTACTTTTCTGCCTGTCTTTCACATATTCACCTTCAATTGAATTACTTACTGGTCTTCTCAAGGATTACTTGGGATTTTCAGCCAGCCTACATATATTTTTAACATACCACAGTAAATTCTAAAAAACATACAGAGTTAAAATACACTAGCAGGAGTGATCTCAATAAAACCAAGACCCAATTCATTTACAGCAGAACTTAGCAGGACTTCCACAGAGTAGTGATAGCCTTCTCACAGGGTCCCAGGAAGGCCCTGGTGTTCCTTACCATGAAGGCAGGAGAGCTATGTGGGGGACCTGAAGTTTTACTACATAGAAAACAGTATGAGCACCTTCACTTGCTCTTCAAGCATCCCACAGAGGACAATATGATCGAATAAATTTGGGTCATGAAGCATGCTGGGCTGAAGCACCCAATACCCCAGGATCAAAATGACTATACCTTAATGACCTCACAGGGTCCTTATGCATCAACTTGTTAAACATAAAATAAAATATTTATTAAAAAAAAAAAAAAAAAAAAGAAGAGGTCCAAAACCTTTAAAAGCTTTAAAAATTCAACAGTGTTTCAAATATGTTTAGGACAAGTCTTAGCATCTTTTAGGGTGACTAAGCACTATTCTAACATAGTCAGGTAAATAGATATGTATATCTGCTGTATTAGGTTCTCCTCATTCTAGAAGGCTGTTTCAACGTCAGTCAATTTTGAAGAATACTTCACTTTATTAGCTATAAAAACCCTCCTTTTTAATTACTTGTTAAACTATGAAAAGTTATTTAATGGGGTTTTATTTCAAATGGTGGAAGATTTTCATAGGAGTTCAATTGTAGGCATAACCAAAAATAATCTTTTATTGAATCCTACCTTTCATTCAATATAGCCTTGGGCAATAGATTTCAACTGAAAAGAAATACAATCTGAATGCTGTATGAAAAAGAATTGTTAACCAACTATTAACTCATAAATCAGATTTCCTTAATATCCCCATGCTAAATATCTATACTTCTGTCTTTTTGCCATAGGTTGTACTCTATTTAATTATCTCTGCAAAGAAGACAGATGGCCTGTGTTGTACAAAGTCTCAGCTTTCTTTCCCCTTGATTGACCATGCAAGCCAGTATTCACAAATCACAAAACTTCTACTCTCATTTTCCTCAATTAGCCTGAAGTAAAAATAAATCATGGCTTTGGATCTTTTCTTTTTATTTCTCATACAGCATTAAATCACTTCAAAAAAGTTTTAGAAATCTCAAGCAGACTTCCATTTTTATAAGAAATCCCTGCAAACTCTATCAGTCTGTATGTCTGTCTATAGTATAAAGTATTATATTAGATAATACTTTTGTTCCCAATACACTTAATGTACTGCACTTTTACTACATTAACTAGTAATGTTTACTGTACTCAGCGAAACAATCGGTGCTCAAGTAACTTCTGCTAGTTCCATTTAGAAAATACTCCTTTATACATATTATTTGGTCTACTTCCATGACTATCAAAAAAGATTTTCCATTGGACATGTTCCATCACACTGCAATGAATGCAAGGTCTTGGATCATGCAAATGCAAAGGACTGTAAGTGTTTCTGATTTCAATGGGCTTTAAATAGATGCTTGCAGTTACACACAGATTAAAAGATTTCAGTGTGACAAATTTTAAGATAGATCACTGCTGCCTAATCTCATCTTGTGTGAGTTGTTCCCTTAAACCTAAAAATCTTTTATACCCAAATTTAATACTATATGGCTCTTGTTTTCTATTTTTCTATGAAAAGTTTAACTGTTTGGTAACTGTTTCGACCTATAGATCCACAGAATGAATGGTAAACATTCCAAAGATCCCAAATGTGAATGTTTTGAGTTTTTACTATATCATGCATAGAAACATAATAGCTGACATGCTCATTCTGTTGCTGTATTTATTCATAAACAAACAAACATGTTATGACTGTTATGATTTGCTGTAGGATGTACATATAATTTTAAAGGAAGCACCTTCAGATTTTGAGATTTGTCAATGTAATTTTCACATAAAATAATTAACTTACCAGCAGAAACTCCCTCTACATTTTGACATAAATTAAATCAGCTACTCTTTATATATCCAGTAGATCAGTCATGATTATCCAGTTCACTTCTGTACAATATTATTCATCCTTTTAGTACATATAAATAGCTTTTTCTTCTTCACTGGGTGAAAGTTATATCTACCCTCTTGCCTGTGTGCTTATTTTTTCCACAGGTACTGTGGAGGTTATGTCTACTTGTGACTCAGGCTTCTGCCGCTGCTGTTGGCCTCCGTTTCTGCTCCATCTTCATGCTAGAACAGTGCTTGGGGGACTTACATTATAAAAATCAGAACCAAAGCCTTTCACAGGTGGATAGGACTCTTTCTCCTCATACTAACTAAATAACCTCTGAATGTCATTCTTTTGTGCTACTGGTCTCAACTACTTACTGTTTCTTAATGTAGACAGAGGAATCCCAACACACCTGAAATGCTTTTTCATTCTCTCCAGTCTTTCTATATATGCAGTAACTACGTTGAAAGTTATTTTCACCTGACTCAAATCTTCTATGTCACCTCAATACCTTCATCCAAGCTGAGAGAGTCTTCACACTCACCTTCAATTCATTTTGCTATTTTTTGAGTAAACAGAAAATAGAAACTGTAATTGAGAATACTTTGGCAATAGCAAATCTATTAAGTTTGCTCCACTGCAATTGTAACCATTCCAAGTGATCTTTAATCTACAGTTCATTGTCATGATAGCCTAGTCTGATTCCATAGTAATAATTTGCTTTATCTTATTAAAGACTTGGGGAGTCTTTAATCCATAGATAGTTGACAAAATAAATTGCAACTCTTTTTGTACTTTGAGCTATTACTATCCATTTTGTCAATAGCTGCTGTATTTAAAAAAAAAAAAAAAACACAGCATATAATCCCTTTAATTTATATTTTAGTATTTCCACAGTAGGTATGTATATTCAAAATTGCTTTCAAAAAATAACTAGCTGTAATTTTTTTTTTTCTTTAAGCCAAATGGACTGTTTAATTTTATTCAAACAATGCAGCACTAATCCAAATTACAGACTAATGTTTCTATCTGCAGGCTGGTTTTGAGATTTACTAGTCCAAAAAGTGCATAAAACAACCAAGGTAATATTTTAACTGGAACAATTCTAATTAGCACTGATATATACAAATGACTGAAAGAATAAGAATATGTTCTGAAATATCAGGTATGCAGGTGAAAATAGCCTCTGACAGCCTAACTTGAAGATCTAAAGCAGAGCAAATAGCTAGTGACACTCTTCTAGTATTATGAAAATAATATTTTACCTTAGGTAACTCATCTTGTAAGGTTTTTTCCTCAAAATTTTGGACATAAATTTGGGTTCTATGGCCACCTGCCTCCTGTACATTCCCTTCTAAAAGCACATACTTTTATTACACCCCAGAATCTATGTAGTTAAAAAGTAATAAGAATCACCATTTTTTCAAATGTCTTTGTTTCTAACAGATCTATTAATCACAGTTCTTTTTGCTCAACTTTTCCCAGACCTTTCAAAGTTACTCTACAAAAAGGTAGTCCCTAGAACCTGAAGACCCAATTTCCATGAATTAAATATAGGTTAAGACCATGAACTTCAGTTACTATATTACTGATTAAATCATCTCCTCGAGAAAGAGTTACAGTTCCCTTCTACGAGACATAGCGAAATACATAGGCTTAATGCTTATTGCGAAGCATTGTTAGACCTGGTCCTATAGTTGGGAAGCTGTACCTAAGTGAATTGAACATATGTCACAAGCAACCAAGACAACTTCAGGAGGCCATGCTTTGAAGAGAGGTTTGTAACACATCACTTCTCTGATGGGTGTAGGAGGAAATGAGGACTCTTACACTTCTGAAAGGCAGAAGGCAGAAAATGCATGTAAGGTTGATTTATATCTTAGGAAAACAGGGAGGAAATGAAATAGATTGGGACAGATAGTGAAAGACAGTCATACTGAATACTACAGAGGAGATGGAAACAGTGGAAGTAAATGTGTCCATAACAGATGGATAGGGAACCTCCTGGTGTAGGTTTAAAAGTTCCCCCTTCCTCCTGTCCTCCAGAAAGGACAAACTAAAGGCAGCACTCTTACAGTGAGGTAGACATAAAGATGTAATTGGACAAAAAGGTTATCACCTTTAAGATTTAACTACATTGGGCAAGAACAGCACTGGTCTTTGGATGGCTTCAGCTTCATTAAAATTCCAGGAACTGTGGGTACTCACTAAGGTGGCAGAAGCTCCTCACCCTCCACAAGTTCATGCCTTCTAACTGGGTGTGTTCAGTCATTGCTTAATTACACCTTCCTCCTGCAGGCAGGAACCAGCCAAAGAAAAAGCATTGGCAGGTACATGGTGAAGATATCAATCCATGTGCATACCTGCTCCACAATCCAATGCTTTACCATAATGAGGCCAGTTTTCCCCTCACCTGTCCACTTTTCCTACAAGCCCTGGTTTCCACATAAAGGAACCTGGATGCACAGGCCAGATGGTAGTCAGGTCCAAATCCTAAGGATGAGTTCCTCTAGGAAGACCACAATGCACACTAGGTGCATTCACCTGCAGGTCATTTTAGGCACAGTGCAGGAGAGCAGCTTGAGGGACAGGAAGAAAAACACTGGTTGTTTGTTTTTTTTTTTTCCAAACAAAAAGAATTAAGGGTATGAAAGCCAGAATTATTCTTCTTTTATGCTATGGACCCTTCCTTTTCAGATACTTACAATCTGTATCTTAG
Source organism: Morus bassanus (assembly GCA_031468815.1). NCBI lineage: Eukaryota > Metazoa > Chordata > Aves > Suliformes > Sulidae > Morus > Morus bassanus. The sequence continues at coordinate 38,979,435 of CM062568.1, read as the reverse complement.
GCCTGCAACATTACTGTACTTTTTACCTTCTAAAGAAAGGGATTTGAAAAAGATGATATCAGGCAGGTCACATGCAGATTAAATTAGAAAGCAAAAGCTTCTTTTCAAAGCTATATTGCAGCTTTATTCCATTTCTGTTGTCCAGGAATTTCAATTCCTGTGTTAGAGGTCCAGTGTTGCTAGGTATTCCACAATTAGCAGTGAATTCCATTCAGAATTATAAAAAAAAAAAAAAAAAAGAAACCAAAACCCCCAAAATATGGTGATTTGAATGTTGCCTGTGTATTTTAATTGTAAAACATTTGTAATGAAACAGACTGGTGTCCTTTTGCTTTGTGTCTGGTTTTCCAGCTGAAATCTTTCAAAGTGTTTCCATACCAAGTGTGATCTTTTGTAATTCATGACCTTTCCAGCCTAGCATCATATCACTTTCCTTGTAGCTACTAAAAATACAATTTGCTTTTTTCTCAAGGAAAGTTTAAACCTAAATTTTAGCCCTAGAAGACAGGAATGAAATCTATTTTCTAAAGACATTGCTTAATTTCTCATTAGACAATCACTGATTAAGTTCCAGTGGCTACTGATTTAAAGCTTGAAAATTAAAACCAGATTTTTTTCCCCAGACTAAATAGAATTATTTTTGACTGGATAATTAACTGCGGCTATTGTATCTGAAACAGAAAAAGCTGCCTGCAGCTGCAGCTGAAAACATTTTCTTTACAATACATTGATTCCAGAGTTAATTGTCTTGGGTCTCAAACAAAACTAAATTAAATCTAGGCCTGCAGTGTTTTTAAATACAGGAAATGCTGTTTTTTAAATTTCTCAAGTAACCAGGCTCTGCATCAAATAAATCAGCAGAAAAAGATGCCACCCCTCCTTTATCAAGTGTCAGGGTGACCATTTCAAGTGACACAATGACACAGAAGTTTATAGTTGTTGTTCAATGGCTTAGGCTCAATAGTAATTATAAGAGCTTCTTTCTCTACCAGAGGCTATTTTTTACATATACTCTTTCAAGCCACATGTACTTCAGCAGTTGCAGATTAATCTAAACTGATTCCATCTACCTTATCTCCAAACCCAAGGGAATGGAGGGATAGGATTATGGAGCTGAACTCTGCCATTAATACAGCCACGTGCCAAAGTTATATTAGAGATCGCAAAATGTGTTCGTGGCCACATCACTGAAGAGCATACAGCAGCAGCTTAAGGTAACACAGAGCAGATGCACCCCAGCTGGGTGCATACGAACTGCCTTGGGTCTAATTACACATGTATACAGGTAAATTTATACTGCATCCAACTCTCAGGAGACAGTCTTCATTATCACTGTGCTGTGGCTTTTCCAGCCTTTGTCAGAACTTGTATCTGTGAACCACATTCTGTTTCATGATGTGGTAGGCTGTAGGTGCTGTACTAGTCTCACTCTCACCAAAAATGTTACTCTGATGGCTGCATTGTGAAGAAAGGAATTACTATTATGAATTATAGCAAAGCTTAGAAAGACTGTCCTGGGGAAAAGGAGAGTATTTCAAAAAAGATTGGAGTCACTGTGGTTATATGCTACACCACTAAATAAAAGAGGGCCATGAACTAATATCTAGTTCTAACACCAACTGACACCAACTGGCATACAACTACACTGCTTAGGGCTAGTTTTCTTTAAAGCAATTTATTTTGGAGAAGGCTAGTGGAAGCAGACCAAAACTGATCTGTGGAGTGGGCTAACACCTACACATACAGACCAAATCAAGGTCCTGTGTCAGAGCTTGCCCTTTGGACATCATCAGTCTATCAGTATAGACATATGTCTACCACATCAAGCCTGCCTGTGGACTTAAATACAAAGAAGACAAAACAATAAATCCTGATGAAATGTAAGCAAGAGATATGTGAGGAAATGCCAGGCGTACCCAAAATTATGTTTGTGGACATGCAGTAAAAAACCCTGTATATGTATTATATGCATGGTATATTTACATTATATACATGTATATATATTTTATGTTTCCTTCAGCTTTGCTCCTTACAAAGAGCATCACAAGGACACCCACAATTCCCTGCCATCCTTCCTAAGGGTGAGCTAGACCAGGTGAACCTACAAAATCTTAGCAGACATAATGACTAGGCTGAAGGGAGCCAGAGAGACTTAATATATATTAATTTTGAGTTAACTTTCAGATATAGTCAAAATACTTCTCAGAAGAGGAGAGACCTTGGCTTTATTTTGCAGACAAAGAAATTACAAGTAATGGTATGATAGAAAAGACTTAAATAGAGACAAATCTGTAGAAAGACTGCAAACTGGATGGAAGTAATTTTAAAAGAAGTTAGTATTATATTTTAGCAGCTAATTTTTAAATTAACTCTAATACCTAAAAAGTGCCATCCTAAGCTATTGCTGTAGGATATAGAGATATAGAATCATAGTCCCTGTTCAAAATAATTTTTCAGAGCTTTTTATTACAAATTTAGACTTCGTTTTAGATAGATTTCAGATCACAATGTTAGGATGCCTGTGCTTAGGCATCTACATATAGGTTTTTACCTGACAGTTAAGTGTATAAATTCTCATCATAACCAGTAGATGTCTGGGGTTTTTATCAGTGACCTAAAGCACCACTTCTAGCACCAGTGAAAAGATGTCCCATCTGGACTCTAGCTGCTTTTCCTAATGGTATGAGTCTCCCCTGCTTCTCCTGTTGTATTTGCCAGCCCAATGTGGATGCCTAGGGTGTCTCAAATGACATTGTTCTCAATTAAGTTACCTCAGCATAACATCTAGTGTCATCTGAGGTGCCTTCATGTACCTGAGATATCCCTCTGGTGATGACTCTGAAGCCATATCCTTGTAGAGTAGTACCCAGAGGTCTGGCAACATACCCTAGAGCATCTCATAAGACAAGTCACCAATGTTTAGGCAAATAAATTGCACCTCTAAACTCCTTATGTGTAGACAACTAAATCAAGCCTCTAGTCAACACAGTTGGTGGAGCCTGGAAGCTTAATTCAACTGCACACACATAAGCATCTAGTGCCATTTGAGATGTCTTAAGGTATCCCCACTGTCTACACAGTCTTTTGTGTGGTATATCTGCAGCTCTAATATGATGTCTTAGATTCTCTATGTTGTCCCAGATGACACTAGACACCTATGTTTAATCAACTAAATTGACCCCCATAGAGCTGTTAATCTCACCCTGAAACAGATGTCTGGTGGCTGGACAGCTGAACCATTATCCAGGACACATTAATTGAACTGGACATGGTTGAGCCTCATTTGCCAAGAAAAGAGTCACGTTATACTACCTGCAATACCTAGCAGTATGCGTGACATATGCACGGGACTAACATGTTTGACCCAGCTAAACATACAGATATTTGCATGTGGACAATTATATCTATGTGCCTAAAGCTGTAAACTCTCTCCTGCTCTGTATAATAATTAATATTGGTTTATATTTTGAATCACACTATTAATGCATTTGAATGACAAGCAAATGTTTGTCTTATTTTCTGTTAAACAGGTAGAGAAATCTTAATATAATTAGAATGGCTCTTGATTAAATGTTAAATCACTTTTTTGTAAGAGCTTGTTTGTTTGTTTGTTTGTTTTTTCCTGTACACATCTGCACTTCATGACTGCAATCAACTACAGCCTTTCTAAAGTCAGTTTTAAATCACTATTGGATGGATTTCAAAAGTCAGGCTTGCAATGGTACATGGTGTGAATGAGCAGGAAATCAAGTGAAACTGCGAAAAGAGTATGACTTTTTAAATACGTGTATAAAGTATCAACAATAATAAAAACAAAGCAACAGTATTAATTCAGTTCTGGATTGTGGTATTGTGATATGCTGGTACCATGCATGTAGTCTAGTGATGACAAATATGATCGATAGTAAAATAAATGTTCATTGAAATTTCTGTCATTTCAAAAATTATTTGTCTGTACAATTACATCACAGAGATTCAAAGGTTATTTACCTTTTTATCATTCAGTGTGTAGGATCAAAGTCATATTCTAAAGCTTGAATTTGTTGTCTGAGAAAAAAAAAATTAAAAACCCATTATATTTTTCACTTCAGTAGTTGCATAATATGTGAACAATAAATAAAAAAGGAATTTCAGCAAGAAAATTTTTCCTATGGCTGAATAGATACCAGCATAAACAAATGACTTTATATGAGCTTCTTCTCACACTTCAACAAAAAGCACTAGTAATGGTAGTATTTCTTTACCACATTAAATCACCAAAGAGACACCAGGGAGTACGAGCATTTAGTACAAATCTCTGTGTGTATGTAATAATGCTAAAAAGTCTTAATAGGCATAGATACTTTTACAGAAAAACAGCATGGTTTTAGTAATACACATCATTAGTATGAATGTAGATGAATACAATTGATTTGCATGAGTGAGTGTATTCCTACCACTCTTGTCTTTGAAGACTAAATAAACATAAAAATAAAATTAATTTTTCAGTCTGACATTTTGAAACCTGGGACAAAACTTTTTTCTACCTGTTCTTGCTATTAAAGCTGCTAAAGAAATAAAACCCAAGAATTTTCAACAACATACATGTAATTAAAGTTTCTGGCAAATATTTTAATATGTACTGAAAGGAAACTTCTGAGCATTCCTTTGCTGTTCATCCTTCCTTCAATCCTTCAGGAAGACATCTTCCTTCAGAATGGGAGTTACAGTGCAAATTTACTTCTTGCAAGACTGTGCAAGCAGTGCTTTCACTGTGTTTTAACATGATTTGTTCTTGCTTCAGTGAACAGAACATTTATGTAGGTCCAAAATGTAATTATTAATAAGTTTGTTGCAAACATTCTATAATACGATTAAGGTGATGCATATGATACAACGTGATTCTTCTGACAAGGTAAATTTGACTGAAGAGTCAGATACGGATTACAAATTTCAGTGCTGACCTGAGTTCTGGTGTTTAGGGATTTTTCTTAGGAATATTTTACTGATCTTCACTTCTTCAAGGAGAATGTCAAAGTGCTTCAGTCAAATTCAGCAGCCTCATTTTTATAAACCCACGTTTCTTAGATTTCTGTCAGATCTAGTAAAGACCTGATTATCATTTTCCTTAGACTTCCTTCCTTGACATCATTATATCAGCAATATTTTCAACAGTAAGCTCCAGAGTATATGCCATTTTTTCATTTATAATAAGGCTGCCTTATGCCAACACTTTAATGCAAAGCTATTGTAAAGAGGAATGTAAATTCACAGAACTCTTAATGCAAATAAGAAGCCAACATAACGTGCTTAACATTTTCCAAGTTTTTGTTTGACCTTTTACTGATCATTCTCTATCATTCATTACATTTCATTAGGTCTCACATCAGATGCAAAATGTTTCATTAATGACATATCTAGGTGCTGTTCTTGATTTGGGATATTCAAGTAATTTTTTATAGGTTGTCTGAATATTCAACAAAGTATGCAGTGCACAAGAGCTTTGAATTCACAAGAAAGTTACTGAAATACATATGCAGATCATCACCTTATTATTTCTAAAGAGGTTGGAGAACCATTTCTTTTCCCATTCTGGTCCCAGATAATTCTTAGCATTTGATATTGTGTTGTCCTTTTATCCATCACTGAGTTTCCAAGAAAAGGATTCCTCACCATCCAGCATCCTCTCCCCATATCTGGGAGCAGAAAGGCAATGTTTGCACTCTCATGTTCTGATTTTGCCTCCCTAACGAGCAACCATTTCTTGATGTGAAATAATAGTGCTTCTGGGGGAGGTGAAATGGAACAGGAATACCAGATGAGGAATGGCTAATGAATATGGCTCAGAAAGTGTCTTAGAAACAAAATAAATGTTCTGGGAGGCAGAAAAATGAGAGTCCCCATGGCTGGTTTTTTGTCTCTTTGTTTTTTTTCTTTTAAATCTTCTTCCTGGAAAGATCATTCTCTTCTGATTTATGACTCCCTGCTTTCATTGGAACATCTCTGTGGTAGAATTAGAATAGTGTGAAAAATTCTTGTAAATTAAAAACCTTGAGTTCAACATACTGATAAATACCGCAATGAAGTTAATGTTTGTTCCATTTCTGGTTCTACTGTAGAAAAGCATAATTGTCTGTGTTGGCCTTAACATTTCTGGTTTTCATCATTCAGCTTATTTTGTTTACACCGAACAACAGAACTAATATAGTTGCCAGAAAAGCAGCTTGAAAGCATTTCCATTTGAATAGATAATAGTTTGGTCTTCCAACATCAAAAATTAAGGATTATAAAATAACCTATCACCCAAATGGTTCTGCTAAATTATTGACCCTTACAGTCATTAATCACCTTGATATTTAAACAGGAAAATCTCAATAAAGAGAGACATTTCACACCTCTCAGGGTGATTGTTTCAAGATTACATTAGTCCAATGCACTTTATATTTGTCATGAGTATGAAAAATATGATGAAAAAGATGGCCACTTCATTTCCAAATGAGCCTTCCTAATGTACCACATTCCTCAAAAAGAACAGAGAGTTAAAAGTGGTATATGAAAGGTAGGAGAGTGTGACTGGGAGGATAAGATTGCTCAGGTAGGATTTAATGATCCAAGTAGAAAAGGAGAGAAGAAAAGGCTTGATATGGAGGAAACATCTAGAAGAAAACTTGATAAGAGCAAAGATGGTAGTCAGTGCCAACTCCAGTGCCAGTGAGAAATCTTCAGCTTAATATCTAATTAGAGTAAATCTAAACAGTACAATGAATGCTGTGCCATGAAGGCATACCTGAGCTGACAAATCAGTTTGTTTAATGGAAGTAATACAACTGAGTTACCTTTACTCAGGCTAATAAATCTCATTTTTCCCTAGAAGTTATTTGTCCCAGTGGAAAATGACAAAAATGCAGTTAGCCATAAGACAGTACAAAGACTTCTCTCAAAACAGGGAGTGGGACAGGGCGAGAGAAAAAGTCTGAGTGAGTGAGGCGATCTAGAGGCCAAGGCAGGGTTGAGCAATTTCTTTTGATAGAATGGTTTAAGTTGGCTTTGGAATTATATTCCCAGTATTAACCATTGCAGAGAATAAGAGCTATTTTAGTACTGCAGGCACACTAGAGAATATCCCATTTTATTGGGTGGTAACAGTCATATTCAAAAATTTGTTTCCTTAGCTGTTCTTTCACAGTGAGTTTACAGTTTTGTGGTTCTTTCCAGCATTCTTAATTGGCCTAACTTTATTTCACTTGTTAAAGGCAGCTTTAGCAGAGAATTTCTTTATCTCAGCCATTTCAAAGTCATTAGTAATTTAATTCTCATTTATTAATGGACTTACTTTATAATGGTACTGTTTTTCCCCTGATACATTTATACAAGCCTATCTCATTCTCCTGCCATAACCTCATTAAGGGTGAGATAGTGCAGTTTGATTGTAGACAATAGTAAGTAGTACTTTTAAGCTTCCAGCCAGTCTGTAAGTTAAGTTTATGCTGTCAGTCAAACACAGGTCTGTGCAAATTTAGACGTGTCATTGTTCATGATCAAGAACTAGCTCAGTCTCAGGCTTAGACCATGTTCAATAATACTCCCTAAGGGAAAAGTTCAGTCTTCTTATCGTATACTCAGCCACCACGCTTTTTCTTCAATTTTCTGGTTTCTGGACACAGTGAGAATGGAGGAGCTCAGTTTAGCAACTAGTACTTTCTAAGAATAATGTTATTTAGTGATTTAATCTGGTTAGCATCTATGATTATCCTGTACAGGTAGCTTGTTTTTCATAGGCCAGTGAATTTCAGACAGCTTGTATTTGCAAAGAGGAAAGCAGATAACCCTCATTTCCTTGAGATACAAGGGCTGGAATCTTACCTAACATTTAGACAGACTGCCTGAGTCTACAAAAGTCTCCTTCTCTCTGCTGTTGTTTAAACACATAAACCTCTATCTTAACTCCTTTTCCTTTATGAACATATTTATTACTGCAGGAATGATCCAACCTGTAAAGCTTTTAACAACTACTTTACTGGTTCACCTGGGGTTCAGGCACCCATTTAGGAGTGAATCCAAACTGCTTCCATTCCAATTAGCCCTATTCAAAGGCATGCCATCCTGCTCTTCCTTAAACATGAGTTTGTCTTTGAGATTCTCCATTTTTTTCCTCATAGGTCTTGAATTCTTCTTCCTACCATATCGTATTTAACATATGTATTTAGTCTTTGATAATTGCTTTCCTATAAATGAATGGGTTTTGGTATTCTTACCAGTACTTCAGAAAAAAGAAGAAAAACCCTCTAGGATCCCTGTAAAAAAACATAGACTGGGAGAAATGTTGGGTTGGAATGGACTTCTGGGAGTCTTCTTGCCTAATCTCCCACTTGTGACAGAACTATTGCCAACACTAGACAGGTCAGTCATGGTTTTGTCTAGTTCTGAAATCGTCCAAGTCTTGGATTTTCTATGATCACTCTGGTATTGTTTCCCAGTTCAGTAATTCTTTCCTGTCTCACCAGTAGAGATCAGATAGGAATAGGAGCCATCAACCATTTAAACCCTTTTTTTCTGCTGGCATATAAATAATGATGCACTTTTTATTGCATTAATACTTTAAATTCTGACAGCACTTCTAGGGATACAGTACAAAACTTTTAGGAAAAACTCGTAACAAGGTCAGTATAAAAAGTAGGCCAGTTCCCATAAAAGTTTAGTTATTTAAAAGTTATTTATCAAAGTATCATACGTTATATATCTGTAACTTACAGGCAATTCACCTTTCCAGTGGAATTTGCTTAGGCTTTCTATACAAGAGAGGTAGGCACCACAGAAAAAGATCTAAAGGAGTCGGTACCCTCTGAAGTAAGCTACTACAATCAGCATGCTCAGCATGCAGTACCCTAAAGTCAGAACTGATTTTGGCTTAATCAGAACAGAAAGGTGCCTAAGGCAGCTGTCTGCTTGGGGGGCAAGGGAAAAGGATATGTAGGCATAGCCTAGCTGTCTGCATGTTTGGTCCCACTATGTCTGCATGCCTCCTTTACCTCCATCTTCCACTGGAGAAAAGGGATGGTGACTTTGGTCATTTCTTATCACGTGATGGTCACCTAAAAACAGTAGGCAAGATCCTGACTTTCAAACACCTTAGCTGTTGTTTTGTTTTGTTTTGTTTCTTAGTGACTTATCTACATGATTTTTTGGCTGTCAAGAGTATGGACTCATGAGATCTTATAGCAATGATTTCTTTAAAAATCCCTCTTTATGTTTTAACAAATGTTTTTCCAAAATTCAATCTATTAAACCTCACATCAACATTTCTTCTATGCTTACAGATAAGTATGCTTCCATTATACTATTGCTTAACTGCTCAGACAGGATTTCTTCTAACTGTGTCTTTGACTTGATATAAGTATATATTATATGTATATTTACATATGAAAAGATATTATATATATGACATTTTGGTCTGAAATTTACAGAAAAATCTTCATTGTATTTTTTTAAAAAATAATGTTCAACTTGTATGGAGTGGGAAAATGTAATGTTATTGGAGAACAGTACAGAAGCAAATACACTCAGTGCTCATCAACAGGGCCATGTACATTTCTACAGCCAATCAGGATCAAGTTCTAGCTCTTTTCATGTGGAGGTGATTACAGCAAAAGAATAAAATCTTCCTAATGAACAAAATTATGTCACACCACATGAATCCCTGCTACATCCCTTTCAAAGAACACAAAATCTCCCCTTACCTGCAGTTCCTTAATTATACCCAACTATTTCCAGCTCCAAAATAGCTACAACAACAATTACCACACCTACAAGCAGCTCATAAATTTAAGACCTGCATAAATCACACAGCTGACAACAATTAACTCTGATTAAAAACATTGTAGAAAAGCTGGCAGGTTCCACTGTGAACCCTGATTTCCAAGTCTCTGTGACTCATCTGAATTATTTTTATATCAAACTAATTTACATGAGGTTGAAATTTGGAATCAAAGTTGTAAATTTTGAGATGAGGAGCAATACTTTTTATAAAAAACTTGGATTTTTGTCTTATTTTAATTTCATAAGGATAGTCATAAGTCAGGGAACAAGGATGTGGTTTGTGTCAAGTGAATTCACCAAACCTCCCCCAAAATACTTTGTTTTTAATAAGTCTGATAGAAGTCTTTATGCATTGCAAGGTAAGTGTTAGAATCAAACCTGGAAAATGCATATAGATCTTTTAAGGTTAGTTTTAAAAAATTACTTAAATAAACAACAACTGTTGTCATGGTTCATATGAAGGAAGACTGGATCCCAGATTCATTGGGCAAGACACCTATTCTCTATCTACATGGCTGGTGGAGAGATAGGCATATAAAAGAGAAAAAGACAGCTGAGAGTCAACAGGAGTTTCTGAACAAAGACATGTGTCTTTAGCCACCTCTTGGTCAAAGCTGAGGCAGAGTGCAGGTCCTTAGGAGGCCAGCAGAAGCCTATGTAAGCCCAGGATTCAGAAGCACAGGGAGGTCATCTTCTGCTGGGAGCAGATGTCTTAGTTATTCCTGTAGAAAACTTAGCAAGACAAACTCTTTTCCTTTAAAATGTGTCCAAAGGAGGTAAGGCTGCATGCTTTACAATATAATGCTCCAGTTGTTAAATCTCTTGCTCAGTGAATGGATGGTGAGGCTTGTTCAGAGAGTTCAAACCACACAAGGTGTTTTCTTTTCAATGTCTGCTGGAGCCAGGCTGAGACCAAAGAATTGGCAGGAACTGATCTCCCCTTATCTTTACATCTGCCTTCACACAGAGTTGGCTGGGATCACTGAATGTAAGCCTGTGCAAGTGAGCAGGAGGAGAGGTGCCTCTGGAGAACTACTCTTGAGAGCACTCCCAACTCAACATGAGCAGCAACAGCAAGGGATGAAGTAGGGATTGAAGTACCAGATCCAGGACCCAACTGTAATGTCATCACTGAACATAATCAGTCTGAGCCTCTCCCCATATAGAAACAAACATACCTTGCCATCCAGGAGCATATTCTAATTGTAGGAAACTCCAACCCAACGTGAAAACATGCCATCAAGCAAGAACTTACGCCACATACTTAAGATCTGTGAAAGTGAAGAGCTCTTTTTTGTCCTATCACCCAGGTGTTTCAGGGAAAGAATCTGAGGCACAGCCATTGCCACAACATATAATAAGCCTTACAAACTAGGAAGTGACCCACAGTTTAGACATATATATATATTTCAGGAGGGCTACTTAACTAGGTGCATAAAATTCCAGCACGAGTCAGTTGTTTAAATTACATTGACAGGATTACAATCAGAATGTGAATTCACAGTATTTTTTACTAACAGGTGGCTTCAAAGATGATAATCAAATAACAATTGATTTCATTTGGTACAGAAAGAGATGATTTATAAAAACAAGAGACTATATTTTCCCAAACAAAATTTCACAACGTACCATTGGTGAAAGAAGAGTAGTAAAATGCAGTTCAAGCTGTGGGCTTCAGAGCTGCTATTGAGACTACAATATTGTGCATTCAGACAATGTCACTCAGTGATCAGTATGCACAAGTTTGTATCTGGGGACAACCCAGGAAACACAAAACAGTGTGAACATGTTTTGTAAGCAGGACTTTCAATATATAAGACAAATAGAATCTAACTTTACAACAAAGGAAATATTACAGTTGTTTAGAGGTAAATTATCTTCTGAGATGAGTTATTTTTTCACAGAGGACAGCTAATTCACTGAGATTTGACCTCCTGCCCCTTTACTGACATGTACTGAATGCAAGTCTAGCCCAAGGGTAATGAATGGCGTTTGAATGAGAGATGTTTTACACCAAATTGTGACAAGGGTAATAGCATGTCACTGAGACTACAACAAATGCCAGCAAGAGGCTGAAATCATAATGACATTGGAGTAATCATTATTTGATAGTGGAAAAACTGCAACAGATTAATTCACCACATATCTAATATGAACGTGGTACAGATTGATGTAATGCAAGTACAAGTATCATGTCATTGCTCACTGGTCTTACTACATAAAATCCTAACTGATGTAGCAAGTTACATGTCAACTAGTAGCATATTACTTGCTTTAAAGAACCATATTAAAATTCATTTTGCATCAAGTCCTTCAATCCTGATATGAATAGAAAGAGCATGACACTGGTTATGTATAGAATTCTTATACAAAATCAGACCTGGGAATCCAGATGATTTGAATAGACAAAGAATTTTTTTTACATTTTTTTTTAAAAAAAGAAGGAAAGGATACAGGAAAGAAAATAATTTCTAATTAAATATGACCGTTACTTTAATAAAATCAAAAATTAAATATGACCGTTACTTTAATAAAATCAAATTAGATTACATTTCTGATGGTCGTGCTATCCTTCCCTCAAGTGATTGTGACTCTATAATGTAAAAGACAGGAATAAATACATTTAATATCTTGTAAGATATGGGTTTTTTTAAAAAAAATCCCTAAATACTGAGCTCAGCAAGAAAAGGAAAAAAGATAATTCAGGACAGTAAATAAAATAGGTTACCAAACTGTAGGAAAAACTAAAGAATGCATCACAAAAGAGATAACTCCTAGAGCTGCAGTCCCCAAGGATTTCTTATGATGCAATATTCCTCTCTCCACAGAGCCTTCATGCATCTAGGTAAAGTGATTGTATGCACATGTTGTTATGATTTTTATTTTCTACTAAAAATTTAAAAATAATTAACTTCCTAATAAAACTTGTAAGCACTATCCCTACCCAAGCTGTCTGTGACAAACATTTTCACTGAAGCTGATATATCTCTGACGGATCTTCATGTAGTTCTTCTGTCCTGGCACCCACATCTCAGTCCTAACTGGACTGGATCTTATCCAGACATTTTCTCTTGCTGCACAATATGCAACAATAAAGATAAGCCTCAGAACACAGAAAAACCTTATCTATATTCTAATCCTGTAACAACCTGCTTGCCCTTAAAGGCCTTAAAACCCTGGAGTAGCTCATTCGGGAGAGTATGTAGGATCAAAGACTAACAGCCTGCATTTTTTTTGAAAGACAAAAAAATACCTCTTGGTGGCCAACGACATCAAAGCCAGAGATATTAGGTGCTACACTTTCAGTTTGTGCAGCAACAGAGGTTATGCCATACTAGCACAAGCAGTAATTATAGAGGAGGAAAGCTAGAACTACAGCAAACCCCCATCTCTAGGAAGATGCACAAAGGTATGGTGAACTATCAAAAAAGGTCCTTTACTGAACTGGAGACAGTCTTTAAACCAGATTTCTTGGTCTAAAGGTCGTTATCACCATCAGTAAGTCAGCAGGTGAATGAGAAATATATCTATAGTGCTGCCATTAGAGGGAGGGAGAGAGCTACTCACAACAAACACAAACCATGGCCAACTGGTATTTAATTTTTCAGCCATATCAAACCTGTCATAAACTTGGAACTCATTTTCTTAAAAGGAAATTCCAAGGTATAATTAGCCCTGGGTTTTTCAGTTAAATTGCACAGTCATTTAAAATAATTTGTAAGAATTACAGTCAGAGTTAATCTTGAGACATGAAACAATCAGAAAAAAAAATGTTATAAAGATTAAAATAGAAAAATAGTGGGCCAACACAAGTTTTAGGTCCAGCAGCCACATTCTAGGTTTAAAATAGCTAGCTCATCATGAGATGGCCCTATGTATAATGAACATAACAGTAAGAATTGCAATGGTGCTGAGGTATCTGAATCAATATGGCATTAGAATATTGGACAACTCAAAACTTGTGTAAGAAGTGCCTTCATCTTAGTGCAATAAGTATTCACCTGTTAATGAGAAAGCATCTTATTTTCTATTCCTTTCTGCATCTTATAATGCCTGTACAAACTGGATTTTAAAGCCATTTTGATATACCCATGGTTTTTCAGAGAACCTGTTATGGGCTCAAAGACGATGATAGTAATTGAAAGCATCTAAAGTAATACAGAATCTTGTAAGCGGGAAATGAACATTAAAACAAGAAAAAGAGGGTGTAGAATAACAGTATTAGAATTAAAACTAATAAGGTGCATTTGTTTGCTTGTTTTAGAGAACTCACCCAATATCACAGCTTAATATCAGAATATATTTTCTAGCTAAACTTAAATATCTCATTTCTTGTAAATCAGAGCTTTCATCATCTAACTGCAAACTTCAGCCAATGCCTCTAGAATAGAGATGTATAAGAAGGCTCAAGATGAGTCTTGAATATCCAGGATAAGAAAGAGGACCTCTTCATTCAGTCATGAATCTGAATAGTTTCTGTAGGATATGGATCTAAGCACCCTCGACGCAGCTTGTTTACACTGCTTATGTCAAAAAAACAGAGAAACTTGATTTGTAATGAATTGCATAAATTAATCAGTTTATAGTCAGTGTACCTGGAACAAAATCTGAAGAAATCAGACTCAACTCTCTGTGTTAAAATAACAATGCAATCACAAAACAAAATATAGACAATGTTTATTGTTGCTTTTAAAATCACCCCTCCATCTGAAAAGCAAAGAAAACAAAAGGTTGAAGATGCTAATATTGACAGGTCTCTGTTAACAACCAGAGCTCTGCAGACTTCTTTTGGTGCTCATGAATCTATGCTGACTTACACAAAGCCAAGATTATTCTTTTTGTTAAAACATAATATGTGGCATGGAAGTGCTTTAATTTTCTTTCAAATAGACATCTTCAGCTTGGTTAACTGTGTTAAATTCCACTCTGTATCACCCAGGTCATATCTCATTTCCCAGTTCCAAACATCCATCAAAGACTGTAAAAGAGTCTGGCCTATTTTACACATTTTTAATAATGTTACAAAGACTGACATGACACAAAATTCACTTTGTGAAAATATAAACAGAATATATTTTAATGTCAATGTCAGGCACAGTCACATAAATGTGCTCATCACAAAATCATTAAATCAGATTAGCAATGATTTTTAAAGAAATGAATGGTATTATCTCCCAGCCACAAAGAAAATGTGAAAAAAAAAAAAAAAATCCAAACAGACAAAAGGAATAAGCTGTGCTCTACTTTAGCAGGAGCCATTTTAGAGCATCTGTGCAAGTTCCCTGGTTGCTATGCCTTTTCCTTGTTGTTTTAGCTTTTACTTTTATAATTTTACTATTTTGTAATGCCAATGGATAATACGATGTGCGTGAGAGCACATATTCACTCTCAGAAATAGATTAATATGATTTCACAGTGCATTGCAATAATACACAAATGTCAGAAGTTTCTTTGAACTAAGGCAAATAAAACTTTAAAACTGAAAAAAGAAAATGGCAAAGGACAACTAACTTTATTGCCTAGGAACAAAACTTACACCAAGACCTAATGTATATTAATCAAATAAATAGCCTCAGTGCAATAAAAACTTTATTAAAAGATTGATGACAATATGCAAGCAATGTACTCTGAATTTCTCAGCTTTCTCTGATATTGAGTGGTTCTTAATAACTCCTAGCAAGAACTTAACAAAACAAATTCTATGGATAGTAGTATAAATTTATGCTACAGTATAATTATAAAACCATGCAGCACAACATGCAACTTAAAGAGAAATTATTATTATCACATAAAAGGAATATAAATTTCACATATATATATATAATTTCTAAAACTTGAAAATTGTGTATGAATAATAGTGAATTGCTTACACTTGTAATGTTTGGATAGCCTCCAATGACCATGAATCTTACTCCCTGACATGTCTGTTTATCTCAAATATTTAATACACTTTGACAAAGATAGGAAACTTTGTTACAAATTTCCATACTCCATAGTAGCATCCAAACAATTTAGAGTTTGCGCAGGACTTAGTGTTCTTGCATCATTTCATAAGTGTTATTGCTTTCCTGGCAATGTTCATTTTTATCCTGGAGAACATGTTGGAAACCTCTACACGTCCGAACATCATCTTCAGTAAATCTTGATCTTGCTTTGTGAGCTGTAAGGCTAGTAAACATCATACTGTATTTTGTTTTAAGTATCCAACTTATCTTAGGAAAGGCTCATGCTCTATTGCAACACCTAAAATAATCTGAGAAATGGAAGTAGATGTCCAGGACAAGAAGCTGGTTTACTTTGTCTCAGCTTACCAAGATGGTAAAGAATGCAAGGTGCTTTATGATGGGACTCTGTATCAGAGAGAGATGTGCCTGCATTCTTTTCTTAAAGTGAAAATACTAAGAACATCAAAGGAACATTGACTTACTAATACCATTAAGAAAAAACAAAATTGAATAGTGAATTTTTAAATAGAGAATTTTTTTTATTTTGTAAGACACATTTTTTTAGAAGTTCTCCCATTTCCCTGTTTCTTTGTAAAATTTATCTTTTCCTTCAGCCTTGCTCCAGTAACTTCTACTGGCTCCCTGGGTTGTACAAACTCTACACAGCCCTCTCAAATAACAGAAAAAATACTTTTGTTAGTCTGGGCATCTGTTCAATGCCCTCCTAGTCTCTGCTTATATTGCAAACTCCAGCCTAGCCTACCTCTTCTTCATCTGCTCCTCATACTTCTCTCCAGTACAATTCACTTAGCTTACCTCTAGGAAGGCAGAGTCCCCCCCTTCTACAAGTACTTTCTATTGAATCAAAATACCAACAGCTGAACAATGAAAATACACAACAGAGTTGCAGTTTTTTAACAAAGTGTATTGCAGAGCAAAGAGTAAATAAAGAGAACATCCACCACAATCCCTTCTACCACCTTGCTTCAGCCTCCAGAATAGCCTCTTGGAAACAGGGTAGAAGGCGGCAGCCAAATGCTAATATGGAGGGCTAACTCTAGGTCTACCTCTGTGGGAAGAAGGAAACTTAAATATATAGTGTAGGAGTATGACATTGCCACAAAGCTACAGTGGCAGAGAGCAGTGTCCCTTCCTCCTATTGAAGTTGGGCTACTGCACAGTGAGCACCTGGACAAAAGGGAAAGCAAGCACGACAGATTTTGTCCGAGTAGCCTAGTGATGAGCTGTTCATGCGGGAGTGGGAAGTACTGAATCTGAGCCTCAGTTTTTTAGGGTTTGTTTAGAATTTTCCCACTTATCTTGGGTAGGGTGTATCACCCCCTTGAGTTGCCTCTCTCCACTGAGCATAGACAGAGCATAAGTCAATATGCTTTTGAATTTGGGGCCAAAAATTAAGCGGGATCTGGACCGAAGTACCTATGCTAGTTAGACTCATACAAGAACAGGAGACAGGTAAAGAGGGTATAATTTTTTAACCTAGAATCATAAGTTTTGTCATAGATTTAGCCCCAGATCATTCTGTATCAAACATTTGAGAAATCTCTTCCTCTTCTTTTTCTTTTTCCTGCTTTTGAAGTCATGAAAATTTGACTATCAAAAAAGCATAACATCTACATTTCAGATTTCAATTATTCTGTGGCTGATACTGCCAATATAAGAAAAAAATGGAGAAAGGGTAACATTTAGAGCATTTCTCAAAATTTGTTATATGTTTGCTTAGTGCATGCAGTAATGAACAGCTAAAATGTAACATAAATTTTGTACTTTCAATTACACTTAGTCTCCAGTATTTGTACTGCTTATAACAGTGTTCATATTTTTGCTTTATTTTTCTTGGGTCAGCAGTCTGTTTACCAGATATTAATGAAGATACCTTTGGGATAGGACTGTTATTAGTTCAGTCTTTTTCCCTTTCTCATGGCAAATAAATAACTGTATTTATTTCCACAGTATAAAACAAAGGAAGATGGGGGGACGGTGGAGACAGGGAAGATTAAAAGTGTCTGTTACTGGGGTTTGCTTTTGAAACAACTGTATTTGTATTTTCTGCATTATCTCATTTTAACGATTATCAATGCACCTGAAAATAGATCAAAGCATTAGACAGAAATTAGGACATGAAAGCATCCAGGAAACTTCTGTATCTGCCTGTAAAAATGAGAAGGAGGTTTAAAGGAAAAAAAAAAAAAAAGGGATATGATTTCTTCATTGTGCTATGTTCAATATTCTGAGCCCATATGAAAAGTATTCTGCTTCTCATCTCTAGTATCAACCTGGTACGAAGAGATAGGTAGATAGATGATAGGTAGATAGACAGACAGATAGATAGATAAGTAATGTTCTTTATATAAAAAAGAGAGTGGAAGGGAAGAAAAGGTATAAGCAACACAAAAATTAAGTAAGTTGGATGCATCAGAATTTTGGTGTACACAGAGAATATTGAAGATGCATGGCAAATCAACCCACCCAGGGACTATGTAAATACCCTTAATCCAAGAGGCTGCACTGAGTAGCCTCTCAAAAGGAGTCCTCGTGTTGTAAGGAAACATCTCATGTTAAAAAACACTCTTGGTTTTCATATTTTAAATGAACCAGGCAACCTTTCGACTGATTGCTGTGTTAAGAGTTTTCTCAAAGACAATTAAAATAAAAACAAGCAATGATCTTGAAACTAAAAATGTAGCTGACACATTAGGGATGAAAATAACTTGGAGAGTCATGCAGAGTTTGGCAGTTTTGACTCAGATTATTTTGTCTGAAGCCAAAAATATTAATTTCTCCCAAATGTTGGCTTAAGCTTCAAACTTGGACATCTCAAAAGACAACTCCATTGAAAAACACTGAAGCTCAATTCATTTAAAACTATGCCCAAGTTCAGTTAAAACATTTGCTTTGTTTTTGTATTGGATTTGCATGGCAAGGTTTTGGTAACAGGGGAGATACGGGGTGGCTTCTGTGAGAAGCTACTAGAAGCTTCCTCTATGTCCGATAGAGCCAATGCCAGCCAGCTTCAAGATGGACCCACCACTGGCCAAGGCTGAGCCAATCAGAGACGGTGGGAGCGCCTCTGGGATAACATAGTTAAGAAGAGGAAAAAATTGCTGCACAACAGCAACTGCAGCTGGAGAGAGGAATGAGAATATGTGAGAGAAACAACCCTGCAGACACCAAGGTCAGTGAAGGAGGGGGAGGAGGTGCTCCACTTGCCAGAGCAGAGATTCCCCTGCAACCTGTGGTGGAGACCATGGTGAGGCAGGCTGTCCCCTTGCAGCTCATGGAGGTTAACAGTGGAGCAGATGTCCACCTGTAGCCCACAGAGTACCCCACACCAGAGCAGGTGGATGCATCCAAAGGAGGTTGTGACCCTGTGGGAAGCCTGTGCTGGAGCAGGCTTCTGGCAGGACCTGTGGACCCGTGGAGAGAGGAGCCCATGCTGGAGCAGGTTTTCTGGCAGGACTTGTGACCCTGTGAGGGACCCACACTGAAGCAGTCTGTTTCTGAAGGACTGCACCCCATGGAAGGGACCCACGCTGGAGCAGTTCATGAAGAACTGCAGCCCATGGGAAGGACTCACATTAGAGAAGTTTGTGGAGAACTGCCTCCCATGGGAGGGACCCCACACTGTAGCAGGGGAAGAGTGTGAGGAGTCCTCCCCCTGAGGAGGAAGGAGCAGCAGAGACAATGTGTGATGAACTGACTGCAATCCCCATTCCCCATCCCCCTGCACTGTAGAGAATTTGGTAGTAAAGTAGAGCCCAGGAAGAAGGGAGGGGTGGGGGGGAAGTGTTTTAAGATTTAGTTTTTTATTTTCTCATTATCATACTCTGTTTTTGATTGGTAATAAATTGAACTAATTTCCCCAAATCAAGTCTGTTTTGCCCATGATGGTACTTGGTGAGTGATCTCTCTCTGTCTTTATCTCAACCCATAAGCCTTTTGTTATATTTTCTCTCCCCTGTCCAGCTGAGGAGGAGAGTGATAGAGCAGCTTGGTGGGCATCTGATGTCCAGCAAGGGTCAACTCACTGCAGTTTTTAAGGAATTCAGGTTTACCTTTAGGTCTTCCTCCTCATTAAATATTTATATTACTACTGGGGGGGTGGGAAATGGTGGTGTAAATCACTATAGACTACTGATTTCAGTAATTCAAGGGCAATTTATATTTTCGGAGATTCTGAGAGAATTTTCCATATAGACAAAGAAAAATTTCTCACAAAGAAAATGTGGTGGGGGAGGGGGGAAATACTCTTTGGCCAAATATTTAAAAGCCAAACAAAAATCAGCTTTCAGAATAACTGGTTTTAGCTTCTGTACCTGTATCAACTACTGATGAGTCTTGACCTGTTGCACAGCTTGTTTAAAGGAAGGGGTAGAATTGATTCAGAATATTTATGATGCCAGCAACAAATGTGCTGATGACATTTCACTGCTCTGAGATTAAAAATTAAAAAATATAGTACCCATACCACTAATTTTGTAAACATGCCCTTTGGTTCAGGTTCTGCTATATATAGACCCAGTGATCCATGGCAGCAGCGGATGTAACAGCAGATATCACTGAAACTCTGTTGAGCAGGAAGACTTCAGCCACACACATACCCACCATTCACACTACGTAAGAATTACTTTGAGAAAGTCCTGATCCTGTTATGACATTGTCTTGATGTGACACAGGATTCTGGCTTTTAAGTTAGATCTGAGTGAATCCATTTTCTGTACAATTATTTAAATAGTAGCTGCATACTTCAAAGCATACATATGTGTTATATAGCTCGCCTAACGATTATTCTGAAGTGTTACCAAAGTTGATTGCATGCAATGATTTTAATGTACTTCTGTACCTACTTAAAAATTTCATAGCTCCATGAAATCCACATTAGTCCCTCAGCCTTTCAAGTGCTCCAGTCCCCTTAGCGGCCCTCCATTGAACTCTTCCTAGTTTGTCGCTATCTCCCTTATGCTGTGAGCCCTAATCTGGGCACAGTGCTCCATCAGGCCTCCTGCCAAGTGCTGAGGAGAGATGAATAACCACTTTCCTGGAGCTTTTGCCTTTACCAGTGCAGCCCAATACACAGCCAGAATTCTCTCCCCAAGGACTGAACATATTCATTTTTTTCAAGTTATTGGAGAATTCCCCTGGTCATCACAACTTCTGAAAGATGATAGTGGCCTCACAATGATAGCAGCCAGCTACCTCAATGCCTTTGAATGCATCATTGGCATAGGTTCAGTTTACTGAATTAATCTCCAGCTCCTCTCTCCTTTGGACTTTGCTGACAGAACTGTGTATGTAATGGATTAAATGTATCAGCAGAATTTGTGAGTTGACAGCATCTCCTCATTGACTGGAGTGGTACACAAGCTTCATTAGTAGAATTTGTCAATTGTTCCAGAAGAGATTCTCAGATGGCCACAGAAAAGTGCTGGGCAGGCCTTTTCTTAAGGAACTCCTTTGTCACAGAAAGTACTAATGTTTTATTCTACAGGAAAACTGAAAAATCTTTTTTATCTTGTTTAGGCCAGTAAGAAATAAATTTAACATTTCTTCTTACTGTTTTATTCCAAAAGAGGAAATAATTGGTTTGTTTACATGAGTTGGTAGTGATGTTGCCCTTTTATTTGACAGCCCTGCTTGTACTGGTCTCCTGCAGATTCTGAGACATCAGAATTTGTTTTCGTCTCCTATTTGAAAGAGTTTAAAATCTTTTGTCTTACCTATAAACATGACCTCTCACAACATACTATTAAGAGCAAAGAAAGCATTTTTTTAAACAGAAAAATAGGCATTCCAGAAATCCTCAAGTAAATTCAAGCTTGGGTCTGAAGATGAGAGTCTCAAAAATTAAACTAAATGAGACATACCAAGGCAGGATTTTTTCAGTCCTTGCTGTTTAAGTTGCTCTTTCTGAATTAGCTAAACATTTATTGACAAATGGAGAAGTGACCCCCTGGCCTGCTAGTTGGACCTTCACACCTTCTCTGGCAGATGGGGTTTGGTGGTCTTTGTTCTGGTGAATGTGTCATATTTTCTGCAAAGATAACTAAGTGAGCAGGAAAGAATGAGGGCATCACTACTGTACTGTATTGTGTCTGAGCCTGTCTTGTTCTCTGCAAGGCTAAAATCCAAACTCAGGTATGTTTTCTGACTGAGTCAGGACAAGCAAATAAAGACACCTTAGGTCTTGGTGTTGACCAAGTGTCACCTTAAGGTGACAAGAAAGCCTCATTTTTTTATGAGGATTCTAAAATTGCCTTCCTCCAATCTTCTTTCCCCCAAAATTTAGGGGTGCTCAGATAGTGAATTTTGCTTTAGTCTAATTTTGAAGAATTATTATTATTATTATTATTATTATTATTATTACTTAAAGAAAATAGATAATAATAATCAATACTGTATCACTTTGAAGATTTTAGAACTGCAGAAAGAGTTCTTTAAAAAGAAAAGTTACTTAACATCTCCAGCTGTAGTTCTCTATTCTACCCACAGATTTTTGAAGTTGCAGCCAATGAAGCATTTGCCTCATTCACAAAGAACAAATAAAAAGAATGATTATTAAGCAGGGAAGTGTCATCTTGGTCTGCAGGGCTCCCTTTTCATAGCTCTTGAAAATGTAGAAGCAAGTGTGAAAAAGGTCAGTCTTGTTTGTGTTTCTTAACTTCTGTACAAGAAAGAGCATTGCAGCCTCAGGCTGACCCCAGTATTTTCTACTTAAGGTGCAGGAACAAGTGAAAACATTAAAACTGTAACAGCAAGAAACTCACAAGATGGAGACAACAAAGAAAGGGGAGAAGGAAGAAGAGGAAGAGACCTTATAGAAAGAGAAGGAAAAGAAGGAGAAAAAAGACCCCAAAGTGAGAATTCTGGAGGTAGCACATTGGGTGTTTGATCTGCTCTGTTGCAAAAGGATCTATTGTGACAATAAAGATCACTATTGCTAGCGATTTTAGACAATTTTCCCAGAATATTATACTTGGACTCTTAAGTCCTCTTACAGTTGTTGGCAACTTTCTGTTTATTTTTCAGCTAAACTAGCCTTAAAATAGTGGTGTGAAATTAAAGCAGTTTGACAGGTGAAAGGAGAGAAGAGGAGAAACAGCACTGCCACTAACACATCAGGTATTTTGTTGAAGTAATTGGAAATAATGTGATGCAGAGAAGTAACAGACAATGAAACTGGAAAGGTTTCATAATAAATGGTTAAAGGTATAGGATCACATAACAGCAAGAGTTTTGCCAGAGCAACCACTAGTTTACCTTATTGTTACAATGCATTCTGTCTTAAAGCATTTATAGCTGGTAAGACTGATCTTGCCTAAAAATATTGCATTATAGTGCTACTGTCACTCCAAGATCTCAGGTATAGTCAGGAAAAACTCTTACATACATGTAGGGCTTCACAGCCCTTCTGTGCTGTAACTTTAGAAATGTAAGTAAATAAGCAAGCTAACTCAGAAATTACACACCTTTCATGGTGTGAAGCACATGAGCACATGAAGTGCACATGAATACAGCACTTCATGGAATGTTCTAAAAGCACTTACGCAAGTCCCAAGTAATTAAAATTTCCAAGAAACCATTAAGCTGTGATTACCATTTTTCTGATGGCAAATACAATGAAAATAAGACAAGGGAACAGCAAGACAATGTCATAATTAAGATTAAGATATCAATGTTCCTTCTAGCTCATTGCATGATGTTGACTGTCTGGTCTTTTTCTCTAATTTTTTGCCTCCATTAGCAAAGGCTGCAGTTGCTCAGAATGTTATTGCGTGTAAAGAGGTATGTTTTTGTAAAAGCCATATTCACTTAATGGCAAAAGGGAGAATATATCATCTGTGCAGTACATGCACTGCAAGGAAGCTTTGGAGTTTCGCTCATAAACTGTGCACACATGGCTCAAATATGCACAGTAAGTCTATCATGACAAGACACATGATTTATCTTCTGGACAAGCATTGCTCATGCAGTGCACAGCACAAATACACTTCCCCCCCCACACCCACCCCCCAGAAAATCCTGGATAAAAATAAAAGGCCCCTATGAAAATGAAAACCCCAGCAAGCCAGGTACATCAACTGAGAAATAAGGAATTCTCCATCACTTTTTAAGTACTGCCTTTGTTAAGGAATGAGCTCACTGACAGTAGCTATCCTAGCAACAAGATCTGGGTTAAGGAATGGAGTTACGTCTGATAATAAAGTAATTTACAAAACAAGGTTAAATCAGTTTAGCACTTGTTATGCACATATCACAGCAACCATGTGTTGGTACATCTCTGCTATTCCACAGTTTGAAAATAAATGGTTCATTAATGACAACAAAAGCCCAGAATATTTGTATTATACTAATAAGTTGCTTTGAGGAAAGTTCTGTGTTCTGTTTTCTGCTAAATCTGAATATTAGAGTAAGCTTTTAAGTCTCAGAACTGGTGGAGGCCAATGATCAAATTCATCAACTCCCTCTAATATTGTGTACTAATTCTGATGATGCAAGAACCCAGTAGCTTGCACCGTTAAACAATATTTAGACTTCTGTTTCAATGCTAGTAGAAAGCAGCTGATAAATGTATATTATTGAATCTGATCCACAATGTCACAAATTTATGACTATTCTTATGCATATACTATAGATTTTGTTTCTATAAAACCTGATTCTTGATTATTCTTTCTGGTTCCCTAGGATACCACTCATAAGAGGTCCTAACTGAAAAAAAAAGAAAAAAAAAAAAAAAACCACAAAGATTTTAGCTTCCTGCCTGTTTAGGATAGAGACTCATGATAATCTTAATTGCTCAACAGAAAGCACAGTAATGAAAAAAAAATAACAGCTTTTTTAGGTTAAAGAACAGGCTATTAAAAAATACAGATAGAATACAGTATTGAAAAATGTTATAAATCCTTTGCACAGCTTTAAAGGTTTACTGAGTTATGATTACATTCAGTTATAACAACAGACACTAAAAAGCAGGTGTATGTTAAAAATTGGCACCCAACAACATCTCAACTGTCACATATGTTTAGATCTCTCACCATGAATCCCCCTTCCATACATTTGGAAAATTATTAAAATAAGCAATCAGCTATCGAACAGTCTTATGCTGGGAAAATAGCTTTTCTAAAACATTTGTACTTTGCAGTCCCAACAATTTTTGCCCAGTAACATTTCTAATGAAATAAGATATTAGCCTTTGCTACTGTTCCCTATGTAAAGACTAGCTTCACAAGCCTGTAGAATAAACACAGAAATAAAGCAATTCATTAGAATTCATTAGAAAGAACAAGTCCAAGAATGGACTTAAATTCATAGAATAGTATCAATACTGGGATATCAAGTCTGACTAAGATTTAAACATTTGTGTCTATGTGTTAATGAGTTAACAGGTTGAATGCCTACAGTTTTATTAGCTCCTATGTAAAGTTAATTCAACAAAATATGGTACACACTTACCAAATTGGATGTCAGGCCATCCTCTATCTCTTCTTTATAATTTCACATAGGTGTAAAGGAGCTCACTGAAATTATTCATTTTCTTTGTACAGCAAGCTCTGTAAAGGGTAAGAATTGATGCTGTTGTCATTCCAATCAAAGCTAAAAGCTTTTACGAATGAGTGCTCAAATCAAGCTTATATTAAATGTCACTTCTCTCCTACTTCATGCCTGAAGGTGCCATGAATTCTAAGTACAGTTAAGAAGAAACAAGACTGTGTGCAGTTTAGAGGAACCACCTAAGCTGAGGTAGTGCAAACTGAAAAAGTGGAAAGCAGAAGAAAAACTATTCAATCAGTTTAATTTAATTATGGAAAATAAAATGTTTGGAGTCTAAAATGCAGGAGTTTCAATACACAGAGATTAGGAATTACCTAATCACAGAAAATATAATTTGCGCTAACTTGTTCCAGAGAATAACATCGTTCTGCAACAGAATTCTGATTTCATCTAAGGGTGTCTCAGAAATAAAAAAAAAAAAAAAAAAAAAGAGTTAAATAAATAGACCAGAATAGCTTCCTGTATCTGACAGCAGTTACAGTTATGGCTTTGAACCTGTAAGTTATTTCTATGAGTAAAATGGAATGAAGGTAAATGGTTATGTTCTACTGATTAACTTTATTCACCAATATTGCAAAAGCATATTATATAGAGTAAAAATATATTAAAGATGCAGTTAAGGTAATTGCCAGTAGTAAAAGATCTGTGACCAGAACCTGAGTTCAATAGCTCTGCTTTTGAACTTTCCATTTTCGTTGCAGAAATGGTCTTCTGCAGATATTTTAATGTTCAGAATAAAAATTTGAGCTAGGAATAGGGCCATATACACTTTGGATAAACAGGTTTAGAAAAAGAAAGTAGGGAGTTGTTGTGTCAATTTGTCTTTCAATCAATCCTGTCTTGTAAACTTGTCTGCAAAGACTGCCACACCTGAAG
Source organism: Morus bassanus (assembly GCA_031468815.1). Lineage (NCBI taxonomy): Eukaryota > Metazoa > Chordata > Aves > Suliformes > Sulidae > Morus > Morus bassanus. Next base: position 38,953,252 of record CM062568.1, on the reverse strand, counting down.
TAGAAGGCATAATTATCCTGTAAAGTGACAGAAACTGCATTCTACAGGGTCAAAAACACCCTGAGAATTAGTTCTACAACCCAGTTACATGGGATGCAATTAATTTAATCACACCAGAATCTTTTAAATTTAATAAAAATATGCACATCCACAAGCCAGTTAATCTATTTCATCTCCATTGGCTTTAAAGAGGGTAGATGGTGATTTGCTTGTAGACTTGTAACATTTAAAAATCTAACTTAGGCAAATGGATCTCATCAAGCATTTTTTAAACACAGTCATAGAAAACTAAGTAAATTACTTTAAATTTAAACATATAAAGAGGTGGATGGCATTCACCAAGCTAGGATTCACCTGGGTTTGATTTAAGGAGCGACTAACTGTCACACACATATAGGTATCTCATAAATAGTTCATCAGTAGTATAAGAAATAATTTGTATAACATATAATGCATATATAAAGCAAATATACATGCATATATATGCACAATATGGGTGTATATACAAAAATAAAGCAACTTGCTGGGAAGGTAGAACAAAAAGAAAAGATTTTCTTCTTGTTAAATATTTGCCATATAAATCTTCTGTGAACATTTACAACTGTTAGACAGACAAGAAACAACAGAGATACAAAATACAGAAATCCAAAATCCCCTCTGATTTATATGTCACGCTAGTAAAGCATTCATCCAGTGCACTGTTATACAGCCATTTAGAAACAAAGCATTTAGTTGTGCTGAATAGAAAGAAGTTGAAACCCCAGAACATAAAGCTGTATTTCACATAGATAGTCAAGTTAAAGTTATTAAGTCAACATTGGAATAAGGAGATTAACTCATTTTCCAAAGAAACTTTGCAGATCTAAACAAGAAAACAAATTTAAATTACCATAGAATATTTCTTTGTTCCATGCCTAACTTCTCTTTACTATTACTATTATTATTACTTAATTTAAATTTTGTGCAATACATGACAGTTACATAATAGCTCAAGGGATTTGTGTTTAAAGTTTCATTGCTTTGAACTCCTTTTAGTAATACAGGATTTTAACATGGTTTTTCAAGCACACAGATAATGAAATTCTGAATACCTCTACTAAATCAGAGATGCAAATTCAAGCAATGAACCCAGTCCTGCAAATAAACCATGCTGAAGGTGTAAGGGACTCTGCTATGCAAATGAGATTAGTCACTGCTTGTAGCTTCAAGTGGAAACTTAGAATAAACCAGCATGCTTTATTTTTAATATATCCATGTTATCAAATAAACCAGAAATACATGAGCCATTAAACTAAAGTAGATACAAGCTGCCAGGCAGTTTCTCACATGCATATTCCCCAAAAAAAGTTTTTTAGCTTTATTTTGCATGTGATATTATAGCAAAGCATATTGTATGAGACTAGTTTAGGAAAGACGAACGTAAAAGAAGGAAGAAAGCTTCTTTTGTGTGGAGTATGGGTATGAAAACTAAGACTATCAGTTAAAAATGTGACTTCAATAAAAATGCAAAGGTAAGTCATTCTTTCTAATTTAACTGGTTTTAACTACTATATGAGATTTCTAGGAGTCTCTGTTAGAAGAATGGGAATAAGGTGGATCTATGTATTCTTATAGATTAGGTATGGGTCCTCAAGCAGTTCTGAGAAGTGTTGAAAATATTCCCTTGGTCTTAGTGCTCTGGTAGCTTGTCTTAATGGCCTCTGCTTCTAAACTGCTTTTTATTTGGCTAAGCTGAGCACACTGGCAAAATGAAATCATGTCATAATGGACTGTATTCATTGCACAACACTGTAATACCTGATGATGGACTTCATCTCACCTAACTGTAACTGCTTAAAAAATCAGCATCTAGGGTAAACTAGATGTCAAGGCCTCTTTGGAGAGCAACAAGCACTTCTGGAAGCTGACAGAGCCCAACTTAAGATACATCTAAGAGATTCTTATCTCTCCTCATTGTTCATAAATAGAACATAACAACTAACTTAGACACCTGCCTTACACATGGCGAATGTTGCATGAGATTAATCACCCTCTTAAGGAGAAGTAACTTTTAGAGAACATCTGGTGGGACAGCTTCCTTCTCAGTTTCAATTATGTGGATGATTTCTCCTGTTAGCAGTGAGATAGCATGCCTGTGGCCAAGTAAGCTGATATTATGAAAGTACTGAATGCATTTAGCCATTTCCGAGTGCTGTTTAGCAAGATTTTCAAATAAGGAGAGACAGCATGAGAATCAATGGATATGAAAAAGAAATGTCCTTAAGACCAATAATAATTCAAGGACAACATTATGAGAATCTCTGTTCTGGACAGTTTCAGAGAAACGCTTAGTTTTCCCATTGCTAAAAGCAACACCCCTCCTCTGCCGTTTATACCAGTTTATTCCATCACTTCGGCTCTTAAACGCTGTTGCAAAGACCTCCATTTTGCCAATTATATTTACACAATGCAAAGTGCACAAAATATGTATTATAAAAACTTACAGGGTACACTAACAGTAGTCCTCAGTGTTAGGACTCAAAATAATCAGAAGAGTACTGATGCAGAAGAAAGGCATGCTGCATTAACAATAATTAATGCCTGCATAATGTATATAAAATGCTACATTGGAGACGATTGCACTCTGATGGACTGGATAAGAGTTATGCAACAACTAAGCCAAAAAGGAGTATAAGGACTTCTGATGCAGCGAATGTCATACCAGACTTGTCTTACTGGGGTTGCCATTCGGAACATTATATTCATGTTTTGGCTATGGGAAAATCTTCATTACGGAAATACAAATGCTGTTCCACACCATTATCAATTCTAATTCTTTTACTGTGAGTCTGATGACTTTAGAACTTAAAAGTCTGATAAAATATTAATAAAATATATTTTAAAAGAAGACAAATAAAAAAAGAATGCTTTTGGTTGGCTGCATTTGCAGTCTTTACATTTCAGCCATTTTCATGACTTTGAAAGCCCTTACTATTTTTTCCTGAATATTTTAGGTTTACAGTTTTGGTATCAGGACATGTTTTGGTTTTGTTTGTTTGTTTGTTTTTACAGGGTTCTGACCTATACTGGACTGGTAAATCCTAGACTTCATGCTACAGGATCATACAGCAAATATTAAAGTGAGACATACCGCCCACTCAAATAAACGAGCTGGCCAACAAAGAGCAGCTTTCTTCATTTATTTAAAAGAAAAACAATCTATTAGGCAAAAAACTGATACCAAGGTAAGACAACACATGTGTTCACATTGATTATTTCCTGTTTGAGAAAAACAGCATACTGTGGGTAGACCAAAATAAAAGACAGAATCATTTGTAGCTTAGCTCAAAGTGTTTCCCAAAGGGAAACTGCAGCTTCTCTAAACAGTGGGAAATTTCATCTGAGGAGAGCACACTATTCAGATGGTTAAGAAAGGTACTGGATTTATGTATCCATATCTCTCCATGCCCACACAGAAAGACCACTGCTGTAAGCCCTATGTGTGGAACCGTAGAACTAGTTCCCCTCCTTAAACTATGATGAGTTAATTTCCGGGTAACCAGAAACTGCAAAGTGTGTGCCTCATGTCTCTAAATCATTGAATGAGTGAAGTGAACAGTCATATTCAAAAATAGGCATGTATTATTTCTCCTGCTGCTTTGAGCTCAGACTAATTATCTGGGCAAAGAGATAAATTTTTGGAAAGGAAGCATGTTCTCTGTTTTACAAGGATATGGCTCGCATAAATATAATCTCACTGCTTTCCATTCCTCCCCCCTGTTTCAGGTATCTGAGAATGCTGCTGGGAGTTCTGCTGACAGCTTGGGAACACACAAACAAAGAGTTAGTGTAGCTCAGATTTTTTTGGCTCATGAACTGCAAGACATACAAAGAACTAGAACCTCAGGTTCTGAAGATAAATAGAAGAAAAAAAAACCAACTTAAAAGCATATTTTTGACTATTAGAAATAGGGGTAAATAAGTAAAAAGTAAAGACATTACTCTTTAAAAATCTACTTTTTTCAATTTATATGATAGTAAGTATGAAAAAATTTTGCAGCTCTTGCTGAATGCATGTTCCCCTCATGTAAACATGGCAATATCCATATCCTAGTTAAAATCATCATGCTATTATTGACACTTGTCTGTTTTTTTTTTTTTTCATTAATCAGCACTCACACCTTGGAAACAGCATTAATCAATTAGAGATTGCAGTATACTTTTAAGGCTGCGGTAAGTGTCCCTCTGAATTAAGATCGTGTGGTTCTTTAGAGATAAACGTCACCCTAAAGTAGTATAAAAAAAGGGTAGGTAAAGTCTGAAAGCAAGTTTTCTGGCTTGAGATAATAGAGGTCCCTTTTTAGTTCAAACAGTAAGCATGAACTCAGGGGGCACAGAGATCTGAATTCTTTTTTTGCCACCTACCTCTTCGTAAATGAATTTGTTAAGTGGGATGGATATCTGCTTCCTTTGGAGATATTAGCTGAGCATGTTTCTATTAAAAATATTGCAATCAGGGAAGGTATTATTAGAACAGACACTAGAGAAGAGCCAGCTGAATACTGAATGGTACTTAAGATACACTAGTGCTAAGAAAGTCCTTTTATCCCCACTTTCACAACATTTGCTTTCTATTACTATTTCTGAAAACTGTTATGCAAATATCCTATCACTGATGCCTGTCTTCAGTGATCATTGCATGAATCCAAAAAAGCCCTGAAAATTCAACAGCACCTCTTCCAAGCTACAGCAGCAGGGTATCTTTCAAATGAATCCAGCAGTGGAGCAAAGATGTAGTGCTCATGTTCAAGGCAGGTACCAAGTCTAAAAGCGATTTCACAGATGAAAGACAGGTTATCAACAGCATAACAGCTGCACTGACATATTTTCTTTGGAAATGATCTACCTTATTCTACACAATAATGATAAAAGGGAAATCTATGAAGTCCTCTGCCTCTGCAGCTAACTTCACATTTGGCTACTGCAAGCCATTAAATTATGCCCTGTACCCATGCCAAGAAACTGAATGACAATGACCCTTCACTTTGCTTTGTTGTGCTGAACTGAATGACAAAGTGACTAACTCATGCTTCAAATGATATGGGAGATAAGTGTTACTCTCCAGAATGTCTGTAAGACTATTACTGTTGTTAAGCATATCTTCAAAATACATGACTTGCCTACTGAGTTTGTAGTGCATTCCAAGCAAACACTTTCATTTTCTTTTCAGCTCTTCTTCCAAACCCTAGGGGAAACATGTGATTCAGCTTTCATGGTTCAAGACATAAATTTCTAGTAGCAATGGGAGATAAGCAATACAATACCTGACTTCAGCAGTCAATGCCATAAGCCAGATCTCACTTGACTGGATTTCTCTTCCTTCTTTCTACTCATGCTAAAATGCACATAAAAAGTGACATGAAGAAATGGCATTAGTTTCCATGTTGACTTTACTTTATCTAAGTCGAAGCTGCTTGCAAAGTCTGTGAAAGATGCTGGTCTTTGTTTATACAAAGCAGCAGTTATACCCTTAAAGCATGTTTAGACCAGTGCTACACAGAATGCTTTGTACAAAGACGAGTTTTATATAGAAGAAATAGTTTCAAACTGAAGAACTGCTCCTTGACGTTTATTCATCAATGCTACTTTTGCCATGGTAGGAAAAACCTAAATATTATGCCCTTATTCACAAAAGACCAAACTCTGCTTTGACTTGCAAACAGAGTAATGAGGTTTTGAGGGAACAGTATTGTTATCTATTATTTTAAAGGTGTGAATATGTTTGTAGGGTAGGAAACACTGAATAAACAAGATAAAATAGTAAGCAAATGATTGATACAGAAACCTTCATTCAGTTTGGAAAAAGAAAAAACAGTTGCTGAAGAGAACAGTCTGGCTTGTGCATGTGACTGAGGACCTCTGAATCAACACTGAGGAACTCATTCTAAATATCTGGAATTTCCTATTAGAGATTAATAATGTTCTCAGATTTCTGCTTTGGACACCAGGAGACAAGACCATCTAGGTGCATTAAAATGTATTTTAAAAACGTATTCCTGTGCCATACAACCCCTTTTCCAGAGAAAAAAACCCCTCCACATTCTGCCATTGTTATAAATATAAGAAATGTAAAAGTGAAAACAAAAATCTGTCTGCTTGCTAAGTGTGGCAACAAGAAGATTCATCTCTGCATTAACATTCTTCCAACCTGTGTTGAGCTACGCAATACATCTTTTACCGAAAGGTAAAAGGTCAGTAAAAGTCAGTAGATCAGCAGACACATATGAAACCACCCACCCTCTCATTCTGCTTTGAAACTCTCCTCCCCACAAAGAAAATGTTACAAAATGCATCACTGGACTTGCAAAAAATGGAATTCTGCTAGAAACACAATAGAAAAGACAGACATTAGAGGACTGATTTTGCAAGCTGGATTTTACATAGGCAATGGGTGCCTCAGAAGAGCCATATTCAAAGAAGACATTTGCTAAAGCTAGGCTTATGGATGATAGTCCTGCCCTAACAGACAGATGGAAATGATGCATGTTGTAGGTGACTGGAAGGTGCTCCAATTTTGGGTAGAATTCTTTGGCCTTTTCTTTCTTTATGATGTCTGCCTTCATTAAATCATCTCTGATCTTCTTCTATCATCTCCTTTCCTCTGCTGTTTCTCTTTATTTTTTCACTGACCTCCTTTTCTTTGTCTTCCTTGTGTATTTCTTGCATGTTTTTACCAACAGATTCCTTCAAAGTGATTTAGTCATCTCCTTTCTAAGGCATTTACTGCACTTGAACTTATCATTGACTTGATATTAACTCATGTCACACAGCATCGACATCAAACATTAAAAGAAAAGCACCATGCAGAGGTTGCTAATTTTGTCAGGAACATTTGTAAAGTTTGTAATGAAGAAAACTAAAAACTAAAAAAAAAAAAAAAAAAATCTTAAAACGGCTTAAGTAATCAATTAGCAAACAAAATGGAGCTAAAGTTTCTGAAACCCCAGAGCTTCGTGAATAAATAAGTACCTTGCCTCTAACCTTGGATTGTTTGCATTAAGTGTAGACACTATTTTCTAAACTTTTTATGAAGTTCACAAACTTCATAAAACAAGACTGTTTAATTAGTAATAGCTTCACACTGTGTAGTGTCAAATAATGTATCTAAGAACCAGCATTTTCAGCTTACACAGCAACATAAAACACTCTGTTTTGTCTTTGAAAAGCAAAGCTCTAATAAGGATTCAGGGGCACTCTGCCCAGGAGGAACTTTCACAGTCAGGCAGCCATAATACAGGAATGCACAGCACTAATTCAAAAGGCTAAACTTGTTTTCCAAATGCTGGACTAAATTTTTGTAATTGCTATGAGAAAGCCATAGCCTGTAAGACATCTGGTGTTGTTTTTTTTTACTTTTCTGAGAACTCTAAAATTAGGAAGAACTTAATCATTTATGCTGGAATAAAAAAGAAGAGTGTTCCTCACAGTCTTTCTTTTGTCGAGTAATAAACACTACTCAGCTTACTCTGTTCAAGAATTTTAAATAAACTGTTTAATTTACACCCATTAAGTCTGTTTGAAATTCAGCTGCCTCTTTAAGCCCCAGAGAATGAAAAAAAAATAATTATTCCCTGTCTTTTCCAGTGCTCAGAAATTTGCATATGTGAGGTTTGGATCCAAATCCTATGTGATTTTCACTTTAGCTTTCCTTTGCAAATCAAAATATTTCAGACCTCCAAAAATTTCTTCTTTAAACATAAAATATTTTTAAATTCATTTTCAGTTTTTGTTGTTATCATTTTCTCCCAAGGGGGAAACATTTCTGAGTGGTGCCACAACAGATCTGTAATAAACATCAGAACAAAAACCAGAACTTTGTATTTCTTTGACAAAACTCATAATGCTTCCTGAAAGAGGCATGTATTAGTCTCACTCTGCAGACAATGAAACAGGTCTATGAAAACAGAAAACAACAATGTGTATAACTGGAAACCATTATGTGACCTGCAGTAGCTTTAGTCATGTCAATAATTAAATCAATTTCCGATTTCATATCAAGGAAGAGCTTAACACACAGTCTCCTGTCTATCTGCTCCAGATCATACCTGTGGTTAATTGCCTGCTTGTGGAACTGCTGATTCTGATGTAATTCTACAGCACTGCTTGATATTTAAGCTCCCAAATTCAAATTAGGAGCTTCTACTTCACAATGAGCTATTTTTTATTCACAATTCAAGGATTTCTTTTGTTATTTAGCCTCCTAAAATCATCTCCTTTATATTTTTTTTCTTTCTTCTGCATTCTCTGTTAATTCTGTTCTTATCATTTTCATATGATTTTGTTCTCTATCAAAGAATTGCCGCTGCAGCTTACTTGATGATCAAATGGACTAGAAGATCTAATTCACCTTTATCATCTTTCTTTTCACTTGAAGCATAAATCACATCTTCACTCATAAATATATTCAGATCTACAGCCAAAACATTATAGAATTACTCTAAAAGATGCAAACTTCCTTTATGCTTTTCTCAGCAAAGATTTTTTTCTCCCCCCCTGAAGGATTTTTGACAGCTATCAGCAATTTAGTCAGAAACCAAGACATGAAAATAACCTCCTTTCTTATTTATTCAGGAAGAACACTGAGCAGAAACTTTCTAAGCAGACTGTACAGGGCAATAAGAATTTTTACATGGGCTATTCCTGCAATGAAGGAACTCCTAATGAGACACATCACTACATGCAGTTTCTCACATTGCACACTGAAGACTCAAATATATGGGATTTTTCCCCCATAAAACCAAAACTAAACAATATAATTGGTCTAAAATGACAAGTTCACATCTAGAGATAAGAAGGCTTGGTTCTGTTCTCAGTTCTGCCTCTGACTGTATCTTGCTTCCTCCGTGTATGAAATGACAACAGAAGAGTTTACATTTCATTCTAGTTCCCTTTGAGATCTAAGAAAGAAAAAAGGCATGTAAATGTCAAGTATTATATTTGACCGTATATAAAACTACTTGGTAACATAGCTGTGTTGTCAAGATAGTATTCTGGAGGCAGCCACAGACAAAGGAAAAGAGTACAAGTGAGGAAGGAGATTCACTTTATTCCACAAGTCTTCCTGATGCAGTTAGAGCAGAGGTGGGGACAGAGAACTAAAATAGGGACTATTGTTTTTCTGCTAGTTCGAGGGCTAAAACCATAAACATTTTCCCAGCGTTTACTATGTTTTCAAAAGGGAAGGCATGTGAAACAAACCTGTGTAAATTGTATTGATGGCTAAAACAGATCAGCAGGCGTCTCCTAAGATACAGCTTAAAACACATTCTGATGCCCACGGTTCTCACTGACCTGAAAAATTTCCATACTTTTGTAAACAGAAACACCTTGAAACAACAAGGCGGAGTTTTCCTTTCAAACATAACTCCCCAGTGCATACATTTACTTTCAAAGATCTTGTATGCCTGAGAGTTTGATTTTTCTTTTCCATTTTGGCTATCTGGTCGAATTCGAGTAAAACCTCTTACCTCCACCTACAAACTTTTTCTTTCCTCTGTCATCAGACTATCACAGTTGTAACAGCCACAACTGTTTCTTTCTGTGCCATTATCAGAGTACAAGAAGGTCCTTAAAGGCATTGAACTTTACCTTCCCTTTATGCCTATTCATTTGCCACACAGCTAGTGAGTCAACTCAAGGAACGATTTTATTCAGTTTGCTAGATTAGGACCGCAATGTATGAAGAACAAATCGTAAGATATTATGTGGCAGGACTGAAATAATCTTGCTGCTTTCTCCTTAGAGCTCACCTCAGAAAAGCAAATTAAATAGTAGCATAAAGAGTTCTGCAGATGGTCAGGGCTAAGAAATTAACAGGAGAGGAGAAATGGAGTCAGGGCGTCATCTCAGCCCTGCAGAGTCCCTGTATACTGCAGAATCACAGTGTCCATCTCTTGCTGTAGAAAATACTGCAGCATGTGAGGCTTTATACTGCACAGCATCAGTTCCAGCATGTCAGTATTAATGACATTTTGAGTCAAGAGTGAAAGCCAGCTGACACAGACCAACCCTCCTTGTTCAGTAGGGAATATTTTCTACAACTAACTCCCATTTAAAATTCGTCAGTGCTGGCTTTCCTACCTCACAGATGTGAGTTGACAAAGCTATGAATGAGGCCTCTAGTTAAAAAAAAAGAGGTTAAAAATCATAAACTGGAATTCCTCATATGAAGGAGAAAACATTCTTAGTCGCTGGAAAGAATCAGTGAAGAACATCACTTTTGCTGCACTCCAGCTGATATTTAGCTTTGCTTATCTGTCCTTTTTATTTGTTTACTACCTTTGCTGGTGGGTAGTAATTTGTTACCTGCAAAATTAAATAATTCTTCTAGCTTCTTTTACAGAACAGTAACAATATAGATCCCCTGCCTTAGTTATGCACAGTGCTTAAGCAATTTCTTCAAGGAGCTAAGCATCATTACTTATCTTTTCTTATATACCCAGCTTTTCTCTTCTTGGAGTTCCAAGTTTCTGTGTTCCCTTTAGCATTCTGGTTATCTTGCATTGAATCTCTCCATTTCCGTATGCAAACAAATCTGAATCACTTGGCAAGACCATTTGTATGTCAGGACAAGGAATGCAGATCACCTTTGTAAAGCTAGAAATAGTTATATGAAAAGCAGCACAATAAAATCCTACCTCCTCTAACAGACAATGAAGAGACAGGCACCTCTAGAAGGGAATTCATCTCCTCCAGAGGCAGTTATCTAAAGTACCAAGCTTAGAATGACTCACCTTTTGAAGATGTTTATTGTTTGGCTGTAAAAGGAACCTACCATTCCTAGCCCAGGCACAGATGTTTCACTCTAGATATCTAAAGGCAGGTGAATCCCTTCCTACATGTAAGGAACACCCATTTCATTGCTGCAGAACTGTCAGATGTGCAATCCTGAAAAAATTAAACAGGTACCAAGGTGATAGGAAATTTATATAGCTTTAATGATATTATTCCTCATATATAGTTCCCAGTTAAAATTTTATAAAGTATGTTGAAAAAATAGAAATCTTTAAAAGAATGCCATGGGGGCTGGACTGTCTGACATAGAATGACAGGTCTGTGTGAATTTGCAGCTCATCAAACATGCATTATTGGCTCTCTGCATGTTATGAATTCATAGAATCCACCAAATTACTCAGGGTATCTGTTCTGTGAAAGTAGGGCAGTAGAATCAACCAAGGGTCTCTGATTACCTGAAAATAGATATAATACTCTACCAGTGCTAATGGCACTGTCCAGTGTGACTACTCCTGAAACTGATGTGCAAAAATTTGTAAATTTCTGCATCGTTTAATGCAGCCATATCCATGAAACAGTCCTCTCACCCCTCTTACCACCTTGAACTCCATTTCAGATCATGACTTCGTTTGCCTTTGGGATTGGAATCATATCTTTCAGATTTATCTTAAACAGACCAATTCCTCTGAGGATATAACTTGGCATAACATCATGCAGTCTGGAGATCTTCCTCAGCATCAGCTGAGAAGCTCCCTCTATTATTTTTCCCTGAATCACAATTACTCTTCTTTTTCCCACAGAGAACCAACATTCCCATGTTGAATTAATGAAATTTAGTTCAGATATCTATTTTTCATGGGCCTAGTATTAGAATCAATGCTGCCAACCTAAAATGTCCGTACAACAGCTCCACTGACATGACTGGAATTCTTCATGAGACCGAGAATTTACTGCAACATCATCAGACCCCCATGAATGCCCTGTGAAAGCAGTCATTTGCATTATACAAATCTCTCTGCCACCTTACACAATCATCTGTTTCTGAATCAGGCCATATGTTTTCTAATCAGGAAAATCTGAAACTCCCACAAAATTCAATGAGCAATATCTATCACCTACCTTGTTGGGAATAAATTTTTCACCACAAAGACAGTCTAGCATTGAAAGAGTTTGCCCAGTGAGGCTGTGTCCTCTCTGTCCTCAGAGATTTTCAAGACCGGACTGGATAAAGCCCTGAGCAACTTGTTCTGACTTTGTAACTGACCATGCTTTTGGCAAGAGGATGGATGATCTCCTGAGGTCCCTTCCAGCCTAAATTATCTTATGATCCCACAAACACTGAGATACAGCTCAGAGCCAAAAACCCTAACATCTGCTCTTCTGATATGGTGAAACATCCTTCTGGTTGCCTCTGGCTGTTGCAAGAAAGAAATCCTCTGCTGCACCCTGGTCTTGGGAGCATGTTTTAGGGCATGTGTTTTGCCATCATGAAGGGACTGTTCTTGGACCAAAAATGTCCATCTGTCCCATCTGCCCTTCTGATATGATGTATTATCAAAAGCAACTCAACAATTTAGAGAATTGTAATAGAAATATCATGTATGAAGGATGAAATTTAACATCCGGTGTGGAAAAAAATGAAAGGAACAAACACCAAGAGAGGTTTTATGGGAATGACATATACTGATGTCCATTAAGTTTACAGGTCAGCAAGAGCCCAGAACACAAATTGAGAAACAAAGTACAGTGAGTAAATCCTGACAACACACAGCTGGTACAGAATAGAGAAACCAAATATTGGTACCTCCTAAAAGGTATGAAAAAGCGCACTCACAAAACAATATGCTGCCAAACTAAGTGAAAGACATGAGATATGATGAAGACTTGATAGCTGACAACCTTTGTCCTCCAGGCCACTGAAGGGAATCCTGAACAGTAAGACTCCCAAGGCACGAAATCAGCCATATTCATGCAATTTTATTTTCAGTACACGGAGGGTGGTCTGCACCACACTGATACGCTGTGATTCTGTATAGGAAAAAAAAATTAAAATGTTTGTTTATTCTTTATAATCATTGGCCTCAGACACTTCTCAGAATTCTGTTTGTGTTTGGACATTTACATTATGGTTGGTTTTTTTTTTCATTTTTAGTATGAAACTCCCTTTAGCTACAGGAGTTTAAATTTCTCAGTATTGAACTGTATTTATCAGTTCAGGCAATTAGTCTATTCAAGTAATTTTGTATTATACTGTCTTTTTCTGTCAATGACTACTATGCCTTTCTGGATTTTAGTATCATGAAATTTTATCTCTCTACTGCACATCTCCTCCTCTGGGTGATTGCTTTACAAAGTGAACACAATTGCTTTAGTGCTCATCTGTAGTCATTCACTCATTCTGCCTACTTATTTAAAACATTTTCTCTCCCTTGTAGTTCCAAACCAGTAGGTCACCACAGTAATGTATTCATCAACTTTGTAGGTGTATTTCAAAAAGCATTCTTGCACCCACAATTTGAAAGCAGGAAACAAGGTTTCATTTGCCATCTCTGATGAGAATTGCTTAGCTAACAGCCTATGAAGTACTTTAAAAATACAGTTGTAAATTAATGTGTGAGCATATTATGTCTATGACTTTCTCTCATCAGCTTTTTGTTATTTCATTTTAAAAAAAATCAAATACTCATTATAAATTCATTTTTCAAAAAACATACTGACTATACCTAATTAAATTACTGCTTACTGGTTAGTACCCTAGAGACTGTCACTGGTTAGTGTTTCTGGTGTATTCACACTGCAGAATTCTAACTTAAATGTCCACTGTTACTTGAAATTTCCTTAACTCCTTTTTAAAATGTAGATGGCATATAAGACTCTTTATTCTATCAGTTCCAGCATCTGCTTCCAAACGTACCTATACAAAAATGTACATTTTTTCAACCAATGCCAACCCATGTCCTTGAAACAATCCCTTTTTGGTGGTAAAGAAAAAATAATTCTAAAGGAAAGGACAATTTAGACAAACCTTCCCATCATTCAGTGCCTGGTCAGGTCAACTTGAGGGCAGATCTCAAGCAAGGCCTGCATAACCGCAAAGTGCTTTTCTATGAATGTGCTGTTGGAAATATTTTGTTTCTACAGACCAAATGGCAAAAGTTTCTTTTAGCCCCTTATTAACTGAGGCTCTTCATGATTTAGTCTTTTGCATTTTTCATCAGCTGAGCTCGTTTTGATTCCAAATGCGTAGGTTGTGGAATAGATTTGGCAGGAGATTAATGTGGCAAGTACCACCCATAAGTTTACTTAAGGACCTATCGTCTCTACAAGGGTAACAAACAATATGAAGTAGTCTCTAGACATTGATTTCCTTGTTGGTTTGCCCAGTCAGGCATTGAATCTATCAATAAGGCAAGAGGCTCAAAGGGGATAAATGCCACTTGTATCCTCACTATGCGGAGCGTGTTAATTGACTGCAAATGCAGCTATTGCTTCTCTTTTCCATGAGACACAGTATAAATCTATTAATTTTAATAAATATATATTTTGTTCCATTTTTAAAGAAAACAGGGTAGGAGTACAAGTAAACTGCTATAATTTTTGTGGTATATCATATAAGTTCTTACTTCATTTTACAGCTTGTGATGGCCAAGAGCTTTCCTATTTGCGTGTTATCAAAGCAAAGGGAAAAATGTGTTGAGACCTTCGACTTGGACTTGCCATGCCAACTGATTTTGCAAACTAATTTGCATTCTTTGACAGCTAAAATCCTCTTGTTCTTCCAGCATTAATGTTGCTTTTGTTGCAATTGAGCCTTTAGTAGTCAATATCACGTGTAAAACGAGCAGTTTGTTAAACTAACAAGACAACAAGAAATACTTTTTATTTGTAAAACTGATAATAGTCTCCCTTTAAACTGTAAGACAAGTTATAAGAAAAGTAGTACCTAAACCAAAACAAAACCAAAAATCCAAACCCAAAAGTAGTCTGCATGATAATCACATATTCTTCCTGTTGCAGTCTCTTTTTTTTACTTCATCTCATTTTAAGTGTAGTATGTTCTATAGGGCTGAGTATAAAGGCAAGAGTACTCACTTCTTCTCCAACTTTAGCTCCAAGAAATAAGTTACTGAAAAAGCCCAAACAATTCTCGTTCCTTAACAGGATTTCTCAATATATTTATGTAAAGATTACCTAGCCTTTTGGTTAAAAAAAGGAGTTACATGGTCTATTTACTCTGCAAATATTTTCTGCAGATTGTAGAAAGAGGGAGACAAGAAAAATACATAAAGTGCTTGGTACCCTCGTGAACCCAATTCTTCAGTTTTCCAGAGCCATAACCTAACTAGATGTAGACCTATTCAAAAACAAACGAAGGGTACATCTACACTGTCAACTAACTTTGCACTCAAATTTACTCTTGAACCTTGGTCTTTTCTTGTGAGTTAAGCAGTATGGATGGAATACTGCAGCAAACACATTTCTTTGCTCTCCTACATTGTCTTCCAACAACATCCCAGCAAACTTTATCTCCTCAAGTGTCATCACCTGCCCTTATGTCAGACATTAGGCCAAGCAAAACACACCTCCAGTTTCATGTTAAAACAACTCCACTCTGGTAAACTGTGTTGCACAGTTAAAAAAAAAAAAAAAAGCCACACATCAAAAGTGGTTTTTATGTCTTAGAGCTTGCACTTTTAGCCCAGAGGAGATGCACAACCAAGTCCAAGTCCTATACAGTGTGGATGTGTCCAGCCTGTGTGGAAGGGGAAGGGGGGTTTCTCTTGGGCATGTGTACGTGAGAACTCCTCTCTACCAGGTTGAGTTCCAGAGCTCGCTGTCAAAGGTAGGTGTACTCAATGGTGGAGACCTTCCTAGAACAGGGCAGGAATGCACTGATCATCTTTCCCAGCAGGAAGGGACACTTATCCAACAGCTAAAGGGGCACTGGTCATCTATATATGAGGATGAGGGTTTTTTCTAATTTATTTCATTATTATTTCTAGTAAACACCTTGTAGATCCCTTCCTACTATCTCAGAAATCACTAGCAGTCTGGAAAACCTCAGGGTTACTTTATCTTGTCAGAAATAAGAGGAAACACAACA
Source organism: Morus bassanus (assembly GCA_031468815.1). Lineage (NCBI taxonomy): Eukaryota > Metazoa > Chordata > Aves > Suliformes > Sulidae > Morus > Morus bassanus. The sequence continues at coordinate 38,937,375 of CM062568.1, read as the reverse complement.
GAAGAGCCCTTGGCAGACCAGGGGACAAAGTGATAGGTTTCAACTCATAACTCTGCCTTATAATAGTCCATGTTTTGTCTCCCTGTACAAGAAGCACCTAGTGAGTCACAAACTACAGTGACCAGCTGGGACCATTGCACAGGGTCTCAGGCTGGGAAAAAGCATGCAGCACAGCATGGCAAGTGGGAGATACATGGGCCTACATCTGGATGCTAAAAGGTGAGATCCATGTGTGTAATTCTCACCCTTAGTGCATAACAGTGTGGCAAGTCTAATTACAGACTACAGATTTTAAAATGTTTAAGAAATAGAACATTAAATCTAACCAAGAAGCATTTTTAAAGACACACTGTTTTGACATCATGTATAAATGGATCATAGACTCACCTTGTTTTCTGTGGATTTGAGGTTTAATGTCAGTAACTCCCAAGGGAGTATATTTACTGCATTAGCACTATTCTGCAGCCACCTGTGAGTTACTGATTAGACAGGATATGTGAGAAACGAAAGGTATCTTTGGGAAAATATGGGGGCAAAAATTGTCACTGAAACACTATTGTGTATTCCCTTTGGAAACATTCATTTAAGGCAATAATGCTTCTTCAGGAGTGAGAAATGTTTTTCTAATTGCTTGTATTATCTCATTAGCAGTGTTTCACAACAGGTAGTAGATAGATTGTAACTGGCAAATCTCTAAAGACTCCAGACAGAAGCATAAACACATACACACACACACACAAAAAAAAAAAAAAAAAAAAAAAAAAAAAAAAAAAAAAAAAAAAAAAAATCAGTGATTACCTTCCAAGCCTTTAATAAAAGTAGTTAAGGCCTGATTTAAAAGCCTCTCTCCAGTGGTAATAGCCTATTTGTCAGATGTTATTATACAGTGATGATAGTCATTGTGCAGTAAAATGCTTAGCATTTAGCACTAAATGCTGATTTTTTTTTCAGATATTTATATCATTGCAAGCAGTGGAGAGATTGGCCTGAAGACTGGCTATCTAACCCCCAAAGACATCAAGCTTTAAAATAAATTTTCCAACTGTACCCTTTTTTAACTTTGAAAGGAAAGCTATTACACATTAACAAATAAGAAATGTGACTAAGTGCCACAAAATATAGTTCTTAAAATGAAAGGATTTGTATTAATTCTAAATAAATACTGAATAAATTTTTAACTCATTTAAGACTTTATCTTTGAGTTGAAATAGCCTTCTCCTTTTGACTGAAATAGGAATTTCATGAATGGATATGTTTTTCTGCAAATTCTAGCCCTTAGGTGTGCTATATCATTTACATTATGTTTAAATATTTATTAATTACTATAAAATATATTCAAGTATATTTAACTGTGGTGTGATAAAAATAAGCAAAGTATTACAAACCTTTACCATCTTGATAGACCCCAGAAGAAAACACCAAGTATTCGAGTTATCTGATCTATTTTTACATTTATATCAGTGCTCAGCAAAGGAAGTCTAAAAACCTCACTTAGATGTAAACACATTATAGATGTCAGAATTTGAGCAAGAGGTATCTCCTTTTCACTAATCTCAGAGGAGTTGGATCAGATTCTGCCTTTTAGAATAATATTTTCTGGGTATCTTCTATGGAGTTTTATTGCATCACCTTGTGAATAAGCCAGACCTTATACTCCATTTATTTATTTCTCTCCTTTCACAGAATATAAGACATGAAAAATCTGTTCACTAGTGAATATGTGTTGGAGGAAAATTACTGCTAGCCCTCTATAAGGTGGCAATGTCATAGTATTTAAAATATCTGTGATTTTTTTCCCATAAATTTACATTAAAATAGACAGATCATAATTAATAATAATAAAAGAAGCAAGACTAAAAATGTAGTATTAGAACAGAGAATTTGTAATACTTCTTTATTCACCTTTATTTTATTTACAGATAATTCCTGTATATGATCCTTATCTGAAACAGCAAATAAATCAATGCAATAGCAATAACTGTTTTGGAAAGAACTACTGATTATATTTTCCTTAATCAGCTGTTATTGTATAAATAACATGGATACTTGATATTCAGTGCATGTAATGCAATAGATACATCATTTACTTAGTACAAGCCAAAATCTTATTTTGCTTCCAAAAATCCTTACCTATGATAATTAGTATGAAGTATGTCCAATTTCCTGTGAAAAGTACCAATATTTTCTGTATGAATGACAAGATATGCACCTAATTGACAATGGATGCATGCAAAAAATGGGAATGTGATCACTGCATAGAAATAATAAACTGGAAAATATTTTTTCTAAAGAAAAATACTGAACCATGGTTAAAAGTCAGTACAGGTCCCCTGTTATACTGTTGTGTGGTGAGGATCCTCTGGGTAAAACTGTTTCACTTTATCTGAGAAAATCCTTTAGAGGTATGTTAGATTTATTTACCAACTCACCCAAATTTCTCAAGAATTTATTAGCTTTTATTTGTCCAAAATGTAAAGCACTATTAATATGAGTTAAAATGTTTAATGGTTTGATTACTATGACAGGTACTGGCTCCTTGTTTTTAACGTATTATCCTTAATGAATTTTCTCTCCATCATTATTTCTGATTCAGTCTTTAGTAATTTGCGGTAACAGATCAGCTTGCTATTAAGGAATAGAAGTGCACACAAATTACATGTTTGGATTGGGTGCTGGAGGTGCGGAGGCAGTGGCTTGGTGACTTTTCTGGATAAGAAGGGACCTGCTGTTGGACTGATGGCAGACAGAGTTGTACTCTAATGGACTTATGGTCCTATGTGAATGTCTTTCCAACAAACTAAGCACCCCCTAAAAATATTTCTAAATAAATACACAGTCCAAAACAAATAATCTTTGCAGGAATAGTTTTTATCAGATTATGCATAAAATGCCTCAGAATTTCACAACAAATTCAATTTATTTAATTCCATAATGAATTCAGCATTACATATAATACTTAAAAGTAATACATACCTGGTTTTGTCCTGAACCAGAAAGAAACTGCATTGCATCACCTCCATATATTTCTTCAGCACAAACATTTACTGAAGCTACGTACATGCTGCTGACTATGTCCACTGTGGCATCCCAGGCCAAGAAGGGCTACACAGGCTTGTGCCCACCCTGCTCATGGCTAGCTCCATCTATAGCAGACTGGCTGCATTAAGACCTCATAGGTTTCAGCTTTGGGTCTCCTGGCTTCATACTGTGCTTTTGTTGCCATAAGACAAAACTGGGTGAGAAAGAGAGAGACTGGATGTTGTTTTCTGTTCAAAGAGTTTGAAAAAATTTGAGGACTGTGCTGCAGCCCAGTAGTTTTCTGAAAACAGAAAGATGTGAATGTATTGCATAACCAACACATTGCCTGTAGGGTATGTGATGGCATTTGAAGGTGCAAAGCCTTCTGGGGTAGTACTGAAGGGCAAAACCTGGGGCAATCTCATCCGTTCTGCTTACTTGGGATGGGTCACTTATACTTTCTATACTATCCAGCAGAAAAAAGGTCATAGTTTCTTCTAAACTGCCTTTTGCAAACAATGCCCCTCACTGAATATATGGAGGTATCATGACCATAACTTAGCTGATTAAATTGACCCTGCCCATCTAGTTACTTATAGTTGAGGCACTGAAATGCTATTAAGCAACTTCCTTTAAACACCAGAGTCTGATGATTTGGGACCACTTCTTCAATGTTGCCTTTTACTCTCACTGTATGCACAAGTGTTCTCAAAAACATGAGATGTTTTGAAAAGCTAATAATTTAGTTAAGCACTTAATGGAAACAGGGCAATTTGAAAATCTGCCTTTAACTCACAAGAGGTCTACCACAGTTTCATTAACTATAACATGCTGATAACATTACCCACTTACTCAGTACATCCAAATATTGCAAGGATTATCTAGATAGTGATTATAAAGCAGCTTGGCCCCAACTGAGAAAAACATCATTTTTCAGAAAACGCTTTAGTCTGTCACTTAAAACTTTTCCTGACTGAGGGTCACTGAAGTTTAGGAGACTGTCATCATGACATAACTCGGATGCTTCCATGTATTTAAGATGAAAGACAGCATCTAATGATTCTTTTGTACACATAGCAGCATTTGGATTTCTTCTTTAAACTAGATGAAAATATAAACACAAACTCAAATCTATATATAATCTCTGTTGATGAATTAAATACTGTTAAAGTAAAGGACTGTTGTGCTTCTTAAATTCTCTTCATCCAAATAAGAGATTCAATTTTCATCAAAGATTATTAGTTCTGGAAACATAAATTAATTTTTTTTATGACAGAATATCTTTAGGGAAGATTCCCCTTTTATTTTTTCTCTCTTGACACACTGTATATGCTGTATGAATTGTTTATTGAAACAATAAAAGGTACAACCTTTAATTCCTTTTCTTCTGGACAAAACCAGTTAATGCACTATACCCCCTGATGAAAAGCAAATTGTAATATGATGTTGAATTTGTTGTCTCAGGAAACCTGATAGCAACTCAAATATGTCATACACCAGAATTTTGGAAAAAATTTTGCAAAAAGAACTTTGCATATATTGAGGTGATTTTCAGAGGAAAAAAAAACAACTGACAACTGTTCAAAAAGCAGGCTCATTCAATTCTTGCTTATGCATTCGTTATTGCTAATATTACAGCAACAACACGGTGCTTCATCATTTTCTAGTACCTGATTTAGTGTCAGTGTATAAATTGTCCTATCATCATAACATTACTTACATTTAAAATGTGACGCACACTGCACCAAGATAAGACCATCATACATTCATTAGATAGCTTTTTTTTTTCTACATTTGAGAATGAAAGTTATACCACAGTTTACAGCTATTACTAAATTTCTCATGTAAGACTTAAACGATAACAACACCCTCTCAAGATTCTGAAATTGCAGTCTGAGATGTAGACAGTATTTCTCAACTTTCTCTCACCCTTTTAGAACTTTTAATTACTTTTCTGTAAAGGCAGAAGCTACCACAGAGACTCAAGTACTTTATAATTATAGACACTCTCATGTTTTTTCCACGCAATCTCAGGCCATTTGCAGTTTATTCCCATGACTTTCATAGACATTTCTGCAGCAAGTTCACATATAAAAACTGTAAATCTATTGATGAAGTAATAGTTTTTGCCAGTATTATACTACATACTATGTTTTTCCTGAACCACCAAGTGAGAGCAACCCTCATTACAGTTCTCAGCTATCCAAGATTGCTGTCCAAATACTCAGAAGGGTCTCTTTTTTAAAACTTCATGTAATTCCCTCAAATTCTTTTGAACCGTATTGCCTGTTGGAACATAGATTTATTCACTTAAATTATTTAACTATTACACATGGGGAAAAAAATAAATTGGTTTTACTACACTAAGAATCCATCTGAAAAGACTGAAGCTGTGTTTCCTGCCATGAGATATTTGTTATTGTAAAATGAAAAACTCAAATTTAGCAGCCCTCGTGACTGAATCAGTATCCATGTTAAGCAGCAGACAGCATGAAGAAAGCCACAAATATACCACTTCACCAGTCTAAATGGTATTTTCTTGTACTGTGTAAAAATATAGTTTCTAAGTTCTTTTAGGTCGTTTGGCTTCCTTATCAAGTGTGTATGTATTGTAGCCCCTTCAATACAGAGAAACAATATGATCTTAGAAGACAATGGATGTTAGTCCCTACTCTCGTGGCTTGGATTCTAAGTGATAATCTAAAAATACATCATTGATTCACTGAGACCTGTCTCCATTCTGTAACTGTTAACCAATATTAGCAAGATTGTATTTTAGAAATAATATTAGGCTCCACTAAGCTTTAGGCAGCCATAAATTCAGGCTACCTGAGTCCTGTAAGTGTAGTAGAATCAGATATTTCTTCCCTCTGATACCATTAAACTTAAAATTATTTTGGATATCATCAGAAGTATTCATCATTTATCAGTATATATCATCATTTCAGATTATATTGATGGTATTGATTTCAAAAAGCTCATACAATAACAATATATTACTTATATTATTTTCTATTAACTCATATTGGTGTTACCTGAATACTTTGAAAACAGAATAAAATTTATCCTGGCAGCACACCCAACTTTCATCCCAACAAATGCCCAAAGGCTATCTACAAGGCTAAATTTTTTTGAGAGTGTATAAACTGACCTTCAGGCACGACATGGAATTAACACTGAGTTAAGATCATGAACTGTGGATCTCCCTTGTATAGAAGACAGATGCATGTTTTTATCTTTCCAGTCTTATTTGCAACATGTACCTGGTTGTCTCATCAGAGACAACACCAGCAACATCAGCAACTTGTATCTAAAAGTATTCTGAGATCCCCCTACTTCATACTAGTAGATAATAATGAGAAACTGAACCTCAGTTCAACTGATTTATTAATTCTTAAATATACTTGTCTTCCCGCTCCTTTTTAGCCCCTAGATGCAGATAACCATGGTTGCTCCTACACTGTGGGATGCCCCACAGTGCAAATTTACATCCTGGCTATATGTCTTATCATGTTCAGGTTTCCATTGGAAGGAAACTCTGGTGTGGGTAGAGTGGAAGTCACCGTGCTCTCCAGCTGTTTTCTGGATCTGGAAGAACAAGCATACTATGGAATATAAATGCTACACAGTCTAATTTCGGCCATTGGTACAAAGTCAAGTGCCAATTATATGCAGAAGATACACAGTGCTACCTAATCTTCACTACATCTGATTACTATAATTGTAATATTAGAGTGCTGGGAGAGGGTTACCTCTTGATTGAAACAGTTGGATGAAGATTCAGCTGTGACTGAAGCTGAAATCCAATCAGCTCAGCAATATTTCTACCATCTGCATTCAGGTTAGCAATATTTCTGCTGTCTGCTACCTGACAAAAGGCTCTGACCTGTCTTGATGGAAAATGATCTGGTCTCATTTATTTATCACTGCTCAGCCAGAGAATGCCAATGACATTTAGGAAACAGTGACACCTTCAGCCTTTCGGTATTCTGAGTGGTTCAGCCCATCACACCTGCCCTGCAGTAACCAGTGCATTCCCATAGAATTAATAATCAAGTTCAGTGCCTCTAAATGCTTTATGTAAATAGCCTAGGAATTTCAGCATGGAAAAAATGTGGGAAAAAACGGTGGAGGTATAATAGGAGTCAATAAAGTCATGAGTGGTGCAAAGAGGTAAGTAGGGATTGACTGTCCATTCTTTCTTTGAATGAAAACACCACAGGCTATCAAACAAAGCTAGGTGTGACATTCAAAAGAAGAAACGGTGGATCTTCACACACTGTGTAAGTAATCTGTGGAACTTCCTGCCACAAGACATTACAAATGCTAAAACGGTTTTTTAATTCAAGTGGAGACTATACAAGTTCATGGAAGACATTTTCATCAGCAGGTATTAACCGCAAACACATCAGCATTTCTTGTTCAGAAATTCCTTGTGCTGCAAGTTTCTAAAGACTGCAAGAATATGCTGAAAAAGTTTAACTACATTTGTTCCATTCATATACACTTTCCTAGATATTCACATTTGGTTAATATTAGAAAGATGATGCAGGTTCTTTTGGCGTGATGTCCTACAATAATTCTATTTGTATATATATAAATCATGACTTCTTTATCATGAAAGCACTCCATAACCATGACCACAAAAATCTGAGTTCTGTGTTAATGACAGAAGGCTGGTGGATGAATTTGAGCAGTAGATAGTCCCTTTATCTGTCCTTTTCTAATGTAAGTCCCTGGCTTTGGGCTCATTTCCTATGTAACAAATTTCTGTGCAAGGGCAATCTGAAGGAGTCAGAGTTAGGGAATGAAATCTGCTAACTGGCTACAAGGTAAATATGCTGCAGCCCTGGGAAGTGTAGACATAACCCAGCTGGTGCCCCTTGGCCTTAGGGCCATGGATTTGTTTCTGACCCTTACTATTTAGCAACATAGTTAGAGCCTCCTTTAAATAATGCCCTCAAGACCAGATTTTCATACCCTTTCTGTTGTAAACCTACAGAAGCACCACAAAGTTTGCCATCTCTGGCATGTACAACCCTGTATGTCAAAGCATGCTTAAAATGTCTGTACCTCCCATGGAAACTTCCATGTTATATTTGCTCTAGAAACTGTTCTGTCCTAGTGTTACCTAAAAGTAATAACAAAACTTCAGTGTTGTGGCAGATCTGAACTCTCCAACAAGAGAATGGTTTTTATATGGGGCAGCCCAAGACTGGGAAATTATTCAAGAACTGACAGTTATGAATGTTGGCACCATCTGTTTTTGAAGTAAAAGTTACTTTTTTCTACCTTTCATACTCTTTCTTCTATTCTACACATCTACCAGGTTGAAATACTGTACTACACACGTTTCTTCCTTACAGGGATGGGTAAGAATAAGTACAGGACTAACATTAGTCACATTGCTTAACCCAGGACTGAGAGGCCATTGGATGTGTGTGCAGTATAGGAATCTATACACTGTGGAGCAGAATTCCGCAAAAAAAGGAAGTGAAGTACAGACAGAATAAGAGGTCTCCAAAGGTCACAATGGAAGTTTCTGTAAGAACAAGAAATAAAACTTAGACCTTCTGGTCCAATGTTTTTACCATAAGATCATCACAAAAGGAAAGTAATCTGTGGTTAACACTGCATGCTCTATTCCCAGCTGTACCGCATTCTCAGGACGGTAGCTATCAACTGTTACAAAGCAACTTAAGACCCCTTTATTACAGCAATAAGCCAACCTTTCAGAGACATAAAAGTTCAATCAAGATCTTGATTGACAGTCCACCTGTATTTAATAGCTCCACAGAGAAAATTTATGAATGTCACTATCTTGAGACTCCCTGTGTTTGTACTATTTTTATGATAGACCTGCCCCTAAAATTTAGTGTTCTGCCTCACTGAGGAAAAATGATGCTACACGTTTAATGCACATACATAAGTTTAAACTTGCAGATTAATTTTTTCCAATGTAATTTTCCAAAATTCAGAAATGCAAGTGCAATCTAACCATTAAAGACAAAATTGGAAATAGGGAGTACCGTGTTCTATCTCTGTCCTTAATCTCCCATTTTTCAAGAAGGAATAATTCTTTACCTCTCAAGACTATTAAAAGAACAAATATTATTCATCAAGTAGATGGAGATCTGTGCGGGAAAGTCACTACATGGGTTGAAAAAGTTATTAGGGTATCTCCTTTTTATTCAAGCTAGGGCTTGTTCGCAAAAGGAGACTATTTTGTGCTGAGCTGTGGTACTCTAGCCAGAATGGAACAAATGTTCCACAATCATTTCTATGCCTAGATTGCTCAATGCAAATTTAGTACTGCATAGGGCTTCTCTCTCCCCAGTATTCTGTACAGGTATTTTGGTGGACCTTAGACTGATGTTCAGTTATCGGTAATCTAGATGTCTACATGCAAGCTAGACATCTTACTTTTTCCTTCCTGGTCAATGGAAAGGAATGGGCACTTTTAGGACCCAATCTGTATAAGCCTTTTAATCATGTCTAAGTTAGAGTGAGATGAATCAGTCATCCTGAGTGCTTTCCTGTTAAAGGAATATAGATAAACTATTCAGATACCGACTTTTGCACTGGCAATGTCTATATTTCTCAGATTAATTCTACCTTTCAGTAGTGTATATTAATGGACCACAGTCCTCCAGTGGCAAGCTGAATACTTAAGTTTTGACTATGCTTCCTGCTCCACTGTACATCCTTCTCTGGTCTTTCTGATACAGATCCTTATTTTTATCTTCCAGTAGGGAAAATGAGACTGGCGGCAAAATATTTCCCATCTTAAGGTGAGTCAGTGTGTGTCAGTTTGGACAAGGAGCTTTGACAGTAGTACCAATAGTTGCCTGATAACAGCAAGAAGATGAAAAGTGATATATAGATCAGCAGCTTGTGTAGCTGTGTCCATGGTTCAGGCTGTGATTCAACCACAGCAGTAAATGAAGCTTTAGCACTCCTCGTGCTGCATAAAACATTCCACTCCAACAAGCATTGATTTGATATCAACTCTTATTCTAATAATCTGAACACAGAACTATAGCCTCAGTTCAAAACTTTTTATGGGCTCATTTCTAGAAGGAAAAAATTGATCTGTGGCAATGGATGTAAAATATGAAGAAAACAAATACCGTTTTTCTGGAGTTCTGTCCAGATCTCATTTCAAAACTGCAGGTCAGCATGAAACCTCCTCTTTCTATTTATAAAACTGTGGCTACCACTCACCGTTATGAACATCACCATGAACATCAGATCTAAATTACCAAAACTCCCCAGCAATTACTAACACCTTATCCATTCCTAATTGTCTGTATAGATTTCAAAGTTTGTAATTTCTGAGAGGCTTTGGATAACTTTGCATGGATTTTTGATTTCCACGTTGCACAGGACAACAGACAGATTCCACGTGCTTATTTCTACTGCCTCTCTTCATTCAAAAGTTGGTTGACCACATTGGCAATTTCACCAGTGTTACTCAAAGTTTACTATGAAAGGATTCAGGATGACAACTGACACCTCTCTTAATTTAACAATAAAAGTATATTTGTTTCCAGACATTATGGATGTTAGTACTGTTGAAATTCCATCATAATTTTGGATAACCCATTTTTTTCTCTGTTTACTTGACCTATGAAGCCTTTAATTAGACACTAGTTAGTCATTTTTTGTGACTAATTTACTCTGACTTCAGTTCTGTAGACCACGGATCACCTAACCTCCCTCTATAACCAATAAGGAATAACATCCCAGGCTAAAACAGATATCCAAGTGGGATGAATTGCCCTCTGCAGTACAAATTCTAGTTAAACTTTATGAATTTCCACTTGGATTACAGAAAGAAACTCTTCATCTCTTGCCTAAACTGACATCAAATGACTGTAAAGGGTACATTTGGGAGACTAACGTGAAGCTGCTGCTGCCTTGTGCTGAATGTTACTTGTTTTGTGCCATGACTGTACACTACGTACTCCAAAGTACCCAAGGGGAAAAGAGAAAGAGCTTCCCTGTGAACCCTGGGAGGTGCAGTAGGGGAGATTCTTAAAATGCAGTGAGGAGTCAAAAACACTTCTCTCCCTCCAAATGACAGATGCCAAAGGCACTGACTCAGAGATGCCCAGTGTTCCTATTCTGAGGACTAGAGTTATTTTAACAATTTTAAACTTACACTTTATTCAACTGGCTAAGAGGTTTCCTGGCATTATATTTTACTACATATTTCATACAAATTCCATGTGATAGCTCATGAACAATTTCATAGATATTTGTAAGAAATGTCACAAATAGTTTTATGTCAACAAACTGCTTTAATGTTTAAGAACTGGGATGGCTTGCATGACTGGAAGGTTGTAAGATCTTTACTAAAGACAGGACAGGAAGATGAGGAGGTAGAGTAACCTGCTTTACTGTTGGACAGTAATTTGAACATGAGGCAGCAATGTGCCCTTGCAGCAAAGGCTATCCTGGGCTGCCTCAGGCAGAGCATTGCCAGCAGATGCAGGGAGGTGATTCTTCCCCTTTATTCAGCACTTGTGAAGCAACACCTGGAGGCTGTGTCCTCTTATGGGCTCCCTAGTACAAGAGAGACATGGACATACTGGAGACAGTCTAATGAAGGGCAACAAAGATGATTAAGCATCTGGAGCATTTCTCCTATGAGGAAAGGCTGAGAGGGCTGGGACTGTTTAGCCTAAAGGAGAGAAGGCTCAGGGGAAATCTTTTCCATATACATAAAAACCTGCAGAGAGAGCATGAAAAGGATGGAGCCACGCTTTTTTCAGTGGTGCCCAGTGACAGGACTAGAGGCAATGAGCACAAACTGAAACACAGGAGGTTCCCTCTGAACATAAGGAAACACCCTGTGAGGGTGACTGAGCACTGGCATAGGCTGGCCAGGGAGGTTGTAGAGTCTCCATCCTTAGAGATATTCAAAAATCATCTGAACTTGGTTCTGGCCAACCCGTTCTAGGTGACCCCTCTTGAGCAGGAGCGTTGATACAGATGACCTCCAGAGGTCCCTTCCAACCTCACCTCTTCTGTGATTCTGTGAACAGTTCTTCTGGAACTTTCCATGAATGGATATTTTTTTTCATGTGGTATTTCACTGAAGTTGTAGCTCAGTGTTTTTTTCTTTATACATTGCTTAATATTTCACGAAAATATCATAAATCTTACATGACAATTTCAGAGAGATTTCTTATGAGTGTTTCATGAAATATTTCATGAGCATTGCTATGACATTTCATGAACTTTCTTATGTTTGAGGACAAAATATATCATCAAATATTTCATAAATATTTCCAGAATACTATCCAAGTTTTTATGGAAATTATGATATTTCAGAGCTAGTTATGTTAAATACTTATTGACTGCTTTCCAAGCAAGTTTTTTTTTGAATATGCAACTTCTAAAAAACAAATAAAGCACCAAAGCACAAACATTTGAATCTCTTCAGCTATTTTTAGATGGTAGTTTGACCCAAAAATCATGACAGTGTAAATGTATCCAAGAACCTCTGCATCCATACACATTGTCAGAAGGTGAAAATATATGTCTGTCTGGAAATCAACTTGCATCCAGGCATGGAGTTACCTAGGGAGGGTGCTTAGAAGAAGGTCTCCTTAGCTTATTTTCTTTTCCACCCCCATTGCTACTGCTGTTACAGCTATATGCCTCCAAAATCACTGCTATGTGTATTTCAGGCTTTATATATTGTGCCTTCATAGTAACTTGAGGAGTGAAACACCTTAGAAAAATGTACCTCTTGATTGTGAAGTCACTTTCACACAGTCTGATGTGAGGTGAGTGTCTGTGAGATACAATATGTAACATTTACCAAGAGTGATAGACTGGATGAGTTGCTCTTCAGTGGTAGACAGGAAGGAGACAGCTACAACTGTTTTCAGGTGAATCAGTCTCCATTTGTCCTTGGCATTTTTATAATGTCTTGAGCTCTATTGAATCTGCTCTTTATTCTTCCTCTTCTGAGCCCACAGGAACTCCATTCCAGAGCTACCTCACTTGTGTCCTTTGAAACTCCTAGAAAAATCACCAGACACATCCATTTTTGCTTCCTCTAGCTACCTAGACATAGGGGTTGGAAAACCAACACTGATCTTTGAGTACCAGACCAGTTAAGATTTTGGGCCTGTGGGAGATGAGAAAAGTAACAAGCTATTTGTCCTTATACATTTTTCTTGGCATCACCCTAAGTTTTGTTATAACATTTTTAGCTCTTCTTCCTCCCCAATATTAGAATACTATAGAAACAGTAAGATGTTTTCTACCTTACTTATGCTGTGTTCTGGAACTATGCTGCAGTAAGCTTTTTTTGTACCATTTGATGACATTTGAAAAATGAATACAAGTTCTGTGCACTGCTGTTAGGGACAGCATGGGAGTATACACTTGATTGGTTCATGAGAAATGGTTGGTTGACTGGTAGGAGTCACTCGCTGCCTGTCAACCCAAGCCACTGAAGGAACTCCCAAGCTACTGAAGGAACATGGCTGACATGATAGTTTTGGAAACTGTGGTGAGGTTGTGGAGATCAGATTAGAAGTCACATGTGTGTCTCTGCAGAAACTGCTTGTGCTGGAAGATATCACTGATAAAATGTTGCACAAAAAAAAGAATGAGCCCATTCCAACAAGAAATATACTTAGTGAGGTTATTTATCCACAAAATACTTCAGAGGGGATCCAGTCCAACCTCCTCCTCCAGGCATGGTCATCTATGCAATCAGACCATGTTGCTCAGGGCTTTAACCAGTCAGGCCATGAAAAAACTTCTAAGGATAAAGAGTGAAAAATCTGTTCATTATCTTCTGTCCCCATGGTGAAAAATTTCCTCCTTTTATTCTGCCTGAACCTTCCTTGTTTCTGTTTATGCCCACTGTCTCTCATCTTTACACCATTTAGCACTGTGAAGAGCCTGGAACCATCCTCCTGGTACATTTCTCATAGGTATTGGGGAAAGCTATTAGGTCCTCCCTGAAACCTTTTCTTTTCCAGGCTCAGCAAGACCAGTTTCTTCAGTCTCTCCTCACAGGGAACATGCTTCATAATACTAGAAATTATAAATGCATATTCAGACTCAGCTAAAAAAAATCCAGAAAAAAATTATAACCAAAACAGAGGTCTACCTTTGCTTAAGGACCATTTTATATTCTGTGCAATGCTCAAAGTAAAATTAATAGATTTTTGCAATTAGTGCTCAGAACCTCAAGAATTAAAAATAGTCACCACCATTTGCTCCCCTGGTGCCTTACTGTCTCTGTAAATCTTCATCTATATGCAAGTTTAAGCTGTGAAATTTTCTCCCAAAAAAGTTTATCTACTGCTGAAATGCTAGTCTTCGTACCAGATAAAAATTCCAGATAAAATGCTGTGCAATAAATGCTATGGTGAAATATTTTATACACAGCTATGAAACATGTCTCAGAAATTCTATTAAGTCTATAATTTCAACCATAGTAGTAACCAAATACCGAAGAAAATTAATTTGGATGGTGTTTTCTTTTTACAGTAACCAATTATGTTAATCGTACTTTGCAACTTGGACATATGCTAAGAGAGAAGGTGTTACAACAATAGCAAGAAGGGGATGGTATAAAAAATTATAATGAGAAATAAATGCTTTGGAAGGAGTTAAAACTGGCTCCAGGCGAAGAATGTAAATATTCCCAAAGCAAATGTGTTTTAGAAACAATCCCTTTGCTCCCATCCATGTTTCAAGCCTACAGTTTGAAGGAAAAAACTTGAACCTGCTCCTGCTTCTGCACAAAATGGTGACACCCAACCACCATTTTTCAAACAATGACTGTGTCTTATAATGCTTTAAAAATTTTCTAAATTATATTTCTGAACACAACTGCAATTCACCATAATATGTCACAAAAAGATGCATACTTGATGACCACATCACCATCTTCTGAATTGCTTCAGGCTTTTGTCAAATAGTTCAGCTCACTAATAAGATTTCTTTCTCATCAGAACTTGTCTCAGGATAGGAGAATGAACTAAATTGCTACACCTCCACCAGCAAATAAAGCAAATTAGAAACCGTTCTTGATGTCAGCTAGCCTGGCATGTCATGCATTCATATAGCTAAAACCTTTTGCCTCACCAAACTACATATCCACATCTCAAACAGACAAGTTGGGAATGTTCCTTGGCCACTGCCCTCCCCCAGACCATTCCTGGTCATTGTCTGCCAGGGCACTGCTTTGCCTGCATGGAAATTTTCCCTCAGAACATGTGCAGTCACTGTACAGACCATTGTATGCCGGTACTAACACCTGTGCCTAACAGAAGTTTACTTGCACACACAGAGTGAATGAATTCTTGAGGTGTCCTACAACTCTGTTTTCTCTTACTTTTAAGAGAGCCCTAGGTAGACCTAATGTCTTTGTTCATCTCATTGCTCTCCACGATAAAAAATCTTCTCATCCACAATACAAGACATCTCCCAAGAAAAAAAACCAAACAACTTATCAGTTCTCCTTAACATGGGCAGACAAGAAAAACAGGAGAGGTTTGGATATCATACTAGACTTTTGTTGCCCGTTGCTAGATCTTCCAGGTATCTCTCCTTTTTCTGAGGTGATGTCCGCCTCAGTCCACTGGTAATAAAGTTTCTTACTCTGAGGAGTAAAGAAATCCAGTGGGCTAAAAAACCCTCCCCCAGAAGATTACACAGAGGCACAAGAAACATTAGTACATTTTAATATTGTAACAGTGTGGATCAATGCCATTGATGCCAGGAACATGCAAACACATGCTCTAAATCTGGCTGTCATATAATATTTAAATAGGAAGGTGGTACACAGTCGGTATGAACCTGAAAAATAAAGAAGTCACATGGAAATCTGCCATTGACTTGTGCAAGATGCAAAGAAGCAAGTGATATCTGGAGGGCTGCCAAGCCTGGGCATGGTAGCAGAGCATCTGAACAAGCATTAGTCAATCCTAACACTGCAAAGTAACTTTGATATCAAAAAGTTCAGACTACATATTATATTGCTCTAACAACTGCATATGTACACAGATTGTTACAAAGGGAACAAATTAGGCTCACTAAAAATTAAACCACACCTGAAGCATGATTAGACAAACATTTGTTAAACTGTGTGGCCGTAGAACTCAATCAGCTGCACCTCCACTTATCACCTATCTGAACACACCGCTAAGTAACATGCAGGAGAGTGAACTACAGTTTGGAGTCACTTCCACTGAAATCGTCAAACATTTTCTGCAGAAAGAGGATGATAATATGAAATTATTATAGCTGTGAACTGACTAAAGAAACTTAAAATGAAAAAACACTACAAGTAATGCAGGAGCAACTTTGTCTGTTTAGCTCTCGTTCCTAGTCATTGCACCTGGCACTGACTCCACTGATCTTGCAGCTCTTCACAGCTGTTACCTGCCAGTTCTTTAAAGGCTGCTCACAACATCACAGTGCTGGAGACTCCAGCTCTGTGGGCTCTTTAACCCTTTGCATTAAGTTGACAACAATAACTTTATGACCTTGAGGTTTTTCAAGTGGACTAGTGCTGTCACATGTTAAGAATTTACATTCAAAAGTAATATTTGTTACCTTTTTTCATGACAAAAACCCTTCATCTGTTTTTTGATTTGTGTGACTAGTGATAACGTGAAAAAAATGGCACCATTCTGTTTATTTTCCCAGTTTGTTATTTTTCACTCCCAACCCTTCTGCTAGTTATCTTTAAATTTTTTTTTCAAATCCTCAGCATCTCAAGATCATTTTTTCCTATTTCTAGCCCCAATTTGCAACATACTTGTTATCAAAAATGCTGATAAATACATTTTATGGAGTTAAACTTTTAAAAATGAGTGCATGTCATGATTTATGCTTTAGTTGCCTTTCATACTGATACAATCAGGCAGTTATAGATCCTACATATCATGACCGTACAGTCTTGGCCAACAATCTACTTTCTCAAATCCTGCCTTGTATTAATTGTTCAAATAATCATGAACGTTGAAGTTAATCTTGTAGAAGAAGAAAAATTCCAGGCAGGTTGCAGAGGTGAGAAGGGAGGCAATAATCCAGCTTTTCCTGACAGAATATTGTGCTGCCAGAATAACTCCACCTTTCCAATATTACAGATGCTTGTGAAGGTGAACACGGCATGAAATTCATTGGTAGTATATGCTGCATGTTAATGGGGAGGCGGGTTTCATGGACAGAGACATTACTGTTGAGATATGATAGATGACTTTAAATTTAGAAACTGGGAAGGCATTTAATTAAGATTTACAAGGACAGGTACTGTAAATTAAGTATCAGATGATTGTTAGAAGTAGTGTAAAACATAGTTGTAACAATCCTAATTGTGATATAACTAAGCCTTGCCATCATTTAAAGCACAAAGAATTTTACGGCTTCGGTCACAGAAAATAAACTGGCAAAACATGTTGCTGCCCTCAACTAGGGATGTTTACAAATTTCAGACATCCTGGATCCAAAGGCCTATAGGAGACTTCACACTACTTCAGATAGGCTTTTTACTCAGGATATTAAGAAATAAGTATTAATGCACTCAGAAGCAAATTACATTAGTGCACTGTGGATTATGTGCCAAAAGTTTTTATATACCGTTTGTTCATGAAAATCGGAAGCTATAATCTGAAGAAAGGCTCAGCAAAGTTCTTTGCATCAACTTCATGGTATTAGCCTAAGAAAACAAAATTTTGCTTTGCAATCAGTAGGTTTTTACCTTTGTGCTAAATCATGATTAAAAAATTATTTAGGTTTTTGCAAAATTTTAATGAAACCTGGCTTTCTAAGATGTGTCTACATACATACTTATATAAGTAATGGAAGCAGAAGACAAAATAATCACCCCATCTCACATTTACAGCTGAACCATAAACTGCAGTTTAACTTAGTATTATCAAGTACAATGGGGTACATCCGTGTATCTGGGATACCCAGTCCACCCATCTTCTTATAAAATATGCTTTTGAAATAGAAAGGGGTGTAGTTCTACACCTTTTAACTCCATGAAAGCTGGGCTCAAATGGCTAACATACATACACAAGAATGAACCAGGCTGTCTGTCTTGTGTTATTTCCTTTTATCTTGGTGAAAAATATGTGAGTTTATCAATAAGCTTATTTTCCTTGTAAGGCACAAAAAAGGACACATAAAACCCAATATTAATTGTTGTACACACATTTTGTGACAGTTTTTGATGCCCATTCATAGTAACTAGATGAAAACTTAGAAGCATACTGATGCACCAAACATCTTTTACTTACTTTTTTCTTAATTGGACTGAGTTTGTATCCATTATAGCCCAGTTTCTCCTACTTCACAATCGTAAATCATTTCCAACATGTCAGCATAATACTGTGCTAGCTGCATAGCTATTGTTACATACCACAGCCTCCCTGGGTGGAGGTAATTATGTTTGTCCAGATTGGACAATATGCAGTAGATAAATTGGAGTAAGGCAGGTAAGTTACATGGTTCCATATACTTCTAGCCTGATATAATGTTACAAATTCACTCAAGAGATCTTGAGTATAATGCTTTCATGCACAGACATACAAAAAAATTACATTTCTAACCAGATTGCTTGTATTACTATAGTCATGAGTAAATATCTCTGAGTTCTTATAGCAAAGTACATGTAGTGAAAAGAGTTTCTAGCATTTGTCCCTATAGCTTACTACTTCTATTCTCTGAAGCTCTAGTTCTGCTCTAGTCCTCTGCCCTGAAGAGTCATTCCAACAACAAGCAGAGCTTGATCACCATGTGGTGCAGCACCACAGCTCCCTTCTGGAATTATATTGAATTTCTTGTCATCATATGGACTTTGTGACACATTAACCAGAGGTCATGTTGTTGATAAATTGGGGTTATGCCTTATTGACCAGTACATTGGACTAGTGCCAAGACTGTGTAGTGACCTGTGACATATTCACTCCTTTGTAACTGAGTTTGTAGAATTGAGAAGCTGAAGAGTCTTGTTCTGCTGCTATGGCCTTATATATGACTGCCAAGACAGGAAAGGTCCTGCTGGCAGAATTTCCTTGTTGCATACCTTTTGCCGTAGTATTTTAACGTAACACAGTCATATACGTCATCCTAATTCTAGGGTGCCCAGTTTTCAACACTAAAATGTGCATTGAAGAGTAAGGGTTGGGTCTAATTTACTTATAAATATGGATACTTTTAAAACTAAAATAAAACAAATATTGCTACAATTTTTTTTCTTGGCATTTTCCCTGATAAATGATAAAGAAAAAGTGAGGTTTTTCCATTTTGGGTTTTTTAATTCTGTATATTCCCCTTCCTTTTCCCAGTGTTTATTACAGTTCTAGAATTAGGAATGTTTTCAGTTTGTTTCCCTATTTCTGTTGCCTGATGATGTGTATCAATCCAATGACTTCATACTTCTGAAAGTCAATTAACTGCTTACCTCTTAAGTAACCAGCAATTAAAATTTTATTTGAAATATTTGAAATGTTAAAAGGCAAACCAATCAGTGTGGAACATGTCTTCAAAATCTGACATTTGGCTTTCATACTGTTATTCTGAGAGTAATTATACTTCCCCGAAAAATGTTTGTCAGGTTTAGAAGTGCTAATTCAAATTTAAAAAAGAAGCTTAGCTCATTTTTAATCCACGTCAACGCTGGTTTGTTGAAAAAATGCTGGACATTCTAAAGTCTGTTATTCTCTTTAATATTGTGCTAGTTCAGAGCACTCTGGTGTGCCTTTCAGAAGGGGCAACAGAGAGTTTGCAGCAATGCCACAAGCTGACCCAATAGTCCTGAACACCATTCTCTGCCAAGAACATTCAGGGCAACTTAGAGAACTGAGTGTCTGATACCAAAGCAAGTTTCATTTTAAAAAAGCTTGAAAGTCTATCAGTCATTTATGCCAAGAGTTCATACCATGTTTTAACCAAAGCTTTTTGCAAATGCCTCTCATAGTTTGTAAGTATTTCTGAAATATTTCTCACCTCATGACTTTGTGATTCCTGTAGTGAGCAAATTGGGCACAAACAACAAGAAGCCCTGAATGCAGATGGTTATTTTTTCTGTTGGTATATAATTTTTATTGGATATTATAGAGTCTTGTAATTTTCAAGGAATAGTTATATTGAAAAGTTTGTAAGAATAACCACAAATTCATGAACTGTGAAGCTGATGCACTGAAATAAATCACATTAATTTGGCACTAGATTTGAAAACTGTCAAATAAATTCTCAGAACATGATAATAAAAAACAGTAGAAACATGACAACTTACACTATGAATGAGCCTTTTAAACAGAAAAAAATGAGTCAATCAAAAATAATCAAAATTTTACAGATGACATGTTTTCTGGGCTGTCAGGAAAGACTGAATTCCAAAAGTCATTCTTTCGTTGAAGGAAAAAAATGAGTTAATATCAGCTTGGTCCAACCAGCCACCAATTTAATGCAAATTAGTTTAAGAGACAACTTAGTTAAGCCAGTCAATACCATCTGTAGAGTCAGAAGCTATGTTTTTACTGCTGAATAAAAGAGGTCAAGGCTAATGGGCACTGACTTGCTTTACATCATTTAGGACTTAGTCCTTTCTAAAGCAGTTTGCTCTTGGAGAATTCTTTTTGGAGCAATCCAGGGACTGTGGTAAGAATTAGGCAATGTGGACCACCCTTATTTTTATTTAGCATAGTTTTAGTCTTAGCTGTATTATCAGTTCAAGACTACCCTCAAAATCTACCTAATTAATTTGAAATTATGCTTCTACTAAAACCAGTATGGAAGCCAATTTCCTGGGTTTCAGAGCTGCAACTAAATTGTGAACATTTACTAAATTATCCTGTCAGAGGAGCATCACTAAATTACGGGTAATCTGTGTGCATGATTTAAACCTCCCTGAAAAACAAGGTAATAATGAACATTCAAATTTAAACTAAACAGGCATTTA
This sequence comes from Morus bassanus, assembly GCA_031468815.1. Lineage (NCBI taxonomy): Eukaryota > Metazoa > Chordata > Aves > Suliformes > Sulidae > Morus > Morus bassanus. Next base: position 38,916,404 of record CM062568.1, on the reverse strand, counting down.
CCCCAGATCAGTAAACTGCAGCTGATAACTGCCTGTCAGTTGTATATCCATACCCACAGATTCATATAAAGAAAAGTAGATATCACTAAAACTAAAGAACACATTCTTAAGCAAAACTCATCTTAAGTTAAACCAATTTAACGTGCCCATATTTTAAGCTATTTGAGCTAAGCCTTTGAAACTTTTCTCATTCAGACAAAGCCTACACTACACCTTGACCTTGTATGCATCTGTCTCTGTTGCAGATGTAGATCTATTTGGCCATGTGGTGTCTATGCATTGAGTAAATTAATTCTTTCCATTTTGCCCAGCTGGTCTGTGAGGATGAAGAATGTCTAATCAAATTTAACAAATGTCTTTCAGACACCATGACACTAGTATCTACTTCCAAATTTCTGCTTCCAGTTGTCACTTATTACTATTTAAATATCTTTCAGCACTTGGACTGTTAAGTTAGATAATCAAGAACAAGATACAAAAAGACACCATCTGGATACCGAGAGTGGGGTGTAACTTACCTATCAAGTAGGCCTCTCTGTCTAAACCTGTGAGCTAGGTTCCCTTCCCAGGCAATGAAGAGAAACAGTCACTTTTAGGGTGTGGTTCATCTAACTCAAGGCATTTGTATTACGATAAGATTCTACATCACCTATGATTTTGCCTGTATAATTACTCAGGTGTTGAAAGCTTTATGCATGTACAAGGTGCTACCATCTTGAAAAAGCTGACCATCACAGCAACTATCTTAGCAATATGTAAATTTGAGGTTCACACCTCTCTATATCAATGCCTCCTGAAGAGACTAAACTGCTGTGTGCACTCATACCCACCAGTACACAAAAAGTCATTGAATTCATTAAAAAGCATACCCATTTGTGCCATTTTCATTCAAAAGTGTGGAAGAAAGTAATATCAGTTCCTATCTCTTATACAAGAGACTTGTGATTGCAGCATTTTCCTGAATGTGTGACAGAACTAGGTTCTATGTTAGCTTCAGCTAAAAAGACTACACTATTACTTATCTGGGCCACCAAAGAGCTGAAAGTAAAGAACAATCAACATTTCTTTCTATGATTTCTGCTGAAATGCAGCCACCAAGCCCAACCAACTCAGCAATTGCAAGTTGATCGTCAAGCACTTTCTGTGTGGGTTGCCAGAATGAAACAAATGGCTGCTACGTGGCAGGATTTGGTCAAGGAAAGCAGCTCATGAAGGCATGACTCTGTTAAGAAAAGTGAGTAAACTAAGCGAATAATAATAATAACCATTATTAATGCACTTTATGACAGCTCCCAAAAACCCCTTGTCAGGTCTGGTGGGCTATGCTGTGGGCTGAAGTTGGTGGGCTCCTTCTCCAAAGAGAATAAGAATAATGTTCAAAATAAAACCAAGCTAACAAGTTCCATGACACTGTTAAGTAAAGAGTGAAAAATATTGACTGACCATGGAACATATGGAACTTGTTATCTAATGAAATCTAATGAAAAATATAATTGTTTGTAAGAATCTGCAGTAGCAGTCCACTGCTTCTGAGAGTTACCAGATCAGATATCTATAAGGCATTTATTAATTCCATATCTTTACCTCTTACAGGGTGATTGCACAGGCTGGGGATTAACGTAATGATTGGAGGAGGGTTGAATTTACTACTTAACCAATCCTTTTTTAACCCTCAGTCTGGTTGCATGCCAGACCAGGAATTGTTATCATAAAATTGACTGGGGGAAAAGAGAATAATAGGTCTCAGCTCTCTCTGTTTGATGACTCTTTGTCCAGCTCTCTCTGGTTGATGACTAGGTTAAAACAGAGAAGAAGTGAAGTGGGAAGGACTGGAAAAAAATATAGCAAAATCCATCTTCCTCTGTAGTGCTCTGCAGCCTCCTTATATCTGTGTTTCTGAAACAGAAGCTCTTTAATTTCAGAATTATTAAAAATGAATGTTCGTGAATTATTCTTTGCATGGAGCATGTAAAATCCAAGCCAAACAGTTTAAGATTTGTTCATTGCTTTTGTTAACACCGACTCTCACAGGATTTCAGAGGTTAATAAATGCATTAACTTGCAAGGATTAGAAGCTAATGGTAAATAAAACCTTGGTAAAATGAGCTTAGGAAGTAATAGCATTAAAAATCAATGGTTCCTTCAAAAGAGACTAATGGAACCACTTAAATTATTCTGCCACTACAAGGTTTCTTATCTTAACCAATTAAGGACAGAATAAGCAAATTAGGTTATTAACACAGAGGCCCACAGATCTCTCTAACTATAATAAGATTTTTTCTATAGATATAGTGGGAGAGAATAGAACCACTTAGATGTAGAGAAATACAATTGAACCACTTCTTAAAACTTTCATACTGCATCCTAGAACAGTCACTTGTGTTTGCATAAAGACAGAGGAAGCTAATTATCAGACCTTGATGTGAAAATTAGGCAGATTTTGGGTCTTCTGAACACCATAATTAGTTTTAAAAACATAAAATTATTTCATATAGCAAAATTACAGAAAAATTGGCTACTGTATTGTTTTATATCCTTGCCAGGTGAACTACAAATACTATAAAAGGGTACCTCTTTGTTCACTTCAGCAGATGAAAAGCTTTACCATCTTTGTGAGATTTCTGACTATACTACAACAAAAGAGATTCTGACCAAATATACTAATTTATTTTTTTTCATTATTATCATTGTTAGTAGAAACTGGAGATAGAACAAGTTAAGAATAGTTGTCAACTAAATATGGAACAATGATGAATTCAAGAACCTAAGAATAATGGAACTGAGGAGGTGCAGAACAGAATAAAAAGTAAAGGAGGGAAATGAAAATATATTCATTATTACAAAAAATGACATATAGCCAATAAGGGATCACATAAAATTTTACCACTCTTCATTTAAAGGAAAAAAAGGAAAAACAATACAGGACTGACTTATAATGGTTGAAGATTACAAATTCTGATTTTCAATGGCAATCCACAAACCTGGGCTGATAATAGGTGCTGTGAAAGTAAAAAATGTAGGGATACCAAGAATATACAGCTGATAACTTCAACTGGTAGAGTTTAAAGAGGATTTCTATTGTTATATCATGGAATTAAGTTTTTATTATGTTTTTGCAAGATGTTTCCTTTTTTTTTTAACATCAGGAAGCTGAATTCACTATATTTTATTTTTTCCCTTGACAGAAGGATAAGTGATATGTCTTCTTGAAGAAAATGCATAATTCTACACAGTTACAACCTCTATACATCTGGATGTCAAGATTAAAATAAAAATGTGACTCTTACAGAGCTTATATAATGTCTCTTCCTTTTTCTCAGTTTCTTTTCTTTATAATGTGTTAAAGCATAAAACCCAGCATTTAATTTAAAAAAAATCATTGTGGTTCTATCTATGTCTTTTACTATGTAATTAATTGCAAAGCTTGGACAGAAAAGGCAGGATCTTGAAGATGTTGTAATATAGCCCACTTGCATAACTCATCCAGTTGTGCTCTGCAACTACCAATAGATCCTTCTTTTCCATGCGTGTCTAGAGGTACCCATCTTGAAGCCATAACTTCACTTTCATTCATCAAAATTAAAGATTTCTATCTTTAACTCATATTTAATAAACCTAAAGACTGGGATCTTTCTGAGTAACTAAGAAGAAATTATCGAAGTTCATCAAACTAAACAAACTCTCAAGTCTTTATGGGAATATCCAAAATCTTTCAAATGGTATTTATTTCCTTTATTCTCAGACACTTTAGTTCTCTTGCTGAAAACAGTGACAAGAAAAACAAGCTTTCTTGTCCTGTATAGATGCTGAGGTTTCAAAGTTAGGAGCTCAGTCAGCTTGGCTTTTCTTGCAAGTGGAAAACCAGATAATTACAGGAGATTTTTCAGCACTCTGAGATGGTATTCCTCATTTCTAGATGCTTCTTTTTGAGACACAGGAAGACTATATGGTTAATTACATGTCACATTCTCAACAAGTACCTTAGATAAGTTCTTAAAATCAGATGGAATAAAGCTAGATTTGGGCAATCTTCAATAAGACATAAAAATAGAATATAGAAAACAAGTGTTTGGAAAAACTATCATTTAATTAAATCTGAAGAACTTTTTGTAGACATACTGTACATGGATTAAGTACACTTTTGAATAACTACAATGACTTAAAAATTCATAATTGGGGAGAAGTTTTGACTCAAAAAATGAATATGGTTAAAATAAATATTTTAAATTTTGATATAAAATATCAACATAAGTAATTTTAACTTTTTAAAGACAAAAATATTTGAAAATTAATCATTTCAGGTAATTAATCCTTTCAGGTAAACTAAAAGGTTTGATGAAATTTTCTGTTGCGGTATTTTCCAATTTTTACTCTGGGTAGTTTACATGCTTGGGCAGACTGACTGTTCGGTAAGGATGTTCGCAATATATTCTTTATTGTCTCTGCTGAACTTTTGTTTTGATTTTCCAAGATAAAGCAATTTCCTGTGCTGCAAAACAGAAGCAATGTTATTAAAGTGAATGGCTCACCTTAATCTATGCAATGCCTTTTTTTCTTTACATGTACATTTTTTAGCACAAGTGACATGTTAGTAAAGGACCAATTGTCTGAAAACTAGAAAAACCTTGGTATTCTTGGGAAGGAAAAGCAGCACAGTGTAAAGTACATGCATTCTTTCTTTTCTCCCTGCCTCTATCCTATCTACTGATTCTTGGAAAAAATACGTGTTGCAGTAGTAGCAGCTGTGAAAGCCACAGGTTATTGTTGTTCTAGCAAGATACTGAAAAGCAGGAACCAAGTCATTAGCTGACACACTATCAGGTGGAGGGTGTGGGAGGCCCAGAACTACCTTGCTGGTCAAAAAGTAAAGTAAAGAGCTTGTAATCAGTCAAGCAGTTAAGTACTATATGAAAGGGAAGGTTTGCTACCTAAAAGAGGTCTTGGAGGTGAAGTGAGCGTACAAAATGGAAACAACATCAAGAGACTGGAAAAAAACAAAGAAGAAATATCTGTGTTCAGAGTTTGTTGCCACTTTGTCAAGTAGATCAAACTAAACAAAGCCCTGAAGAGAACCCCTTCAAAAGCTATTGTGTAATGTTATGCAAACTGCTTTCCATTCTTGACTCAGATGACTAGAGTTTCTTCATCCTGGGATGAACATAATGTGAGAGTCAAAATGCTCCACCACTGAATACCTAGTAGCAATGCAGGGTCCCACAAATGCTCCTCATCTATGTTAGATTCAGAGTCGATATGTAATAGAAGACTGTGTCCAGACTGCAAGCAATCCTAACCTGGGCATCTGTCTCTGCATTATGAAAAACAGAGAGTGTATGTCTGGGTTTGGGGCACTTTTTATAGCTCTGAGGTGATATCATGAAACTGTAAAAGCTAGAGAAGCTGGCTCTGCAGACTTTTTTTTTGTCATATAACTACTGATGACCCAAGCACAATATATTTGAAATTGTGTATACTCAGTACCATTATACTCAGGACAAAGGAGAAATGAAAAGGAAAGTATTGCAGCTCTTTAGCACTGAATTATTGATGCTTTATTATACAAAACAGCAGACTGAAAAATAACCCATCTCAGCTTTCATTAAATGTAAAACATACAACACTAAGCTATCAAGTAAGCGCAAAACTTTTTGCTATACGTGAATGGATTCTGATAGCCATGAATAACAAACAATCTGGCCTCTCAAAAGTATTATTATGCATAATTTTCAATTCATACTTATGCACAACAAAGTGTATGCAAGAGATCTACACTCAAAAGACAGAATTTTAAAATATCATTTTTAGTAAAACTGAAACATTATAATCCCTGAGTCTGACTTTTAATATGTATTTTAATGAAACCAATTTTCATATTTTATGCTTACATTTAGAATTCTGCATTTAGGCATGATGATTTAGGCACTTGAACATACACTTAGGCCCATTAGTGATAGCTAAGGGCTGGTTTATAGCAAGCACAAACAAATCATGCCACTTGAATCAGAACCACCAAAGGGTGATTTCTAGTTTAAAAGTGACAATGATAGAGTGCAGTGGAAGAATATAAAGGAATGTAATGCAGCTTTCTCTAAAAATACACATCATTTTATCATATTTCATAATATAACATACTGTCCAGCTATTCTTAATGAGGTGTATTTTTCCATTTCCTTTGTCTGTCTTGATTTGAGAGTGCTCTTATGCAATTTTGTAGGTTATCCTAGTGGGAAATTTATTTGAGAAGAGAATTAAAACAGATTCAAGAGAATTCAGCTAAAACCTCAGTTACACTTGCAACGTATGTACTCTTTTTTTCTCATACACCTCAGAAACAAATACACAGAGCTACAAAAAAATTTTTTTTCCAAATAGAAAAAAAATAGAAAAGGTACACTATAGAAAAATATATTCTGCTACAAATGGATACAAGAATGTCAGGTGTGTAAGTAGATATGGAGGAATGCAGTTTAAACACCCATATTGCAAACTAAAAAATTATTTAGATTATTTTATATAAGTTTATCCATTTAAAAATAGGGTTTTTTTCTAGAAATAATAGAATACAATAGAATAGAATAGAATAGAATAGAATAGAATAGAATAGAATAGAATAGAATAGTTTCAGTTGGAAGGGACCTACAACAACCATCTAGTTCAACTGCCTGACCAATTCAGGGCTAACCAAAAGTTAAGGCATGTTTTTAAGGGCATTGTCCAAATCCCTCTTAAACACTGGAAGATACGGGGCATTGATCACCTCTCTAGGAAGTCTGGTCCAGTTTGATCACTCTCTTGGTAAAGAAATCCTTCCTAATGTCAAGTCTAAACCTCCCCTGGCACAGCTTTGAACAATTCCCATGTGTTCTGTCACTGGATCAGCACCTCCCTCTCCACTTCCCCTCCTCAGGAAGCTGTAGAGGGCAATGAGGTCGCCCCTCAGACTCCTTTTCACAAAACTAGATAGGCCCAAAGTTCTTAGCCTCTCCTCACAGGACATGCCTTCCAGCCCCTTCACGAGCTTTGTTGCCCTCATCTGGATGCATTCAAGGACCTTCACACCCTTTTTAAATTGCGGGGCCCAGAACTGCATACAGTGCTCAGGTTGAGGCTGTACCAATGCTGAATACAGCAGGATAATCACTTCTTTTGACCAGCTGGTTATGCTGTGTTTGATGCAACCCAGGATGTGGTTTGCCCTCTTGGCACACTGCTGACTCATATTGAACCTGGCATCAACCAGCACCCCCAGATCCCTTTCTGCAGGGCTCCTTTCCAGTCACTCCTCTCCCAATTTATACTTGTGACCAGAGCTACTCCACCCTAGGTGCAGAATCCAGCATTAAGTCTTGTTAAATTTCATCCCTAAATTATCATTTATGCTATTCACAATTGGGTAATGAAAGGTTATCTCAAGAATGATTCATACCATCATAGCTCTGATGTCTAAAATACACAGTATTAAAACACTTTTCAGATGTTTATCCGTCCCCATTGACTCTAGAGAGTGTCTAGATGACTAATCTAGACTTTCAAATTTTGGATAGCTAAACTTATACTAAATAAAATATTTTGTCTTACACTAAAATGAATCCCTAGGAAAAAAAATCTTGAGATAACTCAAAATTAAATGAAGACTGCTATATGAAGTGGTTATAGATAACTGCCTGGATACTTATAATTATCTGAAGCAAGAGAGCTGAAAATAGATGTTAAGGAGAACAAAGAAAAAATACCAAGAAAAAAAACCTCTTCAACTTTATTCAGGAAAGTTATGAGACAGATAATTTTTGAGTTTTAGATCAATCTTAATAAAATGAATGGCAGCACCGTTTCACACAGAATCACAGAATCACAGAATGGTAGAGATTGGAAGGGACCTCTGGAGATCATCTTGTCCAACACCCCCTGCTTGAGCAGGTACACCTAGAGCAGGGTGCACAGGACCACATCCAGGCAGGTTTTGAATGTCTCCAGACAAGGAGACTCCACAACCTCTCTGGGCAGCCTGTTCCACTGCTCTGTCACCCTCACAGTAAAGAAGTTTTTCCTCATATTCAGGTGGAACTTCCTGTGTTCCAACATGTGCCCATTGCCCCTTGTCCTGTCATTGGGCACCACTGAAAAGAGTCTGACCACATCCTCTTGACACCTGCCTTTCAGATATTTATAAGCATTGATAAGATCCCTTCTCAGTCTTCCCTTCTTTAGGCTGAACAAACCCAGGTCTCTCAGCCTTTCCTCATAAGAGAGTTGCTCCAGTCCCCTGATCATCTTGGTAGCTCTCCACTAGAACCTCTCCAGTAGTTCCCTGTCTTTCTTGAACTGGGGAGCCCAGAACCGGACACAGTACTCCAAATGTGGCCTCACTATGGGGGGAGTAGAGTGGGAGGATAACCTCCCTCAACCTGCTGGCCACACTCCTTTTGGTGCACCCCAGGATACCATTGGCCACCTTGGCCACAAGGGCACATTGCTGGCTCATGGTCAACCTGCTGTCCACCTGCACTCCCAGGTCCTTCTCAACAGAGCTGCTTTCCAGCAGGTCAATCCCCAGCCTGTACTGGTGCATGGAGTTGTTCCTCCCCAGGTGCAGGACCCTACACTTGCTCTTGTTGAATTTCATGAGGTTCCCCTCGGCCCAGCTCTCCAGCCTGTCCAGGTCTCGTTGGATGGCAGCACAGCCTTCTGGTGTATCAGCCACTCCTCCCAGTTTTGTATCGTCAGCAAACTTGCTGAGGTTACACTCTATCCCTTCGTCGAGTTCATTGATGAATATATTGAACAGGACTGGACCCAGCACAGACCCCTGAGGAACACCGCTAGTTACGGGCCTCCAACCAGACTCTGCCCTGTTGATCACAACCCTCTGAGCTCTGCCGTTCAGCCAGTTGTCTATCCACCTCACTGTCCAATCCTCTAACGCACACTTCCCAAGCTTACTTATGAGGCTGTTATGGGAGACAGTGTCAAAAGCCTTGCTGAAGTCAAGGTAAACAACATCCACTGCTCTCCCTTCATCTACCCAGCCAGTCATGCCATCACAGAAGGCTACCAGGTTGGTGAAACATGATCTCCCCTTGGTGAATCCATGGTGACTACTTCTGATAACCTTCTTTTCCTCTACATGCCTGGAGGTGACCTCCAGGATGAACTGTTCCATCACCTTTCTGGGGATGGAGGTGAGGCTGACTGGCCTATAGGTTCCCGGGTCCTCCTTGTTGCCCTTTTTGAAGACTGGAGTGACACTGGCTGCCCTCCAGTCCTCGGGCACGTCCTCTGTCCTCCATGACCTTTCAAAGAAGATGGAGAGTGGCTTAGCAAGAGGATCTGCCAGCTCATGGGTACATCCCATTGGGGCCCATGGATTTGTGAGAATCCCATTTGCCTAAATGATCTCTGACCCAATCCTCCTCAACCAAGGGGAAGTCTTCCTTTCTCCAGATTTTCTCTCTCACCTCTGGGGGCTGGGATGCCTGAGGGCCAGCCTTAGCAGTAAAGACTGAAGCAAAGGTGGCCTTCAGTAAGTCTGCCTTCTCTGCATCCTGCCTCACCAGGACACCCACCTCGTTCAGCAGCAGGCCCACAGTTTTCCCCAGTCTTTCTTTTACTACTGATATATTTGAAGAGGCCCTTCTTGTTATCCTTGACATCCCTTGCCAGAGTACAATAAAGTTTTATTTCCCAAAGGAGACTATGGAACACCTGCTGTGAAATCTTATAAATGCATATTTTAAGATTGCTTTAGATTTCATTATCTTATATCTTAACAGATCAGTTCTCATCTTTCTACCAGCATATATAAACCTTTAATTCACACACAGATACCAGTAATGGAAGTTGAGCCCTGCAAACTGAACTGGGGATATAGTTCCAGGGATACATGCTATCCTTGAAATAAGAACTCAGGACCTGTCCATATCAGTATTAGAGCCCTGGGGTCATTCACAGTCTTCACCATCCCTTCCTAGCCCCCCCACCACAGGGCCTCTGTCACCCTTTCCATGGCCCAGGACTCCATTTTGGCTCTTTCCAGAGCTATCAGCTCCTGCTCCAGCAACCCCATCAGAGCACTGGTCTTACTCCCTATCTCTGGCCCTGCCTTCCAGATGGGCCTCTGACTTATCTCATAGCTTTGTCTCTCGCCCACTTTCTTTTTGCTTCAGACTGGAGCCATTGGATGGACCCTTGTCCTGGGGAACCACTCGCCATCCCAGGGGCTGTCAATGCACCGTTCTGTCACCACCTATGCTCTGCCCACTGTGCTGAGCCTTGCTGGATGGCACCCCTTAGGCAGGGACATTGACCATGCTGGAGTCACCCTCAGCTCTGGATTTATCCCAACTCATGGAGCAGCCCCACCGCTGTGGCTCCCATAAAATCAGCAAGAAGGGCAGTAGGACAGGAACGGATCTTAAAGAACAAAACTCACTCCTTTGAGGGACAGAGCTGTGTTTTACAAACAAAACATGGGAGGCTTGTCCTAGCTGGTAGACACAAACTTTTAATGTTCTTCCTTCATGTGAGAGGAATATTACAAAGAAACCCAGTGCAAAATTCAGTTTTGCAGCAAAAGCATTCAGAGGCAAGAAACAAAAGTTTTGTCATTAACTTTGATGGGATCCCTATGCTGACATAGCCAAATCCAGAAAGAGTGAAAATATTGCACTTCGTATCGCAGAACTATGAGTCCATGCCAGAGACATAGATAAAAGAAAATAAGTTTAGCAGAAATGCAAAAGTATTTCAGAAGACCATGTTGAGTTACTAAATTTTTTATCAAATTATTATCTGAGTTTTATCAATTTTATGATGCCTGATTTTCTGTTTGTGCTAAACTCTTAACAAAACAAAACAGAACAAAAAAGTACTGTTATAATACCATGACAGAAGCCTCGTTGTTGAAACCTTTATAGAAACAGAATAACATATAGATAAGAAGGAGCCAATATATCCCTAATTTAACCCAGGATCAGATCATGGCCTGCAGGTCATTGACCACAAGGAACAAGCTATGAAAATAAACACACCCACACACATAATATGCCTGTCAGAGGGCAAGAACAGTGCCTATGCATACACATACATATATATACATATTCAAGTAGGCTCCTTTTATTGAAGGTGTCTAGTGGGGAAAAAAAAAAAATTACTCAGGTACACTGACTATAAATAGCAAAACTGGGAGCAAACAAGACAAGACTCCAAAGTACAAAGACTGTGCAAAGATCCATCCTCACTGGAATTATATACAGCCTGGTAGACATCAAGAACTATTCTGAGCTGATAATTTAAGTGATCAGAAGGTGAAAATTCTAAAATATTAAAGAAAAAAAATCTCTTTGTAAACCATAGTGGAATAAAAACCAAAGTAGGCTATGCAAAACATTCCAGAAAAACTCATTGGAAGTTTTCATTTTTAGTGTCAAAAATATGTATGACACAACATATATTATGCAATACACTAACCTAAATGAAATAAATGGAAAACACAGAATCTAAAATAAAACACTTAGTGTTATCAAAATAAGAAAAAAAGTTAAAATTATTTGTTCAGCAGCTTCCCTTCTTGAAATAGACATGTTCTAATTGAAACATTCAGTTTCCAGTGAAAAAAAACCTTCATCAAAATTTTCAATCACTTTTTGGTAATACAATTGCAAAACTGCCTGGCACCTACTCAAAGGTGAAGAATTGGTTTTGTCTGGTGCAATACCATATGGTCATCCAATCATGTGACCTTTCTTTTGTCTTTCATCTTTGCTCTGAGTTCTGATCAAAATAAACACCCTAATCCACATCCAGATTTCCTCATCCTTCCATTCACCTGAAACTTTAAGAGGTAAAATGTCAGAGGTGAAATGCTCCTGTTTCTTGTTTAGCTGTTTAGATATTAATACTTTAACAAGAAAATAAAAGTTTATTCCTTTTCTCTGCACAATATACCAGGTGGCCTGTATGAGACTCTTGGCATACCTTTTTGTGAGGCATCACCATGCTATTTTAAAATGCTGTGTATTTTCTGTAGAAAGAGTGAGGAACAGCTCTGCTGAAATAACAAATTACTTGCATTGAGTAAATATGTCTCGTAGTAAATTAAGGTGAAAGCATAATTAAAATGTTGCAGAGAAGTAGGCTTATAAGAAGAGTATTTTGTTCTACACCGTTAGTATATGTTTAGGCAGGTCTAAAAGAGTAATTGTAGTAATTTAAATATTGCTCTGTACTCTATTTATTGTTGTGTATAGATCCAGTAAGAAGTTTTTTGTATTTGTTTGGTTGTCAGTCAAATATAGCAGAGCATTGGGCTCTTCCCATGGCTTACTTCTTGCTTCTTCTACTAATAATTAAATTGAAAATTTGTGACAAATGGCCATAACATTATATGGTGATTTAACAGTTAATATTGCTAATACAATTTCACAGATCATAACCCCCAGATTTTCTTACAAAATTGACTCTTTAATATTTTTTTCATGTTGGCAGCAGCACTTTCACCTCTCTATGAAATTCTGTACTCCATTCTTCACCAGGTTAGATCCTGGGGGATGTCCTGAGATTTCTTTTTCAGTTTTATACAAAATAAATTAATATGAATAAGTACGGAGAAATCCCAAGAACCCATGCTCATGCAATTTGTTTACCAATAGCAGTTAACAATTGAATGTATCCCCTTGATAAATAAGACAGGAGAACTAGCGACAACTGACGTAGAGAAGGCTGAGGTACTCAACAATTTTTTGCCTCAGTTTTCAATGATAATCTCTTTTCCCACAAAGAGTCCGAAGAGTTGCAGTCAATGGCTCAATGTCCAAGTGGAAATCTGTAACAAGCAGTGTTCCTCAGTGGTCCATACTGGGACCAATACTATTTAGTATCTTCATCAATGACATAGTGGGATTAAGTGCACCCTCAGCAAGTTTGCACATGACACCAAGATGAGTGGTGCAGTTGATTCATTAGAGGGAATATCAGTACAGGTTGGGAGATGAAGAGATTAACAGCAACTCTGTGGAGAAGGACTTGGGAGTACTGGTGGATGAAAAGCTGGACATGAGCTCACAATCTGCACTTGCAGCCCAGAAAGCCAACCATATCCCGGGCTGCATCAAAAGAAGCGTGGTCAGCAGGTTGAGGGAGGTGATTCTGCCCCTCTACTCTACTCTGATGAGACCCCACCTGGAGTACTGCAACCTGCTCTGGGGTCCTCAGTACAGGAAAGGCATGGACGTGTTGGAGTGGATCCAGAGGAGGGCCACAAAAATGATCCAAGGGCTGGAGCACCTCTCCTATGAGGACAGGCTGAGAGTGTTGGGGTTGTTCAACCTACAGAAGAGAAGGCTCTTGGGACACCTTATTGAGGCCTTTCAATACATAAAGTGGGCTTATAAGAAAGACGGAGAAAGACTTTTTACCGGGGCCTGTAGTGACAGAACAAGGGGCAACAGTTTTAAACTGAAAGAGGGTAGATTTAGATTGGACATAAGGAAGAAATTTTTTGCAGTGAGGGTGGTGAAACACTTGCACAAGTTGCTCAGAGAAGTTGTGGCTGCCTCATCCCTGGAAGTCTTCAAGGTCAGTTGGACAGGGCTTTGAGCAACCTGATCTAGTGAAAGATGTCCCTGCCCACAGCAAGGAGGTTAGACTAGGTAATCTTTGATGGTCCCTTCCAACCCAAACCGTTCTATGATTCTATGACTAGTTTTGAAATTAAAAAGTCACTCTAATGTTAGTAGAATCAAAATATTTTCTCAGCAAAAATGGGTAAGACTTAACCTGCACATGTTAATATAGAGCAAACAATGTGTTTATTATGACTTTGCAATAATTAAAACATTAAAGCCACAGGGGTAATAGTGTTCCTGTGTTATTAGCTGTATTTAGTGAACATTGCCACCGAGGATGAGGAGAAGGCTGAGGTACTTAATGCCTTCTTTGCCTCAGTCTTTAATAGTAAGACCAGTTATCCCTGGGGTATTCAGCCTCCTGAGCTGGAAGACAGGGAGAGGGAGTGGAATAAATCCCCCATAGTCCACGAGGAAGCAGTTTACAACCTGCTTAGCCACCTGAACACTCACAAGTCTATGGAGACAGATGGAATACACCCAAGAGTACTGAGGGAGCTGGCAGAGGAGCTTGCCAAGCCATTCTCCAGCATTTGTCAGCAGTCCTGGTTAACAGGGGAGGTCCCAGACGACTGGAGTCTTGTCAAAGTGATGCCCGTCTACAGGAAGGGCCAGAAGGAAGATCCGGGGAACTACAGGCCTGTCAGCCTGACCTCAGTGCCAGGGAAGATTATGGAGCGGTTCGTCTTGAGTATACTCACCGAGCAAGTGCAGGACAACCAGGGGATCAGGCCCAGCCAGGATGGGTTCATGAAAGTCAGGTCCTGCCTGACCAACCCAATCTCCTTTTGTGACCAGGGGACCTGCCTAGTGGATGAGGGAAAGGCTATGGATGCTGTCTACCTGGACTTTAGCAAAGCCTTTGACTCTGTCACAGCACTCTCCTAGAGAAGCTGGCGGCTCATGGCTCAGACAGGTGTACTCTTCATTGGGTAAAAAACTGGCTGGATGGCCGAGCCCAGAGAGTTGTGGTGAAAGGAGCTAAATCCAGTTGGTGGCTGGTCACGAGCGATGTCCCCCAAGGCTCAGTGTTGGGGCCAGTCTTGTTTAATATTTTTATCAATGATCTGGATGAGGGGATCGAGTGCACCCTCAGTAAGTTTGCAGATGACACCAAGTTGGGAGGGGGTGTTGATCTGCTTGAGGGTAGGAAGGCTCTACAGAGGGATCTGGACAGGCTGGATGGATGGCCCAAGGATAATTTTATGAGGTTTAACAAGGCCAAGTGCCGGGTCTTGCACTTTGGTCACAACAACCCCATGCAATATTACAGGCTTGGGGAAGAGTGGCTGGAAAGCTGCCCAGCGGAGAAGGACCTGGGGAAGCTGGCTGACAGCCAGCTGACCATGAGTCAGCAGTGTGCCCAGGTGGCCAAGAAGGCCAATGACATCCTGGTTTGTACCAGGAATAGTGTGGCCAACAGGACTAGGGATGTGATCGTGCCCCTGTGCTTGGCACTGGTAAGTCCACACCTTGAATATTGTGTTCAGTTTTGGACCCCTCACTACAAGAAGGATATTGAGGTGCTGGAGCATGTCCAGAGAAGGGCAACAAAGCTGGTGAAGGGTCTGGAGGGCAGGTCTTATGAGAATAGGTTGAGGGAACTGGGTTTGTTTAGCCTGGAGAAGAGGAGGCTGAGGGAAGACCTTATCACTCTCTACAACCACCTGAAAGGAGGTTGTAGTGAGGTGGGTGTTGGTCTCTTCTCCCAAGTTACTAGCGATAGGACGCAAGAAAATGGCTTAAAGCTGTGCCAGGGGAGGTTCAGATTGGATATTAGGAAAAATTTCTTTACTGAAAGAGTGGTCAGGCATTGGACCAGGCTCCCCAGGGAGGTGATGGAGTCACCTTCCCAGGAGGAGTTCAAAAAACACGTAGATGTGGCACTTCGGGACATAGTTTAGGAGACATGGTAGTGTTGGGTTAACGGTTGGACTTGATGATCCTAGAGGTCTTTTTCCAACCTAAATGATTCTATGATTCTATGATTTTGTCCTTAGTGATCCCGGGGTACAACTGAATGCTGCTGACAAGTATATAGTGACAGTTAAAAAGATCCATTGGAAAAGACAAAAACGTAGTCTTATCACTTATCATCACAGAATTAGATGTGTCATCTCTGATTAAAAAAAAAGTCAGAAGGGATTAATTCATATTAATCTTACGAAAAAATATTCATACATCTAACCTAAATGGCAGCATATTGTGTAGCTAGAAAAATTAGGTAGACGTCAGAGGAATCAGCCATACACACCACATCTATCTATAATGAAACTTTTGTGAGAACTTGCTTGCTTTTACCTTATGACTCCCTATCTTCTTCCCTAGTGATCTGAATGCTTTCCAAACTCTGCCACTGAACTTCATTAAAATGAAGTCCACAGTGCACAGCCTAGCCCTCATTTTAGCATAATAAAGATGTAAAATGTATTATGTATGCATAAGGCAATCTAAATAAATCAGGACTTAAATGTCTGCAATCTCCAAGTTAAATAACCTAATTTCCTTGGAAACAAAGTGTACAACTGAAATATAAATTATATAAATCCAGAATCAAGGATATAAAAAAATCAGTTTATTTGAGCAAATAGTCTTGCCCTTAAATCAAAGGAAATTAGACTAAACCTCACCTTTTGGCCTTTTTGTATCCAAAATTGCTTCATATGTCTCTGATTTCTTTTCTGTCTAACTAAACCTTATTTCATCAGTTATTTTCCTCAGTTAAAACTCATCACAAACCAAGTGCACTTCCTGAAAACCTTCATATTTGCTTCTCATACCTTATGTCCTACCAGTAATTCTATCAAATTTTAATATACATGACTTCTTAGTTGTCAGCCATCTGAAACCAAGACTAAGGGGTCCAAGGAAAATGCTAACTTAAATTCTGTGTTTTCTCATTAAAGACCCAGTTAAATCACATTCCTTTACTTCACAATAACACCTAATTTCTTTTTCTTAAACTGTTCCTTCAGCAAGCTTTTAGTGTTACCTTCTCACATTTCCCAACCTTTTTCCCAAATGACACACTTGATGTTTTCTCCCATTCACTGTCATCTATCTCCATAATTTTCTTCACAGCACTTTCTTCCTGCCTGTGTTTCAAACTGTTTTGACATGCCATACCTTGCAGCTAGTCCTCCTGATGCTATATATCATTGTCCTTAGCTCCCCTCTGAAATCTGCTGTCCTTCCCAGAACACAACAAACAGCAGATGCAACATCCCAAAAGGGCTGCAGACTCAGCAACCATGCCAAAAGAAGAGGAGCTGACAGCATTTGAGTATAGTCATAATGAAATTATGGGGTGTTGCACCCATATTTGAAGCTATATCCAGATTTCTATGCAGGGAATTCATGATCTATGCTATGGTATTGTGCACAGACATCCTAGAGTATGTTCACTCCCATTTCTGGGATATTGGGTCGGAAAGTCAGATCTTGTACTTCCGATTTACTGGTAATGTAAACCATGATAACACCTAATTGGAATACCAAAATAAATTGCAAAGTTTTTTATAGTTCAAATAATAAATAAGAATATTGATTATCTTACATAAATGAGGGACATAGGTTATTACTTTTAATATGAAACCTAAGTGTTTCATACTAACACTACTAAAGGTTTCTCATTTTCTTTCTCAGTAGAAAAATAAAAATACTATGCATATTAAATTCAGCATGTGCTTCAGTAAGTTTTCACAGTAATTTTACAAATTTCAATTATACACAAGGCATGAAATCCCCATTGTGAAAATAAAAAGTTAAAAACATTATGTAAGCACTGACACTGCATATTTAAGCAATAAAATAAAAATGGAATTTTAGCAAAGTATTGTGTTTCTGGCTACAGAAGTGAAAAGACAGGTTTGTCATTGGATTATGTCACTTTTCATTTGTGTCCTAACAAGCTTTCTCTCCTCTACTCTTTTCAGTTAGTGGCACTGATATATCTCAAGGCCACTTAGAAGGGAGAAAAATTAGGTGGCTTGTAGCTAAACCACGCCACACTGACCCTATCATGAGCTTGGCCCAGTGCCATGAAAGTAAAAAAAGATCATATGGCTGCTGTGGCAATGGTGAACACTGGACTGAATCCTGACCCTGGTTCTGACTGGCAACACTGTACTTCCTTGCTAATGGACTCTGTCCACAAAACTGACATAATTTTCTGTAGAGGGATCATCTCAGGGTAGAAACATTCTTTGGCTCTATAGCACTTTGGTTGCATGACAGAGGAGACATTGCTGGACCATCTCTGAGATGTTCACCGTATCCATTGACAGTGCAAACCTCTTTCATAGTTATTTTGGTTTTGCCAAATGGATTTTTTTTTCCTAAAAATACTGAGTATAAACTGTACCCAGAGTCCAGGATATTAACATAAGTACCAACTTCAAGCCTGGATGTGCCTTAATACAACTGGATACGTCCACAGGGCACAGACAGGGCCACATACAGAACACAGACTCATGCAAAAAAATTACTTGTAACAGAGAGAAAAAATGAAAATCATTAAAATAATGTGTAACAATTTAAGGATACCCTAAATTCTTGGAAATAGAAGATAAATAGCTAGTTCTGGAACTGCTACTTCTTAGATTAGCACTCTAACGTCCCTTTATAAGCAATGGAGATAGGTGACATTTGATTATATCTAAGGTGAGAGGAAAGTGCAGTTACAGGGAACTAATGGAGCTCACCAGGGCTCCTGCCTTATCTATGTGCCTGGTTTTCTTCAATGAGTTGACTAAAAGGGAAGATCACCAGCTCTTGCACCAAGACACAGTCAGGATTTGACTTTGTTATACACCTTGACATGACAGTTGAGAAGGGCTTCTCTGTCACATCATTTACCTACAGCCTCTGAAACCTAGGGAGGGCAACTCCGTCTAACTAGATTAGATATTCTTGTGGAGAAAGATGAGCCTTTCTATAGGCAAGCCAGACTGCTCTAGGTGACCTTTCTTCTTCCATGAGTATAACATCTGGGGTATGAATAGGGGTTTATAAGGAACTAAAAAGATATGCACATCTCTCTGTGCAGTCATATGAATATGTTACTCTCTTTTGAGTATAGATGTTGTCTGAAAAGATAGTAAAATCATCATCCTCCACATTTTACATAATAGCTATATTACTGGCCCAAGAACTGCAAGACCTTGGTTCATGCTCAAGGGGAGAGTCATAACCACAGACTCCAGGGATTTCCAGGGAAAAGATGGCACTGTGCCTTCAGATTTGGGCCACTGTGTAGCTAATGAAGCAAGAAAGCAGTCAAGAGGGAACCTCAGGTGGCTCTGACCTTGATGGATTAGAGCTGATACCACCTTCTGGTTGTTAATATACAATCTATACACAAGTTGTGACTTGTCACACAGTATTTACAGTTCAGAACAGCAATTTGTTATAGTCAGTTCATTCCTGTAATAAGCCTTGGGTAGGTAGTGAGAGTTTGGTTTCATAGTTGCAAACATGCTTCTTTTTTACTGTTAAATTGTTGAAAAAGTTTACTTTTAACACACAAAGCACTAATTCCTCTTCTAAGCAATTTTTGGAGAAGCACCTTTTTTCTTTTTGTTAGCTAAACTGTTTCACATTGCTATATAATTATTTATACTACAATTTAAATAAACAGTCTCAACTGAGGTTTCTTATTTTAGAAACCAACAAAAGTATCAAGTAACTTTATTTATAAATTAACCACCCAACTATTTATAGAAACTGTCTGTTAAACTACAAATATTGCAAAAAAACCTACCCTAGAACCCCTTCAATTTCTAAATATTTATGAAATAACTAAAACATTTTAAACAAAGTATTTTCCAGCAGCCCATATTTTCCTGGATTTTCCAAAAACACTCTAAAGGGTTTATAAAAAAGGTCTTTTTCAATAAGAATGTTCCTAAAATTTTCCATATCAGGTCAAAACAGAAATTTTATTTGTGAACAAAGGGCACATAAAAAAAAACCAAGAGAATTCTCTTGTCTCAGTGTTCTGTAGTTTTAGAAAACTCTGTGATATACATTACTCCTCTCTGAGATCCTGTTGAAGTAATGTCATTGCCTGGCCATTTAGTAATGCATTGTTTACGGAAATTTGCTTTCTAACTCAATAGTTTGAAAGGCAACAATTAACAGTTGCTTAACTATAACTCACACTTAAAAGTTCTTATCAAGTACTACACACAAAATAAGTATGCATTCAAATATTCAGTTCTACTACCCTACTACCCTAGCAAATGCAATTGGACCTACCAGTCAAAAATGTAGATATATGGACCAGGAGAACATATTCTTCTTAAAGCTCCACATGTCTCTGTCTAACATTTCATGGGAGTTGCTCTTAATTAGGCAAAACACTCCCTTCACTAAAACAAACAGCTATAAATAAATATACCGCTATTCTAAATGCAGCCTGTATATAAGTAGTTTTTCCTCTTTCAATAAATGTTGCAAATGACCTAGGTGTAACAGGTGCAACAACCTAGCAAGATAATTAAAATAAGTTTCTACTGTCCGTATCTGTCCATGCATGGGAGAATGTTCCCTGCACTTCAATGATCTAGGCATTTAATTACACTTTTGATGGCAAATTTATATTTTAGCACATGTAATCAAGGCACAGACAACACACATCTGATACCATCACTAAGGAGAAAAGATCCCAGCAGTTACAAAACTATATGAGTGTATCAAGAAAAGGCTAGGGCACAGGCTGAGCACACATCTGTAGACATCCATGCCTCTTACTGTCTTGCTTTTGCTCTCTCACAGGTGTGGGTCCTGGCCCACATCAGCTACCCCTTTCCCAGACAATGTCAGGCACAGTTCAATGAAAGCAGAAGACAAGGACTGCTCCATTAAGAGGTTTAGGTGTAGTCCCCTTGCTTTGGTGTGATCTTTGGTGTGCAGTTACCACAATGTGCCATGCCATTTGCATTTGGTCTCAGAGATAGACAAAGAGGCCCTGAAGTCATTTATTTGCTATTACTGCCATAGAGGAGTTGGTGTTTCTCCCTCCCCTCAGCCTCCCAGCAAATACAGGAATCAGAATTCATTCATCTGTTGCAGACTACTTTGCTTGTCAAAGAAGGCTTGCCTGGTCCGTTTCTCTACCACATCTTCCATGGATGAGAGGTTTTCAATCACTGTTAGGCAGAAATTGTATCTCCGAACACAGCTGTGCTATGTGCAGTCACCTGACAACAAGCTTCAACAACATTAAAGCATTACTAGCCTGGGATCCACAGAAAATGTCTGTCTCCTGCTGCTGAGATGAAGTAATTGGCCCATCAGGGGTTGCCTATCATCAGGGAGATTCAGCTGATACAGCTTGATGACTTCCATTCTCCCCTCTGCCTTCTTATTTACTCCTCATTCTTTATCCCAATTCTACCTCTTTCTCATCTGTTTCCCACCCCAGCATCTCATCCTGAAGCTGTTTCTACTTCAAAGTTGTTTCAGGCAAGTGCTCACTAGAAGAAATGGAGCAGCTAGATTTCTCCCATTTCTGCACCAGGAGGGAAAGAGGCTGAAAGACCACATTGGGACATCTTAAAACTCCCAAACATGTTTTGAACATAGCAGAAGGCTTCAAAAGAGAACAGAAAAGGTTTCTTTTCTCCAAATCAGTTTGTTCATCCTGAAAGTGGACAAAAAGACATAATGTTATATTAATTATGAACTCTTATTTTTAAAAAGAATAATACCTCAGCTGGTGTTAACACTTGGAAGCTCCCCAAGGCTTATCCAATTACTTATTTGCAAAACTTAAACTAATTTGTGTCTGCAAAGAGAAATATGATTAAAGCAGAAAGCAGCATTAAGTCTTCTTAACAGCTGTCTGCAGAACAAATATATGAGATGCAGGAGATGAGTTATTTAAAAGTGCCTACAAACTATAAATATAATTCTTCACTAATCATGTTTAGAATTCTTCAGATTTCATTACTTGCAAGTATTAATCTTAGGCACCCATCTTATTTTTGTATATAAGTCATCGTGACAAAAACCAGAACTCATATATACAAACATATAAATTTTAACATTATGGATTCTTTCCCTCTCCAAACTTGGTGACAGATATTGTGAGTATCTTACTATGCTTTCATTTCCATAACACAAAAATACTCCAGGCACTAATTTCATACTCACATGGGCTGCATTTTCACTCTACTGTGGCAGCTCTGTAGGTACATGCAGAAGTGAAATCCCTGGACAGCTCTCAGAAATCCAGGAAGAGGTGCAGATCTTAAGCGAAATTCTGAGAGACAGCAGTGGGTGACCCAGTAGATGTACGTGCTCATGGCACATGGCTTTTCTCATATTTAAGCTACATCCAGCCATATCTAAGGTCATCACAGGGCTGGGAACAGTAGTGTATCTGCCCCGTAGCCAACTTCTGGACAGATTTAAAAAATGCACATCATGTTACAGTGACTTTCATGACTGTCTTGATCTTATGGGCAGCACTAGCAGGTCCTGAACCACTAGAAGGTGAACTTAACAGCTTGCAAGAAAGAATGGTTGAACTTTATATGAATACTCTGGTCATCAAAGTGGGGACACAGACAACTTGGATAGCTAGCTGATGTGATGACACCGATATCCCTACTCAATGAATGCTAACACTGTTTGCTGGGAACACAGCATAATTTTGCCCTGGAGACAGAGGCTGCAGTTCCAAAACATTTGGCCATCATGTGTAAGACTGGTGTCGGCAGTATTCATGCATATATCAACCATAGTCATCAGTGAGGTTTTGCAGCATGGTGTAATAATCAGAGTAAATCATGAACCCCTCTTAATGAGGATGACTAAGAATATGTATCCAGCAACGGACCTGAGGAAAACAGGTCCAGTGGGACTCTTCCTAAAAGGTCTTTGCTGCAGATGTCACAAGTTTCATTTGCCATGTCTTATGTCTAAGACTGCTCCATGTCCATGTGCAATACTGGGACAGTCAATATTGCTGGGTAGGCATGAAGGAAGCAGGCTAATGTACTCACCCTCATTGGGCTGTCCTGCAAGAGTGGCTGAGCACAGCAGCACAGCAGCACAGCATGTGAGGCTTTTTTTTTTCTGTTTTAGAAGACTTATAGCCATCTCAATTTTGAATTTATAGGGAAGTTGCTACTGATTTCAAAGGAATAGAGTCAATTTCTGACATGTGAATGCAAGTCAGAGAACTCTATTGTCAGGAACATATAGAGAGAAATCAATAAGGCAGTGATGTGGAATGGGCAAAAATATTGGACTGAATTTTGACCAAATTAAAACCATGCAAGTGCATAGGCAATGAAAGGCATCTTAGCGGATTTCTGTTTAGTTGTCTCCAAGAGCACATGAGAAAGAAAAATAGTGGCCCATGTCTCCACCATTTTCCATTGAACTAGGCAAATCATGCATTCAGCAGTATTATACTCAACAGAAGAAGAAACAGGAGGGACATGGTGACTAAATCAGAGTCTCCCTTGAGGGTGCACAAAAGACTCTAGTCAGGGCAGATTATTATCTCATACCTTAGCTATTTAAAAAAAAAATCTCTTCTCTCTGTTCTTGCATAACTTACTTCTCGTGAAAATTTAGCATAAATTTTAAATTTAGTTTCAAAAATCTTCGGAACAGGGTTCCATTGTCGTCGTGATTGTATGATGATGCTAAGCTTAAAATACAAGTAGTCTGCTAGAAAAAAAATCAGTGTTTTTATATTCAGGATAATAAGAATCAGTATAACTGAAAAGGAGGCTAAGACATTCAGCAGAAGTGATATGAGGTGAACTCAAAGAGAAAACTGTCAGTGCTTAACTAAATAGAGACCAGGTTCCTTACAACACACCACTGACTCCTAAGCCCATCCCCTAATGAACTCTTTCCTATGCTTCTCCTTTAACATTTTGTTTTGTTAAAAAGCCCTCACAATTTTTCAGATGATGAAAACATCGAAATCTACTTGCTCTGGCTAATTCCTGTTTTGATATTGCAAAATTCACAGAATATAATCTTTCTCATATGATATTGATATTCTGCTGATATATATATTATTTGAAAGCTTTAAATATACTCAGATGAATTCTTCCTAGAGGCCTCTAAATGACATTTTAAAAAAAAAAAACTTTTCTTCTGATAAAATTATTTGTATGTCACAGGCTTTCTGCAATTTTCTGAATCTTTTTGTTGTTAGAGGCATTTGCATGAAAACAGGAGCTTTGTTTCTGGGAGCTTATGTATTCGTTCCTCATCTTAAGCCATCATCTTCTAGGTATAACAGCATAATCTTGTCTGCTGAAATGAGCACTGATATCACAATCATTATATTTCTATTTTATGAAAGAATAAATTTGAAGCATAGACAAACTCTTAAAAGTGGTAAGGGGGGCAAGAAGAGGGATGCTGCAGGGGTGGCTTCTGTGAGAAGATGTCAGAAGCTTCCTCCATGCCAGACAGAGCCAATGCCAGTCGGCTCCAAGATGGACCTGCCACTGGCCAAGGCTGAACCCATCAGCGACAGCAGTAGCGCCTATGTGATAACATATTTCAGAAGCGGTAAAAAACACTGCATGGCAGCTGTGAGGGAGGAGCAAGAAACCATGAAAGAAACAACTCCGCAGACACCAAGGTCAGTGAAGAAGAAGGGGGAGGAGGTGCTTCAGGCACTGGAGCAGAGTTTCCCCTGCAGCCCGTGGTGAAGACCATGGTGAAGCAGGTTGTCCTCCATGGAGGACCACAGTGGAGCAGATCCTGCAGACCATGGATGACCCCACACCAGAGCAGGTGGACGTGCCCTGAAGGAAGCTGCACCCCATGGACAGTCCATGCTAGAGCAGAATTCTGGCAGGAGCTGCAGCCTGTGGAGAGGAGCCCATACAGGAGCAGGTTTTCTGGTAGGACCTGTAGCCTATGGGGGACCCATGCTGGAGCAGTCTCTTCCTGAAGGACTGCACACTGTAGAAAGGATCCATGCTGGAGAAGTTCATGAAGGACTGTGTCCCATGGCAGGGACTCCACGCTGGACCACGGGAACAGTGTGAAGAGGAAGGAGAGGCAGAGACAAAGTGTTATGAACTGACTGCAACCTGCATTCCTGTGCTGGTTTTGGCTAGGATAGAGTTAATTTTCTTTATAGAAGCTAGTATGGGGCTATGTTTTGGATTTTTGATCTAAGCAGTGTTAATAATGCAGAGACATTTTAGCTGTTGCTAAGTAGTGCTTACACTAGTCAAGGACTTTTTCAGCTTCCCATGCTCTGCCAGGTGCACAAGAAACTGGGAGGGGACACAGCTGGGACAGCTGACCCCAACTGACCAAAGGGATATTCCACACCATATGACATCATTCTCAGCATATAAAGCTGGGGGAAGAAGAAGGAAGGGGAAGATGTTCAGAGTTATAGCATTTGTCTTCCCAAGTAACCGTTACACGTGATGGAGCCCCGCTTTCCTGGGGATGGCTGAACACCTGCCTGCTGATGGGAAGCAGTGAATGAATTCCTTGTTTTGCTTTGCTTGCGCACGCAGCTTTTGCTTTACCTATTAAACTGTCTTTATCTCAACCCATGAGTTTTCTCCCTTTTACTCTTCTGATTCTCTCCCCCATCGCACTGGGGGGAGTGAGCGAGCGGCTATGTGGTACTTAGCTGCCAGATGGGATTAAACCATTACAATTCCCCATCCTCTGTGCCACTCAAGCAAGGGAGGTAGAAGAGTCAGGAGTGAAGTTGAGCCTGGGGAGATGAGAGCGGTGGGGGGAAGGTTTTTTTAGCTTTGTTCTTGTTTGTCACTATTCTAATCTGTTACAAGTAATTGGTAATACATTAAATTAATTTCCCCAAATTAAGTCTGTTTTGCCTGTGAGATTAATTGCTGAGTGATCTCCATGTCCTTATTTCAATCCACATTTTTTTTTGTCATATTTTCTCCCTCTGTCCTGTTGATGCAGGGGGAGTAATAGAGTGGCTTAGTAGGCATCTGGTGCCCAGCCAATATCAACTCACCACAGACATTTTGATGCCAATAAAAACTATAAGCTAAAAAAATACAAACCTTAATATTAAAAATTCATCAGGAGTTTTTCATTCTTTAAAAAAAATACATGAAAACTAAACAATATAGTGTTTATTAAGGGTACAGCCTTGTAGGCTGTATTTTCTACTTATTCAAGATAAAATTATAACTGTTCATAGGCCTAATCTTTCTTATCACTCATAATTTATTTGTGGATAATAACCATCTTCCACAACAAAAATAGAGACAAATACCTCTACATTTTGCCATCTTTTCAAAGCTGATTGATAAGAAATCCTTGAACCTAGCTATGAAATTTCTATCTCAGACTATTTTCTTGCTTGTTAGACTCACAGTATAATAATATACCTGTTATGCTTAGTTTAGTATCTTGATTTTCATGCAAGATTAGATATTCCCTGGTTCAAAATGTTTCCAGAAAAAAATTGTAAAGGTTAGCATTATCCTTCTATACTCATAAGAATTTAGTCATTCCACATTAAGAGTAATTTTAAAATTTGCCCAAATTAAGGAAGGATGGCTGGCAGCAAAGGCACGTGAGGGAGAAGGAAGAGGCTTTCAAGAAATTTCTTCCCTTTCTCTGCAGGTAGTTTTGCAAAAATTTTGACCATCACACTTTCACAGGCAGATAGCAGAATGTTCAACAGATGCTTAAACAAATCATTAATGTTAAATGAATGATCAATCATGGGCTACATTTAGACAACTCAGGACCTTAGGATTTTGTTTAGGAAGTTAGTTGAAGTGGAGCTTAAATACTCTACATGCTGGGGAATGGGGATCTGCCAGTTACAATCCTATTTTTGAGAAAATTCTTTACAGCTCATCAACTACCTGAACCTATACCCATGCCCAAAACAGGGACCTTTTACTACTGACTACTTTGACTGCTTTGAAACATGACCAACTTTTTTTTGAACTGATAGCCAGAATTAGGAAGCTGCCTCCAATATTACCGATGGTGATGTTTTATTAGAGAGAGGCTGTGGAAAATTAAATAAATAGAACATTACCACACCCTCCACAGATTATCTGGCCCCATCTGTTTATCATGTGTCTCCTTCTTTCTTCTTTTCCTATGTAGGAATGTCACCCATTTTGTAACCTCTACCTTCTTTCTACCTTGCCTATTAATTCAGGAAATATTTAATGTAATGATACCTTGATTTTAGATTTCTGCTTTTATTATTGTGTGGAATTTGTGTTAACATTTCTCTGAAGTATTAAAATCTACAGGATATGGTTTTAGCTACTGATCTTCTCATCACCTCCTATGACACTCATAGCACTTCAGTAACTTAACAAACACTTGCAAAGCCTCTGAAGGCTAATAAGCACTTTTGCATTCTTAGAATTTATCTGTTTACACTATTTTAAATTGCTAGAGATCATAAAAGATAACCCTTCATCCTTCTTACCATCATGACCTTTCTGAATGAGAACTGCCATAAAAGAAAACACTGCAGCATTTCAAATCTTTATGGCAGTGTCTGGCTGACTGTTCTTTCAACAGCTTGCTGGTTTCCTAATGATCCCTCTTTCTGTTTTATTTCTTCAAACCCATTTATTTTCAGGTCGGTATTATCTGCCAAGGACACACGCTCTCTCAGTACAATATACCTCCTTTCGAAAACTGAATAAAAAGAAACGGTAAGATTTATTAAAATTACTTCTAACAATAAATATAATGATATGTATATAAGCACTTCCTTTGGTAACAGGCAAGGAAACACCCACTGTTATTGCCAAATATTATTGCCCAAAGAATTCAAATGTTCAACCACTTAAGAACAATATATGTAATATTTCCTTTATAGCAGAGAAATTCAAGATGGACTATGATCTATATTCTCATTTAAGAGTGGTAGTCAATGGCAGGACATATCGGGCTTACTAAACTGAATCTACAGTTTGCAAAAAGAATGTATCTCTGACTTGGAAATTCAGTACAATACCTAAGCAATCCTGGGATATTTGAAGGAAATTATTAACATGCTAAGAAACAAACTAGTAATGTTATAACTGTCTTCAAGGATATAAGTAAGGCCAGGTTTATAGGAAGAAATAACCTTTTTTATTAGACCAATTGACACAGTCAGAGAAAAGACACACAAGCTATTCTCCAAATCCTGAAAATTTGCATGCTTGAAAGCATATCTTTTTCCTCCAGCTACATCAGCTGGTTTATTAAAATTTATTACCTTTCCCAAGACAAAATGAAACATAGGTCAAAGACTGATAACATCTCAAAAGACTGCATTATATAGTTATGGAAGTGTTGCGTGCATTTATTATTTTTCTCTATATATGCATATTTTTCAACCAGCTTCCTGCAATCACTTACGCCTCAGTTCAACATTCAACACAGAAGTAATGTCAACAATGGCAAGAGCAGAGAAAATAAATGTTTTTGCATTGGAAACACTACAATTACCTTAATTACCTATGTTATTTCTAATTCTTTTCCTCTGATATCTGTGGGAAGTGAAGGTTCCTTTCTATGACTGCATTATTATTTTATAATACATACCAAAATGACACCCTGATTTCCTTTGGAGTTTTTAACATTACTGTAAAGTAAACCCTAAAAATGTCAATATACATAGAAAGAAAATATCTTCAAATTAAAAAAAAAAAATAGTACAATGATTCCTCAATCAGGGAGGATATACAATTGTACTGGGTGAAAGAAATAGGTATGCAAATTACATATACATAACTGGATGCCATTTACTTTGAATGTCTGACCTCTAATTTTCAAAAACAGTCCATTTAATTAAGGGATATTATTGTTGTACTCCTCATTAGATCCACACTCCTAAAATATGACTGTTCAGAGCCTCATCTGTTAGACTGAGTTTCCAATTTGGCTTCCTGCTTTTCAGAACTATTTGGTCTATTAGCTGTTCACGAAAATACCTGATCCATTTTGGCATACTGTTCTAAGGAAAGGTGGGCCCCTTTTTATAGGCATATAGGAAATTTCAGCAGCTAACTTCTGGTTTTTTTTTTCTTTTGCCTGATTAAATTTTCCAATAAATAGTACTAGCAACAGTAACAAGAGGACGTTTTAAAATATGAAAGGAAGTCTTTATTTTAGAATAAAGCAATGGGTTCAAGTTTAATTTTAACATACTGTCTGTGGTGGGTTGACCTTGGCTGGATGCCAGGTGCCCACCAAGCAGCTCTATCACTGCCCTCCTCAGCAGGACAGCGGGGGAAGAAAATAAGATGGAAAAAAACTCGTGGGTCAAGATAAAGGCAGTTTAAAAGAAGCAAAATCAAGGCCCTGCATGGAAGCAAAGGAAAACAAAAGATTTATTCTCTACTTTCCATCAGCAGGTGCTGTCCAGCTGCTTCCCAGGAAGTAGGGCTTCAGTACACATAACAGTTGCTCCGGAAGACAAACGTGATAACAAATCCACACCACCACCCCCCCCCCCCCCCCTTCTCTTAGCTTTTATTGCTGAGCAGACACCATATGGTATGGAATATCCCTTTGGTCAGTTTGGGTCAGCTGTCCTGGCTATGTTCCCTCCCAAGAAATTGCCTACCCCTAGCCTGCTGGTGAGGGAGGAATGTTGGAGGGACAGCATTGATGCTGTGCAAGCACTGCTCAACAGTAGCCAAAACACCGGTGTGTTATCAACACCTTTCTAGGTACCAATACAAAGCACAGAACTATGAGGGCTGCTATGGGGAAAATTAACTCCATCTCAGCCAAACCCAGTACACTGTCAGTTACAACAAACCTACATACAAGCTTTTTAAGGCTGCACTAATCATTAAAACTTTGCCTTTATTATGTTTCTGTGTCCTACATTTCTTCCTTTCTTAATTTTTTAAACTACTGTTTCTCTTCTAAGAAAATTCAGAAATTATGTCTGGGAGAACTTTGACTGGGAAAATTTTGGCTTTGAGTTTTATTCCAATATGGGGCAAAAACTGAAAAAATGAAATTTCTTATGCATAATCTCAACAATTTGATTTGAAAACATGAGAGTTTCATTTCTGATATTTCTAGTAAAAATAAATCTCATCCCAAATTGAAAATATTTCTTTTTTACTTCCTTTCCAGTCAGCTCAATATCATTTTTTAAATATACTGATATATTTTCTCATGAGAACTTTAGTACAGGAGCATAATTTCTCCATGCTCTTCTAGAAGCCAGGTTCAAAATCTACCAAGAGCTTCATGGATCTCTTGACTTCCTCATTATGGAGGGACACTCTTTTTCAGGAGCTACAGGCTCTTTAAAAGAACTCATGACCAAACTACAATCTGAGTGAGATAAATACTGACAAAGAAATATAGTTTAATGTTTTGATTAAAATATTTGAAACAAAATGTTTTGCATCAATTCACAAGTCATATTTTCCAGGCTGACATCAAATTGACTGAAAAGAAGTATTTTCTAGCAACTCTTGCAGTGGAAAGTTGCAATTTGCTTACCATTTGTGTATGTGTATATGCAAAAACTTCATTTTCCACCAAAATACATTCCTGACCACCTGTAATAATGAAACTATTAATTAGATAGCATAACATTACAGTGCTGAGAACAACATGAAACCACAAAAAATCACCTGTCTTTGATACAGAATCCTCCAATATGTAACATTTGCATCAGATTTTCCCTTCCCACTACTGAATCATCACCTAAGAAAGAAATTGAGTTACCAAGAATCAAAGCTAACAAAGTGAGCTCATATGTCCAACAGTATATGCACATCACATTTGTTTGGTTTCAGTGAGTCTTACATAAGATAATGAAACAAAGAGATCCCAGCACTGTAAAGCATTAATAATGAAAACATTTCATTTCAACCAAGTTACTCATTATGTGACAAGCAGTAGATGTCCAAAATAGTACCTGAGAGGTGTCTTTTTTTTTTTTTTGTTCATATTCTGTGTGATGAGCAAGAGAATACAAGTCATTGCCATCTATTTAGTACATAGGAAAGCAAGAAAAGCCACCTGGAAATTTAATAGACCAAAAGACACATTATTGTGGGGACAGATGGATGGATGGACACCAACACCAAAATTATTAATTGTTGTGTTGGTTTTCTTATTAATTACTTTATTCATTTTCAATGCAGATTTAGCTGTACTGCAAATTTACCTTTCTATCCTCATAATCTCCAATTGTAGCCAAACATAAAAACTTAAAAACTATGTCTTTGTAGTCATTTCTGGCTGAGTTTCTGGGACTCAGTTTTAGAGGCTGATCTCAAATTCCCACACCTACACTAGTTCAGATATAAGTAAATGATATCATGAAGATAAATCATCCACTCTTTTTTAGAGATTAGAGGGTTTTTTTGCTATTTTAAAATTTTCTGTGGCAGAGTTATTACTTTGTGATTTAAACTACTGAGGCAAATCTCTACTTTTCCACATACCTATATAACACCAATTGTGTCAGCGCCTGTAAACACACAAGAGAAGTCTGTTCTTTAATTTATTAGAAAATCTGTAGAGTGTTTTCTCTGTAGGACTAAGACAGGTAGACTTGAGTTCCTATTTCTAGGAAGAAATAGCAGACAGAGAGACTACACCATAGAAATATTCTGAAGAAGACAAGAGCCAGTGTTAGAGTTTTCCTTAAGCAAGGGAAGCATAGTGGGACACAAATATGGGAATTCAACGGCCTAATGAGTAGGTGAAGAGCTTATCTAAATCATCAAAAAACAATAGCAAATATCCAGCCATCAAAAGTGTCTGTGAAGTGTGAAGTACAGTCTGAAGAATGCTATCCCATTCACTTGAAAATGTGTTATATTATCATGAGTCTAATAAAAATTTATAGTTCATGTTGGAGTACTCTAGGGTTTATATTTTTATTCTCTGATTTCGAGTAGAGACTGACATGAGCAGAAATAACTGTTCATCGCTTACAGTGGAAAGCTGAGCTGTAGGACCACAGGGGTTTTCTACTCTTCTGTATGCACCCACCTAAATATTTTGAAATTTCGTCTAATGATGCACTTCATTGCAAGCGTTTTACATCTTGGTAATGCTCCTCCTTAGAAATAACCCACCTTTCTTCTATACTCACAAGAATATCTCATTAGTGTCTTTTCATGTTCATGTAAAATTTTTAATTATGGATTACTGTCACAAAAATAACATTTTCCTTCTTCTGAATGGAGACATTTACAGCCTCAATCTGATAACACCCACCATTTTGTCTTAGTCTCACTTCTAGTCACTGCTTTTGCAACTTTGTTTGAAAAAAGCAATTAAGATACATTCAAAATAAAACCATATACATTAAAACATGACCTATAGTGAGACATTATAGAATTTCTGGGGAAAAATTTCTAACATTCCTTTGGGAGTTGAATATGAACTGAATAGTAGTGTTTAAGAAAATTCCCATAATCAAAGATATATTTGCACTATAGCTCAGAGTTTCCTCCAGTCTGTTTTTCTCTTTGGTTCCAAAGGCCAGTGCCCAAATGCTCCTCAATAACAGACTGCACTGCTTTCCAGCATCATTCACTGATTGCATATGTAATTCATCCTTGCTAATATCTCATTCTTACGGTTGCAGCAGGTATACATGTTTTTTTCTCCTTTCCTTAGAGAGAAAGAATAAAGACCTTTTCCCCAATTTTCCAGCCGATTTTGCATAACCCGTTTCAGAGTATCACTAAAATAGAAACTTTTTTCTTTCAAGGGCAGAAGAAGAAAAAGATATTTTTGCATGTTTTCTCCATATGAAGGAGAATTTGTGCTCTGCCTCCACCTCCAAATGAATTAATAGGAAGTCCTGAAAAATAACCAGGTCTACATTTTTAAAAGTTGTCTAATACCAATGCCCAGGTAGCTTACTTGAGGCACCAAAAGATCCTGTTGTGTTCATGGCTTAGAGAGCTGAAGAAAACCTGTGAGGTCTACAAAATATCCTATTCTAAAAGATACAAGGGAAGGCAGAGGCAATTCATCATGCCCCATAGCTTTGAAGATTTGATAATATTTGATACTGAGATTATGACACTGAAAGGGGATATTATATAACATTTGGAAGAATGATTTACCACAGCCCTAACAGCATCCCCACCCAGTGCTCATTTGCACTGCTTAACTGTATCTCATGACATCTCTGATCATAAGTCATGAGCGAGTCAAATAAAAGTTCTGGAGACATTGAACAGGCTGATATTAGAGAGTAGAAGCAGATGTGATGTACTAAATACTGAGCAATACTGAGTATTTGACTGATTGTGAAACTTTGTTCATTTACAGCCAAGTTTCTGTTGCATTTCCTTCTCCTCAAGATTTATGTCCTTATTTGCATGTTGATGCACTTTGTGTCAGAGCAGAGATTCACTAAGCAGATATGGAATTACAGCCCCTTTAAAATAAGACTATGAAATGCACTGTACACCTGCTTGTATAATCTGTAAAGATAATGCTGCAGACTATACTCAGAATAAGATTGATTGTGTTTACATATTAAATATTCTTTGAGCATGATAATGTGATAATATAAAGGGCAGTTCAAGCGCTTTCTAATCTCATTCTCCCTTTCTCAGTAAGAATCATGAAACTCAGACTTGACCCTTCAGTGGGTTATGTATACCTTATCTCAATATTCAAAGCACTCTGCCAAAGCCAAATTTAAGAGGCCAGGTGGCACTTCATGAAGAGAAATGACATAAAATGTAGCTAAATAAAAAAGGTCTTGACAAGGATATGTGTCTTGTGGGAGAATATTAGATACATGGCAAGGACAAGAAAATGGGATGTTAGGAAAGCTTTTTTTTTTTTTCTCTGTAGGATAAATTCTGAAAATGTATCAAGGCATATCCTTCTGAAAGGAAGAAGCATGGTGGGGGAGAAATGGCTGATTATCTCTTGGCTAACTGTAAAAATGGCTTCCAAAACAAATGGATTGCCTCAAATGCCAATATGATAAATACACTGAAATTACTTTTTAGTTTAAACTTTTCAATGCTAATTTATTCCCCTTTCTCCTCTCACAGATCAATTGCATGTCTCGTTTTTCTCTGCTATTTAATTAGATTTGGGCTTCTCAGCCTGCACAGAAGAAAAAGCAAGATAGCTAAACTGGTCTGGCAGAACAGAAGAGGCATTCAGTACAGCTGTGTCAGGGTCTGGAGTTTCATTTCTTTGTCAAATTTTCTTTCTGTGTACTTGTACAGACTGAGAAGTTGCCTTCTAAATGCTAAATTATCTCTAGTAGAAGACAAAGCTGACTGTAGCCATAGTAGAACAAGAGTTCCCAAGTTTCTGAAATGGAAGTTTCTATTTGTAGAGGACAGAATATGTTCTTGGAATATTCTTGGGATTCTGACAATACTGGAAATAACAAAATGTAGTATAGTCTTTTGGAGGTAGGAGAATCTTTTTAAAGGAACAAGACTTCAAAACACCATAAAAATATGGTGATGGATAAATCTTTCCAGACAGTAAAAGATATTCTACACAAAGATAAATCTGCAAGAATAATTAATCTATAGACACTTTTAACCAAAAATATTAATAAGATAGTTTCTTTGGTACTGTGATGGAAAGAAGTCTGATTCAGAAGATAGAAATAGAACGAAAATTGTCAGGGCTTCTGTGAAGAAACTTGGGTTCTTATTCAGAGAGAATAAACATTTCTGAGCTTATGGGAAACAAAAAGTCACTCGGAAAACACAGCCATAAGGAGACATTTACTATTCACTTTGAAATAACCCACCCATACAACACAGCCAATAGCAGCTCAGATAAATTGACAGATAAGAACTTCTTTCCCATCCCATCAGGAAAACAATTCTACCACTGGGTATAAAGGTCTGTAACAGTTCTCAGACACTGTTTTTGGTTTCTGTCAATAAGATCTTAAACTAGATAAACTTGTTCGATATGCCTAGGAAATAGCCACCTTTAAGGTTTCTGATGAATGCTTTTATCAAGTTACATGTAAACAAAGGTTCAGTTTCAGCCTCAGGAGAGAAAAGTTCTGCTTATTTAGGTGCTTGGAGCTGTCAAGAAGGTAGATTAGGTGCTGCACGCAAAATGAATTTTTGAAGGCATCACCAACTAAGGACAAATGTTAGTCATTAGAAAAGCCTACAGCCATGTTTAAAGAATCACATTAGACCTTCTCTGCTGACAGCCTTATCGGCTGATGGCACAGAAAAGTTACCCACAAAAGAAGAAATCATTGCCTAACCATGAAGCAATGCCAGTAAGTAAAAAATTCTCTGATGGCCTTATGGAAGGCCACACCTTTCATCCATCCTTAATACAAGTTTCCAAGTATGATCCTAGTGGCAAAAATTTTGTGGACTGCAAGAGCATGAACCCAAGGTGTGTTAGATTTAATTTTCTTTACCTGTTTGGCCAAGGTGGTCTAATCTTGCTTTAGCACTATTGGAACAGATTGATAGAGATCAGTCCCTCTAGGCATATAATTCTTGGATTGCTTCTGGAGATGTTTCTAGTAAGTTTTCCACTGAGTGTGCTGGAACATATGCACCAAGGACCACCCCTATAAATACGTTAACATACTTAGCCATGTAATTAATTCACTGCAGAACACTGTTATTTGACAAAGACCCTGTTGGGATAGCTGCTTCAGGCTGTATAACTTTCAAAACAACAACTTTTGTACATATTCTGCAACTGTATGTACCTTTTGCTGCTCGTTATTCATACATACATCAAATAGGATGCCTAAAAGGCTTTTCTGTTGACACTGCCAACCTCGTTAATGAAGTCTTGTTGATTTTTCAGTCCTTCAAGTTCTGCCTTGGAAAAAAAAAAAAAAAAAACAAAAAAAACAAATTTAACCTTTCAGTTATGATGCTTGCTCTCTAAATCTCACAGTAACAACTTCTTCACACTCTCAGCAAGTCAGTCCTTTAGAATACATTGCAAACTTCAATTTGAAACTAGAGAAAAGTCATGAGCTTTATATACGTTATATTTTTTCTCCACTTTGCAGATTTTTTTAACCATTTATAACTGTCTATCATGATCTAGAAATTCCTTCTGGATCCTCTGATATAGTATTGCCACTGCTAGCAATAGGCCAGAGGCTTTATACTGGGTTTGCTGCTCCTTAGGACTGAGGTTTGTCAGGCTTGCTTTGTCTGAAATTGTTTTGACCTGTTTGCCACTTTGTTCTAGTTTGTTTAGATGTAGCAGATTTTCTTCTAATGAACAGGTGGCTAAGTCTAATTTATTTTACTTTTATTAATCTCTGTATGTTATAACCATAATTTTATAAAGACAGTAATGACAAGTAGTTACAGAATGAAATATTTATGACACTGAGATAATGATGGAGTGTAAAGGAATATGGGCCTGGTATAGCAGCAGGGGCCTTGAACTGGGGACACAAGATGCACTGTAAAGGGGTTATGGGCACAGGGTGACAAGAAAATGGGCACAGGCTGGCACTGGAAATCTAGAAACTGGAAGGCTAAAACCACCTTGGCAATGGTCACTTAAACAAATGCAGACATGAAGCTGGGCAAAAGCACTTTTAGGGGTAACAAAAAGAAAAGAAAACAGTTATCTAACATATATAAAAAACACCATATACAGAAAATTCAGATATAATGTGAACTTGCAGACTAGAAACAAAAGAGAAAACTGTGGTGCTTGTTAGTAAGTAAATAAACAAGATCCCAAATGGATGCTAGAGTAAGGAAGAAGAAACTATCATTATGAACATACTTCTCCCAACAAAGGTTTTGGGATGCTGACAACTGACTGTACACCACCAACCCTACCCACCCCCACATACTAGAATTAGATCATTCAGCTTAGGATCCAGAAGAGCATTGGAAGGGTGACCACACCAGCATAAAAATAAAAAACCAACCAACCACCCAAACAAACAAAACTGGTAACACCATATCTAAAGTTCTGGGTCCAGTTCTGGGCTCCTCAGTGCAAGGGTCACATGGATCGAAAGACAGGACTGAGTCCAGCAAAGGGGCATGAAGATGATGAAGGTGCAGGAGCACCTCTCCTGTCAGGAAAGGCTGAGAGAGCTGGGATTGTTCAGCCTGGAGAAGGCTCAGGAGGATCTTATCAATGTGTACAAATACCTCATAAGGGGAAGACAGAGCCAGAACCTTCTCAGTGGTGCCCATTTACAGGACAAGAGACAACAAGCAAAAACTGAAATACAGAAAATTGCACTTAAACATAAGAAAAAAATTCTTTGCAATGAGGGAGGGGAAACACTGGCACAGATTGCTCGGAGAGATTGTGCACTCTTCATCCTTGGAGATATCCAAAACCGAACTGGATGTGGCCCTGAGCAACCTGCTGTAATTCACCCTGCTTTGAGCAGGGGGGTTGGACTAGACAATATTAGGGGTGCTTTACTGCCTCAGCCATCTCATGATTCTGTAACTCTGTGTGAATCTATGATGCTAAGAAAAAGGGTAGTGTGTGTAAAAACTTTAACTCTTTTCCTTCTATATTACTGTCCTAGTTGTGGCTGGGATAGAGCTAATTTTCTTCACTGTAGCTGGTATAATGCTGTGTTTTGGATTTAGTACAAAATAACGTCGATAACACACTGATGTTTTAGTAGTTGCTAAGTTGTGTTTATGCTAGTCAAGGACTTTTCCAGCTTCCCATGCTCTGCCAGGTGCACAAGAAGCTGGGAGGGGACACAGCTGGGACAGCTGACCCCAACTGACCAAAGGCATATTCCATGCCATATGACATCATGCTCAGTATATAAAGCTGGGGGAAGAAGAAGGAAGGGGAAGATGTTCAGAGTTATAGCATTTGTCTTCCCAAGTAACCATTATGCATGATGGAGCCCTGCTTTCCTGGGGATGGCTGAACACCTGCCTGCTGATGGGAAGCAGTGAATGAATTCCTTGTTTTGCTTTGCTTGCACACGCAGCTTTTGCTTTACCTATTAAACTGTCTTTATCTCAACCCATGAGTTTTCTCCCTTTTACTCTTCTGATTCTCTCCCCCATCACACCAGGGAGGAGTGAGCGAGTGGCTGTGTGGTACTTAGTTGCCGGATGGGATTAAACCATGACAATTATCTTTTTTTTTTTTTTTTTTTTTTTACTTTATTAAGAATTACATCTGGACTAATAATTTGTTGATGAAGCTGTTAAGATTTCAAATATACTAACAATAAATTAGTTTACATATGAGGTCTGTTTCTTTTCTGTCCATAACAAGATTTTGAGCATAACACTCTCTATATTCAAAAAGTTCTATCAACAGATGCTGAAGTGCGTATGTAGTGTATGTGTAGTATAGTCCATGACTAGGCAGTGTATTCACCCAGTTAGCTCATTTTGTCAGGGACTGTACATATCACTGCTTCACTTCTATAGAGTGATTAAATCTTCTTTTAAAAGGGTTATATTTTATTTTGTTGAAGGTCAGCCCAGTCACATAGACTGTTCCAGCTCTAATACAATTTGACTAGCTGGCAAAGAGGTTTTAGGAAGTTCGGTACCCTTATTCACTGCTAAGAGCAATCACAGTGAT
Source organism: Morus bassanus (assembly GCA_031468815.1). Taxonomy (NCBI): domain Eukaryota; kingdom Metazoa; phylum Chordata; class Aves; order Suliformes; family Sulidae; genus Morus; species Morus bassanus. The sequence continues at coordinate 38,878,251 of CM062568.1, read as the reverse complement.
TCTCAGGTTACAGCAATAACTGGAGCATACTTTATAAGGTTTCTGTTTCACACGCAGTACCCACAACTTTCAGAGTGCTTGGGATTTTTTGTGGGAGAGTTTTTTTCTTTGGTTGGTTTTTGTTTGGGGGGATTTCTTGCTTTTGTTTACTGGGCATGAAACATGTTAGTTTCCACTTTATATTTTACAGGTTTTATTTTGTTGCCAAGTTTTTCTGTTAGCAATAATACTCCCCTAGTTTGGAAAACACAAATGTCAATTATTACGGAGCAGCTCAGAGTTGCCTTGATTGTTGCCTTTGGCCAGAAGGGTGGATGACACCAAAAGATCTCATAAGATCCTCAGTGAAGAAGTAAACACCGAAGAAAATGAATACTTCTTAGTACCACAGAAAGAACAGAGAGACCTCACTGAAGAGGAAAAATAAAACAAATATTTCTAAAGCTCAGGAAGAGAGGTAATTTTAATTAGCCACTCTCCATGATATTTGAAAAGTCATGGCAGTCAGGTGAAGTCCCTGGTGACTGGAGAAAGGGAAACATTGGACACATTTTTAAAAAGGGTAGAAAGGAGGACCCTGAGAACTACTGACCTGTCAGCCTCACCTCAGTGCCTGGGAAGATCATGGAACAGATCCTCCTAGAAGCCAGGCTAAGGCACATGGAGGACAGGGAGGTGATTTGACACAGCCAACATGGCTTCACCAAGGGCGAGTCCTGCCTGACCAACCTAATGGCCTTCTATGATGGAGTGGACTCTGGATCACTGGACAAGGGAAGAAATACAGATGTCATCTATCTGGACTTCTGTAAGGCCTTTGGCACAGTCCCCCACAACATCCTTCTCTCTAAATTGGAGAGAGATGGATTTGATAGGTGGATTGTTCAGTGGATGAGGAATTGGTTGGATGGTTGCATCCAGAGGGTAGTGGTCAATGGCTCGATATCCAGATGGAGATTGGTGACGAGTGGTGTCCCTCAGAGGTCCTTATTGGGACCAGTACTGTCTAATATCTTCATTAATGACATAGTGGGATTGAGTGCACCCTCAGCAAGTTTGCAGATGACACCAAGCTGAGTGGTGCAGTTGACACGCCTGAGGGACGGGATGCCATCCAGAGGGACCTGGACAAGCTCTAAAAGTGGGCCCATGTGAATGTCATGAGGTTCAACAAGGCCGAGTACAAGGTCCTGCACCTGGGTCAGGGCAACCCCCAGTATCAGTACAGGCTGGGGATGAAAGGATTGAGAGCAGCCATGGGAGTACTGGTGGATGAAAAGCTGGACATGAGCCAACAATGTGTGCTCACAGCCCAGAAAGCCAACTGAATCCTGGGAGGTCCTTCTGCTCCGCTCTGGTGAGACCCTACCTGGATCACTGCGTCCAGCTCTGGGGCCCTCAGAACAGGAAAGGCATGGACCTGTTTGAGTGCGTCCAGAGGAGGGCCACAGAAATAATTAGAGGGATGGAACATCTCTGCTATGAAGAAAGGCTGAGAGAGTTGGGATTGTTTAGCCTGGAGAAGAAAAGGCTATGGGGAGACCTTACTGTGGCCTGTTAGTACTTAAAGGGGGCTTATAGAAAGATGGGGACAAACTTTTTAGTAGGGCCTGTTGGGATAGGACAAGGGGCAGTGACTTTAAACTAAAAGAGGGGAGATTTAGACTAGATATAAGGAAGAAGTTTTTTGCAATGAGGTTGGTGAAACACTGGCACAAGTTGCCCAGAGAGGTGGTAGATGCCCCATCCCTGGAAACATTCAAGGTCAGGTTGGATGGGGCTCTGAGCAACCTGATCTAGTTCAAGATGTCCCTGCTCATTGAAGCCGGGGGATGGACTTGATGACCTTTAAAGGTCCCTTCCTACTCAAACCAGTCTATGTTTCTATGATTCTAAAACTGTTGCATCTTATGGAATAGAAGTCAAATGTGTCCACCCAATTTCTTTTTCAGATTTACCTAGAAACCACATGGATTCTGTAGCACAGCAGATAACAGAAGACTGTGATTCCGGATGGAAATCTCATAACAACTTAGATATGAAAATGTCTCTATGACAAGTTCTGGTCAACAGGTATTTTGTTGTGAACTAGCATTAGCGTCAAAGTGATCATCACATATAATTTCTATGACATGCTGAGTAATATAACTCCCTTGGCAGAAAAAATAAGATACAAGGTCAATGAGGACGAAAGAAGAGCCACAAATACTTACATAATTTAGGAAAAAACAGTTTGGAATTGTTCCACTAGTAAGCTTACCTGAACTGATAATAATTTGTAATTTCTGATTCAAAGAATAATGTCATTATTTTGTCACCCTTTGTTTGTGTTGATGATTCCAAATTTAGATACACCTGTAAACAAGGAACATAGAAGTCAGGGAATTATTTATCAATCTCAGAGCTTTTTCTTTTTTAATGTTTCATGGATGTGTTTTAGATTTCAGTTTACATTTTCTATTCAGCAGAAAAATTGATATGTTTCTCTCTATATACACATATAAATGTACAAAACACATACAAAGGCTTGTAGAAGAAATATGGTGCTGTGTAACTTATCACTGATTCTAAACCCTGTTGCTTCAGTCAGCAGCCAAATACCTCCTCTGACAAAGGAGGAATCACAACATTTTCCTGGGATTAAGCGGGCCAAGACCCATCTGGTTTTAAATACAGGGAGACAATAAAATTTGCTGCTTATATTGTCATGGAAGTAAAAGCAGCTGCAGTGGAAAATACAGGTAGAGTGAGACAGAGACTAATCTGGTTGTACAGTGTTGGAGTGTTGCTGATGAGTCTTCTGAGAATAAAATCAACATTCATGCAGAAGCAATTTCTGACTCCGTCAGTCAGTTTCACCCTGGGTAAAGCCAAACAACGTTCAGAATACTTGCAATTGCTTCTGTCCAAAAAACCCATTGAGACTCAGAATTAATTCCTGTGTTTAGTGAAATATTACATGAGTACAGCTACTAGCAGCAATAGGCAAAGATATCAGCTTTGGTTTTTTTTCACTATTGGCATTTTTGTCACATCTCATCAAAGGGAGCACAAAGTCTTTTCTCCCCTGTCCTTCTGTTATAGCTATCGTGCTGGTTCTCCATGATAAAGGTCATACTCTGATCAGTCAACATCTGTTACTGCTGCTCCTAACTGCAGAAATAGTATATCATATCACCTGTCTTCCTGGTAATTGAAGTGGATCCTGCTTGTGACATTTATACAACAGATTAAAAGATAATGTAAGAAGAAATTACTTTTGTTAACCTGCAAATTTTTTTAGCTCTTCAGCATGGGAATTATCCCTAATTCAACTGTTTTACATACAATATAGCAAGAGTAATTAAGCTTTAAGGAAACTAAAAGTCAACTGACATGACAACTGGAGGACCACATACTGAACAGGGAGTCTCCCTAGAGCTGGCCAAATAGGAGGAGATCCAACGCAGTATCTCTTTTCCCAGTTTTCTCTGAGTTAAACTCCTGAATTAATCAACTTTGTCCACTGAGGGTATTGCCTACAGAAGTAAATGTCCAGGGCTGTTCTCTGGTGTCTAACTAATACAGGACAGCCCACATCGTACTACTAAATATCTAAACCCTTCAAAATAAGATGACCTCAGTAACAGACTATTTCAAATAGCCCCTAGTCTTTTTGAATACTGGAAACTGGTACAGTTGAGAGTATATGCAGTAGACATTTAAGTGTATAAGATCATTATCTGGCATTTCTTCACTGATACACTTAATGACAATAAGAACTATTGATTACTTTCAGATGACAGGTACCTAACTGAGCTGATGGGTTGTAACAGAATAGCACAGGGCTTAGAGCAGGAACATTGGGTCCTAGACTGTCTAAAGGTTTTTTGCTATTACAGAGGGGATAGTCTTTCCTCTTTATATTGATGGTAGTCCATTACACCATAAAGAATACAAATTCTGAGGCTAGGAGAACATAGCTTTAGCCTGCACTTTTCAAACTGATGAAAAGTGATGAACTCTTATATGGCAAGCTGTCTATTTCATAGAAATAGGACAGAAGCCCATCAGTTTCAACCCGTTTAAGAGATGTGCAAGAAATAACATTAATGATGAGAAAAATTCACTGTTCTGCACCTTAATTTGGAGAACCTCAGATTTGTTTAAAGCCAGTGAAAATCATTAATTGAAACTGAAAAGTTGACTTGAAATTTCTATTATGATGTAATGAGGCTGCACCATAATGTTAGGTACACTACAACTTCTGGGTGTGCACATTCTGAATCACTTTCAGGCAGATGGGTTGAGTAAATCTAATCTGAATTTTTTATGAGTTCTTCTTGCATGCTTGGTCCCCAAGTGCTTTCTGAACATAAGGACCATTAGATGAATTACTTTTTCCTCCCTTCCTAATCCCTCCAATAGACTTATTGAGCTCTACAAGTCAAAAAATAGCCGGTCTAAAAGATAACAACAAACCAACCAAAAACCCCACAGATCCATGAACTGTCTACACTTTACACCTATAGAAGTCCTTCCATGGTTAACATGCCTGATACTTTTCATGTTCTGGCAGTGAAGCACTAACACCTTCTCATCTCACCCCAGAGGTGTCAGCATTCTCAAAAAGTTGGTAGATCCTCAGGGTCCTGGATCAGTTACAAACCTATGCTGAAGGCTTTTGCCATTGCATTTCTCCAGACGACTAAAGTCTGCATTTGGAGCACTCTGAGAACTATTTATATTATGACAGGTATTAAACAAGATTCTTCCCCATGACGAGAGAACACTGTAATCACTGAACTGCACTGATCATGCAAAAAAGGAGAGACACTCCTCCCAGGGGCATTTTATGAGCATACCTTTGTACAATCCTCAAGTCTCTAGCCTCCCTTTAAAAGCAATTAAAAGTGGTAAGTCCAAGTTGGAGACAGGTCCCTCTGGAAGTCTGAGAAAACATGCTTAGTTTCCTGGAAAAAAATAAAATTATTTTAAAAACAAGCAGTTCCTCTCTGTTTTCCTATGGCTAATTATGAAGTGCCTCATTGGGTGAAGTGAGGCTCCCACACTTATGCATCTAATTCCTGACAACTTCTCAGGCAGAGGTGCACTTCATTGAAAAGCTAGGTTTTGCTATCATAAATTCCTCTCGGGACCTTAACCTTATTGTCTGTAGCTGCCTGCTTCATGACATGACTTTGCAGAGACTCTATGGATGTCAGCAGAACTTGCCTTCAGACAGCCTGAAAACCATGGCTTCAGAGAGAAGTTCCATCCTGTGCCTCTCTTCAGGTTTGCGGTATCCAGTTCGTAACAAGTGTTCCCAGAATAAAAAGTAAGGATTCTTGTAATATGATGCTTATCACAGATTGAAACTAAAAACGAAAATACCAAACAATTTTTAACGGAGCACAGTAAAAGTCATGGCCCGCTTCAGTTTGGGAGCACAGTTGAACAACCACTTTGGAATGAAAAAATTGCAAATTTCTGATGAAGTTGTGACTGATGTAATTAAGCAGATTTTGTAGCACTTTCCCATATTTCAGTCACAGCTGAGCTTTACTGAATTTTCTTAAGTTCTCATGGTGGACTTCAACAACGCTGATATTTGCCGGAAAAGCAACACAACGAGGCGCACGTGATCCAGGAGGTTCCTGCAGAGCATCAAGGATAACTTTTTGACACAGGTGGTGGAGAAGCCAACGAGGTGAGATGTGCTGCTGGACTTATACTAACAAACAAAGAAGGTCTGGTTGAATATGTGAGGGTTGGGGGTAGCCTTGGCTGCAGTGACCATGAGATGGTGGAGTTCAGGATCCTACGTGGTAGAAGCAGGGCGAGAAGTAAGATTACAACCTTGGACTTCAGGAGGGCCAACTTCGGCCTCTTCAAAGGCCTGCTTGGAGGATTCCCATGGGTTAGGGCTCTAGAAGGTAGGGGGGTCCAAGAGGGCTGGTCAATATTCAAGTACCACTTCCTCCAAGCTCAAAATCAGTGCATCCCTGTGAGGAAGAATTCAAGCAAAGGAGCCAGGAGACCCACATGGATGAGCAAAGAGCTTCTAGGAAAACTCAAATGGAAGAAGGAGGTTTACAGTATGTGGAAAAAAGGACTGGCCACTTGGGAAGAATACAGTAGTGTTGTCAGGGTATGCAGAGATACAATGAGGAAGGCCAAGGCCCACTTGGAACTAAACCTAGCAAGAGATGTCAAGGATAACAAGAAGGGCTCCTTCAAATATATCAGTAGTAAAAGGAAGACTGGGAAAACTGTGGGCCTGCTGTTGAACGAGGTGGGTGCCTTGATGAGGCAGGATGCAGAGAAGGCAGACTTACTGAAGGCCACCTTTGCTTCAGTCTTTACTGCTAAGGCTGGCCCTCAGGCATCCCAGCCCCCAGAGGTGAGAGAGAAAATCTGGAGAAAGGAAGACTTCCCCTTGGTTGAAGAGGATTGGGTCAGAGATCATTTAGGCAAATGGGATTCTCACAAATCCATGGGCCCCAGTGGGATGTACCCATGAGCTGGCAGATCCTCTTGCTAAGCCACTCTCCATCTTCTTTGAAAGGTCATGGAGGACAGGGGAGGTGCCCGAGGACTGGAGGGCAGCCAGTGTCACTCCAGTCTTCAAAAAGGGCAACAAGGAGGACCCGGGAACCTATAGGCCAGTCAGCCTCACCTCCATCCCCAGAAAGGTGATGGAACAGTTCATCCTGGAGGTCACCTCCAGGCATGTAGAGGAAAAGAAGGTTATCAGAAGTAGTCACCATGGATTCACCAAGGGGAGATCATGTTTCACCAACCTGATAGCCTTCTGTGATGGCATGACTGGCTGGGTAGATGAAGGGAGAGCAGTGGATGTTGTTTACCTTGACTTCAGCAAGGCTTTTGACACTGTCTCCCATAACAGCCTCATAAGTAAGCTTGGGAAGTGTGCGTTAGAGGATTGGACAGTGAGGTGGATAGACAACTGGCTGAACAGCAGAGCTCAAAGGGTTGTGAATAATAATGATAATAATGATAATGATAATAATAATAATAATGATGATTATGATTATGATGATTATGATGATGATGCAATGTAAAGGAAAACAATGAGAGAGAGAGAGAAGTGAAACCCAGGGAAAAAACAAGTGATGCAACAACTCAGCATGCGCCATCTGATGCCTCACCAGTCCCCAAGATGTGATCACGGCCCCCTTCGGCCAACTCACCACAGTTTATATACTGAGCATGACATCATCTGCTATGGAATATCACTTTGGCCAGTTTGGATCAGCTGTCTGGGCTGTGCCACCTCCCCTCCCAGCTTCTTTTGCACCCGGCAGAGCATGGGAAGCTGGAAGTCTTTGACTAATGTAAGCACTACTTAGCAACGACTAAACCATAGTGTGTTATCAACATTATTCTCATACTAAATCCAAAACAGAGCCCTATACCAGCTACTAGAAAGAAAACTAACTCTGTCCCAGCCAAAACCAGGACAAAATTCTACTTAATAAAATATTTTATAATAATTAAAAGAAACCTTCCCCTAATTAATAAAGTCAGTGAAATTTAATATTTTTTTAAATCATCCTAGTTGCTTAAGTTATTGCTTCATGATGTTTGGTTTGTTATGAAGTCCTAGCTTCTGGAGTTATAATGCTCCCAGTTTATACTCTATAAAAGTAAACTTGTGGAATTTTTGTTATTCCTTACAGTTGCAGAGAAACTTCCAAAATATATTAATATTGGAATCTTAAGTATAGTTATAAAGAAAGCAATTTTTTTAAAAAAAATTTAAATCTTGTGCCTTTTCTCCTAGGGGACCTGAGGTCTGGGTTTTCCAGGTGGATATTTTTTGAATGATGGACGTTGATAACATGACTTCTAAGACATCTGGATTCTGAAGTAGAATTACAGCTAAAAGAACAGGATTTTAAAAAGCAGCAAAATTGAATATTACAGTTTAAAGATATAAAGATCTGGGACGTTCCTGAAGTGTGGATTTGCAGAACAAAGAGGGTTTTTCTTTTTCTCTGAGCCTGACTTCCTTTGTGTTCTTAGAAAAAGAAAAGCCTTTTCTAAGTCTTTGGAACTTTTATGTTTGGACAAGAAAAAAGGAGGCTTATGCACCCAGAGACTTGGGAACAGTGGAGAGTAACTGGTAGCTACAGTTAAACATTAATTAAATATTCACTCTGCTTTATTTTGAATGTTTGTGCCAACTCAGAAATCTCAATTTGCTATGGTAATTAGGTAGACTTTCTGCATAAATAATGCTATACTAAGACAGTGGATGTGGATAATAATTTGTTCATAGACTTCATTTTTCTAGTCCATGATCACTCCCATTTTAATTAATTACTTATTTTTATATGAGTGATAGAACACTCATACAACTTCACCCCCACCGCACACACCCGAGGGGCTTCTACTGAAGTGTTTTTGAATAACAGAGGTAAGTTAATACTGGGCAGACTGAATTTACATACTAAGTGGCATTTTTATGTACATGTGTAAAAAGAACTCCTTTTTATTGTAATGAGAGTCACAAATGTTCCCAAAGGGAAGAAATCTGTTATTGCCTTGTATCCTCTTTCTTATACATGGTTATCACTGAATGTACGAACATATGCATGAAAAAAAATCCTGTCTCTTGGATTAGAAGCAGTAATTATCTCTGTTTAATATTTCTGTTACAGTGTTAGTAACCATCTGATAGGGAATGCTTGTACTTTTTTGCATTCATTCAGTCTTTCAGTAATTTTTTTGAATACTTCACAGAACCACAGAATCACAGAATGGTAGGGGTTGGAAGGGACCTCTAGAGATCATCTCATCCAACCCCTCTGCTTGATGAGGTACACCTAGAGCAGGGTGCACAGGACCACATCCAGGCAGGTTTTGAATGTCTCCAGACAAGGAGACTCCACAACCTCTCTGGGCAGCCTGTTCCACTGCTCTGTCACCCTCACAGTAAAGAAGTTTTTCCTCATATTCAGGTGGAACTTCCTGTGTTCCAACATGTGCCCATTGCCCCTTGTCCTGTCGTTGGGCACCACTGAAAAGAGTCTGACCACATCCTCTTGACACCTGCCTTTCAGATATTTATAAGCATTGATAAGATCCCTTCTCAGTCTTCCCTTCTTTAGGCTGAACAAACCCAGGTCTCTCAGCCTTTCCTCATAAGAGAGTTGCTCCAGTCCCCTGATCATCTTGGTAGCTCTCCACTAGAACCTCTCCAGTAGTTCCCTGTCTTTCTTGAACTGGGGAGCCCAGAACCGGACACAGTACTCCAAATGTGGCCTCACTATGGGGGGAGTAGAGTGGGAGGATAACCTCCCTCAACCTGCTGGCCACACTCCTTTTGGTGCACCCCAGGATACCATTGGCCACCTTGGCCACAAGGGCACATTGCTGGCTCATGGTCAACCTGCTGTCCACCTGCACTCCCAGGTCCTTCTCAACAGAGCTGCTTTCCAGCAGGTCAACCCCCAACCTGTACTGGTGCATGGGGTTGTTCCTCTGCAGGTACAGGACCTTTAAGTACTTTTCCAGGGCATTATTCTGTTTCTTCACTAAGAATTTCAAATTAATTTTGGTGTTTTACACACACATACTTAAATACCTAGGACCAGTTTTATTCCCTTCATAAATGCAGTAATATTCAACATAAACAGTCCAATATCTACTCCAAAGAACTCTCCATCAGGTGAATCAAGACAAAAACTAGGCACAGAATGATAATTCACACAAAAGATGATATGGGGAGAATGGAAAATTAGGGAGAAGTCCTGAAAGAATTGTGAGATTTAATAGAGAACTCAAGGAAAACAGAGAAGCTCACCAAAAAAAAAAAAAAAAAAAAAAAAATAGAGGAAAGAGAATGGTAGAAGCAACGATACCAAAACAGGAAGAAAAGGAGAAAAAAAAAGAGAGACTATGGAGGAATATAGCCATGCCAGCTAGCCAGAAGCTAATTACTGCCACTGTCAGTGTAAACACTTAGCCCCAGCAAATGGTGGGTACTTTTAGTTCATTCATTCCTCCATGTATTCACTATAAGTTCAATACACACACACACAAAGTTGTTCACATGCACCAGCTTGTAATTGCTGATTAGTTGTCCTGTATCTTGCATGTATGTCTGACCTTTCAGATGCTTCAGATGACCCTTCATGCTGTAGATGACCCTGCAGCATGAACTGTGTGACCATTCACAACTGGTAATCAATTCATTAAGTTAACATTTGGCTAAGATATCACCTACTGATTTCTCTACTGTGTATAGGTTCTTAAATTGTTTATATAAGCAAGGAACAATATAGCATTTGTTCAAATAAAGTGTTTGTTTTTCTCAGTTCAGAGCATGTTTTAGAATATAATACTTCCTATGCAATTTTCTGTTTTTCCCCTCTAGAATCACATAGCATAAAGTATGTTACATTGGAAGTGATCTCCAGAGGATATTCACCTCCTGCTCAAAGCAGGACAACTTAAACAGGTGGCTCAGGACCATGTTCAGTGAGGTTTTGAGTTTCTCCATAGATGGAGACTCCACAACCCCTCTGTGCAACCTGCTCCAGTGTTTGACCACCCTGACAATAGGAAATTTTCCTTCTATCTAATAAGATTTTTCTGTGTTCCAACTGTCCACTGCCCCTTGTCCTTCTGCTGTGTATTTCTGAGAAGAGTCTGACCCCATATTCTCCGTTCCTCTGTTTTTAGGAAGTTATAGGCAACAATAAGGTCTCCTGCTGGCCTGTTCTCAAGGCTGGTAAGAGCCAGCTCTCAGATTCCCTCCTTGTACTCTAAGTGCTGCAGTCCCCTGACCGGCTTGGTGACCTCAGTATGTCAATGTCTTTCTTACACTGGAAAGCGCAAAATTGGACACCATACAGAAATGTAGTTTCATGAGTGTTGAACAGACGGAAACGATCACTTGCCTTGACCTGCTGTCTACACTCTTGCTGCCCAATATGAAGTTGGCCGCCTTTGCTGCAAGGGAACACTGCTGACTTATCTTAAGCTTCCTGTCCACTGAGACCCTCAGGCTCTTTTCTACAAAATAATTTTATTCCCCAGCTGCTCAGGTGGAGGACTTCACTCGTCTTGGTTGACCTTCATAAAATTCCCATTGGCTCATTCCTCCAGCCCGTAGAGATCCCTCTGAAAAGCAGCCCTGCCCACAAGTTTATAAACTGCTCCTCCTGGTTTGTTTCCACACACAAGCTGGTTGAACATGTCTCTGCTTGTAGAAAGAGTGTTTCTGGTAGATGTTGGTCCTACTTGTTCTTAAAGGCACTGAATGGAAGAGATGCCACAGTTCTCCAGGCAATTTATCCAGTGTTTTGACATTCTTTCTGTGGTTGATTATTCCTTGTTTATTTTTGCTTACACTCATCTCTGTAGAACTGCACTCTATTTTAAAGGCCTCTTCTCCAGCACTGAAATGATCTGAATCTTGTCCTCTAGTGCACCACAGATACTACCCAGGCTTCTATCTCCATAATTGTAATAAGCAGTCTCCATATTCCACCACCCAGACCATAAGGAAAATTTTGAACAGAAATAAGTCTGGGAAAAATTCTTTTCAAAACAGTCTCAATATACCTTTCCATTTTATTTAGTTTCATTACAAATTACACTCTTATTAAATTTTTCTAATCTATTTTGCATGCATTCAGTCTGTATGAAAACAGCATGCTTCCTTATGAGAATGTCACGATAGACAGTGCCCAAAGCTTTATTAAATTCAAAATAGAAGCTACCTATTCCCTTTCCCCAAAGCCCATGTTACATGTTACTCTGGAATAATATTAGTTTGATTTGTAAATATTAATTTTCGACAGATTTCTTATTAGTGTTACTTACCCTTTCAGTTATCTTCCAGATGTCTTGAAATAACTGATGATTTCTTACAGAATTTTCAACAGCGCAAGCTTAGCTGATATGCTTGTTATTCTTAGCTCCCTCTTTTTTTGAGCACTAGCACTACATTTACCCCATTTCCTTTCTTTCTCTATAACTTCTCAGATAATAGTATTAATGATTCTGAAATTGCTTCAACAATTATTTATTTTGGGATACGGTGCATTCTCAGATGGATTCTTTATTCAGTGCTCTATAGCTGGTTATGCTTTAATACTATATGCATCAACAATATTCTCTGTTCCGGGAACTTTAAGGTTTATACCTTTTTCTTCATGTTACATTAGTACCATTACTTTGTACCAATTTTTATCAATGAAAGCTAGAACCAGACCATCATGATAAGTCAAGAAAATTTCTGTTGAAGATAGTGAAATTATACGGACCTGAATAATTGGACTCCTAGACTTCATTTCAATTTTGCAAGCTGACTCGTGTCACACATAAAAAGACATTTGAATGTAACGCAACCAAAAATGATTTTATTACAGCAGCTTAATTACCTCAATTCAAAAACTGAGTAATGCATGAAAAACATAGATGATTTACATTTTCTAAAAAATGAAAGGACATTCTATAACAAAAATAAATGGTTTAATTTTTAGGCCTCCTACACAATGTTTAAATAAATTAGTCTCCCAACAGTTAGCAAATGTCTGAGAGAAAATAGAAAACAAGTAATCATCCAAACTAGGCACAGAATTGGGTAAGTATTTCTAGGCAGTCATTTCATAGTGTTTTGAATCGAAAACTACACTGCCATGAGTAGAGTTCCTAAGCAGGAAAGAAGTATTTCTAAAGTAAAGTTTTCATGCCGTGAAAAAAAAAACAATGGGGTTTTAAGCACATTTAAGGGAATATTTTGGCTTAATTTTCTTTTCCTTTCAGCACTGTAGTTAGAAAAGAAACATCAAAAATAATGAATGAGGTCATTAGCTCACTGCCACCACTGTCAAGGACTTTCTTATCTGTATGAATATAAGTCAAGAAAAACAACGACTTTAGGTGTCTCCAGAACTAAGCCTCAAGCAGAGAAAAGCAAAAAAAAAAAAAAAAAAAAAATCTGTGAGACAAAAAAAAAAAAAATCAAATATATCACCTCACTGTGCACAGTATCAAAATTCCCAGACCTGTCTGAGGCATCTCTCATTTGCTTTGCTCACAAGATTCAAGATTCTGATGCAACTTCTTGTACTGGAAATGATATCTACATAGTACACTAATGCTACCTTTACAGTCTGATTGTGAAAAAATGGACTATAATGTATGAGCTTGAACCATTCGTCCTCCATGGCACAGCTTAAGGCATGGTTTTATCCACAGGTAAATCACTGATATTTATGACTATTTACTATGAACTGAGTAGCATGACCTAGATTATGAGCTTTTGAAGCAAATGGTTAAGCATTTACACTTCACATAAGGAGATATTCAAATTTAATAAGCACCACTTAGAGACATGGAAAATCCTGCAGGTGCAACACCCAGCTATAGAATCATAGAATAGTTTGGGTAGGAAGGGACTTTTAAAGGTCATCAAGTCCAACCCCCCTGCAATGAGCAGGGACATCTTCAACTAGATCAGGTTGCTCAGAGCCCCGTCCAACCTGACCTTGAATGTTTCCAGGGATGGGGTCATCTACCACCTCTCTGGGCAACCTGTGCCAGTGTTTCACCACCCTCGTTGCAAAAAATGTCTTCCTTATATCTAGTCTAAATCTCCCCTCTTTTAGTTTAAAACCATTACCCCTTGTCCTATCCCAACAGGCCCTACTAAAAAGTTTGTCCCCATCTTATAAGCCCCCTTTCAGTACTTAAGTCTCCAATAAGGGCTCCCTGCAGCCTTCTCTTCTCCAGGATGAACAACCCCAACTCTCAGTCTTTCTTCACAGGAGAGGTGTTCTATCTCTCTGATCATTTTTGTGGCCCTCCTCTGGACCCACTCCAACAGTTGCATGTCCTTCCTGTGCTGAGGGCTCCAGAGCTTGATGCAGTACTCCAGGTAGGGTGTCACCAGAGCAGAGTAAAGGGGCAGAATCACCTCCCTCAACCTGCTGGCCATGCTTCTTTTGATGCAGCCCAGGATATGGTTGGCTTTCTGGGCTGCAAGCGCACATTGCCAGCTCATGTCCAGCTTTTCATCCACCAGTACCCCCAAGTCCTTCTCCACAGGGTTGCTCTCAATCCTTTCATTCCCCAGACTGTATTGATACTGGGGGTTGCCCTGACCCAGGTGCAGGACCTTGCACTCGGCCTTGTTGAACCTCATGACATTCACATGGGCCCACTTTTAGAGCTTGTCCAGGTCCCAGTCAGGTCCCAGGTTCTACATGCAGTATTATATGTCCAAAAATACAAACACAAACTTAGAATTTTTAGAAGCCAAATACTAATTTCAAAAGGTACTCTGAACTCCATAAGATACAAGTTTTTATATATTTCTAGGGTCAGGCAGCCCTGACACTGTAAAGATCAATAGATCTTGACCAAGTTATAAATTCACAAAGGTTGTGTACTTATGAGCCATGTAGTTCTTCTACAAGGAGTTAGCATGAGCTATTGCAACTCCTGTACCAGTAGTACAGTGGAACTAACAATAAATGTGCTCCCAGGTCAAGTTTTTACTTTCTCATTGATATGTAGTTATTGTATAACCTCTTGAAGGTCTCCAACTGGGAACTAATTCCATTCCTCCTCTGCCCCATCAAAACCTATATCTACACTATTCAACTTTTTTAACTCTCACACAGCTTTTTTGCCTAAAGTGTGACGGTGTCATAGCTGAAGATTCGAATGAGAGTCAAACAAAAATAATTCCTACAGTGATATGTATGTCACAAAAAGGTGCAAAAATATTGTATAGCCCTTACACCTCCCCAGCATCCAAATGCTAATTTGATTATAATCATCCTCCAAACACCTTTCTGTCCAGCACAAGTGAATCGTTATTTACCAAGCCAACAACAAACACACATGCCTATGTACTCAGTTCCAAGCCTGAGCATGAGCAAAATGTAGTAGGCATTCATCCATCTACTAGGATTAAATTACTATAAGCAATGAAATATTACTGTTATCTTCAGAACCACCACAAAAATTTTGCTCTAACCATATTGAGTTAGAGTTCATTTTCCAGTTCAGACACCTAAATATATGTACATACCGTGTAACTATTTCTATGGTGTCTACACTTCCATTACAGACAGTGAAAAGAGAGCTCTCAGAGCTCAGCCTGAACATGTACATCTGCCCAGCTGAACAGCTGCCTCAGCTCCACTAACTGTATTAATTAGATCTCCCTTAACTGTATGTATGGTATTTTATATACATAGCTCACATGCAGATATCTGCACTGCAGAGATCGTATAGTCAGGAGTCTGAACCTGGAACTGAACCCCACCTTTTGTCTTCTCTAGATAATTTTTTCAAACAAGAATCAAACTCTAATTTGTTGGCAGTCTGCTACATAAAAATGCTGTAGTATGGAAGTCAATCTACATTTAAACAACAGATTAGAGTAGGATTCTTAATTTTAAATTTATGCTATTTAGATGTCAACAGATGAGCTATTCACCCTAGGCTTTCTTGGTACTCTTATAGCACCATTCACTTGATCTGTTTTAGATAGCCACTTTAGAATGAGATTCATTATGCCCTGGAAGTACATGTTTCTTTACATCAATTGTAAGAGAGTTTAGGATACCTAGCTCAAATCTGGCCACCTATAACAGCAGTCTGTCAATGACAAATATGAAATGGCAGAGCCATGCTGTAAACACCTCCACTGTTTTCTGACAAGCAATGAAGCTCTGAGAGCAAGGTCAGATAAAGCTCCTGTGTCTTCATTTTTACAACCCACAGAAGAGTTAATTGTAGTGTCATTGTCTGATTCATAGTGGAAAATAGCTAATCTGCAGCTCTCTGAGGATTTAACCTAGGAGATAAAGTGGGATCAAGTCTTGATTCCCCTACCAATCCTTAAGCATAGACCAAGTGGAGTAGTACTGTGAAATGTTGAATAAGACATGGTTAGACATGTTTTGTGCCCTTGATAAGAGCTGTCAACCACATTCCTTTAGTTCAGTAGCCAAGCAATTTGAAGGTAAAAAACCATTCATTTTAAAGTATTGCAGCATAAATCTAACTAGGGAAGGGCAATACGACTCCCAGATAAGATAAAAACTAGAAAGAAAACACAGCAAACTCCCAGTCAACAAATCTTACACGGGAAACTCAGCATCCTGGACTTGCTGAGGAGCTTACAGAATGTTACTCCAAAATGCCCTTTGTGAAAGCTGCCACCTTGTCTATTGTCAGCTCTGAGCCTCATATAACTGCATGTGCTAGTCCTGGGGGAAAGAAAATGCACAAGCAAAAAGCAACATTGCTTCCAAGTCTCATAACTATTTTATTTTAGACAATCATAGAGAAAAAAGTCTCCTTGAAAGCTACAGTGCAGAGTGAAATGCAGGTTTCAGGCAGGCAGAGTTTCATCAGGGAGAGGCTAGAAAGATATCGTCTCGAAAGCTGATCAAGTACTTGCCTAGCAGTGGGAAAGCTGTTAGACCCTACTTTCTGCTGTGCCTGCCTTGCAGTAGGCACAGTTGGTAATAGACATCAAAGAAAAACTTCACAGCATCCTGACTCTGTTCCTGGGCCAAGCCCCAAATGTGGATCATAGTGAAGCCTGGAAGCAATTCTGGCAACAAGTTGAAAATTATCCCAACAGGCTGCCACCAGCTGAGTATTGCCAGGCTATAGAGCATGCCTGTTACTTTTTCTTCTTCATCTTTGATGTGCACCTTATGCTGAGTACTGCAAGAAGGAACAGGCTTATTTAGCAGTGTCCAGGTTGCAGCCAGAGTTTTTGTAGGGAAGCAAAATGGAGGAGGTATGACATAAAAACTGCCATGATTCACCATGTATGGTGGACAGTCATGACACTAAATGCACATTTAATGCTTTTTACTCGACAGGTGCAACAAAATATCTGGATTCCCTCTACATACATGATCAAATTCTGCTTTGCTGTGCACGTTATGTTCTTGAGGCATGACCAACATATTGTTTCAAAAGACTTAATGCATTGTGAGAGGCAGGAAAAAAATTTCTGGGCTAGGGATATATGTTTGGGAAGAGAATGTGAAGGTCTGTGAATAAGTGTTATTTTTCGACCCACATCTTGCCCCTCCCCTTCAGCTGTTGAGTTGTGTGCCATTTAACAAAACAGCAACATTTCTGGGACCTGAAACAGTGTCAGTGGCTATAGTCTAGTAAAAAAATTAACATATGAAAATAAGAGAGAAAAATAACTGCCCTTGGTATGTAACTCTAGGATCTCAAATAAAGACTAACTCCATGCGTATTTTCTCCTCTTTCAATGCACATTTTTTGACATTTGCTTTTCTGAACAAAATCAGGAAATTAGATCTGAAAGATTCCTCGGTCACTGTCTTACAAATATGTGGTCTTCTCAGCAAATACCATCATATTTACTAAGTTACAGGCTTGATTTTTATTCTGGATTGATCCAGTCTTTAACTGTGACTTGATTATTTACTCCATTCTGGAAAAGAATAAATAACTGCTTTTGCAAAAACAACAAAGCAATCACAAACGATTAAGACAATTTTTTTAAATATATTTCAATTTAAATTTGAAATATTTTTACACAAATATATTCACATGCATTAGTAGTAGCATATTTCTTATGTCTGATATGTTAGATTAATAATGGATTTCCCAAGATTTTCAAGGAGTAATTCAGCTCCTTTTTATTTTACTTGAGCAAGCGATTCAAACATATGATCTCTTGTATATTTCCATTCTAATCTGTATTTAGTTATGTCTTTGAACTCAAGCATTAGTGTCAGAAAAATATAGCTCAAAATGACCATACCTCCAAAGGCCAATATTGCAGCCAAAGCCATGTAACATTGCTCGTTAATGTCACAGGGCTTTCCACTCATTTTTAGATTATTAAAGTAGAAAGAGGATTGGCTAATACAGAGCTTCTTTTTGATTATCTTGAGATAATAGTCACATGTTTTGAAGACAAAGTGGAACATCACCTTCTTTTGTCAGTACAAATCACTGTGACTTATATAAGGTTTTCCCTGAGAATAATTATGCACACACAAAAAAACCTTGTCATAGATTTCTGGAAAATCTAGTTCAATCTCCTGGAGCACTTCTTCTCTGTAGTATTTATCACCTTGATTGGTATGGAATAGTATTTCTCAAGAGTACCCTATAGTTACTATTTGGTCCACTGACATTTTACAGGGAATTTGAAAATATACTTTAAATAGCAAATTAAATTTTGTCTTGATAAATGCAAAATTATACCCATGGGGGAAAAAAATCCTAAACTGCATGTAGAGTGATGAGTTCTGAACTAGATAATTACCACTGAAGAAAAAAAATAACTTTGAGCTATAGTGGATAATCTAAGAAAATTATCAGTAGCTGTCATACAGGAAACACTGTCTCCCACAGCATCCTCCTAGAGAAGCTGGCGGCTCATGGCTTAGACAGGTGTACTCTTCGCTGACTGGGTGGCTGAGCCCAGAGAGTTGTGGCGAACAGAGCTAAATTTAGTTGGCGGCCGGTCGCGAGCAGTGATCCTCAGGGTTCAGTTTTGGGGCCAGTCTTCTTTAATATCTTTATCAATGATCTGGATGAGGGGATCAAGTGCACCCTTAGTAAGTTTGCAGCTGTCACCAAATTGGGAGGGAGTGTCAATCTGCTGGAGGGTAGGAAGGCTCTACAGAAGGATCTGGACAGGCTGGATGGATGGCCTGAGGTCAGCTGTATGAGGTTTAACAAGGCCAAGTGCTGGGTCCTGCATTTGGGTCACAACAACCCCATGCAATGTTACAGGCTTGGGGAAGAGTGGCTGGAAAGCTGCCTGGCAGAAAAGAAGGCCAACAGCATCCTGGCTTGTATCAGGAATAGAGTGGCCAGCAGGACTAGGGAAGTGATCGTGCCTTTGTAATCAGCACTGATGAGGCCACACCTCGAATATTGTGTTCAGTTTTGGACCCCTCAGTACAAGGACATTGAGGTGCTGGAGCATGTCCAGAGAAGAGCAACAAAGCTGGTGAAGGGTCTGGAGAACAAGTCCTGTGAGGAGTGGCTGAAAGAGCTGGGGTTGTTTAGCCTGGAGAAGACGAGGGTGAGGGGAGACCTTATCGCTCTCTACAACCACCTGAAAGGAGGTTGTAGTGAGGTGGGTGTTTGGCCCTTCTCCTAAGTTACTAGCAATAGGATGAGAGGAAATGGCCTCAAATAGCATCAGGGGAGGTTTAGATTGGATATTAGGAAAATTTCTTCACTGACAGGGTTATCAAGCATTGGAGCAGGCTGCCTAGGGAAGTAGTAGAGTCACCATCCCTGAAGGGATTCAAAAAACATGTAGACGTGGCACTTCGGGACATGGTTTAGGAGGCATGGTGGTGTTAGTTTGATGGTTGGACTAGATGATCCTAGAGATCTTTTCCAACTTTAATGATTCTATTCTATTCCAGGAAATCAAAATGTTAGAAATTATTAGGAAAGGAATAGATAGCACAACTGAGGACAAAATTATTCCACCATCCAATTCTGTGGTGTACCTGCATCTTGCAAACCATGTGCAGTTCCAGTTATCACATCTCAAAAGGGAATATAGTAGCCCTAGAAGATTCATGAAGAAAAGTAGCAATCTTCATCAAAGATAATTGTGGTGGGTCACCCCAGCCAGCAGTTAAGCACCCACCTGTTGCAAATACAGATTTGTGGATACTGCTGACTACACCAATTTGTTGCGAATATGATTTGTTACATGGCTTTGGTTAGCAATTTAAGATTTATTCATATTTTTGAGACAGATCACAGTATTAGGTTGTATAACTCTTAACAGCACTTAAGGATCAGCCAAGTAAAACAGCAGTTTGATGGAATTTGTTACAATCAACATAGCGACTTAGTTAGAGATTCAAGAATGGCAAGGTTCACTCTATTACGTACATGGAAGAAACGCACAAAGGAAAATTCAGTTACACTCAAGTTAGAATGATTCACAGAGGGATCATAGATGCAGGGGATAAGGAGGACCCTCCCATTGAGTCACGAGGTTCAGAATAGACCCTCTTGCTTTCTAAACTACTTTCAGAGAGGAGTCTAGGTGTGGCTAGGTCCAATCTTAGTCTCAGACTTGGTCAACATTCACATTCCCTATGTGAATAGGGATAATATATATGTATATATAGTCAAATTGCACTCACACACACACACCAAAGTTAGCCTGTGATTAAAATTTCCCTTCTCATGAGTTTCATGAATTACTCACTTTTATGTGCTGTCATTCATCAACAGATGGTCGGTGAACCTCGAGAAGTCAGACCTTTGAGTCCTCGCATAATCCTCAATGGATGATCCTTCAGTCCTCGTGAAATCTACCCTGAGAAGCATCCCAGCTCAGGGGTAGATACTGAGTCACACAGCCAGCTGCAGTCCCAAAGAGCTCAAAATGTCTCACTTTTGGATTGCTATTCACAGGATCTCAAGATGATTGCCTTTGGTCACTATTTTACTTTCTGGCCACAATTCATGCTGAGTTGTTCTGGTACACCATTCAGGCAGCAGATAGCCCAGGTGTGGACAGAGACTGCCTGACCCCCAAGTCGCTATGACCAATATAACACCACAGTAGGGCTTATCCTGGGATCTCAGAGTGGCCTGGGGGGCTGCACCACCACACCACCCAGTCACTTGCTCACCACATCCAGAGGAATGACGGAGAAAATCAGAAGAGCAAAAGCTGAAAACTCGTGGGTCAAGATAAAGACAGTTTAATAAGCGAAGCAAAGCTGCACACACAAGCAAAGCAAAAAAAGGAATTTATCCACAGGCAGGCAGGCGTTCAGCCATCTCCAGGAAAGCAGAACCTGTGAACACTTAATGGTTACTTGAGAACATAAACACTATAACCATGAATGTCCCCCTTTACTCGTTCTTTCCCCAAGCTTTTATTGACAGGTATAATGTCGTATGGCATGGGTTATCCCTTTGGTCAGTTGTGGTCAGCTGTCCAGGCTGTGTCCCTTCCCAACTTCTTTCCCACTCCAAGCCTACAGACCGGAGAGGCAGCTTGATAAACAGAAAGGCCTTGAAGCTGTGTAAGCACTGCTCCAGCAATAGCTAAAATGTTGGTATGTTATCCACACTGTTTTGATCACAAATCCAAAACACAGCACCATACATGCTGCTATGAAGAAAATTAACTCTATCCCAGCCAGATAAAAAAAGGCTTCAGTATAAGAAATGACCAAATAAACCAGACCATCAAGTTTAATGATCAAGTGGCTAATTCAAAACAAATAAAGAAGGAATGCTTTCACACAGTATGTAATTAATATGTGGAATCAGCTGCCACAGGTCGTTGTGGATTCCAAATTTTACATTTATTCACAAAAAAATTTAAAAAAAAATCATAGAAGAAATATAAATCCAACAGTAGCTAGTAAATGCAAAGGTAACTTGACCTGGTACAGATTTCCCTATACTTGCAGATCTGGGGAGGCAAAGGGAATACACCTGGGAAGAAAAACTCCCATGTAATCTCCATAGTCATATATTGTCACTCAGGAATCTGCTTTTGACCACTTTTGGACACAAGACTCCTTACTTTTGGATACTGAAGACCTTAGTTTCCTTTAAAAATGTGAAGGAAGAATAATTTTTAAAAAAGAATTAGTGAGATATCCATTTTAATGACCTTTTAAAAGAGATGACTGTGTTTTCCTTCTCACCTATTTAGCCCATTAGAGTGTAAACTGATCCTGAAACAAAAGCAAACCTATTCATGCCATTTCCCTTCTACCTCATTCCCTTTTCTCTCCCTCCCTTTCTCTGTGGAAATATCAGCTTGCTATCATTTTTATGTTCACATAGTTACATAGTTACCTGGAGCTAATAGGAATTATGTTCTTGCAGAGCCGAGATGAGAAAGGGCACATGAGCTTCCTTTATAGCAGCATATGACATTGATGCAGTGGACTGCAAATAACACTGAAAAGTTCAAAGTGAATGAACTGAAAAATATCTTAAATTTCTTTCTGATCTGGTGATTTCAGTAGTTACATGTAACAGGGATAAGCCAAACAATAAAGGTCTTGGTCCCATAGAAGTCAATGCTAATTAATTCATGAAAATCCTATGACCTGCTAACCAGCACATCAAACAGTGACTTCTGACCTTAAAATATAGGACGTTCATGGCCTTTTATTTTTATAAATCAAGTTGATGCAATTGTTTTGTCCCACACTCTATTTCACCATAGATCTAATTAGAGCTCCATTCTCTAAATACAGTTAACACATTCCCTATTGACTGAATTTTTAACTGTCTGGAGTCCATCTATACTGACCTTGTTATTGATGGAACAGCTTGAACCCTGATTACTAGGACAAGTTTGGGCACTGGCTCATATCAATGCTCTTTGTATAATGCAACCCCTGCAACAAACCACTCTTTCTTCCATTCCCAGATTTCTACTGCTCAGTTGGCTACTTGGAATCCATGACTGAATTAACATGTGCACTGTGCAGATTATTGGCAGAGCTATGTTCCTGAAGTAAAACAAGAAGCAAACTTATTTGATAGTATATATGCACCTAGTGCAAGCCCATTCTTGCCCAGGCAAAGAATGTTGCTATTGATATTAATAAAAGAAGTAGACTGTCTAATTGGTAGTGATCACTTGACAGATCTTAAGAATACTGACTTTTGAACACTAGCTCATTGGTTCAGACTAGTGTTGAGAAATAATGACCAAAAAAGAGTGCATGTATGGTATTTTTTTAAAATGAATATGCTGACCACAGTGAATTAGAGCTACCAGTTCAGTTCCATGCAAAGGAATATTCATATCCCATAAATCAACATTTATGTTGAAAAGGCTAAGCATGCCTCTTCTACTACACTTAGCATACAAGCCAAAATTTAAACACTTAATTCAGCTGTCTCTCATATCCATATCAGGCATAGAATATATGCTAAATAAAACCCAGCCAATCATAGGTGTGACAATATCCTCAGTGCAGGAAAAATCCTCTTTTTCATTGCTGTCAAGGCAGTCCTTTCCAAAAACATTAAATATCTTTTAAAATAAGTCCAAACCTAGTGTTTAAAGGGGAACACAGTCACAATACAAATAATGTGTTATTTACTTCATAAAATTATTTTTAGTCCTTCACGTATATAAATCTGTTTCACCTGTGTTTAATTGTTATCTAGGTCAATGCAAAGTAAATCTTACAGAACTTATTCACTCCACCTGATAATTTCCTATTAGTATTAATGTTTTGGCATATAGATCCATAGAAATAAAGGCCAAAAGGGATCTGTTAAGTCATTTAAACTGACTGTCTGCATATAACTGGTGATTAAATTTCAGCTGGTCGTTTCCATAACAGAACAAAAATCTTGCATGTGACTGTAGTATATCTTCTTGAAAAGTCTTGATCTGAAGCTATGATAAGGTGAAAAATCCAGTAGTTCCTTTGGTAGAATATCAATCCACTCCTTGTTTCATCAGCTTACTATTAATAATTCATATCTTACTTAAAATCTGAATTTGTTTGGTTTCACCTCCAATAACTGGCCCTTGCCGTGTCTTTTTTCACTTGTTTGTAAAGTCTTTTATACCAGTCTACTTTCCATCTTTGGGTACTTATACATTATAATCACATTATTTTCTCACCCTCCTTTTTAAAAAGCCAAATAAGCTAATTTTCTCAAGTGTTCCACAGATTTGTATTATTTCTGGCTCTCCAACTACTTGACAATTTTTTTGAACTCACTAGAATTATCCTACATCTTTTTGAAAATAGGTGTACTAAGATGATCTCACTATTCTAATTAAGGTCTCAGCAGGTGCACCTATACCCTGCATTATAGAAAAGAGGGCCAAGGAATGAGCTTGAACACCAATCACTCACTTTGATGGCTAATTCTTTCCCTGTCTGTGCTTTCTACTGCTCCAACCAGCTCTCTTCAGTACAAACCTGCTGTAGAGAAGGTCCTAAGCATCATGGATGTGAAATAACCAGTTCACCTTGACCCCAGGGCACAGGCATCATCACTGGCCCTCTTTTATTTTTCTGCCTCAGACAAAGGCATTAAAACCACAGACAGAAGTAAAAAATCCCTAATTCATAGCATCCCAGGATTATTGGCTTTTCTCTCCACAGCTTCATAATGGGAACTCAAACTCAGTTTCTTATTTATTATGATCACTAGAAGACCTTTTAAAAGGTTATATTAGAAACCTTTCCAAAGTGCAGTCCACAGATTTTAGCTAAACTCTGCATTTGTCATTTTGAAAAGGCTACATTTGTATGTGGCTGTACGGATGTATGTATTGCTGGAGAAGCCACAGATAAGAATCCAAAACTGTTAAATTTCTGTGTTTGAGCACTATTTTCTACTCCAGCAGTTGATTCTGTGAAGTTTGTAAGTGGGACTTTTATATTTCCTTTCAAATTATTGATGGAAATGTAGAAAATACTGGTCCTAATATTAACATCAATGAAGTAATTAAAACAGTTCCTTTCAATGATCTTTCCCCACTGACTACAGCTTTATTAAACCTCAGAATACACCTAAGGTGTATTTTGGTGGTTCTGGATAATGATATTTGTTTAATCAGCATGCCGATAATACTAAGTTAATAGTTTTACACAGCTCTAACTATGTTCTGTCTATGTAGCTACAGATTCCAATGAAATATGTCCATCTTTTGGAACACAAAATAGCAAGACCTACTTTCTATGCCATCATGTGGGGCTGGCATTAATAACGATTTCCCCTCTTAAATGTCTTATCAATTGTTTAAGCAGTTGAATATTTTATCCAATAACTGTCCCATGCAGGTATTTCACAAGAAAACAGAGCTTATGATCTTCCTCTCTCCTTTGTAGCTGATAATTATGACCATTAGATGATTGCTATGCTCTTCATCATAGGGTCATTATCTTTTGCACAGCCTCAGTGCGATGGGTGGAAAGCATCTACAGCCTCCCACTTGAAAGGTAGAGGCAGTTGATTTGATCCCCTCAGGTACTAGGCGATCAAATCCCCTAGGAATCAATCCCCTGTTCCCTTGATGTTCCCTTGATTCTCACCACAGATTGTTACAGCAGCAGAATGCTACTGTTCCTGCCACCAAAAAGGTGGGTTTTTTAAAGAAAATTATGAGCTTTGTGTCATCATCATCTACCTGTGGCTCTTCAGTTGACAAAATTATCTTCCTGCATTGTTCTTGAGATATGGCATTTGGGGTTTGTCTCTGTGCTTGGTGTTTAGTGGGTTTCTCACCTCTTCAAGGTGCTGGCTGTGTGGATTTCCTTCCAGAATGCTTCAGAGGGTGTGCACAGGAAGCCATGTTATCATGGCATGTGGTACTCTCTAGGACCATGTCCATAACACCTAGACATTCCAGAGGTAAACTTGAGGACCTGCAGCCCTGTACTGGATCTTGCACAGTGAGCCTTTACAGTTCTGCCCTTTTGTGTACATCCAAAGCTATGCTTGGATTAGGAAAAATTCGACCCTGATGGTATTCTGTACCATCCTGAGAAGTCAGTGCCTCCACTAATATGATCTCATCCAGCCCTTTCAAGGAAAATTAGCTAATTCAGCAAAAGCTCAGTTTTAATAATACAGCTCTTTGTATAATGGAAGCTTCTGTTGTCAACCAAAGATCATGTTCTTGATGACAATCACTGTGCTTTTATAACAGACACAGAATAAATTGCGTACACTATGAAGTGCTTTGACAAGATAAACAGTCTCTAGCCTAAAGGTCTGTATTGCTATTGAAAGAGTATTTGGGCTTGAAAGGCATTTAAACATTTTCAAAAATTTTACCTGGTATCTCATGACAGAGTAAACAATGAAAAACTGCTAACATTACATTTTCATTCTAATAACTAGTTAGAATATTCCTATTGATTTTTCTTGATTGATTTTCAGCCTTAGTGCAACAGGCACTCCTATTTGGGGAAAAAAAAAAAAAGCCAGGGTTTCATTTATCTACTGCCCTACAGCACCTGATGCTGATTCAGCTGATGATTTACAACTGTGTAAAATGTAAGTAAAAAGGTAGTCACAACACTTGCTGTTCGCACCTGCCCTAACTACCATAAATAACAGCATCAAATGGTAAGCAATAAAGAATCAAATCCCAAGCATCATGCACTTTCTTTCTGAATGACAAAATAAACATGTTGAGTCTTGAGTGTTCTCCTAAATTTGGGAAATCTTCTGTTCATTCTAATTACTCCAAAACTCCCTGGAGTTAAACATCATCAGTCTCACGGAATTTTATTGTTTTACATAACACAGAAATTATTGACTGCTTTTCCATCAAGGATGTTCTTCTAACCTCGTTTTTTATTACCATTTAATCCTACTTATTTAATGGCCCTAGCATGTGTTACACATAGAGGAACAGACCTTTAAGACAACACTTGCTTTATTGATTCTACAAAAGTAAAGAAGGAAAGAACTTAACACATAGGCCCACCAGACAATATAAACACAAGATCACATCAAGCCAACACATTCTCTTTACTACTGGAAAAAGTTATAGGCAAGCATCTGGGAGACATTAAGGGATAAACACTTTATTAGTGTATAGTGCTATGTATACATTCCACAGCCTTACCACTTTATGATGTGATCAAACAAAATGTCACAAGCAGAGCAGAGATGAGCTAGTTTGGTACTTGGCCAAAAGAACTCCAAGGACCCCATAGCTACTGCAGGAAGTGATGTTAGCTATTCATGGCATGGTGTTTTTCTTTGAGCAAGCATCTGAATGTAATAAAAGGGATGACTGCTTGCAAATTGTCATCAGTATATGAAGCAAAAATTGGTTTCTGAGAACTTATTCAAAGCAAGAGGCTTATCTTAGCATCAGCTTTGCTAATTATTTTCTGCCTGTGTAAATTTTCATGACTTTTCAAGCAGGCATTAGTTCACATCAGTTCTGATCAAACTGTTCATGTGCAATTGGAACAAATTAATCAAAATCATGCAAAAAATGAATGGTAATGCTTTTTGGTGAGCTGAATTTATGAAATATTTTGCTGATGCACAGTAGAATCACTTTTCAAAAGTAATAGAATAAAGTAGAGTTGAGTGGCAGGTTATCATCTGCAAAAATTTTGATCACATGGAGGAAAAATGAACCAATAAGGACTGTATTCTGATTTAATATTGCAATATTTCTGACTAATATCAGGGGTTTTCACACTAACATCTTCTTCAGTCAAAAATTTGTGCTTGATCATTTAGAAATTTGGGGGGAGGGAGTTTGGATTCACTGAAAAACATTAACAGTCTTTTTTTTTCCCAAATTATGTATTTAAAGATGATGGTTCCAGCCTTTTGTACAGTTACCCAATAACCAAAGCATTCATCAAGTATATGCAAGATCGAGGTTCAGGATCTTTCCTTGCTTCATGATGTTTGGGCCTACTGTTCAGATAAATGCTTTTATTCCCGCTTTTTTGAACATTCTGCAAAGGGTTATGTTCAATTTCTCCCATGTACAAAATTAAATTGTATCAATAGTAATTACATGTAGCCTGGAGCAGGAAAATGGATGTAATGCTCGTCCTGACAGGGAATGTCTAGTCTATGGAGTCACTTGTTGTAAGATCTCACTTAATATCTTGCCATAGAAGTAAATAGGGGAACTCCACAGAGCAATTCATCCCATTTTAAAGTAGGAATGGGTTGCAGATTTAACTAGATTTAACTGTGTATCATGAAACTACAGGATACAGTTCACCTACAAGTCATTGTCTAAATACGTAGGTCAACATATGAGGTAGGAACTTCAGATCCTATTTAAGTCAAATGAGAAATATAGCCAATATTCTATATTGACTTATATAGAAATATAAGCCAATATAGAAAATGAACCTATATTCTGGTTCAGAACTAATTAAAGTAGACAAATAATTTTATTTTGCCATGTTTTAAAATACATCCTCAATATAATAAAATCAGAATAAAAGAAACCATTGTATTCCCCCTGAAATCAGTTAACTTTACATTTTAGTGAAAAAAGAGAAGAAATTTTTTGCTTCCAGATGAATTCTTTGATTACAAAACTAAAAATCAATTACTTATCAACCACTGTTCCTGGCAGTCATTTGTCTTCCAAGATCTCCCATTACCAGGTTTTTTGCACCAATTCACTCAAAAGATTGCTGTATTTCGGTTTCAAGATCTTCAGCTTTGAATCTATTTGTAAAGGTAATTTGGATTAAATTCTTGTAATTCTTTACTGCTTCATTGCTAATTGCTATGGATTCACTTTTCACAATTATCTTAAAAGAATACAGATTAATATAACCCCAACCATGTAATAAGGTTTTCTTAAGTTTTACTTTCTTCTAGAGATTTTAAGCAATGAGACTAATTTGATACAGTGCTTTATATGCTTAGTGGAAGTAAATGACAGCTTGCTAAGGCACTTTATGTTGGATTTGAGCTGCATTTGAATTAAGATTTTTTTTTTATTAGTTTATTCACTGACATATTAACAAAAAGATGAAAGAAAGAGCCAAGAGAGGGAAGACTGACTTAATTCCTTGTTATCTGTCAACTATTTGGAGGATAAATCAGAGTTTTCTCATTATATGATATTTCTTTATGACTATTAAATGAAATAAACAATCTGTTTAAAAGCAACATTACAGAACAAACCTCAGCAATGATGAGCAACACGTTGATCTTAGTGAGCACATTTCACCTCATGTTACTTGTGGTTCTGTTAAAGACAATAATAGCTGAGTCTGATGATATCTTTTAATGTCAGTGCTATCAAAAAGAATCCTTTAACACACTTTGATTATATGGTAGCTGAACAGTCTCTCAGTAATAGATTTAATCGTGTCTTTTGACAGCCTTATGTAACAATCTAATTTGTTCAGGACATATACCCAAACTAAAGTAATTTATAGAAAGACATTTCCTCCTTGTTCCAGCTTGTTTATTTTCATTTAATCACAGTTTCCTTCTCCTCAAATTGCATTTTTTTCTGTCTTTAGGATGCTTGTCATCTTTATTAATACTCAGTAAACATCTCAGCTCTTCTATTCAGTTTCTTCTTACAGATACTACTTTTGACATCATGTCACTGAGTACATTCAACGTTCTGTTTTCTGTGTGTTTTAATAACTTATTTTCTTTCTAATATTAAAATCCTTATTACTAGTATTCCACAGAATTTAGTTCTCTTCATATACTATATCTGTATTATCTCAGCATAAGTTGTTATTGTAGGGCATAGCTTTGTGTATTATGTGATGACATACTGATTTGTTGTTCTTTTTATGACTTGTTGGCAAATCTTATTTCTACTTTATCACAGATGAATGCAAATACCTTGACCTTAATGCTTTGAAAACAAAACCATTACGGGTTGGCAATACATTTGCCCTGAAAAATTATTATTTTTTGTAACTTTTCCTTTTAAAAAGAAAAAAAAATATTATAGCATTTCAAATTTGAATGCTCATAGAAAATTGAAAGAGTCAATTCCTCTTGTTTCTTAGACAGAATACAGGGTACATATGCATGGTTTCATTTGCTTCTTTGCCACAGTTTATCTCAGTAGTTTGATTCTTTGCTACATTGGCTTGGCCAATTTTTTATCTTGTATATTGACTATTAAGTGCTTTCTAGTTTGTCTTCCTAATTCTATCATTCAAAAACAGATTTTTACAAATGCAACCAATTGAGTTGGCTAGGAAATTTCAATACTACAGTTAAAAAAAAAAAAAAAAACAAAAAAACAAACTGTTAGAAAAATACTTAATTACCTATGTTTAAAACTTCTCTTCTGAAATTAGAATTTCAAAATTACAAGTCTTTGATCAAGGCATAGTCAGCACATGCTTGTGGCCTCACTGAGAACACTACATGGCTAACACTCCCAGTATTTGAGACCTGTTTCCATTTTGGATGCAACTTGCTATCTATTACTGCTTTTGGAAAGGTACATGGTCCAGGGCAGAGGTGCAGCTCTTTACTGACTTCTGTCATACCTCCAGTAACCTTACTTAGGGGGTGAAAAAGAGCAAATAATTTGATTCTATCTCCTATTGTTCTGCCTTGAGAATCTTGCAGCTGATGATACACAGAAGAAAAGAAAGCATTGAATTCTCAGTTGATATCTTCTGGTTTTGGGGTCAGCTATACCTTCTTTTCTCTCTGATATAATCTGTTTCAGGATCTTCTGTTCTATTCTAGAACAAGGTGTCCTAGTCACAACCATATGAAAATACTGTTACAAGCTTTGGAACAAACATTTTTTATATGCAAATCATCCCACCACATCTGCACCATGTAAAAACATTCCTGTTACTCAGCACAGGAATTTTTCCTGTTTTGCTATGTTATTTCAATGGCTCTGTTCAAAAAAAGGAAGGGTCCTGGGCCAGAACATGACCTACCAGTGGGCTGTCAGCCCTCCTCACACCATGCCCCAGGAGCCTGTATTTATGCACAGCAGCCCATACAAAGCAGAAGAGTCAAAACTTACACCCAAGGATTCAGCTTCTCTTTTTTCCTCTAGACACAGGGACCAAAGGAAACTGACATGTGCTGTGGCATCCTGCTGCCATGAATATGGAATTTGTTATTGAACCAAGACCCCTACCCTTGGAGGGAAGGTTCAGAGAGGGTTTTGAATGCCCACAGCCTGCCATCTCCCATGGACACAGAATCCCCAGCTGTAAGAGACAGAAAGACCATTTCCAAATGGTGGTGATGGGAACCTTGAAGTTAAGGCCTTTCTTCAGTGCAAGAACTCAGGAGGCAAGACACATGCCATTATATCACCCACTTCATTTCCTAGCAAGACCAACACAACTTACTCTTAGCTCATACCATGCTCCTGCAACTCACCTCACCCATGGAGCTCCTGTATGAAAATCAGCACAGCCATGATGCCTTGTGGCCATCTAAAAGCCACTTCACTGCTGGTACTCTGTCCCAGTGTTGTTCAAGTAAGTTGAGGCAGGGCATACAGTAAATGGAGAACAGTGCCTAGACTGCTAGGCACTGAGAAAACATCCCTATAAAAGAAAGGCTGCATCAAAAAAGTCCTTTCATCTGTGTCCTTTTGAGGAAAGCATCCCTACAGCAACAACATTCATCCTTAATCAACACAGAAACATCACTAGTTTCCTTCAAAATGAATGTGTATTGATGCAATTGTTAGAGCTGAGAACAGTCTTTAAGAAGCTATAGAAGACCGTAAAGCGTTCAGTGTTTCAAATACATCTGCACCATGTATCGTCCCTTTCATAACTAGTTACCCTCAAGAACTGCTGCATTGTAATTTTGCATTAAGAAAAGTCAGCGCTTTCTTGTGTTTAAGTGAAATTTGAGTGATGACTTTCATTTGACAATTTACAGAGAGCTTTCCAGCTAAATCCAGTTTACTATTTATCAGCTATACCAATGTTTTAACAGTGGTCTGGGAAATGTGTTGCAAAGAAGGAGGAGGTAAAAAATACACTTGTTTGTGGAGGAATTATGTATCAGCCTCACAGTTGGCACCATTACACCATTAACTAGCTTATTGTAAAATAGCTGTCTGTTTTTTTAATCATTCAGAAAGATAAATCACACTCTGGCAGAGCTTCTTCCTTTGGATGCAGAGGATCAAAAGTAATGATACTCCCATCTAGCTGTTAGGTACTTAAAAGTGGCTGGGGTGAGCACAGCCTTAGTAAAGTTTCTCTAGAATAAAAAAAAAAAAAATCAAAACTAATGTCATTGCTTTCTGTCATATTTTGTTTAGTTTTCTTTAAAAAAACATTGGCTTTACTTCTTTAATTTTACAAGTGCTACACTACAAAAGAGTTCATTATCTGCTGACTATTCTCTCCAACTGTTTGCAGGAAGTTTTATCTCACCTAACCTTTGCTGGCTAAACAGTATAATCTGGTATGAGTGATCATTTAAGCAATAAGGAAGAGATAGGTATCTTCAGACTGATTCATGTCTATGATAGGCAGAATGGACACTTACCTCTGCCCATGTGCTACAGGAAGAACTTTGTGTAGATGAATTCATGACTTACAAATGACTCTAAACCTCAGTGATCACATCATGGCTGTACCTTTGCCACCTGTGTCTATAGACCATAGGTACTCACCAGGTATATTTATTTTAGATTCCTACAAGAGAACCATTCCGGGGCGGGGGGGGGTGGGGGTGGGGTGGGTGGATAAACAAACAACAAAACCCTCAGAACCCCAATATTCCATTGCTGTAAAGTTGTAAATAGAATTTTTTCTCACTCAGTTTCTCAAACCTTTCATATCATTAAATTAATTTAAAATGAAAAAGATTTGAAAAATACACCACCCATACCAAAATTTGCTGTCTGTTGCTGTCTGTTTTTAAAGGGATTGGTTTAGATTTTGTGTGGGAGAGGGAGCTAAGTATTTTTCTGCTGAATATAATTGAATAAGCATCATAGCTACAACACCTGCCTACCCCAGAGTCTCTTTAATACAAAGGAGGCAGTCTTGTTTAAGATTCACTTTTAAGCATTTTGCAAAAGTATGCCTTTAAATAATGATGGACTCTTTCAGTGATATGTATTTAAGGCCAAATTTGCAAATGTGACTGCCTGTATCTTCATAAAAACATGCTTAAGTGCATCTTAATTTCAAATAGTGTTCATCTGCCAGTGCCAGTTTCCACTTGGAGTTTGGTTACCGGAGATTTGTATCAAGTTGTTCATGCAACTGAGACATTTCAGCAAGCAATAGGTGCTTCTGCAGCTTTCCATGCATAACACTGATTTTGCAGAAGTGACCCTTGCAATTTCTCTAAATTTTAAAAGATTCTTTCTCAGAGTGTTGCAGAATAACATTCTTTCACCAGAGTCCCTCATCCCTCTAAAGAACTCTGTGGTATGGTAAATCACATTATTTTTTGGTGGTATGATATTACTTTGTATTCTTGCTTTTGTGTTGGGACAACCCATTAAAACTACAGATAGACATTAGGTCAACACCAGATGCAGAAAGACATACAGAATAAAAACAGAACTAACTGTTCCACTTGTCTTGCTGTAAATCACTTTCTACCTGTTTCTGTTACACAATCTTTGACTTAAACAAAAAAAAAAAAAAAAGGCCTCACCTTCTTTTCCACTTAGGGATTTCTTTTTCCCAAACCCACTGCATTCATGAACAAGTCAGTCAAGACTTCCAGTTAAAGAAGACATATAGTACTGTAGCTGAAAAATTTGCTGCAATGACAGGTTAATATCAAGAAACTTAAGTGCATTTAAAAAAACATAGTCATTGAGTTTTCTATTTTTTTCCCATTCATACCATAGAGACAGCTCCCACTTTTGATCCTGAAGCTTAGAGGATTAAAAATAACAAGGGAAAATGTCTTTAACTTTCTGCCTCTGAACTTCATTATTTAAGATAATGAAACTATTTCTTCCACAGAGGTTACTATTTAAAGTTCAGTTCTTGCTAACTGTGCCTGCTGCCGTGTATTGTATGGCATTTTCAAGGAAATACTTAACAACCTTATCTAAGTACACTAGTCTGCCAGCCCAAAAAGTCTAGAAAATGATTGGTGACTACTGAATTTATTTAGATCAATTATTCTGACCTACATATCATCAAAATACTTAAATTCCAAATCCAGCATCTTTCTTAACTCAATCTCCCACTGAAGCCTGATGGTTGTATCTAAATTGCAGGAGCAGGTTTCCACAGAAGTGCAATGAAGAACTGGAACAAAAGGGAAAGGTTTACTCATTCACCTGAAGTGATTTCTCATGCTATGTGGCACTCAGTGATAACTTTTAAAATGTGGAACAGTCTTGAGGAATAGTTCAAAATATTAGTTAGTTGAAAGTTGTTAACATAGTTCCTGAAGGGCTGTCATGGTTTTAGCTGGGAGAGTTAATTTTCTTCACTGTAGCTGGTATAGTGCTGTGTTTTGGACTTAGTATGAAAATAATGTTGATAACACACTGATGTTTTAGTTGTTGCTAAGTAGTGCTTACATTAGTCAAGGACTTTTCCAGCTTCCCATGCTCTGCCAGGTGCACAAGAAGCCGGGAGGGGAGGAGGCACAGCCAAGAGAGCTGATCCGAATTGGCCAAAGGGTATTCCATATCATGTGACGTCATGCCCAGTATATTAACTGGGGGGAGTTGGCCGGGGAAAGCAGAGATCGCAGCTCAGGGACTGGCGGTGTTTGTCAGCGGGTGGTGAGGGTTGCATCACTTGTGGTTTTTTTTCCTTTTCCCTTTTTTCCCCAGGTTTCCTTTCTCTCTCCTGTTATTTTCTTTTTTATTATATTATCATTATCATTATTATCATTATCATCATAATAATCATTATTATTATCATTACCATTACTGATATTACTATTTTATTTTAATTATTAAACTGTTATTATCTCAATCCACGAGTTTTCTTGCTTTTGCTCTTCTGATTCTCCCCCAGCCCAGTGGGGTAGGAGGAGTGAGTGAGCAGCTGTGTAGTGTTTAGGTGCTGGATGGGGTTAAACCACAACAAGGGCCAACCTTGATAATAAAGTGAAGCTCTTAGTAGCTTTAAAACAAGTAATTCTGTGAGAAATAAAATAATGAATCCTGGTTACTACATATGACTGTAGAAGATATCAGGAGGATCAAATATTTAAGGATTGACATTAAAAAAAAATTTGAAGACATCTGTCTCTGTCAAACCAATGGATCAACCAGCAGATTCACACAATGAACTTGCATGCCTACCACAAAACCGAAGGGTGAGCTTTATTTCTTAGAAAGTTTTGTAATAAAAAATGCCCCAAAGTAGAACCTTTCAGTGAAATTATTGTAAGCTATTCATGCAAGACATTGTTGGTGATTAAATGGGTGGTATATAATGCAGAGAGCAGAATGGTAAAGAAATGTGAATTGACTTTGCTGATGACTGCCAATTCAAAGGATACATGAAGATTCATTGGAAAAAGGGGAAAAGAAAAACATTTCTAAACCAGGAATGACTAGAGAACAATTACCTATGAAGTTAATCAGCACAGACAATGCTTATTTATTCCAGCAAGGTTGCACTTACTTCACTGTACCTGTATAGTTTTGGCAAAGTGCTTTACGTAACAATTATTCTTTGAAGACAATAATTTTGACATATCACTTCTATTCAGTAATAAAGAGGCAACTTCTGTTAAAATAGTAGAAAACACTTAATAAACCATCAGTTGAACAAAAAATATTTATGTATGTCAGAGTTCAACTATTGCCAATAGACTCTTCTATTTAAAAAAGAAAATAGCAAAACATTTCTTTCGTTCTTTTTTTTCCTATAATTGTTGATTATATTTTGTAAAAGTAGTTTTGAAAATATCAGATGAACACTCCCAGGGATACATGAGCACTTGTCAAAGAGATTTGCAAGAAAAATCCTGTAATGCAGGACGTGTTTTTTACCACTTCCTAGTGAAGTGCAACTTGGCTGTCAAATTACTAAAATTGAGCCTTAGTGTGCACATTGTGAGTTACTTACTCACAATAACTGAATTTTTCACCTACTGGCCAGAAACTCTCAGTCATTTTAATTTGAAAAGATAGGTGACACACTCAACAAATTATTATTGCCCACTAGATTAGATGAACACACATACTGCTATATCTTTCCTTTTTTTGCACAAAGTAAATGTATCTTAGAAGTATAACTTTTCTGCCAGGCACTTACTGACAAAAGACAGTTTTTCAGTTTTTCTAGAACTAGTGCCCTAGTCCTTGTCCAGAAAGCCAGGAACAGCAACTACATTGTCTGACCACCCAATAAACCGTATTTTGTACTTCACAAAAAATAAGCTAAAAACAAACAAACAAACAAAAGAGTTAAATAAATAGTTTTTATTGGAGGGAGAAAAAGAGAAAGCGCAATGATATGACATTTCTGGAAAAGTGCATATTCTCTGAAAAGCAAAATACCTTTCAGAACACAGGGGGAATACTTCCAGATAAGCCCTTCTCCTTTAGCTGTATGTAACGGCTCTAGTAGTAAGCTGTCACTGAATCTCAGGCTCTCAGGAGCACAAATGACAATGTGTTAATAACATTAGATACAATGTACTCTGGGTTCACGCTATTGGGTTAAGAGGTCCCACTAGGACTCTATTTGATTGTGTGTTGTACCACCTGTTCTTCCCCACTGACCAGGTTGAGTAACTCACCTGTATTTGTCATATATCAGCTGTGACTTTGATTAGTGAGGAAATCCCTCACCATCTTGGCTTGCTGCTAGGTCCTGCTACTAACGGCTTTTTTTGCTAGCTTTTTTTCCAGTTTCCCCACCAGCTGTGTGTGTTGCCCAGACCTCATGAACCAAACCACATGCACACCTTCAGAGCATTTTATTTCTTAACAGCAGTACAGCAGTGAAGGGGGGATCACAAGCAGTCCCTCATAAGCAAATTTTTTCTTTCCTTTCAGAAAAAAATTTACCAAGCTTTCCTTGCCTAAAATTTCTCACATATGGACTACAAAGCTGTGCCATCAGGTTAAGGTATCTGTTTCTACCATTATACATGGAGAGCAGTTGGCTTGTCTGCATTTCTCCAGCATATTTATAAATCTCACATTTTATCCAAATTTTTAACTAATTGACTTTAATAGAAATGCCTCCAGATGTTTCAAGACCCATAAATCAACCTCCTTCAGTGTGCTTATTGGACTGTTCTGGCTTGTTTTCCTAGCAGAGCCTGAAAGCCCTTACAGGCTTCCATCTCACTGGAGATCAGGGAAAGATCAACGTTTCTCCTCAGGGTTCAAGCTGCCAGGTTTACCCAGGATTATTTCTGCACTCTGTGGGAAAAAAATATAGATAATCATTTCAAAACTAGTACTTTCTATGGAGTGAAAATAATAGGTATTGGAAGGCATTCAGCTGATTTCAGCTCTATCAGTTGGCTGGAGATATGCAAGTACTGTCCTGATTCACAACTTGGGATGCATCTCATTATGGAAAAACACATGGAAGTACAATTATGATGAAAGCTACTCTGAATTTTGCTTGATATCAACTGAGAGAAGTAATATATTCACAAGCTGTGTGCTGTGAGACAAAGTCGTGTTAGGTAGCTAGTTCTTTTCTCACTGCCATCTTAAGAATAAACATGTGAATTTAAAGACAAGCCAATTTAGTTTTACAAAAACAAAATGAAAGCTATACAAAGCAATATAAAAAACATGCACAAAATATTAAATTAATTTCTTGCATGAAAGACGACTTAGCTCACAAGATGAGTCACCCAGTGACTGAAGCAATGAAGACATACACTGAGGCTGAATGATGGCAAGAGCAGGAGAATGAACTTCATCATACAGTGTCATACTACGCGGATGGCACAGCAGAAAATATTCTTCTCATCTTGTACTGCATCTAGACACTCCTTGAACATAGTTGATGTTGTTTTCCTCTTGGCTTATGCACATTTTTCTCTTGGTTTACATTCATTATGTGTACAAAAATATTGTGTGTGAAGTTTTTTCTTTTTCTCATCTCCTCCATATCTGAACAGCTGTGACAAAATAGATTTTACTGCTTGATAACTTCATGAGCAAGGATATCATTGACTACTCCTGCTGCACGGGAATTTGTACTGAGTGGGTAAAATCAATAACAGGGGAAAAAAGTGCACTCATCGCATAAAGCGAGCATTTAGGTGATAGCAACAGAAGCTAAAGGAGTACCCTGCAGCATCCACTCTGATTCCCAGAACAGACTTAGGCTTTTTTATCTATTTCAACTAAAATGATTATTAATAGGCCGAGGCCTCCAAACTGAAGAATTGCTTTTGTCCTGTGTGCTAAAACAGGAAAAGGATACATGCTCTGTTGTGCTTTGAGGATGCCTCCTGCACAGTGGGAAAATGTCCTTTGAATCCTCTCATGAGCTCACACCTTTTCCACACAGACCATACCTCTAAATGTCATCTGCCTTGAAAGGCACTCCCTGCGTTCAGCATTTACCCTACTTACTTTCATTTTGTGTTGTGCTTTGTGCAGCTTTTCAGAGCGAGGGAAGGATGGATTGCCTAAATGAGTTTAAGTTAGGCCCTGAAGTTTTCTTTTTTTTTTTTTTTTTTTTTTTTTGTAAATACACTAACGGATTTGAATCAATGATTAAGAAACAACAATTTTAAGCCAGTTGCCCAATGGAAATATGACTGGCTACTTTTCAACACTACAGGAAATCCTTGCTGCAAAGACTATGCATCTGGATGAAGACTCAAGCTGACATGATGAAGCTTTTGAATCAACTTAGCCACCAGCTTTAGGAGTACTATCCCAAAATGGGTGAGACAAATATTTGGCTGCATATTTGGTCTGCATCTTTCCCTCTCCCTCATCTGTGAAAGCACAAGCAGGCAAACCTTTTAAAACTCTGCTGAAAGCTTAAATAAGTACTTTCCCCAAGCCTTTGGCAACCTTTAAATTAATTGGACAGAGGAGCACCTGCACAGATTTTGTTGTCCTTTTCCACAATGTACCATTGGAATACTGTTTCTTTTTTACCGGGCAATAAAACCAAGTGCCATTCATGATTGTAGGTGGAAAACTATCAGCCACAAAAACTGAATCCAGGTTTTCTTGCCATCTCAGGTATACAATAAATTTGAATAAATCCATGATCATACAACTAGAAAAATATACTTCCTTGTATTTTAATAGCCTTATTATGATTCTGTGTCCAATGGAATACATGGTAGAGTAGCTTACCTGCAAATGACCTGAAATTGAGAAAGTACTACATTATAAATTTGATAACTTATCACTTGTCCTTTCAGAGGAAGAATAAGAAAAAATATACAGAAGATA
Source organism: Morus bassanus (assembly GCA_031468815.1). Classification (NCBI taxonomy): domain Eukaryota; kingdom Metazoa; phylum Chordata; class Aves; order Suliformes; family Sulidae; genus Morus; species Morus bassanus. Next base: position 38,839,412 of record CM062568.1, on the reverse strand, counting down.
GCAAACCTCCATAACCCCTTTACTTTACTCTTTTTCTCCAAACTTCCAAGTTTTGTTTTCTTCTTTCTTACTGAACATCTGTTAGAGAATACTTTCACTGAAGTTTGAAAGCCAGTGATTGCACATTCTTTATCAGTCAAGTAAAGAGAGGAACTTCTCTAAATAGTAAATATAAAAATATTTAAATTGGGGTTCCACTATAAATCCTTTGGAATTATGAATAAACAAATAAATAGATGGATAAATGAGGTAAACTTGTGCAGAAATTTTATATCCGGCAAACACTATTTTCCTAACTGCCTCATCCTGCAAAAAAGAACTGAATAAAAAATAGTGATCAAAAACAAGCCAAGGAAGAAATTGCTGAGAAGAGATATTTGGTATTAAGAGTTCCAAGTTAGACCAGGGCTTTGGGCAATGCTGCCTTCTCAGAGCTGTTCTATGTTTACATGGCTTACAGAGGCGTTAGGTGTCCTGGATGCCTCAACAACAGAAATACATTTTCCATCTTTTCCTATTTTATAGAAAAACATTCTGATACTTAGCTCTGAGAAACTTACTCCCAAGAAGTTTCAGTAGACAAGGTAATTCCCTGAGATTTCTGTTCTTATTCAAATGCAAGCTTTCTCTGATATTACCTAGAAGTAAGAACTTCTACTTCCCAACAAAAGTGTCTTTGAAACCTTCTGGATTGCAAAGAGGCCTCAGAATTTGGAAAGGAAGTGCAATCAGCATTATTCCTCTCACGTGTCCTTGTTTGTGTTACTTGTCTCTGGGTGGTCAGAGCCAGGCTATAACCCCTTCTCATCAGAAGCGCATTACCCTCTATAAGGAGTTCCACCAGCTCCATTGTGCCTATTTGCAGAATAGGTTCTATATAGCAGAAGTAAGAGCAACACAGCTATGCAAGGAAAGCATTATTATTATTATTTTAAAAACCATAGAATCATTTAGATCGGAAAAGACCTTTAAGATCATCGAGTATAACCATAAACCTAACACTGCCAAGTCCACCACTAAACTATGTCCTTAAGCGCAACGTCTACATGTTTTTTAAATACCTCCAGGGATGGTGACTCTACTACTTCCCTAGGCAGCCTGCTCCAATGCTTGATAACCCTGTCAGTGAAGAAATTTTTCCTAATATCCAATCTAAACCTCCTCTGATGCAATTTGAGGCCATTTCCTCTCATCCTATCGCTACTTACTTGGGAGAAGAGCTGAACACCCACCTCGTTACAACCTCCTTTCAGGTAGTTGTAGAGAGTCATAAGGTCTCCCCTCACCCTCGTCTTCTCCAGGCTAAACAACCCCAGTTCCCTCAGCTGCTCCTCATAAGACTTGTTCTCCAGACCCTTCACCAGCTTCGTTGCCCTTCTCTGGACACACTCAAGCACCTCTATGCCCTTCTTGCACTGAGGGGCCCAAAACTGAACACAGTATTCGAGGTGCAGCCTCACCAGTGCCAAGTACAAGGGCACGATCACTTCCCTAGTCCTGCTAGCCACACTATTCCTGATACAAGCCAGGATGCTGTTGGCCACCTGGGCACACTGCTGGCTCATAGCTGGCTGTCAACCAACACCCCCAGGTCCTCCATGGATGGATGGCTCCATCCATGACACTCCTGGCATTGAAATGCGCTCTAAGACTATGTTGTCAAGCTGGCTAATATTAGCTGAGAAAGCTGCATTTCTTGACCAGCAATGAAAAATGTATATGTAGTCACATGGCTCCCAATCAGGTATTGAAATGATTCAAGCCTATTTAGTGCATAAGATATGGAAGAACAGTAAGACAGGTTTAGGAAATGCTAAAGTTTTGTCATTATCTATCAAGCTGTGGTCTCTCTTCTGATATTGGTTAAAATGTGTTTGGTTCCCAGTTAATCCATCAATGACACCTGTACATCACACAGCTCTGTCTGATGAATTAATCATTGCTTCTCACTCATTGAACTGCAAGCCTGATTTCAGAGAATCATCAAGTGTCTTACATTCACAAAATAAAAGAAACGTAAAATTAACGTGCACCTGCAACTTTTCAATTTCTTTTCATCAGTTGTCTCAGGTTTTAAAGAAAAGAAAGGGGAGAGGAAAGTTTCCTTTGATTGAGTTTTGCTATAGCAGTTGAGAATGTTTAAGAAAATCTGACTCCTGGAAAGATAAGAAAAACATAATGTTCACAGCCCTTGCAAGAACATAATTAGTTCCTTTCTGACACTCTAAAATATGCACACCTACTTCATGGCTCCAGATCAGACAGAGAAATGGGAATATTTTAAAGTGACAGGGGTGGAAAATGCTCTTCTTCCATGCAGATTTGCTTTCATCCTTACCTGGTGATTGTCACTGTTGCTGGAAACACTAAACAGACCAGGAGATTACAGCTAGTTTGCCCCAGAGCTTAAAGCTTAAGCTATTTTTTTTCTGAGTTTTACTTCTAATTTAGCTTGAGATGTGTTTAATACTTCTTCACCTCTCCCCATTTTGTTGTATAACTTAGATTCTCAATGGTTTTCTAGTTACTCTAAGTTTTTTAAGCAACTGTGTCTAAAAAGCCCCACAAACAGAGACTGGCATATCCTTTATAGCTTATGCAAAGTTCTCTCTAAGAAGAGAGGAACTGTTATGTTATTTTAATGCATTGGCTCAGCAGTATCTTCTGTTGCTGAACAAAACAACTTTCTTGAATCTCTTACCCCGAGGCAAGGACACAAAAGCTAGTTAGAGTTAAACTATGGGATTCAGGTGTCACTGTGCCAGAAGAGCTTAGCAGAGTAGACGGTGGCTGATGAAATGCTCCTTTATGCAAGGAGGATTTTAAGCCACGTGAAGCATTTCTTCTTCTGTTACAAAAGCTTATCAGGTTCCAGAGGCTTTAAAAAGTCCACATGGTAAATTCAATCTATATAGAGGCTCTTTAATAAATTTTGTTAAAAAAAGATTCCAAAACAGCGAAAACATATCCAAGTGAACGATATCTCTGCTGGGGCAGAGCTGAAAGTCAGGACTCCTTCACTACTGTGAGTATTTATAGTATTTACATAATGCAGTTATGAATGCAGTCATCCAGGCATGATTTCCAAATTAACAGCAAGGAAAATTAGGGGCTAATTGAATGTTAGGTGTTTGAAACAGAATGGTAAAAGCTTATGGCTACATTCAAAATCTAGATTATAGTTAATCCATCATAAGCTATACTCCAGTCACAGAAGAGTAAAATTTATCAACACTTTATTCTGGTCTCTTCATTGGACTAACAGTACCAAAGAGGCTGACTGAGTCCTACTGTTGAAAACCACAAAACAAGTTGTAATGAAACTATGCAAACCAAAAGAGAACTTGGACAATAACAATGAAGTTAACACCAGAAAAACAACCTAAATCCAATGCAGTAATTCTCTATTAATTGATTAACTGTTAAACAGATATTTTTTAATTATAGTTAAAGAGAATGAAAAGAATTGTCAGAGGATTTCATGCCACAATAAGAATTACAAATGGAGAGAAGATACAGCATTTTATCTTATATGGAGGCCAAAAGAGAGTATTGATAGACATTTAAATCATCTCCAAGAAGATCAATACATATTATGAGAGATGCATAGTTCATCATTCCTCTTGAACAACAGGAGTGATGAAAAACACAATAGGTGGGTGTTAACATTGAAATACTACACTTTGAGGGCATAAATACACCTCCTAAAAATGAAGAGGTCCCCGTTTTAACAAATCGAGTATGAGAAGTAAATCCATTCACTATTGTGAGTCCATTTTAAGTAAATGATGCATTTTAAATGGGGAGAGGAAGCTGGTAGGCCTCATCTAAATGGGTATTTGAACTTGTATGCCACCGAAAGAGAGTCTAGATCTGCCATGGGGGCCTGCATATATGATATTTCACCTAATTAGTATAAACCTGAACCAAACACCAATCTCTGGTATAAAATGGCACATTGGAGTGACATTTATCTTGTCTCCTATAGTTATTCCCTTCCTCAGCATCAGAAGAATCACTTGCACTGCATCAGGTATATCTTTATCTCCAAAGGTTTTCAAATACATATGAGTATTTAGAAGCATAAAACAAGGATTTGTGCAAACAAATTATTCAGAATTTGTGTACATTTTTAAAATTGTACCAATCATTCTGATTCCTGCTTTTGACCATTACATAAACATTTAAATAATAAAAAGCAACCAACCAAAAAAACCACCATAAAATCTTGGTGTGGGAGCCAGTTACATGCTTTGGCAACGTATGCAATGAATCTTTTGACTCATTTAATGTCTTTTCAATCTCATATAAAGGCTTAATAGCACAAGAGCTCATAAAGCTAAATTGATGCTACCTCAGTGAGGTCAAGTTGCCACTGAGGTAGCAACACAAACTGGCATAAGCAGTCTGAATACAGATGGGCTTAGTCAAAGAGGAAAAGGAGTCCATGACACCTTCCATAGCTAGTTTTCCAGTGACAAGAGGGACATCCTCTATAAGGTCTATATGGCAGCATGGAGTATGTGCCAACAGGAGCTCCAGACTCCTAGGGAAGCTCTCTCAGAGCTGGAAGGTGTTAAGGCAGAGCAGTGCAGGGCTGTGGCTGAGCTAGCAGCCTTGCTGTAAAGCAAGTTGTCTTAACACTCACTCAGAGCTGCCTTGGCCCATGCAGGTATCACACCCAATGACACGGTGCAGACACACTGTCACCACACCTGTGTCCTTAGCTGTTTGGTACAGAGGCTCAGAAACAGTCTTTAGCCCAGTTTCATTTTCAGTACCTGAAGCACATAAAGTAGGAGCTGTAACAGCCAACTTCTTCAACACAACCTCTTTGACCTCCACAGAGGACAGCAAACATCTCCAGGAAACAATTCATTCACACGTGAGAGATGAACTGCCCTCTGAAGTCATCTCTTTCTCACTCTCTTTCTCTCTTCTCCTCCTCAGGAGACATGACCACACTTCTAACAAAGACACCTAGCTGAGGTGGGACAAATGTGCAACTCAGCTTTTATTATCAAGTCTGGAAAAATTCTCCATACTGTTAACTTCCAGTTATGAAGGGAGAAAACAATTCTTTGTAATTATTAAAAAATTCTGAGCTGTTGGCTGAAAGTACACATGGAGCAGTGCTGCTCCACCAGGGAAGCAAGTAAACTGTCCTTAGCTGACTGTCAAGCAGCAGCTACTGCCAACACCCACAAAAAAAAAAAAACAAAACCAAACTAATGTACTTGCTATTTAATCAGCAGCAATACACCTTGCGTTGACTGTATCACTGATCAACAAATGAATGTTAGTTTTGCCCCGAAGAAAGCAATAAAGTGGGACATAAAATTAATAATGAATGTCAGTGCATATGAGTAATAAATAGATTTTAATGTTTTCAGCTCCTCAGAGGGAAAAAAAATCAATTTCTGTGTAAAAGTTTGATACTTTTACATAAAGCTCATTCCCACAAAAACACCCAAACATTTTAATCTAAGAACAAATGACAGCAATAACTTTTTCACCTGAATTGGCCTAAAATCCTATTACAGACTTTTTCTGAATTCATTCTTATAACTTTAGTTTAGCAAAGAACTAACAACCCTGTGATCAGATGACCTATAAATAAATTTATGAATTAGTAATGCATAATACTTTATTTCTTCAATGTACTGCCCAAATACAAAAGATGCAGGTGTGGGTTTGAGGTTGACTTGAATCAAAAATCTTACAGATATGGAGCCAATTTACACTTGGAAAAGAAGTGGCTTGGCAGATGGGAGTGTGCCCTCGCAGTTCAGCCTTCCACCACGTCTCCCAGCCTTCTGCCTCATCTTCTGTTTGCACTGCATCCATCCAATTTAGATCTGTCCTGCTTTCTAGCTTAGGTATTCGCAACATGCCTATCATCTTCATATCTAAACTCCTCAGATCAGGAACTTTGTCCCACAGGGCATCTAATCCAGCAAAGTCATACAAGTATGCAACTTTTGAATCACTGTAATTAAGCAAAGGTGTCTGTTGACTGTGACCACTGGCATAAAGGGAAAAACAAATAGATGTAAGGCAATAAAAACCTACAAGGGGAACTGAACAGAAAAGATAAGGAGGCAAGTAAAATCCAGGTCCCAGAAACAGAAGGAGGGAGACACCAGACCCTGGAGGCTGAAGTGTTCAGTTTTGAAGTTAGAAAGCCAGAGCCAAAAAGCACTTCTCAGAGATGTTGCCTTGGGAAATCTGTATAAACCAGGTGTTGAATCTAGTCAACAAAGGGCTTTGACAATTGAAGAAAATGTTTTAAAGCTTTTATTATTTTCCTCACTGAGCAGCTGCCAATAGTTGTCAACAAAAGCTTTCCAAATCCATTTCTGTCCAATTTCTGTTAAGCCTCATGTTGCAGCAGGACTTGGGGCCAAAATGAACAATTCTTGTCCTCTTCTTTTCTTTCCTAATTATAAACAAGGATGAAAAATCACTAGGAAAATACATGTATAATTAACATATTTGATGGATGTGTTACTCTGTGGTTCCTGATTATCTGTCCGAGAACATTGATAGCTTATCAACCTGTTCAGCAGTTAAAAAATGCACTGAGTGCTGAGACAAAGACCTTGTAGAAAGAAAATAGAGGAAATATTAGCACGGGAGAATTTTTTAAAAAACGAGGCAACAATGCTCATACATGATGTAAAATCTCATCAATTGTAACGTCAAAATATGTGTCCTTCAAAAACAATTTTTTGAGAGCTATGGTTTCATAAACTCTTAGCAAAACGATGTGACATGACTTACCAAGCAGGGCTGCTCCATTCCCAACTTTTATGTAAATAGCTGGTTACAATGCGCTTTCAAGGAAGGATCTGATCTGATCTTTTCCCATCTGACTACAGAATTTAAATATGCTATTTAAAGTGCTTTTGTTTTCCCTTTCAAATTTGCTTAGGAAGGAAGATTTAATTTTTGGTTTAGAAGGTTTTTCAGTACTAACTTGTTTTACAGAACACTTACTTTTTCCTGAAAAATCTGAGTCCTTCCTTGCCTCCTCTTCCTCCCCCAAATTCTTCAGTGTAAAAATAGCCAAACTGTTCCATACAGCTACAGCATTCAGAGAAATGTTCAGGAAAACAGCACCTACAATAGAAAGAATGGCTTGTAATCCTTATATGTTCAAGCTTAATACATCCAGTAAGATGAACTGGTGACAAAGGGGGACATTTTGTATTTATAGTAACAGAGTTGTCCATCATATATTAGATTGAAACTGATTATTACTCATCCATTAAAGTCAGTGTAAAATCTGTTCACTCCTTGCCCCTGGATATCTAAATGCATCAGAATCTTTTTCTTGTAAGACAGCAATGAGCACAATGATAGTTAAAAACCCAATGACTAATCTAAATTTAATCAAAACTTTCCCCTCAGCTACCAAGGTAGCAGGAAATAACAGAACAAGTCACATGCTTCATCAGTGAGGGATAGTGACCAACACCTCTTTTCCCGTATGAAATGTCATCATAAGATGAGAAAAACTCAGCACATACAGTTAGTAGCAAACACAGCAAAAAATTGACAGTACTCAGCACTTCCTTCTCCTTTTTTTTTTAATGAAACAGTTATCAAAAATACTGATTATTGAGTATGCAAACAATAAAAGTTTTCTCATATAGCTGATCCCTTGAATTTCTGAATGTACGTAGAGAACTGATTTAACCTGATGTTATTCTCATTTTGTGTGTGTTGGAAGCAAAAAGGAAAGTCAATATTCAGAAGCTGTGTTTCTAATACAGCTCTATATGGATATTTCCTTGGCTTAATGCTATTGAAACTGTGATGAACTAGGTAAGATTCATATTGAGAGGTAACATGTTTTATTAGGAATGGAAAAATAGGTCACTGGATGAAGAACTTCTGCACAGAAGCATCTCTCTTCTTCTAGATGCACCAGTGGATTGAAAAAAAAAACATTACTGGTCCATGCAAATGTTCACGACCCTGCAAAATCATCTCAAAACCACCTTGTTTGTGTGGCCTGTATTTTAATAATGCTTCTGCAAACTTGCTTTTCCTCCAGAGGGTACGTACCTTACTGTTACATAGTCTTTTGACAAAAAAGGAAGAGATTTAAACTGTGCTTTTCCAAAATACTTCACCATAAAGTCACAGAATCAGACATATCAATTTTTTCTGGTACACCTGCTTTACTTTGAAAAACCACTTATAGAAATCTTCCTGACTCCTACAATATCTATTTTCCTCAGACCTTCCCTCAAATACATCTGGATACATCAAATCTGTAGCAGATGTGCCAGAAGATCAAATGACAATAGTGCAAAAGATGCTCAAAATACACTTTGTGAACTTCATTAGTACTAACATTAACGTGGAATTTTCTCTACTCTTGGAAAAATCCACTGAACTCTGAAGATTTGTTCATTGCTGCATAGTTCTTCTCTATTGTCTGTGGAAACACTATGTTGAGCAGGAAAATTAATTTTTCTTCACCCTGAAAGGTATGGTTTATATAGATCTTTGACTACAATAAACTACATAGGCTGTATCACCCAAATGAGCTCTTCATAAAAAACAGGCATTTAAAATTTAGGCATTTGCAATATAGTAAAAACACAAAAAGTTTCTGACAGCTTCCGTTTTTAAGAGAAATTTTTAAAAAATTTATTCCAAAGAATACTATAGCTCAAATACATATTTTGTTCAAACCATTTCTTCTCAGATATTCACTCAGAACATAGCAGTTGAAAGATAGAAAGAAAAAAAATTACTACACTTTTGCTCCTATGAAACACATTAGCTTTACTAAGAAGATGCCAAATTAATTATTATATGAATTTGAGAAAGTACTTATTTCTTCTGAAATTTAGGAATGTTGGGCCTGAGTAAAATTGATACAGATTTCTATAAATTAAACAACACTCAACCAGTACTGGACTGGGGCATCTGCTATAAATTATAATCATATACTCATGCCTCATTGTAGATTATAAGATCAAGTAATCTAGGATGACAGATCTACATATTGTCCTTCCATTCCACACTTTGATCTCTGCAGTGGCTGGCAGTTATGCAAGCTACAGACAGCTGAAAAATTCTGTGAAATCCTCTGGGCTATGGATACTTAAGTGCACAACTAATTCTACTCAAAGCTGAGACTTCCATGTTAAATCTGTCACATTTTTTTTTCTGATTCAGTTAACATTTTCCCCAGATTTTACCCAGTTGGAACCAAATGTCCCTTCCATGAAGTGCTGAATGCAGGATAGTTCAGCAGATCCCTCAATATGGGAAGAAAACTTCTAATTAGGAGGATCCTCAGCCAGACACAGTGCTAGCCTTTTAGCAGAGACATGACCCCATTTGCTCATTCCACAGGATCACTTTAACATTACCACATTACAGGATGTTGGTTCTCTGTGAGTCAATGAGAATGACCACAGAAAAAAAAAAAAGATCATCCATGTATTTATTCAGGTCAGATACAATTCAATATCTATCCTCTCTCTCTTTTTTTTTTTTTTTTTTTTTTTTTTTAATTTTCAAGAGAATATTATAAAGACTTTGTATACTGAACAGAAAAAAAAAATCCAAATTGCTAAAAATCTCTAGAGTGAGGGGCAGGGTTTTTTGCTTGCTCTTCTCATCTGCCCATTGGACTGAGAATGTATTACACAAAATTCTGTGCAAGTGGATCCTCAAATATTAGTCCACAGGCACTCTTCCATTCCATGTTCATTACATTTGATTGTTTTTACATCCTTTAGGCCAAAAATGCAAACTTTTTCCCTACTAAGCACTGTGTAGCTCTAAGCAGATGTTGCTTTAACCCTGTTTCTAACATAGAAACTAACAGAAACTTCCCATAATTCCTATGTGTTGCCTTATGGCTAATTTAAATGACTGCAATATAAATCTCCATGTAAGCTTTTTCCTGAGCTTAGTTATTCATTATTGTTTTTCCTAAAGGAACCCTCTTTTCCCTTTCCTAACTCCCTTTGCTACACAGTAACACTCCAACTCATCTTCTACCCCTGCTAATAAACCCCACCTGACTACACATCAGGCAGAGTCAGAAAGGAAATTTCTGCTTATCTAGCATCTTGTAGCAAACTCAAATCCTACCATCCTGTTATATAGCTTATTAATTCACATTTCTCACTCTTCAACTATATAAATTTGGCATCATTAAAATTTGGCATTACCAAGTGCAATCGCCATTCTAATAATGACACAGTATCTCCAGTGACTGAAGATACCTGTACAGAAGGATCGGAAAAATGTACCTGTGGACATCCTACCAACTAGCAATCTATTCAGAGTCTTTGTTTTCATAAGAATTTTTTCCCCTTTTTCCAGCTCATAATGCTAGCCAAGGAAAGTAACTTTCAGAGAGGTATTTGATAAAAGAATAATACAATTGATGGCTCATTAAGAAAACATGCAGTTCAGAGTTATACAGAAATATTATATCTGTACCTTCAACAAGGTTTAAAATCCATCTCATCTCTTCTGGTAGCTAGTTTCCAAACAAGTATAAAGTGAAGTTTGCAAATAAGGAAGGCTTATTTTTAATGCTCAATCTAATTTTGCCTTTAAGAGGTGAACTGTAGTGTGATAGGGAGTCATGATTATTGACAACACTCAACATTTTCAGCACAACAGTGCTGACAGTGGTGCTTGCAAGGGTCCACTGATGTGAAGAAAGCAGATAGACCCTGACTTCATTTATGAAGCACATGTAAAAACATATTGGTAACTTTTTTTCCTTACATATGTTTTATAGGGGGGATTATTTTCTACTATTTAAAATTCAAAAAAGAAAAGTCACGTCATGCATATATGTTGAGGATAGGTTTTACATAGTTCTTAAGACTATTTACACTGCAGAAGAAAATCACAATATAGGTAAGTTTTAGTGTGAGCTCTTCAATCAAGTTAGTGTAATGGATCATTACACTGACCTCTTTTAATAGTACCTAATCTACAATGTCAGACAAAAATGAGATGGACTGATGAGATAACAAAAATGATTGAGAGGGAAATTACATAACCAGAAAAGATAACATACTAGATAGGATGCAGTAACTTATGCGATGTTACGATTCAAACGGAGTTAAAGCCATCTGTCATTTGCCCTCCCAGCCACAAAATCCAACATCCCATAAGGTGCGAAACAAGAAGTGTTTAATAGTCCAGAACCCCTTAATGATTGACTCAACAAGCCACAATGCAATTCACCCATAAAAAAGGCAGAACAATTCTAAATGGGCTGTTAATTAAAAGCAAAGCACCTGAAGATATGTGCATTGAACCTCACCAGCATTTAGTGCTAAGAAAACTCTGAAAAGATATTACTCGATTGAAAATGTGGGAATTGAATTTACAAATAAACCTTTGGTACAACCACAGTGTGAGAGACACAGAACTTTTCTAAAAAAGCTGAAAACTGCAGTAGGCAATGATGAAAGAAAAATGAAAAAAAAAATAAGATAATTGAAAAGGGTATGTTCGCAACTAGTCAAAGAATGAAGCTAGTGGTTCAATGTAGAATTGATCTAATAAATACACAGTCTCCCATGTATATATGGAAACAGTCAGATAAGATTTGAATGTGCCATTCCTCAGTATATTTAAACATTGCACATTCAAGCTATATTTGGTTGATGTCTTCATATGTATCATGTCTTGCTCCTGTAATTTGCCTGTTTCCTTGAGTAGTATATTCATAGACCTGCCCCACCTACTGTTTGGTTTTTTGAAGATTCAAAAAGCCCCAGTCCAAACAGCTTAATTAGAGTGTAGTGCAGCAAGTAGCAAAAAAAGGGCAGGCTGGTTTATTACAGATAGTACACTCAGAGAAGGTAACAGGCAAGCACTGGAACAGGTTGCCTGGGTAGGTCATGGAGTCTCCATTCTGAGAGATATTCAAAAGCTGTCTGGACAGGGTCCTGGGCTACCAGCTCTAGGCAGCCTGCTTGAGCAGAGGGGCTGGACAAGATGACCGCCAGAGGTCCCTTTCAACAACCATTCTGTGATTCTGTGATTCTATGAAAAAAGGGGACACAATTACCCTGAAAAAAATCAGAGAAGGTACATGAAGCCTACTAATACCAAAGTGATAAACACTTCCATTGATATTTTGACTAACCTCATGAAAGTTCCTGCAAGCCTGTACATGTCTGTTTCATCTCTACCTTACTATATTTAGTAAGCCTCCTTATATACATAAAGCTGCCCTGTAAAAAACAAAATACTGCTAACTTTCTTTAACATATTGTACTTCTCAAGGCTGCATGACCATGTTTATTTAACCTTGTTACCATTTTTCATGTGAATCGCAGAGCTCTTTTCACCATCCCCTCTACTCCATTTACCACACTGACTGCTCCTGAAGATTTCCCAAGTTATGAGGTCATTTTCAGTGCTCACATGGTCAATCTGTCTGCTGAGGCAGGCATAGATTAATCAAAAAGACTCAAGGCCAATACCAATAAACTTATGTAAACCAAAAAAATTATTAGAGCCTGATAGGTACCTCTCAGGTTAACTATACATTCATTTTCATTACAACCTGAGGAACACTGAGTAGAAACTCACTAAGAACAACATGACAGATGATAGCTAATCACAGTTAGAAAAGTAAGAGAAGGTGAAACAGAACACAGTTCCAGTGTCATGGGAAGAAACTGCTAACACCTTACATGTTTATGGCCATTTTTCCAATGAGATCTAACTTGATTCAATATCCTAGTGAAATTCTATATAGGATGTCTAAGTATTTATTTATTACTGGATCTCAGACTGATCTCCAGAAGCAAGACATGATTACATTTTCTTCTTGCAGTTAATAAGCTAGCTAGAGGGTAATCAATTCATTCCCACCCAGGCTTATAGGACATTTCTCATTTTGAGGCCAATGAAACTGGTCATAAATTATTTCCAAAACCAGAGACACCACAACCACCATCTGGTTACCACTCCAGATCCCAATTTTCTTTATTTGTGTATGTTACTAGTTTTTGTCTTAGGACTGAAGGGGGGAAATGAAGTTGGTTCAAAATAAGAGAGTTATGGGATTTTTTTTTTTTTAAATCATTAATATAACTTTGAAATAAAAAGTATCCAAAGACAGTTCACAAATATAAGATACACTTTCACTGGTTATGGTCATTAGTCATGTATTTTGCAACAATCAAGTGCCACCAAACAGCTTTTGGACACTGCTACTCAATTTTCATCTGTATTTCTCCTTCAGAAGACAACTCACCAAACTACCAAACTCACACCTTGGTAGTCAATATAGCATGTTCTTTGGCCACACTTCATTTAATTGGGGAAGATCCATACCACAAAACCAATCAGTACTGTGCGCTCATTTTCAAACCTGAATATAACAAATGATATCAAGAACTGGACTCTTTTTACTGTTGTTTAGTCAGTGTGTTTCAAAAACACTGCATTTTGAACTGCAGTCTTGCAAGTATTGCATAATTAACTTTACTATAAACCAAAGAGCATTAAGACATTAACCTGCAGGTCAGGGAAATCCATAAGTAAGGAACACAACAGAGGATGTGGTTTTGCATAATCACATAGATCTAGCACAAAGTAGGGGAAAGTCTCCTTGCAGCTGAGCACATAACCTGTGGAAAAGAACCATTCCAGTGAAGAAGGTCTTCAGATAGTCATAGTAACCAAAGCCAGCTCTCCCATTTCCGGGATGAGTGAGGTAATCACTAGGCTGTTACAGGAAAGACCAATGACTTCTTTTTCCTTCGCAAAATAAGGAGAGAATGTCTCATTTTTGCAAGGAAAAAAAAATTGTGTTAGGCATCCTCAAGATATGGTCTTTTGCGGGACATAACAGGAATGTCTAGTTTCTGGATCTAAGGTAGTAGCTATACAACCAGATGCTATAAAAACCAGAGCATGATGATACAAGAAATCTGGCAAACTTTAAAAAAAATTTTTAAAAAGGATAGCATGTAATGACTGTTTATTGTGAGGCAGTACCTGACAAAAGGGTGTAAGGGAGATAGAAATGGCGAGTCTCTGGTAAACAATTTTACATCTGTGCTCCTTCATTCTAACAGCCTTGTTTAGTCACCAGTCCTTTTCTGGATCTACCAATGCAACAGAGGAAAGAGGAAGCAGTAGGAAGCAATGCTTTATTTGCCAGGATCAGAGTTTAAACATATTCATCATCTGTGTTCGGATTCTGCCTTTCTCTTTACCTTTCTATCTTTAATAAGAATGTCTACAGGTCATATAAATCAACAACATGAGCACTGTCTGAATTAGATAACACTGCACTGTGTCTTTCACTATCATCTGATAATACCACTATTAATGAGCTGTGCATGGTAAATCCAATTAAAGATGGCAGCAGTCACAATGACCATGACCTCCATAAAGCTGATTTCACTGAACTAAAATGAGTTAAAAATTCACGCAAGTAATTCTGTTTTAACCTAAGCTCACCAAGTAATGAAAGCCTGTTCAGAAAAGGTGTTCTTTCTTTTACCTTTACTGCACTATATCTAAAAACTACATGCTATCTATAAAAATGGGTAAATAGACTGGGTTTTCCTGGAAGGTTAGAAGTAGTAATAGCAGAAATTGTAATCTCCTTTATGCTCTAGAACGAGCTGCTATTATTCTCCCTCTGCTCCTTCCATGTTCCCAGGGCACAATTGACAGTCATGCACATTTTCCAATGCTCAAAATAGCACAAGACAAAAACTCCCCTATTAATACCAGGTGCCACCTGCCAAGAAATTATGAGGACTTAATACAGACAAAAAGCTGCTACAAGCAAGACATAGGACTATCGGGTCAAGCCCTGCAGAAAAACCCTACAGTGCCCCACGGCGGGGTGAATAATGAACTAACAGAGCCCAGAAATAAAGGAATGACAGGAGGTGAGAAATTGAAAAATGAAAATTAACCAAGCAGAACAACGAAAATGCAGAGTTAAAAGAAGGTATCAAGACTCATCAGCATTGGGCAGAGAATTCAAACTTATTCCTAGCGCTGAAGTGACCTAAAGTGCATGAGTGGGAGAGATGGGGGAAAAGTCCCCAAATCATCAGACAGTTTGCTGTTCTAGCTTCATTCTCTTGGACTGGTTAATGATCATCTTTTAACATTAAGCCTTTCAGCCCTAAGAGGACAGAGGGGTCTTAGGACTTCTGTGGAGCTCACAGAACATCGTACCCACACAAAAAGCAGCTGCAGCCTCCGTAGAAGATTACAGAAAAATACAAAAGCTATATTTAACAGGAGTTTCACTGAAGTGCCAGGAGCTTATTGGTTTTTCTTAACCAACAATGCTTGATTTCTGGCCACACAGCCATGTGCCACAAGAAAGCTCATATGTCTTCTGCTCAGGGCTAGCCTTATGTCCCCATCTTCCCAAAAGCAGATTTGACCTTCCTGAAGGTGGTCAAGGGAGCCCACAGTTGAGGGACTGAGCAGCATGGACAATCAGGATCCAAGCACTTGAGCAACGTTTTTAGCATCTCTTTTTTTTTTTATCAAAATGGATGTACTCTACTGTGTGGATCAGCAGCTGCAGAAAATAAAATACCTATCCACCCCTGAAGGGGGTCAGACAAGTACAAGGGAGTGCATGCTTTGCATGCTTTTCTTCAGTGTATCTTGTGTTGGAGAAAGAAAAGGCAGCAGCCTTTAGGTGTTTGGGGGTGGGGAACATGTCAACCAGTATGTTAAAACTTAGCTGAGCATAACACATTATTCTTAATATGCATTCACCACACATATAGTAATGACCGAGAAAGCTGCAAATACTGAATGTAAACTATTGCTAATGTGTTTTACAGACTCACACCACAGAGCACGTTCGGTCATGTTTCAAGTTTCAGCTGACAGACTGACACATACCAATTGACAGAATACACTGTAGTGGAATTCTTGACATTGCTATTATCTATCATAGACTGTAGATGCATGATCACAGTAGGACACATTTCCATGTGAAAGATTAGTGATAGGAAATGGTGCATTACTATGTTTCATTAATGCTGACTGTATGGAAAATTAAGGATTATGAACGTACGGTGACAGTATTCGTTACCTTTTCATAAAATGTTGCTTTAAATGTGGCAAGGAGTAATTAAAAGAAAAATATTGATATGATCTAATAAACTGAAATACTTGATTTACATAATCAGTTTGTATCTGGAAAATCAATGGAATGAAAGCAGAAAAGTCAAAGGTATGTTTATATCTCAGCTTTTAAAAGTACGTGGTTCATTTTACACGGCAAGGAAGTCACTCTGAAGCCCTATGGCTCCTCCTACTGAAACATAATAACAAAATAAAAGTTTCATCATGAATTTGAATAGGAAAGAGACAGTCCTTTAACATTATTTTCCTTTGTTTAAGATATACAGATATATACATTCATATATATTCATGTGTATGTATGCATATCTGAACAAAATGTCCTGAGAATAGAAGTTTACAACATAAACTATACCATGGCTTAGGTTAGGGCTCTCACCAAAACATAAGACAAAGTTCTTAAATGTTTGATTAAAAGTAACATTTAACAGGCAGCATGACAGCATAAAGTGCTAAAATATGCCTGTAAGAATTGTCACTCTTTTCATATATTTTACATGCCATGTGGATTTTTCTTCTTTTCTGGATGAATCATATTCATATTTGTTAACAAATTCTTAGAAGCAAATGCCACAGGAATGAATCAAGAGACTCTCTCATGAAGGATAATATTAGAGGCAAAACAAATAGATTCAGGCATGCACAGAACATGCAGTTGTCAAGAACATTCCCATAGAAATGTCACAAATACAGAGAAGCCAAAGGCTTTTTGATTTGTAGGAGAATGAAACTCTAACAATGGAAAATTCAGATAGAACTAAATATATATAAATTGCTTGAATAATATTTCAGCAAATTGAAAATCTGAATTCCTAGACAAAAAAATTTTGAAATTTGAAGTGTCATTGCATTATCAATAGCATTATATTACCATAATGTAAATCAATCAAAATAAACCATAGATTTCCTGTTATTTGTCACATTTAATTGACTATCATTCTGTCATGCATACTTGTATAATTTCCTAGACCTTTTGTGGCTGCAAGTGACAGTCTACAGCTACAATAGGGAATCAGTTCGTAAAACAATGCATACTAATGAAGGAACTGATGCAGCATTCTCTGCCAGCACAGGAGGAAATACAAAAATGTTGTTGCCTTAATTGTGCAGATCATTGGGAATTGTAACAGGATGTTTTTTTCTTGTACTATTAATATATACATATATACTTTATTGTTCAGCTGCACAGTGTGCCACATCAATGTACTAATTCCTTGATGCAAGTTTAATCACTTCTCATTGACAGAAAGCCAAAGGCTTCTAAGTTGCTTGCACTGCTATAATATTTAATTTCTTTTTTTCTTTTCCTCCTGTCTTCTCTTTTCAGAGCACCGTTGAGCGTACTCTAATCCATTGCCAGTTAAGGGGAAATTACAGATGTTGCTTTAAAGAAATAAGATTCCTTGAATCATCCTGAAAAAAAAAAAAAAAAAGAGACATAGGTAGATATGTAGAACAAGTGGGGTCTTGTTTGTTATATATGGAGTATTAAGTACCACAAAAAAAAAATCCCCAAATGCCTATCAACAAGTGTTTCAGCTAAACGACCTTTTTCAGATTTCCAGCCACAACATGTTCTCACTCAGGTGCTGGATATAAAGCATCTTATGGAGATGGAAATTAAATTTTGAAAAACAAAACTTTAAAAAGACAAATATAGTTCTTTCTGTAACTTCTTGGCAGTATATCTGATGTTCTAGTTTGTCATTCAAATCACACAGACAGTTCTGACCTCTTCTTAAAGTGTGCACAATCCAGCTGATTTAATACCTTTTTACGTGAAGGCAAGAGACAACTGAAATGTGTCTCTAGCAGCAACTAGATGTTCAAAGATGCAAAACAAATGTGGTGCTTAGGGAAGATAATGTTTTGACAGATTCAGTCCTTGTGCTAGTCTTAGTTGAGACGTAATAATTCCTTATGTGTAGAACTAATACAGCAGAGCAGGGGTGGCTGAAGTTTATACAGTGGATCAAACTAGCTCATAAAGCACTGTTAGATGGTCTCTGGGAATGCTGCTGGCCAGTCAGCTCACACTATCAGCCGACTACCCCAGAGACAAAGCTCATGAATCTTCAATAATTCCCATACAGATTTTAACTCATTTGTGTTAGAAAATAAGAGCATTCTTCCTTCTGTTTCTGAAGGTTGTCTGTGAGGTTCTATGTGAAGCAAAAGGGCTAATAATGAGGCAAGTGATCAAATAGGAACAGAAGTTGGCCCAAACTTTGGCTCACATTCTTGTTGCTGCTCAACCAAGAAGAGGAGACCTGGTTGAAAAAGAGAACAACCACATCTTAGTTTGCCTCCTACTCAAAACCTGAAGTAGAATGAGGGAAGGAAATCCAGGTGTCTCCATACAGAGTTAGCTTCTGCCTCCCTGCACTCCATAGGTCTTGCTTAGCCCCATACAAACACAAGGGCCAGCCTTATACTGTTAAGGGAAGTTAAGAATGGTCACTTCCTCCAGCCACCCCAGCCCAAGACCCCTCCTGCCCAGCTGCTAGAGCCCAGCCCAGTACCCTGGGGACCCAGGGTCTCTGCCCAGGCTGAAGGATGTGGCTTCTGCTGCCCCCTTTGTAGGTTCAGCCAGCAGTGGAGGTGAGCACATAACCCAGACACACACAGAGGTCATGGACAGGGCCAGTCACACAGAGAGCCACAGGCAAGGCGCTGCCTCCAGCAGCACCCACATTGAGGACTCACACCAGACACAGGCACAGCCAGCCACGTCCCCTCCTCCTCTTGGGCTGGCAGAGGCAGAAGGTCACTGGTGCAGCACACACACCACACTCTCCAGGTTCACAAGCACACATGCATTCACCGGTCCCCTGAGCACCAGCACAGCCCCTCTGCCCGCCCGGCACCCCTGCCCGAATCCCAGCCCCCCCTTACCCGGCCCACAAGTTCCCAACTCACCAGCTGGTCCCACTGGGTGCTCGCTGCACACACACAGCACTCACACACTTGTCCCACAGGTACCCCACACTCACAGATCCACCCGAACACCAGCATGGACCCTCCACCCACCTGATAGCCCTGCTCCAGCCACCAGCACTGACCCTCTCACTCACCTCCCTCATACCTGTACCCCCATAGCTGTTTTTTGGGACACACACTGTTCCCACTCCAGTGGCTGAAGGTTAAAGACCCCACCAGCTCCAGTAGCTAGCTTCCTCCTTTTCTTATTGTTTCTTTTTATCCATTGAAGAAACTCCTTGACCAGATACCCTTAAAGGAGCAGAGACTCTCTTTCTATACAACTTTACACAACTCAAGAGGGTTTTGGTTTTTTTTTACCCAAAAAGAGAGACATCCTGCAACCCAGAATTCTGGGTTAACACAGAGGTTATATCCACACATGTAAATTAAACTTGCCTGTGGTAATTCTCTGGCATTAAGACAATCTAGCATGGAACAATCCACTACCTTATTTTCAAATTGCCTTGGCCTCCAAAATCCTATGGTTGAATACAAACTGTCTATTGGGAATGGTTATTGGCTATGCTAGCTCGCAGATTAGTTCAGACCGTGCTAGTTGGCACAGGCAAAAAGCACACCACCTACTCTGTAAAACTGGTAGAACAGTTTCTAAGCTTGGGCATGTTCTTTGGCATTTCTTGATTTACTGATGTAAACCTTGCCTATAAAGCTCTGCAAGAATCAATTTTGGTTCAGCAAAACCGTCACAGAATTAGAAGTCATACAGTTAAACAGATAAGGGGTGAGGCAGCATGGTCTGATGTCTCTCCACTTATAGTTTATCCCATTTTATTTGTACCATCTAAATTACCACATTACTTCTGAGGAAGAATCAACTTTAGAGTTATCCAGTTTTAGTGGTCAAACCCCCAAGTGTATACCTGAGAAAAAGGAGGACAGAGACATGTAGACTTTGACCTTTGAGGCATATGAAATCTTTTTATCTTTTGCTCACACAGTTTCAGCAAGGGTTTTAAGAACAGGCAGAACCACAGGTCCAGATCAAATAAAATATAACAATAGCCTGCATGTATAGGGGTGGGGTGACAAATCTTGAGCTATTTTCTGAATAAGTTGGTAGCACTTGGTTAGTGATGAGGGAGAAGTTGAAATGTCTGAAGTATCAATACAGTCACGTTCAGATTGATTTGTTTATTAGTATTGACAAATAACATTGGATGCTACTACCATCTTTTCTCAGACCTAGAAAATCCAAAGTATTATCCAGTACTTATTGACATTAACATAGTAGTGAGCAGAAATGCCAGAGTCTGAACACTAGTACAGCAATAAAAAAAAAGTGCAAAGGGCTTAGTAGCACAAAGATAATGGTTTGCATAACTTGATAAAGAAATTGAACCAATCTATAGCTTGCTGCTGATAGCTTTTGAGTCATATTTTTCACCTACTATGTTTTATATATCACAAAATTACAACAAGCTACTTCTACTTCTTGCCTGTTTTCTAACTATTCTTTCTCTTGACAAGAGAACTTTTTCAGTTGAACACTCATAGATGAACAGAGTCTAGTTTCTAGCTATTTAGAGAAAAGGTATAATTACCAAAAAAATAAGTTGCATATATCTTCTCCTGCCAACATCACCAGGAAACTGCAGAATTATTGCCTTCTTGATTTGAGGTATGCACCTTATTTCAAAGTTTTATTTCTCAGTGCCTTTGTTCAGCTCATCCTAATAAAAATATATCCCATTAAAAAAAGCCTGTCTGTGGGATTGAGTGTTCTTTTTGATTTCCTACAAATTACCCAGTAATTATAAAGGGCAACAAGAAATTTAAACTAAAGAGTAAAAATGTGACAATAAAAATAGCACATATACCATCTGCAGCACCATACAGTACAGCTAATTTATGGCATGATGTTGAAAGTTAGAACAAGGCTCAACTGTACTTGCTTAAAATTTTTCTCCCACACAGATTAATAGAGGACAATCAATCCAGTGTACTGCTCTTTCAGTAGACTTAATGTACAGTGAATTGATAGTAATTAAACTTTAAATTTCTAAATTGTCATTGTGCTATGATCTCACTGTTTCCTTTTTTTTTTTTTTTTTGGTACCACCTATAAATTACACCATGATGTATTATTAAAAGGATACAGGAGGCAGTATTGAGATTAGAATATCAAAGTACAACAGCAGCAAACAAGTAGGGCTCTGCTTTCAAAGAAATTTTTATCCTACAATTGCAGTAAAAAAGAGCACATGATGTTTTGCTGGGAGCAGAGAAAAAAGTTATACATGATTGAAGTATTTCAAATGTATACTAACAAGATAGAGCCCCTTCTGGACAGCAGAGCAGAACCAGATGAAGGACTTTAGACGTGAAGTTGTGAGTTTCTATCGAAGAAGGTAAAAGCCAGCTTTGGTGATTAATATGCTAGTAGACTCACATCCCATAACTAGCAACCTACCTCAGATAATTAATGCATTTGATAGCTTCCCATTCACTGCCATAGTCAATATCCCACATCTTCCCTTGTCCACATTTATTGATGCCTAATTTTAGCTAACAGACTTTAATGTTCAAGTTAGCTGTCAACTCTCCTCACACTCCCTTTACTGTCAGTTGGAAAAGTCAAGCTTCTACAGAGTAATCTGGAACAGGACCCTAAACGGAAGAGGTCCAGTTTTCCCTTGAGTAGATTATCTCATTCTGCTGACTGGGGAGATGCCAGTGACAATGCTCCTAGTTTAAGTATGTATAACTAGGCAGCTTAATCCAAGTCAGCCTTGCCTAACACACCCAAACATTGCTTATTTTTGAAATAACAAAAGGCAAAATC
This sequence comes from Morus bassanus, assembly GCA_031468815.1. Lineage (NCBI taxonomy): Eukaryota > Metazoa > Chordata > Aves > Suliformes > Sulidae > Morus > Morus bassanus. Next base: position 38,817,478 of record CM062568.1, on the reverse strand, counting down.
CACTTTCAGTTTCTCTGCTCACAGAGACAGTTTTGCACTGGGAAGGAAGTAATTGGCTTTGAATCACAGTGAAATAACCTGGTTTCTAACAGGGAAGGGCCAGCAGCTGGGTCATTTCTCCTTCAGCTGCCCAGGAGAATTCATCTAGCAGCTGATAGACTGAGGCTTGCAATCTGATATGAACAGATTTGGACAGACAGAGCTGATTGAAATTGATTGCTGGCCACCAAAGCATGCCAAGTTTTGTGTGAATAGTCCACGGGGAAGAGATGTGTGAGCGTGTGTGTGTGCTTATACAAAGATTGCAGCAGTAGAAGAGAGTATTAAAATTGTACCAAAAGATGACATGCTAACCTTCTCAAGAGGAATCCAAGATGTCTGTCAAGAAAGAGAAGAGTTAGTTTAAACTGGAGGTGTCAGAATGAATAAACCACCTTCCTTTATCTCCTCTGTGTGACCCCATAGTATAGAATTCCTTGATAAAATTCTAGGTAGGTTCAAAACTGACAGGACAACATCATGGGAAAAAAAAAAATCCACCAAGGGCAGTTAAACACAAAGACACCCCTCAGTCTGTAAGTCGATGGTCAGGAACAAGTGGAGGTTAGGAGAATATTCTGGAAAATACCAAACACTGACTTTTTTCATGTACTCTTCCTTAAGCTATTGTTGCATATCAGATATGCACTCTGACACAGTAGGGACATTTTATGTTCCCTGTCATATTCTTAAACACTCTTATCAGACTGGGGATCCTCCCTCTCTTCCTAGAAAACCTGTCACTGTTTCGCTCCAGAGTGAACCTAGATAAGGATGGTGGGAAAACAGGAATGCCAGAAAGAAAATCTCACTTGATCGAGGTGCTCTAAAGAGAATAGAAGATGAAGCATTTGTTTCCTTCCATAGGAACAGAGGAGAAGGATAGAAAATTATCCATGCAGTAAGCAAACAGATCAGCAGAAAGAGATTTATTCTGTACCTCTTACACTGACTTTTATAATCTGAGTGAAGATACAAAAGCAAATCTCTGGATTCAGGCATAGCTACCTAACCTGTTCAATTCCTTGTTAAGCCCTGTTCTTCATCTGGTCTTTTAAAATGTTTTAAGTAAAAGCTCAGACATTCCAAAGAAGCACCAAAAATACCAAGAGATTCCCACATCTGTTAACTTTCAGCTATTCTAACCTTTCTTACACAGTAGCTCAATAAAACATAAGTACATCCTCTCATCCTTCTCTATTTAGCAAGCATTCTACTATACACACATGCTTTAGAGATTTGCGAAGTAAGGATGGTTAGTTGAATCAGGGTTCACACAGCCACACTTGTTTATAAATCAGAGTTTTACATCAGCTCTGAGATTCAGAGAAGGGTAAAAAAAATGCATCATTGCTATAACAATGTCTATTCTGCCATGTAACGCAGACCACAGGTATTAAATCCTGCTTTGGGTACAATAACTGTGATTGAGCCAGAGCATAACAAAAGGTTTTAGCAAGAAAGAATTAAAAAGGAAATGGGGCCAAGATACTAAACTTTTCAAAGCTGCTGGGAAAAGACAGTTCATAGAGACACAGAAGACGATATATCCCAACAAAGAAGTCTAGAACATAAGAGAAACCCAAACTGAAGAGTTGTAAAGATAATTCAGTCTTATGTGTTCAATCAGACAGAAAGCAATAAAGCACACTAACTATACTAGACCTAGATATTTCAGTTTAAATTATAGTCCTAAACTGGAAATGTTAGTTTCCTTCCAAAGGCAACCAGACTACCCAAAGCATCTGGCTGTTTTGAATAATGCATGAGGAGTGAAAAAAAAATATTTTAACTTCCCTAGAAAAACAAGCAGAATTTTTGTTAGAATTCTAAACTTTACAGTCTTATTTCAAAAAAATAAAAATGTCTTGAGAGACACCAAATATTCTTAGACTAAAGCAATGTATATTAATTTAAACAATACAATCTGGTTTTATTCAGAAATTATTGATACGTCATATTTAACTAAGACAAACTGTAAACACACGATCGCCAAAGGCTTAAGAGATCTAAAAGCTGATATTATAACATCACTTTTAATCAGGCTTTATTTTAATAAAAGCATGGTATCACACAGATATGTATGTGTGCTTCAGTTTTTGCGCTCTGAGTAGTCCTATCCGACTCAATAGGAATAGTTACAAAGGATAAAACTGAGCAGTTGCGTGAGTCTCTGTGTAGGATTGGAGTTTAATACATCTGGGGAAAATAATTTAACTATTAGCCTCTGGGTGAGAAGAACCTGAAAGGTACTAGTCTCAAAAGAGATCTGGAGATTTTAATTGGGAATGAATTAGATTACTATGTAATATGACAGAAAGACAAAAAAGGCAATGCAATTCCAATTGAGGTATTGCATCACAGAAGTAGGGAGAAAATAATTCTCTCTGTTTTAGTCAGATAAGAAAAATAGTAGCTATAATTAGAAAAAATACATATAAATACATTACTGAAAATGAAAACCTTGAATAATTCTTAGAAAAAAATATTCTGATAAATGGAACTACTAAGCTGTGGCATAATCATTCGGAGAAAAGAATAAAAAACAGAGCAGCACTTAGAAATTTTAAACTCCACCAGACATAATGTTAGAAAAAGTACTCCCAGGACAAGCCTTCATAAGCTAGAAACCATGGTAAGTAGCTTTTTTTCTTTCTTTCCATCACTTGTCATTCCATGAGCTTACAGCTGTGTGAATAGCACTAGAGATTCTGAGCCAGTATTTGATGCAGTGGCTCACACCAGAAATAGACCCACTATGTCCGAGAGTATTCCCTCTCTGTGAGCAAGACACCAAACATGTCTTATGACTGAATCTAACTGTGCTGAATTATGCCATAATTAAATAATTATAATTATTTTTATTAACCATAATTTAATATAATTACCTAAATGATCACTACGTGTATCTCTCAAATTAGCAACTTTTTCTCTCATTCAAAGACAGATGTCTTTCGTGGTAACTGTCAGTGCTATTTTTTTACTTTGTTACAACGTGTCTTCCCTTGCCATTTTAACTGAATAACAGGTACCTGCCCCTTGGAGAATTTACCTCATTTGCTAAAAAATTTTGAATCCAACTGAGTCTTAAATAGACTTGGAACTACAGCTCCTTCATGACTGTAACAGTGTGCAGAACTCAGGTTTGCAACACTTTCTAGTATAAAAATGTGGGGTTTGTATTTTTATGCCTTCAACAAATTGAACAACTCAGGTCAAAATTTTCTATGTGCCAGGATTTCGTTGTTAATGCTTAAAACCATTAAATACTCTATAAGCACTGAGAAAACCTTATCACAGTTTCTAAGATGAAACAGACTTTCCATTGGCCATATCAGTGCCTGGATGCAAGTAGAGGAAGGGATGTATAATTGTACTTCAAATAGGATAGTAATTTTATTTTTTTTCTCTTTTGCAGGAACATACTCTACCTTTAGCCTCAGAAAACAAGTAAAATAGATCCTATGATTTAGCATGCAGCCTCCCACCCCAACCCCATCCCCCAAAAAATGAACCTCAGCTAGTCATTTCCTCATTTGTCATACCAAAGTGATCATTGTTATAATATCATAGGTAAAGAAGCAGAAGCTTTGCTTGTGCTGTTGTTCAGAAAAGTGCAGTTTAATAAAGTGAGTTCCTCTATTCTTTATGGTTTATGACCTGTGATTCTTCTGCTTGTCAGTTCATTTTCAAGTCTCCTTATTCTATGAAAATAGCTTGTGACACAATCTTAAGAAAGGAAGTTCTCCAAGGATTACAGAACAATGTTAGTGGATATATGAACGAACCACCTGCTACAAGCAGGAGGTTTAAACCTGCTTGGCAGTAATAGACCTATCTCCAAAAATATATTTGCACATAAGGATTTTTTTTTCTTTAAAAAAAAAAAAAAAGATCCTCACTTGCTCAGACTGGAGGTCTCCCTTAGAAGCTGCTGAATCCCATAGCCTGATAGATGCAAGGTTGCTGCATCTCTGTGATGCCATCTCCAGCCAGTAGTGAGGTTGAGCACTGATTCCCAGTAAGCACACATGCACATTATATAGTGTATGTATATAGACATATCCATATTCACACACATGACACAGATCAATGCAGATGGAAAACACACAGCACTCACAAACAGGCAGCCTGATCCCTGTTGATTGAAGTCTGTCAGTAGAATGTAACACCATGGGTGTCCATATACACAGTTATAAATATGTACATCTGTTATATGTGCATGTGCAATACCGATCCCTCCAGCGCCTGGCCTAGACACCCAGTCTATCCAGTAGCTGGTCCCTGATCCTCTGGTCTCCCCAGCTGTGGGCACACAGACCTGTGAGTCCCTGGAAATTAATGGTCCCACTCCAGTTGCTGGTACTAAGACCTCTTCTCCTACTCACTGGTTAGTCCAGTTTTAAATTCATTAATATTCACATACACACACATTCAGGATGAAGAGCTAACCCACACAGACAGTACAAATTTCGTTTAATAAGAAGATATGACAAAGTGTGGTAATTAAGCACAGACAAGTGTACTGACCAGCAACTTGATTACACTCAACCAGGTCCTTTAACCCCTTCTATTTTCCCACACCATTCCTCCCCAATCCACCTTTTCCTGCCTTTATTAACCCTCCTAAACATGCCATACTAGGTCTCACACATTGCCACAACCCCCTTAATATAGCCCATAAAAAGTTTTCCACAATCATCAAAATACTCTTCCACCTGCATCCCACGATGGGTCCTATTAGCCCTGTAGGCAGTAACATATAATTAAAGAGTAAAGGACAACATTTCCTCTACCTTACATAACCTCCCTTTGTGCAGCTGACATGTAATCAACTACTTTTTTTAAAGAAACCTTAAGCCTAGCATGATATAGTAACTAGTACCAGCAAGGGGAAAAAAATGGGTTTGGATTTGCTTATGCACAAATCATTATATTAATATTAGCAGTTCTTTACCCTGTGGGATGGATGACACTGGCTGCAAAGCTTGTATTAAAATATCTAATGCAAAAAGTTAAACAATGAAAACATTTCCCCACTGAGGGCTAATTACAGACACTTCACTATGCAGCCATGAGGATTAAATGTTCACATTAGCCACACAGAAATTAGCAGAGAAACTGTCCATACCAGACCATAATCTTCCTACATTTTTGCAAAAACCATCTTGAAAATCTGGAGTAATCATGAAGCATCCTCTTGTGAACACCATGTTTAACTACACTAAAGCAGATGTGCAACTGGTTGTTACACCTGCAGCTAATTCTTTACACCCAAATGGTGGAATGGACAAGAACATGTTTTTCTCCTGGAAAGAAGAGTATCTGGGCCTTTCCAAATGGAATTTGATTTGCCTCAAAACATGAGGCTAGTCTGAACCTGCAGGTGATACATATTACTGCACTGTCTTAAGTGAACTCACTGCTTAGCTCTGCTTTCCAACTCGTTTCTCAGTAAACCTGCTGGATTTTGATGTAAGATTTTTACTTTAATCTGTAAGACTCTAAGTGATTACCTTCAAGTTGATGATATGAAAGATAGCTTATAGCCACAGCAGAGAGTAACAAAGGGTTTTTATCTGGATGCCCCTTGCTGTTGTCAGGACTTGTGGAAGAGCGCCTTAGTTTTTTGAAATCATTCACCTTTAATCTCTTCCTTTCTCCAGTGCACAGATTTGTTTCTGTTTCCAGACACGTAGCAGAGCCTACCACTTTCACTGTGATTAACTTCACAGCCCCTGCTTTTCTCTCTCCTTAACCCATGAGATTGAATACATTAGATAAATAATAACCAAACTTCATGTTGCAAAGCAATAAGGCAGAGGGAAATTTCACACCCGCAGCTACCTGAACCATTCATGCTGGGTACTCTGGAAAATGAGGCCATTTAGCTTCGAATGGTGAGAGTAAAGTACTATAAGCACAAATTATTAGCGCTCAGTCTTTGGTTTTTTGTTTGGTTTTTTTTTTTTTAAAGCTGAGTTTTCTGAGCATATATCATACTGCATAGTGTTAAAGAGGAAGGAGAGAGAGAGCTTGCTTAGTCTGTCAGCTGAGCCCTCCTAGGAAATAATCCTTCAAGTCCATCAAGTGAAATGCACCAAACACATACTAGACTCTTGATCCTGAGCAGCTTACAATTCCAAAAGGTCTTTCAGGTTCTACTACAGATAGATAAACAATAATAGAGAAAAAGATTTTTAAAAAGTTACTAGAAGTTAACATTAAGGAAAATACTTCTTGCTAGAATTTTAAGATTAAATCATAACAGTTCACATACAGTCCTCAAATATAAGCTTACTAAATATTGTATTATTTTATATGTACAGTAAATGTCAAAGTATCTCTTTATTTTGAGGTGATAAAATCACATCTCTTGAATATTTTCCAAGCAACAGTGCTTCTCAAATAGCAAAAGAATTCTTAATTTCTGTTTTAAATTTTTATAGCTTCAATTTGAAAAGATTTAAATTTATCTCATTCAAAGATTTGTAAAATAATGTTTTCAGGACAACTTTGACCATAACATGAAAGGAGAATAAACACACTTCATATATAGAAGTGTGTGTGTATATATATACACACACACACAGAGAGATATTTAGAAAATACACTTATATGTGTGTGTGTGTATATATGTATATACACAGGTATATACAGTTACATATGTATGTGCACACACTTATATATATATATATACAAGGATCTCTGCAGTTCATATAATTTATAATTTTATCTTCCTTTACAGAAAGAATCTATTAAAAGCTCCATGAAGCTGAATTATGAGACAACTTTTTTAAAGTAAACAAGTGAACCTTCAACTATTAAAACAATAAAGCTCTAACTGTTTCCCAGAAAAATGCTAAATCACTTTCATCATCACAATGGAAGTTTTAATATACTATGTTTTTCTATGAATTTACAAAAAAGCAGTATGTCTTTTCCAAAGGCAGCTAACAAAACTTATCCAGAGTCTTCATTGGTTTAATATTCTTTTCCAGGCACTGTGGATAGAAGATGGCATCCATGGAAGAGCTGCAGCTGTTGTTACACCATAGATGATAGCTTCCAGCAAATACACCATGGATCTGTAACTCCAAGGAACATACAAAAGAACACAGTTTTTCTTTCAGCCCAGCAAATCTGTCAACAGTGCATTCTTCAGACAACTTCATCAGAGAAAATTGTACAGTTCCCTCCTAGAACCCTCAGTCGCTATTTTTATTCTTCTTTAATTCTTAAGACATCATGTTCATGTAACTTCAGGAAAGTCTTTTGAGACCCTTGATACTTGCAGAATTATAGCTTGAGAATCGTTGCTTCCAACCACGGTTCTCTCCTTGGCCCTCTGCTCCCATAATGTTCTGAAATGCACTGTGTCATTTGGAGGGTAGAGCACAAAACTGAGTGACAAAAAGGATTAGGAAAAAAAAGAGGAGACATGACTTTGAGGTGGGACGTTGAAGTAAGAGGAACAGACAGATAGATTAGAAGAGCCCTGACTTTTTTTCCTGCACATTGGCAAGCTTTCAACAGTAGGAAATATCGTCTGTTCAGATGGACTATTACCTAATAGCTAAGGCAATTTGAGGGAGATGCAAATATGATTCCCATCAAATGGAGTAGGGACTTTCAGGTTAACTGTGAATGCTCTCACATCATTACCACCTTCTCCTGCTCCTGTTCAGCAACATTTTAAAAGGAGAACATAAGCAGAAGGAAAGTTAAGTGCTTGGAGTCCAGTCCTCCTTTGGCAAGTGGTAGGAACTAGTGTGAAAACCAACACTAAGACATTTCTGGGCATTTTTGAAACTCAGGCACTGGTCAAAACCCAAAGCCCCTCCAAATCAGGCAGCGGATGAATGGATTAAAAGTTTGAACTTCAATGGTGAAATTTCACTGCAGCTTTAAAAGTTTTACTTTTCATCTCACCCTTTGGGACTCTCACATGAGCAAACCACAGCATTCATCAGAACTCTTCACTGAAATGCACAGCTTCAGGACAGGGCACCAGGACAGATAAAAGCTAACCATATTGTCAGCAAGTTTAGGTGGTGACTTTTTAAGTCTCTACCTTTCAGGGATATCACATATTAAACATCTAAGGATCCACTGAAACTACCTCGAATTTCTTCACAATACTTAAATATATTGCATGTATTGGCAACCCATTTGCTCTGCAGCAGCTGACCCATGTTTTGCCATTCTGCTGCCATGACAGTGCTGGCATTAAAATTTAATCAGTACAATACTCTATGCGATCTTGATCTAGCTTCAGAAAGGAATATAATTGGATTATCTATTGAATTGTAACCTCACAACTGCAGATGGGGCTTCTTGTGTCTTAGTCAAGGACAGGTAAAATATGAAAGCATGTTATTGAAAACAGGAAATTCTATTTATAAGTCTATGTTTAATAAGTTTCAGTATGACCTGAATCTCCCCCAAGTCTGGAATCTTAATCCTTCCTTTCCAATTTATTAGCAGAGTAGCTTTGAGGATACAAATAAAGAAAAAAATCAACGAGAGAGAATGCAGTCTAGGCATAGTGCTCTTTCCCTATTCTCCCATCCCTATTCCCAGGAATTTGAGTTTTTCCCTCCACACATCCTATTAAGGACTGAAGAGATCATTAATTATCACATAACAAAATCCAGTCATTTAGCCTTTGGCACATAAATAAAAATTAGGAACTATGGTAGCACTACAGATTATAAACTGGTTTTTGTAGATTAGTTGGATTAGTAGCACAAAGCAAAGCACCCAAACTTTATCTGAAGTTTACTTTACAAGATTGCCAGTCAAATTATTTATGAACTATTCCTGGCTCCTGGGCTGGGTACAATACCTGAAATGTGTGAGCCATGAGTAAAACCTTGTATCTTTATTCAGAGTGTTCCTACCCTTGTTTAGGGCTGGGGCAAAACAGATATCTATTCTCTTTTGAAGGGCAATAGGAACTGCCATGCTCTTCTGTAGGGACACTGACTTTAACAGTAATGTGTACATGAGCTAATTACATAGGACTGGACTTTCCCTGAGTGCTTTAACTAATGTGTTTCCAACCAGGAGAAAGGCAATAGCAGTGGAACTACCACAAAGATATTAAAAGAAAGGCCACACTCGGAGCGCCATCCACCCCTAACCTCAAGGATCTGAGATGAAAAAAAGAGTTCAGAGGCCTTGATCTGGAGAGGAAGAAGGAGAGAAGTAAGGAGAGGCTTTTCATAGAGCAGAAGATGACAGCTAAATGCAAAACAACTTCCCTCTCTTTTGCATCTTTGTTCCCTTCTAAAAAGCTTCTTAAGTTTTGAGAACCCCATTCTTAGGTGGTTGGTTGTGCAACATGTTGTACAGGGAAGCCCAGATACTTGTTTCAGGACTACAACTGTCTTTGAGTAGTTACGTGTGCTTCTAGTCCAAGGTCCTTTCATGTCACATAAAGACATGGGGTCAAGGAGGAGGAGAAGAAGGGGGATTGTGTTCTTTTTTACACTTCACACCGTGACTCATTAGCTAAGCACTGTCACAACCCCTCATGCTGACAAGCCTCAATATCACAACACATCACAAACAGAGAACTACCTGTTTAGGCTTAATTTAACTACTACCTTATCGCTTGGTTTTGCTACATTGCTTATCAGCTTGGTTTTGCTATGTTTACTCTGTTATAAAAGCAAGAGCAGTTAACATCCCAATGTACATTTTACTGCTGGGTTATGGCAGGAACTTGCAGATGAATAACCGTAGCTTTTGGAATATCCCAGTAAGTATTGCTGTGAAATAGTCATGCAGGCAATTGGACAAGAAAACCAACAAAAGACTAAAATTCCAGGATGACATTCAAATCCACTCTGTTATTATGTTGTTTATACCAAAGCCCATGGCTCTGCTGTTGTTAAGGGTCTTGTCAGCTTTTCCATTGTATGTTCTTATTTTCAAGGATTTGTTGGTCACAGAGATTCACTCCAGGCACAGTGAAAACACTAGGAGACTAAAATTTGGCCAAAGACAGAGAGTATTGTTTACAGCTAATAAATTCACAGCTGGACCAAGTCTCTACTTTAACAATGCCAAAAATACATGGAGAAGTAAGCATGTCTTCTTATAAAATGAAATGCTAATGAGAACAAAAATCTTAAACTTGTTTTTTATGATACCAGAACATATTAAGTGCTAAAACACTGGTGAACAAGATAAACCCTAGGCAGAGATTTTCAACACGGTCTCATGCATTTTCATACTCATCCCAAACTCAGAATTACAGGGTAGGAGCAAGTGTACTTTGACATCTGCATCCACACGGTTAGACTCTGCCTGCACACATAGGTTGGATTCAGTTACATACTTGAAAGTACACTTTGACCACCTCCAAGAATCTGTTTCCAGGTCCTCTGAAGCAGCAACAATCTAGGTGAAATGGATGGTCCTAATCTGTCTACAGAAATCCAAATACCTGTAAGCTTTGGATATGGTCGCACTTCAGTTCACATGTCATAACTGATTTGTATGAAATCAGAAACACCTACAAAGCACCTCTGGAAAAAAAAAAAAAAAAAAAAAAGAGGCATGATTTAAGCATTACCTAGGTATACCTGAAGATATAATTCTCTACATTTTTAAACTTAATTCTCTCATTAAAAGATGCATATTAATCTATCTAATAAAGACAGCTGTATGTTCTGCTTGATTTTTAATGACATCTGAAGAAAAATTTCAAAGAAAATTTAGTTCTTCACTTTTTCAGAGAAACTCTTCCAATACTGACATCATCTGATTTATATCTAGAAAATATGGAAATGTTGATTCACATAATCAACATTTGAATCAAATTTATTCAAAAATAAAAAATGAGAAATTAAGATACATAAAGCACAAATAGTTTTTAAAAAATAGTGCACATTTCTAAATACCTTCTTAATTACAGGGAAGTATGTATAAACTTTAAAAATCGTGGATATTTGGATTTAAGTAGTTTACCAAGATTTCTTTTACTTACTTGTATCCACAGTACTCTCAGCTTGTCAGCAGGGAAAAGAACGTAACATGGGGCTGGGAGTGAGGATGCCAGGTTCAGTTTCTGGCTGTGCTGTTCACTGCCTTTGTTACCCCAGTGAAGGTACTCTGCCGTCCTTCTAGAGAATGGTGTCATGAGATGCTCAGAGACAACAGGCAACAAATTCATCATGTTAGAGAAAAGAAAAGATGAAGTAAGGCTAGCTTCTAGCAACAAAAGACTTTTTCCCCACTTTTCTCTGTAAATTAAGTGACATCAACTCTTGGGAAGATACACAGAACCATTCAATCTCTGGAAAGTTCATGTTTTTTCCATCTTTAGTCTGTAAGCACATTAAGAACCATTTGCCTGAATGTTTTGATTATGGTCCATTCCTGTGATATGTAGAAAGACAAGCCATCCCAAAGCTTTTACAGAGACCAGCAAATCCTCTTGGACAGGCGCAGCAGTATTAGAGCACCACAGTCATCTTGTTAAGATTTGAAACCTGTGCAGTTATTTACAACATCTTTTCAGCTCACCTCCAAGTTCTAAACCTTAAACCTCTGGTTACTGCAGAGATCTGCAAACAGTGGGAGGTCTCATGTATCATGCTAATACTTTTGGCACAGCAGCAGGAGACACTATAACTGCCTCAACAAAATTCCTTCATTTATGTGTCTACATCACTGAAGAATTTGCAATTATTTTTAAATATTTGCTGGTGGGTCTTTTAAAATATATTTATAGAGCTAACATTTTGTGCAGCTCAGAAACTATAAACTGTACAGTCTGTTCATTATTGTTTTGTACGTTACACTTCACTGACACAACAATGTCTCTAATGGAAAGGAATCCTGATAGTTTTATTGCTATGTGAATTTTAAGAGGGTTTCCAGGCCACACAGGTACCCTTCTCCAAATCTGTAAAGTGTCCACATGAGCTGTTGCATTTCTAGTGGGCTATTAGGATGAAAGAGAAATTACAAAGAACATAGGGTATAGAAACCCAAAAAAGTGCTCCAACCTCCTCAGATGACACTCATCAGACAAGCCACTATGCTAAGATTTCCTTCTGTTTAATACATAATCTTAATATCTCCATGTTCAGAATAATTAGGAAATGTTCTCTACACGGCTGTCTCTTTCTAAGTGAAGAACATAAAACATTTTGATAGCTTTACTGTGCCTCACTGTGCATATTTTCCTTCTTCAGGGCAAATTGGAAGTAAATAATATCAGTAGAACTTTAAGAAGGATGAACAAAAATATATTCACATAAAATCACAAAATATCCCTTGCCAAAGAATTTGGCTGAATGGGAAAGTTTCACCAATAATAACAATTTTGCTCACAGCTGAACAACGCCCGGTACAAGTGGAAATTTTTATTTATGGTTTAAAACCCCTTTCAAGTAATACACAATGAACTTAAAAAGGATAATTCTTTTTAAATCTTAGAATAAGCCTCAACATTTGCAGTGGGTTGGGGAGAGGGAAAGGCTGCAGAAGGTTGCTTTAGGAAGCAAGAAGAAAGGTGTACCATTGATGGTTTAAAAGAAATTGTCAGTGTGGTTAAAAAGATGCATTTGAAAGCTTATTTCTGGATACCTACAGGCAAAACATAGTAGTGAACTTCTATAGGAAAGAATCATGATTTAGAGTCAACAGCCCAGCAGAAGTCCTTTTCACCAACTGACAGTCAGTAATAATGTACCAGGCTCGTGATTATTGCTGTCTTAAAGACAAGACCAAAGATGACCTAGTATGCTACACCAAGTAAAGGGACTCTCCTGAAGAGTTCATATTTGCATCCAACTTAAAACATGAGGCTTTTGAAATACTATGCAACTGATGCAGGAAAAAACCAATCATGAATTCAAAAGTAACTGTGTACATTAGCTAAATTATGAGGTAAGCCAGTATAAAATCTGGTCTGAAAATAAAATAATGTATTTGTAAAGAAAATATAGAAATTGCAAAGAATTAGTATTTTTAAGAGCAAATGAAAAGTTACAGTAGTCATAAAAGTTCATTTACAATTACTGGAATTTTCGAGCATGTCATGCCACATCTAATTCATTTCAAATGAAATGGAGGACTGTAAAAAGCTATTCCATTGCTACACACAAAACAGACCACTAACTTGCCTTCATACACTTTCTTGCAAAATCACTTCAGCTTTCTCGTCGGAGTATCTTTCTAAAGCACTTGACTCTTCAGGACTCAACAACCACCTGAAATCTCAACAGAAACTTAAAACCATTCATGAATTAAATTGAGCAATGATTTTATTTTAACTCTAAATGAAAGTAAAAGCAACATGACTGAGAAAGAGCAAAGCGGCCAACTTCAAGTGTAGTCCTTTCCCTTCAGAGCACTTCTAAGTTGTTGGATCGTACTGAAGGCGCCTATTAAAAATTGAAGTACAATAAAGAGAGCAATTCCAGAATAATTGCCGTTACCTTTCTAAAGCTGTAATCGGTTAAGAAGCAGTGAAGATATTTAGCCAGCCTCACTGAGAAATCAACACAAAGTTCAAAATATAATGAGCCACACTATATTCTGAGTTGTATTTAATGCAGTATTTGCTTGATAACAATATTGAAGGCAGTGATTAAAAATACACACTGGGGAGTGCAGGAATGAGCATTTCACCCCCCGCATCTCTAAGCCTTCTACTGCAAGGGAGCAGCTCTGCATTGCACTGCAGGCAAGAGACAGCTCTAAAACTGAGATAGCCATTAAAAGGGAAGATTACTTCAGTGCTGGGGAGCCCTCCAGTGGGACAGAGTTATTATAGCGATTTCTCCACTGCCTCTGGCTCCAACTTACAGCCAAATGCATTGATGTTTGCTGTGCAGATGAACTCCCTGGGGAGTCCATCTCATCTGGAACAATAAACATGTTGGTCCAAAACACACGGGGAATTGTCTGGCACATGTAGAAACCAGCATTGAAAAAAATGAGACAAAAACACCCATTTACTTTAAAGCTGTGAGCCTGTCCACGAGGAATGCAAGCTCTTCGGTTAGAGCACATCTTTGCATTCATGAGAGCCAAGTCCCTGATCTACCATGGGGTTAGGCAAATCATTGTGTGACCTACCGCAGGGTTAGGCCAGAATCACCCTCTCTGCTAAAGGATGGAGACCCAGCTGTACAGAGAGTTTTTAAAATAAATACATTCAAGGCAGTTGGAGACAGACTGCATATGAGTAAACTAGCTAAATACCACAGCAGTTTCAAACAATAGACAGACAGCTCTCCTCTGGTTGAACTGCAAGTCCTTGCCTCATTTCTCAGTTGCTCCTGCTGCATTTCTCAGTAAAGGCCATTTACTGTAATGACCCAGAACAGTGTCATAGAAGATAGAACCTTTTTGTTAGAAGTCTCTCTGGATTAATGCCAACATTGATCAGCACGGATGAAAGCATGGATCAGCTACTATCCCTCTTGTATTGGGGCACTTTATGAAGCCTAAGCTGAGGTCCTAAGCCACAAGAGAGATCTCCAGCAACAAGGGACATCTCCACAAGAGATAAGAGACTGTATCAGTCAGCTGGCATTACCAGGTAAAATGACAGTGTTCACAGATCAAAGGAAGAGCACTCCTATGAGGATATTTCATCACAAAGTAAATTTGATACTTCTGGTTGCTCAATCTGTTCCCACTCAACTTTTGATTTTGCTTCATACTGACTTGAGGGGGCAGGGGTAGTGCTGTGTCTATATAACCAAGGACAAAGTCAAATAAATAGAATTTGAGATTGTTCGCTTTTTATGTGTCTGGAAGCATACTATATTTCTTCTGCAATTCCACAGATTTCAATTTGACCTCCAAGTTCTTTAGTCACTTCAGAATATAAACCCTTCCACTAGTGTAAAACACACAACTTTCAGTCCTCACACAGACATCCTCTTGACTTCAATGTAAAGTACAAGTATATTCAAGTGGCAACAGAAGTGAACCTCTGTTTTTGCAGTTTAAATTGCACAGTTTACAAAGTAGAAGAAACAAATGGCATTATTCCTGAATGCTATATTTCTAAAACACACAAATAATGAAGAAATTAGGCCTGTCTCAATCATTCGCAATTTTTTGTAAAGCACTGGAAATGTTGTAAAATTCTAAAAGCGAAGTGGCAGAACATTGGCATTTCAAAAAGAAGGCAAAGACTAATTACTAAGAAGTCAAAAGAAAAATATGGTTTTGTTCTGCACTTTTTTTCTTCCATTCAGCAAGAACTAGAGCTGATTGTATTAAAATATTTCATTAAGCTTTGAATTTTCAAAGGTTGAAACAAGCTGTTCAGTGTTTAAATGTTCACAATACCGGAAAAATAAAAAATAGTTTAATCAGTATAATTATAGAGGAAGAAAAAAAAGCTTTTCTTTCACTGATGCCAAACAAAATCTAACTCATGCAAAATGAATGGTTGTATCATATGTTGGTTTAATACTGTATCAATTTACCAATATTAAACTAGAATACATAAAAAATCATATTTATATAATTAATCTCTTCCAAACTAAACCAAACCCCAAGGAAATACAAAAATGTAATTTATAGGGGGGAAAAAAAGAGCCTTTTTTCACTGTAAGACATGAACTTTCTATTTCTTATCATATTCTCACCACATGCATGCAACAACACTCCTGCCCATAGCTTTAATTTACAGAATAATTAGTAGCTATTAATGGATGGTTGTGTTGCATAGCTTCCCATTATTACTGTAATAGAAGAGTACTCTAATATAAAGTAGACTCTTCTAATAGAAGATTATACGTTAATAGAAGAGTGTTTAAAACAGAAATTAAGGTAACTATATGCATTATTTAAAGGAGAGATATGAACACAGTGACTAGCTAATTTTTAAATTAATCTCACAATAAGAAGTGTCTGATTAATTTTAAAGAATCACCTTTCTGAGGAGGAAGGGAACTAGGGCAGCCTGGTTCTGCTATCAGACCCAGCAGGAAATGAGCATGCATACACACGTAGACTCTGTAGCCCTGGGGCAAAAACCATCATTGAACCACGGATAAAATATCAAAACTGTTTAACTTCATTAAAATACTGAACACACCTTTCATGTGGGTAGAGATCAAGGAAGAGACATGGGGCATAGACTGCTTTGATCCTTTAAGGACCAACCTGGCATTTCAACATCTTTCCTTCCAAAATTCAGCAGCACCTCATGAAATCATTTTGTGACATTTTCCTGAATGATATTTTGGCTTCACCTGCTGTGAGGTCTGTACATAGAGATGTCCTGCCCCTTCAAAATGTAATCACCAGAAAGATGTGGTTCACGACATGCTTAAGGTTCAGAGTCTCTGTCTGCTGCAAACGTAGGAAACAAACCACACTGAAGAATTTCTTGTACTAAGTGGAGGAAACATAGATCTAATTCAGGTAGGTATTTAAGTTTTATAAGCTATACACATAAAAATAATCATTGAAATATGAACTTGCTTTGAAAGAATGTTTCTAGAAGCTAATTTTATTTATCCAAAAACCACCGTTCTTTTGGCAAATAGAACAGTTTTGCCAGACTACCTATCATTGTGATTTAAATTTTAAAGGAAGTTTGCAGCGTTATTTTTTAAGTATTTTTCAGACAGCAAAGAGAAAAAAATATTTTGCCTTTTTTTTTTTTTAATGTCTTTATGTTTTAAACATAACAGAGTATGCCAAAAAAAACAATGTTGGGTTGAACGCTGAGGATGGCAGTCATCTGTCAAAGCACAGCATTCCCTGGGAAATCTGGTCAGGACTGTTAGTAGGAGCTAACTCACTTGCAGACTGAATGCTTACATCATATGTTGTCTTAATACTTCATCAATTTATCAATATTAAATTGCAGTCCTGTTAGTAGGAGTGTTTTGGAGATGTTGGTGCTTTCACTGGAAGAACTGCTTTCTAAAAGTACTTTAAGGTAGATGAGATGATTCCTAGTCTTGAATACACCAAGCTTCCAACTTATATTTGCTATATATGCTACAGTGATTCTGATAACGACTTAATTCCAGATCAGGGTCAGGCAGGAGCAGAAGAGAGGCTGCAGGGAATTGACTTCTGGGAGTGCATGAGGCCATGATTAGGGTATAACTCATGTGGAATGAGCTCAAAGTTGATCTGTACTCTTATTTTATTCATGGCCTGCTCTGACCCCCTACAGAATAATATGGTCAAAAAGCTCACTTGGAGTCCTCTCATTTCAAAATCAGCAATGAAACAAGAAAAAAATGCATAACCTGAGGGATTGTCAGTTGGTTAAACTGTTTTTGGTATACTCACTTCAGTAGAATGATGTTAATTTACACCAGCTGACAATCTGCCCTGATGTGTTTCATTTACTCTTGAAGTTCTTTAAAAAACATACCCAGTTCACCTGGTAGTTTTCCCAAAAATTTTGAGGTCAGTCACCCCTACCTACTTCTAAACATCTCTTTGAATCAGAACTGGAATAATAACATTTCTCTGCATGGAAAGGGATTGATTTGATTCTTCCTAATTTACAAAGATTTCAGAGAACAAAGTGATGATTCCATCTACAGTGATATCTCATAAATAAATATAACAGCAGAATCAGTGCTGTTGCCAGCTATTCCACAGGAAGCTATCATCCTTACTAACAATATGTCACTATGCTGAATTAAGGACTAGAAAGTAGATGAAAGCTCAAGTTCATGGCAGGTTTTCAACCCAAAGATCACAAATGCATATTTGCACCCCAGCAGACAAAGAAATTAATCAAAAGATAGTGGGCCACATACCAAGAAAAACTACTACAAGACAAACAGTGACACAATCCATGCAAAACCAGCTTAAAAACAGTCAGAAATCATTCTACTAGTAGAAAATATGGAAAAATATTTCCTATTGAAGGGCAAGGAGGCAAGAAGGAAAAGAGGATGATAAAAAAAATTTAAGCTTAGAAACTTATACAAGCTCAGTCTCAGTGAGACAGACAAATAGCATTCTCTCTACGCTATAAAAATACCTTTAAAGCAATTTGAAATTTTCAGAAAAAAGATGGGAAATTATCTCTAGGCCTAGAGCTAATGACTGATTCAGGCAAATGAACAGCTACTGAAAAGCTTTCTACCAAAACAAAATACAATTTTGCATTTTGTATCACCTGTGGTGAATGGCGTTTTACTGCTTAAATCACATCCCTCATAAAACAGATAAATATCAGTGTATCAAAGGCAGGAGAAATCTGTCATGCAGACTGAAACTTCTCTAAACTGCAAAAGACTCTGGAGAGAGGTAAGAAATGTCATGCACTGCTCCATACCCTTCTGTAATTCCCCTGGATATGGATCAGAAGGACTTCTTGAATCAAGGCCAGTGTCTCTTAATGGAGTCAATCAAGCTATTTCACCTTTAGTAAATGCATCCAAATCCTACATACTTCTGAAGGTTAGTTACCTTCTTATATTTTCTAACCTATCTTTACCCATGGAAAAATTAATACATCTGGCTCCTTTACTACCATTCTCCTTTAACTCTTGCTTCCTAGCGTTTACCCTGGATGTGTTTCTACTATACAATCAGACCTTGTGTTGCTAGACTAAACAAGCCTGTTTCTTTTAACTTGTTCCGGAAAGATTGGCTCTTCATTCCCTGATCATCCTAGTACCACTTCACTGCAGCTTTTGCCTTTTGAAATCATTTGAAGTCAAGGATGTTATACGAGAGTAAATCTGTAGTAGAGAGAAATAGGAGATGGTCTATGGGATAGACTTAATGGTACCTGTGTTGCCTAGACTATATTTGTTGCTTATAAGGGGGGAAATAACACTGGGTTAATAACTTGGCCTCTCTAGTCTCATTGCTTTCCTTTGTTTCCTCTCAAACTGTTTTATTATTAATTGTAAAGAGCTCATCATAATAAAATTGGAACGCAGAAACTCGTCTGTGCCAAAAAAACCTCTCCCTAACCTCAAGGACATTTTGCCATTAGCAAATGCCCCATATAAAACTAAAAATAAATGCATGGACTCAGCTTACAAGATTTTCTTTCTACAGCTTCTCCACACTGCCAAACCACAAAAACGAGACAAGGGCAATAGAGCCTAGGGTGCTCTATTTCCTCCCCCTGAAGGTTATAATTGCTTATACATTAGCTTATGCTTCAAGAATTTACAGTGTAGAGCGATAAACTCATTATTATATTATTTCTACCTAGCTTCTTCATTTTTTCAATTATTCTTGTTTTTAAATGGAAATGTATATCAACACATATAATTTTATGTTTCGTTGGACTGATCCCTGAAGCCTTATAATTTTATATATAGAAACATATATGTGAAACAGCCTCAAATGTCAGAGTCAAAGTTTCAGGTTCCCTTATTTTTCTTGTTTTTTAGAAGACTGAACTATATTTTGCTGAAAATGCCAAAAAGACCTGAATCAGCTCTGTTGTTAACTTGGGTTCCACTGCTAGATCAAAATTTACAACATGAGAAAGGCAATTTCAACAGCAGAGGCAAAATATGGCAAGAAGTTTTTAGTGAATTCTTTAGTGTTTTCATAGACTGAAGGACTCAGATTTTAACTCATCTCAGACTGGATCTTTCCTATTTGTCCTACTAACATATGACAGTACAGACTAGATTCATCTGGTTGAAAAAATTACCATCTTTATCAGTTCTCTCATTACATAGTTGCAAAATCAGATGTGGTAAGACAAAAATATTAGTTGGCACATTAGTGGCAATGACACAATAAGGAGACAGGAACCATTTATGTCAGCTTAGACAGCATTGATATGCCACAGGTAACAGCCCTAGACTTAGAAAAATGTTGCACATTTTTTCAGTTAAAGTCATTTGCTGACTGAAATAGTGGCAGTACAGCCTGAGGAGGAAGACGGCTCTCAGTTAGCACAGGCATCTTGATTATTTGTTGGTAAGTATTTCAGAATCATATACTAATTTAAGTTGAAAGGGACCTCAGGAATTCACCTGGTTCAACCATGCACGAGGGGAAACTTTGCGATTAGATAAGGTAGCTCAGCGCCTTATCCAACTGAGTTCAGAGTATTTTCAAGCATCTTCCACAACTTTTTGAGAGGCAAGCTGTTCCAATATCAGATTGCCTTTACTATGTTTTTTTTTCTAATGTCTAATTAGGATTTTCCCTGAGGCAGCTTGTGCCCTTTGTCCCCCATCCTTTACCTGCGTACTACTTAAAAGAGACTGGCTCCGTCTTCTCTACAGAAGGAAAGAATCCTTCTACCATTAGATAGCTGAAGACATCGGTTTATGCACAGGAAACAGATGGGGAGAATGGTAAACAGCACTGTTTTAACAGTTGTGATACTTCAGAATATTGAAAGATTCTGTTATCCAAGAACTGAAAAAGACAGGTTCAACCCATGAATAGAAGTTTGTGTTGGTGATTGCTAAGTTAACATCAGTAAGATTAACCTTCTGAAGAATGGGAAAGTATTTTGTTGAGATAGGAAGCCCTGTAAAATGTGTTTTTTAAATGGGTTTTCTGGTTTAGTCCTGCTACCTTGCTCTCTACAAACTCCAAAATGATATTTCCATCACATGAGAAGTTGAAAAAAATGAAAAATATTTAAATGATTCAGTAAACTTTGGCATGCACATTATTGAGATAAAACTCATACTCTTCTTTCAGGCAATGAATTGTAAATTTTTCCCTGAAGGAACAGTGATTGGATATTGATTTAGAAAAGGTAAAGGGATGTGAACAACCCACAACAGAATCAAATTACTACAATGTGGAATCTCATTGTATGATGAAATGTAACCATCCAATATACACTACTCAGCCTGGGGAGAAAAAAAAAATTGCACAGTTCTTTATCTCAGAGGAAGCAAAGTAAAGTCATCATGCATTGCAGAACAGGTAAAATCCATCCCTGGAGTGAGCTACCTGAGCTCTTTCTCAGTCTCCAGATGGATTTTATTAAGCCTTCTACTTCATTCTTTCAAACTTGTCTTCATTTTTCTCTTGCTCAAATGATACGGGAAAAAATATTTTTTATTCTTTTCAGAACAAGCATTATTCTAGATCTTCTGCTGTACAGAGTAACAAGATTCAGTGTGTGTTGTGTGGGGTGGCTTGAGTATCACCTCTGTGTCTGTATTTACAGATGTTTGGTTAAATGCACAGAGACTGTTAATTGGAAATCTGAAGTGACATGCAAATCTAAAAGAAATTAACTTCATTTTCCTCTTTGATTTCAACTCATCTCTCTCTTTAAAGTCCCCCTCTACCTCAGTATACCTCAGTATTTCAGTAAAGATGAGTTTTTATGTCATATCGTCCCCATCCCAAACCTAACCCTAATCTTAAAATAACATTCCAGAGCTAGTTCTGCCTTAACAGAACATGACTCTATCTTAACCCTGCAAAGCTCGCAGAATCCACCAATAAATCAAGCTCTTCAGATTCTGGTATCCCTAAACTTAATCTCAACCCTGTCTGTTAAACTATTACACTGGCTCCTGTCTATCCCAGGTTTACTCACAAAGGTCATGTGTCCCTTATTCTAGCATTTTAAGTAGACCGAAGTTCCAGGCCACCATGCTTATAGGAAGGAGTGAGTACCTCAGTTGGGCTGGTCCTTTCCTACTCTTCACTTAATAACTGCTTTACCCCTTCCTTCACCCCACATAGAAGACTCACACCTTCCCCTATTAAAAAAAAAAAAAAAAAAGGTGCACATATACATATATGTTTTGTAGAAGCTGAAAGTTGTGTGCACATGTAAACATATATACAAAGGTGAAACCTACACTGTTGTGCAGAAGAGAGGACTGGGGACTGATCAGTAGCTCTGAAGTTGAATGGCACTGATTGTCTCACATCCACACACTGCACAGTGCTTGTGGAAGACAGGGTCTATCCCTCTCTTCTCACACCCATACCTCCTGTTATTGTTCCCACCACAAAACCTTATTCTAAGTCATTTGTTAGGTCTCCTCTTATACCCTTTGCCTTCTCCTACATTCTATAGGTTTAATTCTGCTACCCACCTTCCTCTGTTCACAGTCCTGTGTTGTTTTCCAAATGGTTTCCTTTCACCTACCCTAATCAGAGCTGATCTACTAAGTTTTAAGTGTTTCACGCACCCCCTTGATTCCTTTCTTGTTCCTTCCTCATTACCTCACGAGGTTCTCACATAGCATTGCATCTTTGTTCTACCATTCCTCCTT
Source organism: Morus bassanus (assembly GCA_031468815.1). Lineage (NCBI taxonomy): Eukaryota > Metazoa > Chordata > Aves > Suliformes > Sulidae > Morus > Morus bassanus. The sequence continues at coordinate 38,795,240 of CM062568.1, read as the reverse complement.
CAGTGCAGCCAGAGGAGACAGAATCCATTTTTCTTCTCCCTAGACCTTCATGGTTATAACTACCTTAAATAATTCTTTATCCTCATCAGGTTGAATTATCTCACTTGTCACTCCTTTTGTCCAGTTTATGGCTATGTTAAACAGTACAGATCTATTTGATAGCACATTATCAGTGACCTTTCCCTTTTTGGAAAATTGGTTATTCCTGTTCTTCACTTCATAACTTGTAAGCTCTCCCAAAGAGTAACTTCCATTTTATCTGATAGCAGCGTAGTTTTTTTGAAAGAGCTTTCCGTTAACAAGCTGGTCAAAAGTTTGTTTGAACTCCATATACACTTGTGTAACAGGATGATCTTTATTTATGCATTTGTGATTTCTTCAAAGTTACAGATTTAGAAGACATGATACACTAATGTGAAAGAGAAGAATCAGTTTGGATTTTGTAGAGGCAGGTTAAGGCTGGGGGAAAGAACTAAGACGGGGGAAAAAAAATGTTAAGAGAGATTTATTGACAAATATTTGAAGACTAACAATAGATAATGCAAGACCTGCTCTCATAGAGATGTTGACTTGCACTTCATCCTGGGGCAGGTAGGGATGCCCAAGTAAGTACAGGGACTGGGGACTATCCAGGTCTTGAGACAGAAGGGTCTGGAAAACTAGCTTTAATGCTGACTATTTGTTGTAGTATCCTACATTGTCCATAGAAGTAGTACAAGGGTCAGAACTGGTAAAAAGTAATGATTTTTGTTTATTTTTGAGGCAGACTATGTTTGCTGGACTACGGCTTTGAGTCTAGCCTTAAGCAGAAACTCAGTAATGGTTTGGGATAGGAGGAACTGGAGATCTTTTATTTGTGGGATACACACATCAGAGAATAGAGAAGACATGAATGGCATATTGGTAGTTTTTGCCTTAATGCTAGCCAAGGAAACCTCAGATTGTTAGTTTGCAAGGTTAGGCGTTTATAAAGTTGGAATGGAAGAACTAAATTTACTAGTGAACCGTCCACAGCACACAGAGGTAAGATGACTTACAGCACCAACAGGGACAACTAACTATGGGACAGATGAGTCCATCTGGTCACAGTAGTTGTACTCAAGGAACAGTTAGGAACCTGCTGCAACCTTTGAGGATAACCCAGAAAGAGAGTAATGTAAACGCCTTATGCAAGCTTCTTCAGAGAATTGCAGAAATAGGATATAAACATTACAAAATTAGGATGTCCTGGTTTCACCAGGATAGAGTTAATTTTCTTTCTAGTAGCTGTGTATAGTGCTGTTTTTTGGATTTAGTATGAGAATAATGTTGATAACACACTGATGTTTTAGTTGTTGCCAGGAAGTGCTTACACTAGTCAAGGACTTCCAACCTCCCGTACTGTACCAGGTGCACAAGAAGCTGGGACAGGGCACAGCCCAGACGGTTGATCCAAACTGGCCAAAGGGATATTCTGTACCATATGACATCACACTCAGTATATAAACTGGGGGGAGTTGGCCGGGGTGGCAGCAATCGTGGCTCAGGGGCTAGTGGGGCATCAGTCAGCAGGTAGTGAGCAATTCTATCACTTGGAGGTTTTTCCCTGGGTTTCCTCCCACCCACCCACCCCACCCCCATTGTTTTCCTTTTCATTACATTATTATTATTATAATTATTATATTTTATTTTAATGATTAAACTGTTCTTATCTTAACCCACAAGTTTTCTTACTTCTGCCCTTCCGATTCTCTCCCCCATTCCACTGGGTTGGGGGGTCAGCGAGCAGCTGCCAGGTTAAACCACAACATAGGATATTCACATTATGGTCAGGATTGTGGCTAGGATTAGTGTTTGGGGCAGCAGGGGGAAAGCTAGACTTCCTGCACATCATTAACATGGGCCAGGGAGCAGCCAGCAGTCTGTATAATTAAAGAAGGGTTCTAGCCAGAAATCTGGCTAGAATTAATTAAAACTGGAATTAGGAATTAGGCCACTGGGAGTAAAAAAACATTAGGTTTTCCAAGACGAACATGGCTAGGATGAAAGAATGTGCTGGCTGAAACAAGGCTATGGTTATTGATGTCCTCATCTGAGGTTAGCAAGTATTTTGAGTATGATTAGTCTAGGGGTTCAGCTGAATGAAGATGAGGGATAGAGACCAATCAGCTAGGTTTTTTAGTGTGTCATGCAGACCTTGAAGTTGAAACCTGCTGCTAGTAAGGGAGAATGACTGAGAATTCCCTTCCTGAGGCAGGGAAGGCACAATAGACGGTGTTAAGCCCTGGAGTCAAGATTAAGTGTATACTTAACCTTCAAGCCATTTGGGTGTCTGTGGTAGTTCTCAGCAAATTTCACAGGGGTCAGAATGAACTTGAGCACAGTATATTGCTGGGCTGTTTCAAACCTAATTTAGGTAACTCCTAATTTCCAGCCTACATCTATTCATAGCCAATTTATATTAATTTGTTGTGGCATTCAGTTAACGATCCAGTGATATAGGAATCACTATGGCCATGTTCAAATTATTATGCAATTAAAATTAACTTTTCACACAAATAACCCTGTCGAACTCTTCAAACCAGATGGAGGGTCTGCATGGGTCTTGCAGTCTGGAAAGATTATTTTGCAACTGAGCCACAAGGAGCCCTGCACAAGAGTACCACTCACTGGTCGCTGTCAAAGGCTGCGGGCAAGAGCCCATATCCAACAGCAGAGTTTCTGCCTTGCTTTCTCTGATCATCCTCTTCCCATAGGTAACAAAGCAAGAATATGAAAGGACCTGACTTTGTAGAGCCAGGCAAAGCATACTGAATTGCTCTTCACTTCAGATCAACAGCAAAGGGAAAAAATATACACAGTTACTGAATCTGAGCCCTCTCCCAGCCTAAAACCTAGTACTTCAGGCATCACTCAGCTAAGTGGATCTTTCTTAAAAAAAACTAAAAAAACAACCAATCAAACAAACAAAAAACCCAAACAACAACAACAAAAAAAACCCTAACAAAACAAAAAAAAACAAAAACAAAACAAACAAACAAAAAAAAAAAAAACCAAAACAAAACAAAACAAACAAAAAAAAAACCAAAAAAACCAAAGCTCCCAAAACCCAAAAATCATCTTCAGGTCTTCCAAGTTCCAACAAAAGCTGAAAAAACACAGGGTGAGTACCCACAAGCAAGAACAACTTCTGGGATAGTTCATAGAGAATTAAGTCCTCTCTGAGAAATGGAATACAAAATAAAGACCAGAATAGTTAGAAGATAAATACAGGAGTCCTTGCCCAAACATGAGAGATTGAACTTGTATGTACATGAGACTGACTCCTTTTTGAAAACTTTTTTTTTTACTTTCCTATATGGACAACTGAAACCTGTTAGGCAGAACAAGAAATGCTGCTGTAATTGTTATATAGGTCAAGAGCTGCATCGGTAAGCCTCCAGTCATCTGGGACCTCCCCTATTAACCAGGAGTGCTGATAAATGATGGAGAATGGCTTGGCAAGCTCCTCTGCCAGCTCCCTCAGTACTCTCAGCTGGATCCCATCCAGCCCCATAGACTTGTGAGTGTCCAGGTGGTGCAGAAGGTCATAAAGTGCTTCCTCCTGGATTATGGTGGGGTTTATTCTGCTCCCTGTCCCTGTCTTCCAGCTCAGGGAGCTGAATACCCTGGGGATAACTGGTCTTACTATTAAAGACTGAGGCAAAGAAGGCATTAAGTACCTCAGCCTTCTCCTCATCCTCAGTGGCAATGTTCCCCTCCACATCCAATAGAGGATGGAGATTCTCCTTGGCTCTCTTTTTGTTGTCAATGTATTTGTAAAAACATTTTTTGTTATCTTTCACAACAGTGGCTAGATTGAGTTCTAGCTGGGTTTTTGCCTTTCTAATTTTCTGTCTGCATGACCTAACGACATCCCTGTACTCTTCTTGAGTTGAGTTGAGTTGAATTTTTCGTCATGGTATTGATCAAAAGCTGATGAAAGCAATTATACACTTTCAGGTTTACTTTTGTCAATAACATCTGAAATGCTAATGTCCTGATGTGATGGAACCACCTGGCCACAGCACACTTCACAAGCTTTCCAAGATTTCATCATATGAATGCGACCTCTTCTGTTTTTCAATCTTGACCCACATAAAAAGGGTATTTAGTAGTTGAAAAGAAACGTAAAATCCCACAGTTGGGTTTAGGGTTCACCGTCACTTTTGACAGAGCCAAAATAATTCTGTGTCCAAAAATAGGCTGCTCTCTGAAGCTTTATTTGCATACAGATGCCCATGCACAAATTGCCTGCCTCAATGCCTCTCAGCCTGCCTCAGGATTTTATCTACCAGGCCTCTGTCCACAGCTACAAGTTGTTGCTTTCACAGAGCCCCAAGATTAAGCTGTTCTTGAAGAAACACCCACCTGTAGTTCATCAACTGTAGAGCCTAAATTCCTCCTGCTATGCTGGGCGATGTCACCTTGCAGGCTCACCACTCCTCTCCTTGTTTCTGAGGTAGGAACAAAAGCACCATCAGTTTATGGCAGGGGTAGCTTCTAAACTTCTGGGTCTCCTTACCAAAGGTAAACCAAATTATGGACCCTTCCTTTTCTGCCATGAATCTTGCCCACCTGATGAGAAGATATCTCTGAACTCACTTCCAGCAACCATATGGGAAAGAGATGGTTCAACTTAGCTGTGGAAAAAAAGCAGCTGAGAAGGTCTCAATGTGTAAATCCCCTTTTCTACAAGTGAAATGCCTTAGAGTCTGGAGTCTTCTGGTGGTCTGCTGCCTCGGTACACTTTCAGCTAAATTTCTACCAGTACTGCTGCCACCTCTAGGGCCAGCATCCACTTGTTACAATCCCATTTCCAGACTCCCCTTGGGAACACCTAGAAGAATAGTTTTAGGGTCACTTGTTTTGCTGTCTCTTGAAAGAAAATTCATTTCTGGTTTCAGCCATAGGGTTCAGGAACTCTCAGTCTCCTTAGCCGCTCCTGTAGGGCTAAAATCTGAAACAACCACATCTCCTGCTTAATCATCTCCAGCCTTCACAAAGGCTTCTTATCATAATTCAAACTGAACTACAATAGTTATACAGTCTTAAGCATCTCATGCTTCTCATTAGTTAATGATGTATCCCCAGAAGGATAATCGATTCCAGGGCTAGTTACAGATATCACAGCAGGAAGATTTTAAATTATCCACTGCTGTGAACACTCCCCCATCTATTGCAGGTTCCTGTGTCCTTGCACCCACTTAAGGTCTCTCTTTCCCAGGAGTTGTTAGGCAGAACAAGAACTGTAATTGTTATATAGGTCAAGAGCTGTTACTATTTCTGTCACAAGACACTCATTATTCACTACTTTCTGGTCATTTTGATTGCATTTCACTCTGCATAAACTGGTTTTATTTCCTGTTAACCACCTCAATAAGAAAAGTTCCAAGACACTGTTTTTTTCCACTCAAAAAGAGGAAAAAAACAAAAGAAGAAGAAAAAAAAGACATTTCTATCAATTTCATCTCAAGAGAAAATAACTCTACTTCCACAAAATCACAAAATGACAAAATGGTTGAGGTTGGAAAACACCTCTGGAAGTCATCTGGCCCAACACCTCTAACTCGTACAGGGCCACTTCGAGCTGGTTGCCCAGGACCATGTCGAGGCAGCTTTTGAATATCTCCAAGGATGGAGACTCAATAACTTCCCTAGACAACCTGTGCCAGTTGTCAGTCAACCTCACAGTAAAAAAGTGTTTCCTGACATTCAGAGGGAGCCTCCTGTGTTTCAGTTTGTGCCCATTGCTTCTTGTCTTGTCACTGAGTACCACTGAAAAGAGTCTGGCTCCGTCCTCTCTGCACCCTCTCTTCAGGTGTTTATATACATTGAGAAGATCCCCCTGAGCCTTCTCTTCTCCAGGGCAAACAGTTCCAGCTCTCAGCCTTTCCTCATATGTGAGATGCTCCAGTCCCTTCCTCAGCTTCTTGGCCCTTAGCTGGACTCTCTCCAGTACATCCACGTCTCTCTTGTACTGTGGAGACCAGAACTGGACACAGCACTGCAGGTGTGGCCTCACCAGAGCTGAACACAGGGGAAGGATCACATCCCTTCACCTTCTGGCAATGCTTTGCCTAATGCAGCCCAGGATGCCATCAGCCTTCTTTGCAGCACATTGTTTTGCTTCAAATGACAAAACAATGCACTTCAGATCCCCCTTTTCCACTGACAGCCTCCTTTATCTCAAGAAATATTTTATCTAAAGCTTTCCTTACCTAACATGGAGAACTCTGAAACTTCTAAATTGAAAATAAGCTCCTCTAGGTGACTGCTATCAACTGTACCTATTTACGTAGCCAGCAGAACCATTCATCTTTGCAAGACTTTAAAGGTTCATACACTCTATTGCATAACCCTAATTCCTTTCTGTCATTCATCTGTTCCTATGAGAAACAGACCTATAACAATCTCTTCCCCAGCATCACCACATTCTTACTAAACATCTGTATCTTCTGGGTAATTCAACAGGAATGACCCTTCCTCTTCAATGTGCTGTTCCACTCATTACCATTTGCTGTAGTTATATTTAATTTACCCTTGTTTCTCCATTAGAATTGGAAAACTTGACAAACTAGGAAAAAAAAAAAATAACTAAGAGAGAGCTCTAAGCCCTGGTGTACATCCAAAGGAAAAACACCACCACCACAGAGCTCTCAGCTTGCACCCAGTCTTCTGACTCACAGCCCTGCTGGCTGAAACTGAGGTCAGATCCAAAACTGAAGGGGTTACAGTATGGTTTTGCCCAGCCATGCCAAAGGGCATGCTTGGGTAGCAGCTGTTAGCAATATAGAAGAGTAGATGGACTTGACCAGCAGTCAATCTCAAATGCTTCTGAATTAAGTGGAGGCTTTCTTGTTAACTCAGTTATGGCAATACCTATGATGGACCTGGAATGGGAATGCATGATCGTGCAATTATCCTTCCAGGCATGATACTATAGCCTCCCTCTCTGGATCATGGCCAGTACCTAAAGAGAGCTGTGAAGAGCTGGTAGCTTTTGATGATCCTGCTCTAAAAAGGATTTCCAAGGTAATGCCTCTCTGGAACCTCTCTTTTGTTCCTGGGGGAAGAAGCCATATGTCACCCTCCTGACTCAACCCAACACTGGCTTTTATTCTCTGCTGATACTGTCCAAAACAGATAGTGCAAGTTAACAGCCCCTTTTTGTTAGCACAGGTGAATCTGACAAGACTCCACATGAATCAGGGTAAGTTTCTTCACATAACTATGGAGTTCACACATAGCAAAGGGGGCCGGGGGAGAGAGAGTAGCAGAAGTGTCATGGTTTAGCCCCAGTCAGCAACCAAGCCCCACACAGCTGCTCGTTCACTCCCCCCCCCCCCCCCCAACCCCCCAGTGGGATGGGGGGGAGAGAATCAGAAGAGTAAAAGTGGAAAAACTCATGGGTTGAGATAAAGACCGTTTAATAAGTAAAGCAAAACAGTAAAAGTAATAATAATAATAATATAATGAAAAGGAAAAGCAAAAGCTGCATGCGCAAGCAAAGCAAAACAAGGAATTCATTCACTGCTTCCTATCAGCAAGCAGGTGTTCAGCCATCCCCAGGAAAGCAGGGCTCCATCACAAGTAATGGTTACTTGGGAAGACAAACTCCATCACTCCGAATGTCCCTCCCACTTCCTTCCTTCTTCCCCCAGCTTTATATACTGAGCATGACATCATATGGTATGGAATATCCCTTTGGTCAGTCGGGGTCGGCTCTCTTGGCTGTGTCCCCTCCCCTCCTGGTTTCCGGTGCCCCTAGCAGAGCACGGGAAGCTGGAAAAGTCCTTGACTAGTGTAAGCACTACTTAGCAACACTTAGTAGTTACTTAAGAACAACTAAAACATCAGTGTGCCATGAACTCTATTCGGAATCCAAAACACACTATACCAGCAACAGTAAAAAAATTAACTCTATCCCAACCAAAACCAGGACAAGAAGAAAAGATTAAAGGATGTAAAGCAAGCAGGTGCAAGCCCAGTGCCAGGAACCTCGACTCCACTCACCACAGAACTTAATGACAGGTGTAATCCTCACTTTATTCATATGGAAAAGTGAACCTGTGTCTCTCTCTCTCACACACACTCTTTCACACTATTTCTTTTTTCTAATGTTCTCAGAAACTTCTACCTTTAGTCAGTCATCCTTGCTGTAAGTCTTTTTAAATTGTAATTGCATCATCTCCCAGTTTTGGGGGGACCCCTTTGTCACAGGAATTCCTGGGGATATGGCACCTATCTGATGAAATACTTTGTACATTCATGTTCCTGTATTATATTTTCTGTCAAATTAGACTCTAAATTTATGATTACTGTGATCTGTGCATGTGTCACATTGAGAATTTGGATCTTAGCCTGCATCCTTGCCACCCTCAACCTTAGAGATCCCAATGTCTAGGCACTATTTGAACTAATTTCCCCAGTCAGGTTTTTTTTTTTTTTTTTCACTCTGTGTACATGTGACCCCTAGTCACACTCAAAAGCCCTACACGTAACAAAACAATGCACTAATGAAGCCACCAGCACTGTATAAATCCAGGTAGTTTCAGACTAGTATAGCTGCATGGAGAAAATGCAAAATTACTGTAGTGTTTTCATGACATATATACATTCTTTGATTTTCCCTGCTGTATTTTGCATTGTTATCTACCACAGTTGCAGGGGTGAACAGCTTTGCTGCAAGGTGCATGGCCAAGTCCTTTCTGTGGTTGCCTCTATTAGGAAGAGGCAATATGTGCAAGGAGCTACTTTGGAGATGTGATTCAGAGCAGCAATTGAACCATTAATGTGTAGCAATACTACTGAGCTAAAAAAACCACCTTTATGGAGGTCTTCTCCTGTTCTTGAAAAGAGAGCACAGAAGTTGTTCCCATGAACTTGTTCACATTTTGAACCAAAGTGTGTGTCCTGGTTTTGGCAGGGATAGAGTTAATTTTCGTCACTGTAGCTGGTATAGCCATGTTTTGGATTTGGTATGAGAATAGTGTTGATGGCACACTGATGTTTTAGTTGTTCTTAACTAACTGCTAAGTGTCCCTAAGTAGTGCTTGCACTAGCCAAGGCCTTTTCCAGCTTCCCATGCTCTGCCAGGTGCACAAGAATCCGGGAGGGGAGGGGGCACAGCCAAGAGAGCTGATCCCAACTGACCAAAGGGATATTCCATACCATATGACATCATGCTCACTATATAAAGCTGGGGGAAGAAGGAAGGACATTCGGAGTGATGGCATTTGTCTTCCCAAGTAACCATTACTTGTGATGGAGCCCTGCTTTCCTGGGGATGGCTGAACACCTGCCTGCCGATGGGAAGCAGTGAATGAATTTCTTCCTTTGCTTTACCTATTAAACTGTCTTTATCTCAACCCACGAGTTTTCTCACTTACTCTTCTGATTCTCTCCCCCATCCCACCGGGTGGGGGTGAGAGAGCGGCTGTGTGGGGCTTGCTTGCTGACTGGGGCTAAAGCATGACAGAGCGAATACAAGCATTAGTTGTGATAAGCATAGTGCTACCTGGGGCAAAGGAAACAAAATCATGTATGTTTGTGGTATGTTAAGCAGCAGGATGATCAAAATGCATCTGTACATCTCGATTTTCTGTTCGAACTGAAGAACTCTATATACTGTGTTCTCCCCAGACTAAAAAGTATTGCAATATTGTCACAGAATAAGATATTTTACATGGTTTTGGTCTAGCAGCAATTTAGGATTTATTAATATTTTTGAGAGAGATCACAAAATTAGGTTATATAATTCTTAACACTTAAGCATCAGCCCATTTAACAGAGCAATTCAATGGAATTTGTTACAATCAAAGAAGTGACTTAGTTAAAGATTTGAGAATGGCAAGGGTCACCCAAAACTTACAGCAGGGTTGTACACACAGATGGGGTTTAGATCAAATCACACACACAAACCGACAAACAGCTCTAAATCAAATTGCACACATACACAGAGACAGGAAGACAAAACAGTTTAAATCAAGTTGCATGCACACACATGCAGAGGTTCACCTGTGATTAAAATTCCCCTTTTCGTGAGTTTCATGAATTACTCACTTTTGTGTGTTGTTATTCATCAACAGACAGTTGGTGAACTTCGCAAAATCAGGCCTTTGAGTCCTCATGAAACTGTTGATGGACAATCCTTCAATCCTCACAAAATCTACCCTGAGAGGCATCCCAGCCCAGGGGGAGATACTGGGTCACACAGCCGGCTGCAGTCCCAGAGAGCTCAAAAGGTCTCACTTTTAGATTGCTATTTATAGGATCTCAAGAAGATTGGCTTTGGTCAGTACTTCCCATTCTGGCCACAATTCGTGCTGAGTCTTTCTGGTATGCAATTCACCAGGTGTGGCCAGGGGGTGCCTGATGCCCAAGTCATTGCACTTGTGACCAAGATAACAGCACAACAGGGCTTACCCTGATATCTCAGGGTGGCCTGGGGGTCTGCACCACCACACATGTATAGATTTATACACCTGCTGGTTGCCTTGCTCCCAAGATGGTTGTGCTTCTGAGGAGAAACCAAATTATCTGGTAGGGGAAAACCCTGGTGAGAAAGAAAAGAGCTGAAGCTGAGCTCCGTCTCATGGCAGTGGAGCTGCTACGGCCACTTCGCAGAGTAGAATACTATGCTTAGACCTGAAAAGAGTATGCTGCTAGAGGTACTAATTAAATGTCTGGAAACTTATAGCAATTTGTGATAGTCACATTAACACAATCAACTTAGCAAACCTTCTCTTAGAATTATTCAGTTCCATTTGTGTGACTTGGTTCTAACTCAAAAATTTATTAAATTCTCTCCCCTTGAATGCAGACAAAAAAGGCAAATTAAATAAAGGGTAAGATTTTCCCTGCAATATAAAACAAAATTTGAGCAGAGAAACAACTTTTAGATTAAAACAAGAGAGACAATTGGAAAAGCAGTCCTTTGCTGTTGAACTTCACTCTATTTTATAAACCAATAAAAATACATATTAATAGATTCCTTGTGCAATAAAAATGGAAATAAGACAGATATATTTCCTCCTTGCAACCCATTTAACCAGAAAATTCTGCACTTTTCTGTGAGAAGTACCTTCTCTCTGAGGACAGAAAGAGAAGGAATGTAGAGAAAGGTAAAATTCTGTGTAACAGAAAACCAGCAAATTATCCAAACTGTGTATGGTTCCTGGAACTAATAATACCAAAGAAAGATAAACATACTCTTGGAGTAAGAGGTACTGCTCTATTACTAGACAAGACAGTGATCTTAAATACAGGATTGATAAAGCAACTAGCAATTACATTGGACTACAATTCCTTTATATCACTTCACAAACAGAATCAGTGTTTAAAAAAAAAAAGGAAAATAAAATGTTCTATGAAAATACATAATGACCACCCAAACTGAGACTGCTAATAATAATAAGAAGAAGAATAGAAAATAAGGCAGTATTATACACCTCAGCTGGACATAAAGATATTCCATCACAAGTATTTATTCACCATTTTGTCCATTATTGCCTGCAACTACAGTCTTGCCTTTCACATTAAGGTACATCACTTTAAGAGGTTAAACCATGCTGGAAAGTCAATTAGCCTCCACAGCTTCATCTTAGCTTCCAGGCTAACAACAGGCCTAGTGACATGAACATGGGGAGTGGGAAACTGAAAAGTCACAGAAAACTCTTGTAAGACCCACCTCATGGACGTCCACCAGCACATTCTGCTCTGCAACAGAAACGGCCGGGAAATATACGGCATCCAAATACCACCTACTGGTGAGTTCCCATGGTAAGGTCTGTACCAGCAGCAGAAGTCACAAACAACTATATGCTTCTAGTGTCCCTGGCTGGACAGTCAATGTAAACCACATTGCTACAGCTTCTTCTACCTGGAAATTCACAGAACTCCATTTTATAAGTTGGAGAACTTCACTCAGTCAATATCAGGTTATGACAGATTTATCTGTGAAAATCCAAGCTCTTCTCCCAGAACTTACACACCCTACAATCAATCACCTCCATGTGGGTGCTTTCAGGATTGTTTCTTTGTTGTCAGGAAGATCTAAAATACTGGCTTGCACTCTCAGTTTTCCCTCCCTGGGATGGGAGGCAGGGAGGGATGGCCCTCCAGGTAGCCATGCAGTCATGCTCTGCAGCCCCGCAATTCCAACTCACCTTTGCAAACAAACTGTTAAATTTGCTTACTAAATGCAGGTCTGTTAATCAACAGCACTCTGCTTATTAATGACAACAAAGGATATAAAATTTCTATGAAAATAATATGTTGAAATAAAAACCAATTAAAAGAGACAACTACTGTATTTTAAGTGATACAGTGGGGACAATGACTACCATTTAGACAAATCATAAACATAGACTACAAGGATTTGGGAGGAGCTTTCTAATACAGCAACAGACACAAGCCTACTAAGGTCACAGATTGCACCATGAGCATCACTGGTTAAAATATAATGCAGTGCAGTTTTAGCCAGCATGGACAGAACTGTAACATATTGCATTTATTAATGAAGACAAACACAAGTGAAATCAGAAATAAATCCAGTCGGGTTTTTTTTCATGTTTTTGTACCTTCCATTTCAAAGAAGTTTGCTCTAGAAGTCAGATGCTTTTACAAAAATCCATTGCAGAAACATAGCGTCTGAAGTAAAAAGGAAATTGCAGTTGTCAGACATGTTCCTCTCCATTGTTAGAAGTAGCATCTGCTTGAGATTCTCCCTAATAAACAAGCTGTATTCTTAAATTGTTGCACAGTCTGAAAAACTTTGATTTAGACATTTTTCATTCAGAACTGGAGGAATTCAGTTTGAAAGATTGCCTGGATGTTTCCCAAAGTAATTATCAGAGAATTACAAAACTCTGTTAAAAGGTGCTAAAAATCCAAGTAATCAACATAAGCACTTTGAAGAATACACATCAGAGACATAAGCTTAGATATTCTTAATGTGAATATCACTGAAGAATTAAGAGCCCGTTTTTACTGACTCTAGAAAGGCCATTAATTCCCCTTCTCTCAAAGACGGAAAAGTGAAGCGTACCATGCTGAGGAGATTGAGGCAAAAACTATGCATTTGCCTGAATAGAAGTGTTTTCTGTCCAAACCAAGATGATTACCACTTTCTGTTACCCTAAAAACATGGACTCCCCTAAGCTCTCACATTAATATGATTCAGCTGTCAAGGGCAAAGGGATTCTTCTCATTACATGCAAGTTCAATGGAGTTCATTATGCAGCATTCAAGTGCTCTATAACAAGGAATTTTAGGTCTGGATCCCTCAAAGAGATCCAGGATTACTATAATTTTTTGGGTTATGAAATCTTCCAGTACAATAGGAAATGATTAAGCATTTATAAAAATGGAGCTTTGCTGAAGAAGCTTCCAAATAATGAAACCTTAACCATGTCAGGAAAATAATTCATGCAACCTGTAAAAGACACTGCAGGTAGCTTAACTCAGCTGTTTCAGGGGTGTTAATAGGAACAGGCAGGATTCCTTTCCAGTTCCTGGAAACTGCACTTTTTGGCAGTAGGCAATGCATACATAAACATATATGTTTAGTCTTCTTAACTATTTATAATTATTCTAGTCTTTTAATACACACTGACAGAGAATGGTTATCAAGAACTAGGTTGAGGAACATTTTCTCAATTTCCCATGTATCTCGGGGAAAAAATAAAAGAATTCTGTATATTTAGATGAAGCACTTTTTAATTAAATATTTAAAAAGAAATTGTCATAGAGTGCTTCTCCTCATATGAAAAGCAATTTTGAATATTATTTTGTAAGTAAAATATTGGAGATAAAATATTTTTTATAAGTTTATTTAGTGAATCTGTTTGCATTCATAATCAGTGACACCTTTTCACAGTACAAACAGAAAGCTCATTTCAAATGTTTTACTAGAACATATATTTTAAAAACCACAAAGGCAAGGAGGAGCCAACAAAAGGACAATGCAGGAATTTATTTATTTATTTAGGGAAAAAGTTATCTACTTGTTACTGCATCACCAAAAAGCGAGCTTTGAGCTAATCCAGCCCAACATCCAAATTCCATGAGCATCCTGTCGCTCAAGCTGACCTCTCAAGATAAGAAGTACAAAAGCTAATTAGACTACCTTTCAAAATCAAGTCCTATTTTACTATAGAAGTAAGAAAATTTCTAATTAGTGTTTCTGCATATACTGGACAGACTTAAGTTTCTGCTACTTTTAACAGATTTAAGCCTGAAATTTGGGAATATCAGCATGCAGAGAGATCTTATTCCCTAGGGAAAAAAAAAAAAAAAGTCACATAAACCATAGTGAACATCAGAATTACTACAACAGAGAAACAGAGAAGCTACAATTCAAAACAAATGTTATCAAACCAGAGCAAAAATGTTAAAACTGATGCTAGAACCCCAAACAATTAAATATTATTTCTGAAAGCAACAATTTTTATTCTCATGTAGAGAAGTGATGATTTTAACAGAGTATTTGCAGAGTTTTTAAACTGGTTTTGACACAGATGCTTATTTGCAGTTGTAACATGCTTTTTTAGTATGTTTCTATATTGCACTGTATAGCCTTCCAATATAGTAATTGTTTCCTGCACTATAAAAAAAAGTGTCTTTAGTACATTGACACAGTGTTCTAGGTATTCAAAACCCTGTTGTGTTTGTAGAGGTTTAAAACTTTTTTCTAGTGCAAATGTTAATTGTCAGCTCTACTTAGAAGAAATGCAGTTCTGTACAGTTTTAAAAGAGCACTTAAACCCATTAATGCAAGTCTGAATTCCTGCAAAATGACTGAGAAAAATGCAAAAATGGGCAAAGGCAATGTACAGAAGTAGGGTAGCAAATCAAGAATACACAGAGCACAGAGAGATGAATGATATTTCAGGTCTGGCTGCTCTAGATTTACCATTAATTGCTATAATAACAGTAGCAGCAGTTTCTTTATTTTCTCTCTCAATTAGAAAATGAGTGAAACACAACCAGCACTCACTTCTACTTGTTGCCAGGTTATACATTAATTGCAAGGGAAAATCATAAGAATTACCAGGTAAAAGGCTTATTGACTACAATAGGCTCTTTTGACTGCAGGATTGTTTGCCTGTGTAGAAGGATAAGAAAAACATCACACCAGGTTAGTACAATCCATACTATGAAACACAGTGTGAGTGGGACAAGAAAGCTAGAAGGAGGTCAGCTATTCTTAGACTGCTGTTACCATATAGCCAAAAACATGCAGGGTGAAGCATGGACAGAATTTTCACTGGAAAAAAAAAAAGTTGCATGGATTACTTTGTTTACACAGTAAGGAGGAAAAAGGGAGAGATTATGATTTTCATTCCCAGTCTCTGTATTGGGAAGTAGCACAGACACTTGTCTTTCCATAGGGCAGAGGCTGTCACACCCACCATCTGGTGGCAGGGTATCTTCTAGCACTTCCTGAAGCTGGTGAGCCAGCCTGTTTCAAACATTGCCCAACCAGCCCTCAAGAGCAGGTCCTTACACTGCTCGTATGACAAAGCACATGGACACGTGGCACAAGGACATGAATAAAAATCATTCTGCTTTGGCTATACTGGTACAGTCGTAGTGTTTATACTATTGTAACCTGTTTCCATAAGGGAGGCGGAATGAGCCTTTAAATGATCATAAATCTTTGCAACAGAAACATTTCTACCAGTATAATTAGCTCAGGAAGGAAAAAGTATATCCTTACGTGATCTAGTTATTATACAGAGAACACATTTCAATACGTCCTAGGCCCAGGTTTACCTGCGCTAAGATACTTATGATGAACGATGTTCTATAAATAGCTCTTCTTTGAAAAGGTAAGCACTGCTAGGCTCCGAGGCATGCATTTCTCTAACAATGTAAATATTAAATGACAAGCCTTAGATGCACGAACAACGATCTTAATCAACCACGCTCAATGAACCATAGCATTATAATTTGATCTTGTTCATTACGTATTACTTGGCATTAGGTAAATTGGAAGTACTTTTGGAATTTGCCAAGCACAGCTGAGGTCTCTTCTACATAATTCCTTCAGTTAATCACATAGAGATATTGACTGTAATATCATATTTTGGGTTATTTATCTCACAGCATATCATAGCTCATAATAAATGAACTCAGTGTAAATCTCCATGCAAAGGAAAGTTCTAAACATGCTAACAACTTTCATATTCAGTACATCCAACTAAGCAGCTAGAGAAACTGGACCAAAAAAGGCTCAATAAATGTACACTCTTAAAATTTAGTCTCGCATAAATCCTCAGGTGATGCTTTAATTCTGCAGTCCACAGGTATATAGAGAGGAAGAAACGTACTTAAAGTGATGTGGTAATCTAATAGAAAATAGGATATTCTGATCTTTCAGATTACTCTGTGACCAGCACAGTCTATTCCAAGTTTTATGGGATAAACAGATACATGTTACAGCTCCTGCTAGTAACTGCTAGCAATAAAACGTACCCATTGAGAGCAAGTCCTGGAGGAAAAGAGCATTTATTTTTCATTAAATGAGCACTTCAGGATATGCCTACCCTTTGATTTGTACAGTTCTGAGTTTCATTGGAGGCAGTTTGGAGACCATGCCAGGAGCTCCCTGTTCCTCAGGTCCTGCTGCTGGGAATAGGCACATTAGTCCAGCTTCTCTGTTGCCAAGTCGATGCTCATCAGACTTTGTTAATCTTGCGCCCAAGGCTAGCCCTGCTCATGATATTGTCCAAGACACTAATTTCTATTTCACATTGGAAACACAAGTAGCTAGCACAGAGATTTTACTCTGACAGCACTAGACCACTTTGCTTCTGGGTCCTACTATATCACATAACATATCACTGTCAGCAGATGACTTCCTTTCCCTACTTCAAAGAATTCCAAACAGCACACTTAAGATAAAAAAATTGCTTCATACTGGTAATATCAACAACATAATAAGCAACCTCCTCTTCCTCAGGCTCAGTTACTACTGTCTGAGTTTGTGTCAGGTGTGCTCAACTCTTTGCCTGTCTTAATATTCAGGGTAGAGTTTAACAACCAGTCAGGTCAACACCTTGTCAAGAAACATCAGCAGGTTGACACAAAACTCCAGTATCCGCTAGCAGACTATGTTTTTGTTCTGTTGAGCAACAGTCATCTGGCATACAAGGAGTATGAGTCAAACTGTTTTAGAAACATATTAGAGCAAATTCACAGTAGCAGCATTAGATCAGCCAGGCTTAGAGATTGTACAATCCAAGTAATTCTTTCTACCTCTATTATATCCTTATCTTTGCATTCTTTAAATTATTTTTAAACCTTTTTTTGGATCTTCCTAATATTTTACAAGGAGATGAGACATTGTAAGATGGAAAAAAATGCACAGAAATTGTAATTAGAATAATAAATAACACATGGTATGCTGTAGTAACAGGTACATCCTGCTATATAGTCGTACTGCAAATCCCTCTTACTGAGCAAAGGTTTCATTTGTCTTCTGAAGCACAGATCACTGCTGTCTGACGAGCCCCCAATTACTTGAACAATTACCTCTTGTTATTACCAACTAAGCTTTCTTCTATCAATGTTCCTTTGTGATCTACGGTGATTAAGGAGACAGAAGATGATTCAAGGACCAGAGCAGTCACTGAGTGCTGATATGCTATGTCTTTGCAGAAGACCAACAAACCTACTGGCCTGAAGGCCAGTAACAACAGGAGTACCATAGGGGTCTACCCTGGGGTCTGTCCTGTTTAACATCTTCACCAGTGACCTGAAAGAGGCAATGAAGTGGTTGCTCATAAAGTTTGACACCAAACTGGAGGTGGGCTGGGAGGGGAACAGTGCTATGCCTGAAGACAGGGCTACCATTCAGATGGACCTAGACAGGCTGGAGGAATGGTCTGACAGGAATCTCATTAAATGAAGGACAAATAAAAAAGTCCAACACTTGGGAAGGAAGAACCCCTTGCAGTGTTACAGGCTAGGGACTGACTGGCTGGGGAGCAGCTCTGTGGAAAAAGACCTGTGGGTACTGGTAGGCAGCAAGTTGAATATGAGCCAGTGGTATGCTCTGGCAGCAAGGAAGGCCAACAGTATCCTGGGCTGTATCAACAGAAGCACAGACAGTAGATAAAGGCAAATTATCATCCTCCTTTACTCAGGACTCATTAGACCACACCTAGAATATCACATACAGTTTGGATTTACCAATACAAGGGAGGCATCAGTAAATTTGAATTAGTTCAGTGGAGGGCTACTGCAATGATCAAGGGCAGGAGCACTTGCCCTGTGAGAAGCCAAGCAAATGGGACTTCTTCAGCCTGGAAAAAGAGACAGCTGCAGGGGGACCTAGCAGTGGCCTTCCCATGAGATTTGTCAAGACAGAGCCAGGCTCTTCACAGTGGTCCATGGCAGGAAGACAAAAGACAACAAGCACACATTGAAATACGACAGATTCAGACTGTATCTAAGGAAAGACTTTTTTCTCCATGAGGACAGTCAAACACTGAAGCAGATTGCACAGAAAGGTTACGCAACTGCCTCCCTGAACATTTTCAAGACCTAACTGGATAAAGCCATGAGCAATCTTGTTTGATCTCATGGCTGCCCCTGTTTTGTTTGTAGGAGGTTGGCCTAGAGATACACTTCCTGAGGTCCTTTCTAACCTACACTGTTCCGTAATACTACGCAGTCTTTTTCCCTGATCACTAGAAGAAAGGTACATGAAACTACAAGTTTAAAGAATTCATCAATTCAGTGAAGGCATATACAACTGGACAGAAATTACTGCACACAATATAAGCATGAAGGACCACGTGAGTCATAGAATCTCCTGCGATAGCATGCTACCACACTGCAAATGGTTATTGAACAGGAGTCACAGAGTATTGTTCTTCCATGCCCTCACTCAGCACAGTTTAGAAATTGCCTACCAATACCTCGAGGGTCAGATGACAGCCCTTTATACTGAAGGTCAATGGTGACACAAGCACAAGTGTGTGTAACTAAATATGTTTAGGCTGTAATTAGAAGATTTTTAGCCTTCTGAGGAATTAAATTCTGGAACAATCTGGTAATAGAAGTAATTGTGAATAACAGAGCCAAGTGCTTTCAAGAGCTAAGGAACTTTATCAAAGGGGAAATTTAATCAATGTCCACAAAAAATTAACAAAGTCCTTATATGCAGAGGACTCAGGAGATTCCTATTTGCTATGCTGAAGAAATATCTGGATAAAAGTCCACAGCCTACATGATGAAAGTCAAAATTGCCTTAAAAATGTGATATTAAAATGTGAAGCAGCACTGATAAACAGTCTTTGATGAAAGGATCTGAGACAGAAGTACATAGCAGTATTCCTCCTCCCTAGTTAATCCTGAACCAGAATACTTTCCCCGTTTTATAATAGATTCTTTGCCAGGAAAAAACAACATACCAAAACCAAACTAAATATTATTATTCTGCATTACACTGGCTTTGAACTGTAGGTATTACATTACCTAGGGAAAAGTCACAAAAATGACTAATGCAATGTTTAACAGTTTACAGATTGCAGGTCAGAAATGGCCCAACTGAACAGCGTGGTCCAGACAAACACTCTGGACTGAGGCAAAGTAGGCATTAAGTACTTCAGCCTTCTCCTCATCCTTTGTCACTGTGTTTTCTCCTGCATCCAGTAAAGAATGGAGATTCTTCTTAGCCCTCCTTTTGTTGCTAATGGATTTATAGAAACATTTTTTGTTGTCTTTTACAGCAGTAGCCAGACTGAGTTGTAGTTGGGCTTTGGCCCTTCTAATTTTCTCCCTGCATAACCTCACAACATCTCTGTAGTCCTCCTGAGTTGCTTGTCCCTTCTTCCAAAGTTCATAAACTCTCCTTTTTTTTGTCCGAGTTCCAGACAAAGCTCTCTGTTCAGCCAGGCCAGTCTTCCATGCCAGCTTGTCTTTTGGCCAATGGGGACAGCCTGCTCCTGCACCTTGAAGATTTCCTTTTGGAGAACATCCAGCTACCCTGGACTCCTTTGCCCTTCACACCTGCCTCCCAAGGGACTCTGGCAACCAGGCTCCTAAACAGGCCAAAGTCTGCCCTCCTAGAGGATGCATTTTAGGATGCTAAGTACTTTGCAGATGGCATACTTTATTTGGCAAAATTGTTACCATATCATCATTTAAACATTTATTTTTTTCCACCTGTCTTGTTCTTGTTCAAGTATGCACAACTGCAGTTTGCAACACATTAATAATACAGCATTCAACCTTAACAACTATTTAACCACAGAATCCCAGCTTCTTCCATATTTTCCAAGTATAGAGTACATCCTCTCCCATTAAGTTCAGAGGAACTCGTAATCCAATGGCAGCATCTTACCCTCCCTATCAACTTTCATCTGAGACTCGCAGCTGTTGTTTGGCTTCCTGCAAAGTGCTGTGAGAAAGCTAAAGTGCCAGAGACAACTAAAGCCAGGTTCCTCGTGGGGTATAGAGACTGAATGAAGTGCAGGGATAAGTTGTTTTCAGATATGACTATTCTATATCAGAATTGTTCAGATCTTCAATGTTTTGGAAAAAATGCCAGATGCCACAGCCACACAGCACAAAGGTTCCTGGCTGACGTGCGTGGCATGTTTCTACATTTCACAACTCTTGCAACTTTTTGTTTCTTTCTAAATATGTTGTAGGCATCAGCTTCTTGTTTTAAATTCAGTCACATTTTCAGTGTTTTATGTACAGCTGTAAGAATTTATTCTTTATTTTTGCTTTTGAAAATGAGAGTTCAAAGTTAAAGCAACTAAGTAAAATGGAGCAGCACAGGCTGAATTCTATTGTCATTTCTGCAGCTACAGTACACTGAAACTTAGCTATAGCTCCTACTCCTGATTAATACCAGCATGACATATCTGAACTTTGCCACATACAAAGCTAAATCTCAAGTTTTGGTATACATTTTAATCCAACCAAATTGGAGAAAAACACACACTTAGTACCTGGCCATCAAGAATATTTGTTACTGGGAGCATAATATACCCAAAGAGACGGATATGGCAAGAGCAGTGAAATGCCACAGTAGAACACCTGTATTATCCCATCAATTAAACTGGGATGAAATAATTTTTAATGAGCAGGAGGGGAAAAAAAATAAAATTTTTTACATTAAAAAAATTTCAATTTTGAAGAAAGCTATTTTACTGATTCAAGTAGCATGTGCAACAACCTTCTATATGGTATTCTAGTCCCTGAGTTCAAAAAACACTGTTTCATTTGTGGTATGTCAAGATGATAGAGCATCCCTTACTTATTCTGCTTTTTACTTTTATTATCATTGTAAAGAAACCAAGTTCCTTTGCTAAATAGCTACAGAAACATAATCAGCACAAAATAGCTAGTTAATTGAGACTTAAATCTGTGCAGTCATGTAGGACCACAGCTGTTTTAGCAGAGGCATAGCCATTTATCTAATGGCTAACAAAATATACTTGGGGTCAAGACTATTTTGACTGTACAAATACATTATTTATGTTCTTTAACCTTTAAAGTTTAGAAATATACAGTGTAAACATCAAAGCAAAGCATTCAAGACCCCATGACATACTAAAGTGCCTGAAAATGACATGACTATCTTCTGCACAATACTTACCTATGCATCCATTTTAAGATAGAAATAGATTATTCAAGTTGCATGAAATCTTACGAGGCACTGTAATATGATTGCAGACATTGGCCTTAGAAGCAGCTGCAGAATTTTTTTCAGACCATTTATGGTGCTCTGTTGCTATTATACACCTAATCATTCGCCTTCCCATAGTTCCTACTTATTTGAACATACGTAAGATTTATTTTTAATACATACTAGATTCTGGTCTCATTCACACCATAATTTCCAGAATATAATTATGTCCATCAACAGCCCACATGTTTGTATGGAAACTGTCTTTTTATGGTCTCTCAATCTTGTGGGAAAATTAAATATTGATGTAGTTTCTGTCTTTACTTTTTAATTTCTTTGGAATCATTCTCAAAACTCCAAAACAAAATTCTAATTTAAAGCCACAACAGGCCAACATAAGCAACTGACATGAAATGAACACTGGGGGTGGGGTGGGGAGTGGGGTGGGGTGGGGTATGAGAAAGGAAGAAAAAAAAAAAGAAAGTAATTACGAGTTTTTACCATTACTTTGAAGGATACCACTAATACACAAAGCTTTTCATATGCATATGTTGTGGTTTAGCCCCGGTCAGCAACTAAGCACCACACAGCCGCTCGCTCACTCCCCCACCCTTGTGGGATGGGGGAGAGAATCGGAAGGGCCAAAGTAAGAAAACTCGTGGGTTGAGATAAGAACAGTTTAATAATTAGAATAAAACAGCAATAATACTAATATAATGAAAAGGAAAATAATGAGCGAGAGAGAGATGAAACACTAGAAGGAGAGGGAAAGGAAAAAAAAAAAACAAAACCAAAACTGAACAACAAGTGCTGCAACCGCTCACCACCCGCCGACCGACGCTGCCGGTCCCCGAGCCGCGATCGCTGCCTCCCCCAGCCAATTTCCCCCAGTTAATATACTGGGCATGACGTCACATGATATGGAATACCCTCTGGCCAATTCGAATCAGCTCCCCTGGTTGCATCCCCTCCCCTCCCGGCTTCTTGTGCATCTGGCAGAGCACGGGAAGCTAGAAAGTCCTTGACTAGTGTAAACACTACCCAGCAACAACTAAAACACCAGGGTGTTATCAACATTATTTACGTACCAAGTCTAAAACACAGCACTATGCTAGCTACAGTGAAGAAAAATCAACTATCCCAGCTAAAACCATGACAGTATCCACCCCTTATTCCATACCATTTACGTCATGCTCAGGTCTCATACTATCCAATATGACCTCAATAACCACCACCCGCCTCCCCATCCTTTGATGACATACGTAGATATCATTTATCATTCCTGTAGTCTATGGACCATCCCTGTAGAACATCTGTAGAGGGTCCACACATGTCCATTGAGTTCATTCAGTCCATAACTTTGGGCTCCATCTACCGTAATAGTCCTTCAAGGCTGGAGAGATGGTCTGCGTGGTGTTGCATTGTTGCATCCTGAAGCCAGTCTTTGTTCCACCACCGCTACATGTTGCTTGGTTCAATCAAAGTTCATTCTTCATTAATTTTGGAAATTCTTACTATGATACCATTGATACAGCATATAGCAACCATAGGAGTGATGACATACAATATCCTGTAGCAATTAACAGCATACCGTTCAGTTCATTGGCTATTTTCACCCAAAATCAAATCCCCTTGAGGCACACATCGAACTCCTCCATCCTCCCGCATTACCCACCAAGTGCACTCAGGTCCTCGAGCAAAAGCAATTCCACGAATGGGTTTACCTTTGCCTGAGACAGGAATAACCCAGACGGTTTTCCCCAGCATATTTTTTACGTGCACTACAGGGACTTTACCCCCTTCCACAGTACGTAAGAGTCCTGACTGGGCAGGCCCAGCTCAATTGGCAGATCCCCTAGTGTTGACTAACCAGGTGGCTTTTGCTAAATGTGTATCCCAGTGTTTAAATGTCCCACCCCCCATTGCTCTCAGTGTAGTCTTTAACAGTCCATTGTATCGTTCAATTTTCCCAGAGGCTGGTGCATGATAGGGGATGTGATACACCCACTCAATGCCATGCTCTTTGGCCCAGGTGTCTACGAGGTTATTTCGGAAATGAGTCCCGTTGTCTGACTCAATTCTTTCTGGGGTGCCATGTCGCCATAAAACTTGTTTTTCAAGGCCCAGGATAGTGTTCCGGGCGGTGGCATGGGGCACGGGATATGTTTCCAGCCAGCCGGTGGTTGCTTCCATCATTTTAAACACATGGCGTTTGCCTTGGCGGGTTTGTGGCAGTGTGATATAATCAATCTGCCAGGCCTCCCCATATTTATACTTCAGCCATCGTCCTCCATACCACAGAGGTTTTACCCGCTTGGCTTGCTTGATTGTAGCGCATGTTTCACATTCATGGATGACCTGTGCAATAGTGTCCATGGTCAAGTCCACCCCTCGGTCACGAGCCCATCTGTATGTTGCATCTCTTCCTTGATGGCCTGAGGTGTCGTGGGCCCACCGAGCTATAAATAGTTCACCTTTATGTTGCCAGTCTAGATCTACTTGAGCCACTTCAATTTTAGCAGCCTGATCTACCTGTTGGTTGTTCTGATGTTCTTCAGTGGCCCGACTCTTGGGGACATGAGCATCCACATGACGTACCTTCACAACCAGGTTCTCCACCCAGGCAGCAATATCTTGCCACAATGCAGCAGCCCAGATGGGTTTGCCTCTGCGCTGCCAGTTGTTCTGCTTCCACTGCTGTAACCACCCCCACAGGGCATTTGCCACCATCCATGAGTCAGTATAAAGATAGAGCACTGGCCATTTTTCTCGTTCAGCAATGTCTAAAGCCAGCTGGATGGCCTTTACTTCTGCAAACTGACTTGATTCACCTTCTCCTTCAGCAGTTTCTGCGACTTGCCGTATAGGACTCCATACAGCAGCCTTCCATCTCCGATGCTTTCCCACCAGACGACAAGACCCATCAGTGAACAGGGCATATTGCTTCTCATTTTCTGGCAGTTTATTATACAGTGGGGCCTCTTCAGCACATGTCACCTCCTCCTCTGGTGATATTCCAAAATCTTTGCCTTCTGGCCAGTCCATGATTACTTCCAAGATTCCTGGGTGACTGGGGTTTCCTATTCGAGCCCGTTGGCTGATCAGTGCGACCCACTTACTCCATGTAGCATCAGTTGCGTGATGTGTAGAGGGGACCCTCCCTTTGAACATCCAGCCCAGCACCAGCAGTCGAGGTGCCAGGAGGAGCTGTGCTTCAGTACCGATCACTTCTGAAGCAGCTCGAACCCCTTCATATGCTGCCAATATCTCCTTTTCAGTTGGAGTGTAGCGTGCTTCGGACCCTCTGTATCCCCGACTCCAGAACCCTAGGGGCCGACCTCGGGTCTCCCCTGGTGCTTTCTGCCAGAGGCTCCAGGTAGGGCCATTCTCCCCGGCTGCAGTGTAGAGCACGTTTTTTACGTCTTGTCCTGCCTGGACTGGCCCAAGGGCTACTGCATGAACTATCTCCTGCTTTATCTGTTCAAAGGCCTGTCGTTGCTCAGGGCCCCATTTGAAATCATTCTTCTTCCGGGTCACTTGATAGAGAGGGCTTACAATCAGACTGTAATTTGGAATATGCATTCTCCAAAAACCCACAACGCCTAAAAAAGCTTGTGTTTCCTTTTTGCTAGTTGGTGGAGACATAGCTGCTATTTTGTTGATCACATCCATTGGGATCTGCCGACGTCCATCTTGCCATTTTATTCCCAAAAACTGAATCTCCTCTGCAGGTCCCTTCACTTTACTTTGTTTTATGGCAAAACCAGCCTTCAGAAGGATTTGGACTATTTTCTTCCCTTTCTCAAAAACATCTTCCGCTGTGTTGCCCCACACGATGATGTCATCAATGTACTGAAGGTGTTCCGGAGCTCCACCCTGTTCCAGTGCAGTATGGATCAGTCCATGGCAAAGGGTAGGGCTGTGTTTCCACCCCTGGGGCAGTCGATTCCAGGTGTACTGGACACCCCTCCAAGTGAAAGCAAACTGTGGCCTGCACTCTGCTGCCAACGGGATTGAGAAGAATGCATTAGCGATATCAATTGTGGCATACCACTTGGCTGCCTTTGACTCCAGTTCATATTGAAGTTCTAGCATGTCCGGCACAGCAGCACTCAGTGGCAGAGTGACTTCATTCAGGCCACGATAGTCTACTGTTAGTCTCCACTCTCCATTAGACTTCCGCACTGGCCATATGGGACTGTTAAACGGTGAACGGGTCTTACTGATCACTCCTTGGCTCTCCAGTCGCCGAATGAGCTCATGGATGGGAATCAGGGAGTCTCGGCTGGTGCGGTATTGCCGCCGGTGCACTGTTGTGGTGGCAATTGGCACCTGTTGTTCTTTGACCTTCAGCAACCCCACAACAAAAGGGTCCTTCGAAAGACCGGGCAAAGTAGACAGCTGTTTAATTTCCTCCGTCTCCAAGGCAGCTATACCGAAAGCCCACCTGTACCCTTTTGGGTCCTTGAAATACCCTCTCCTGAGGTAGTCTATGCCAAGGATGCACGGAGCCTCTGGGCCAGTCACAATGGGGTGCTTTTGCCACTCATTCCCAGTTAGGCTCACTTCAGCCTCCAAAACAGTTAGCTCTTGGGATCCCCCTGTCACTCCAGCAATACAAATGGGTTCCGCCCCTACATAGTTTGATGGCATTAGGGTGCACTGTGCACCAGTGTCCACTAGAGCCTTATACTCCTGTGGATCAGATGTGCCAGGCCATCGGATCCACACAGTCCAGTAAACCCGGTTGTCCCTTTCCTCCATCTGGCTGGAGGCAGGGCCCCTCTAAGTCCAGTTGCAGGTTTCCCACTCCAGACCTTGTGAATGGGAATCAGAAGTCTCCCTATTAAGATCACGGATAGAATCAGCGCTTCTACTCCTCTGTCTGGGGAACTGCCTACTGGAAACTGGAGCAGCAACTCTCCTGGAGGTCCCCCCTTGAGTGGTTGTTTTTCCTTGCAACTCACGTACCCGTGCCTCCAGGGTCGAGGTAGGTTTTCCATCCCACTTCTTCACGTCCTCTCCATGGTCACGCAGGTAAAACCATAGGGTGCCCCGTGGTGTGTATCTTCTCTCTTGAGCAGAAGGACGCTTACTCCTAATGGCCGAGATACTGGTCCGTACAGGTAGGGAGTAGGACATATCTTCTTTGAATTGCTGGAACTCCCGGGACAATTTCTCCACAGCTGAGATGAGGGAGGAAGAGACATGTGCTTCATAATCCCGGAGTTTATCAATCACATCCTCTACTGTTGGTGCCTCTTCATCTTTCCAGGACATTACTGCCAGGGAGTTTACATGGGATGATGGTGCGCTCCGTACAAACTTCCGCCACATGGGTCGTGTGCACTGGGCTTCATCTGGATCTTTGGATGACTGTTCACTACCCAGGTTACCATAAATCACCTCAAGCACAGCTAATTCTCTCAGGTACTGGATACCTTTCTCCATGGTGGTCCATTTTCCAGGGCGATAAATAACATCTTCCTTGAAGGGATACCTTTCTTTCACAGCAGACAGGAGTCGCCTCCAGAGGCTGAGGCCTTGTGTCCCTTTTCCAATTGCTTTGTCAATGCCCCCGTCCCTAGAAAGGGATCCCAGTTGTTTGGCTTCCTTACCCTCTAATTCCAGGCTACTGGCCCCGTTATCCCAGCATCGGAGCAGCCAGGTGACAACATGCTCACCTACACGACGGCCGAAATCTTTTCGTATATCTCGTAGCTCACTTAAGGATAGGGATCGGGTAGTTTCTGTCTCTTGTACAAGTTCTTCCTCTTCCTTCTCCTCTCTTAGTAACGGCACTGCTTCTCCATCATCCTTTTCTAAACGAGTTGACTTTCTCTTTGAAGATTTCTTCTTTTGTATAGGGGCAACTGATACTGGCACGGGTTGATTCTCTGATTCAGCTTCAGTGTCCGTCATGGGTGTTTGAGCGGTCACAGTGCCTGTCGTCGGGCTTGGAGCTGCTGCAGCGCCTGTTGTGGGGGTTTGAGGGGCCACAGTGCTTGTCGTTGGGCTTGGAGCTACTGCAGCGCCTGTTGTGGGGGTTTGAGGGGCCACAGTGCTTGTCGTTGGGCTTGGAGTAGCCGCAGGGCCTGTCATTTTCCCTTGGTGGTACTGAATACTGTTGAATAGGGCTCGGTAGGCATGGGCCAGGCCCCAACACATTGCAGTGATTTGTATCTCTCTGGAATTGCTAGGGTGACAACATACTTCCTCCAAATATTCTACTAATTTTTCAGGATTCTGCACTTGTTCAGGGGTAAAGTCCCAAAACACTGGAGGTGCCCACCGTCTCAGGCATTTGCCCATACTCTCCCACATACCCTGCCACCCATAATTATCGAGCCTTGGGGCAGATCTCTGGATGATATTCTTGAATTGCTTATTAACCTTAGACAAAACCGAAACAATCTGCCATAGGAATATCAACAGATGTATCTTAACTACCCAAGGATGTTCAAGAGACTGAAAAGTTGTTGTAATGAAGGAGGAGACATTACAGAAGACGGTAGCTAAGGTGCCATTCTGTATTTCCTCCATAAAGAACCTCTCAGAAGAGGAGGTATAATTGCTAATTGTCTCCATGAGGTGGTAGCCGAAGTACAGTAACGGCTTCCATGCAAAACCCAAATAACCGATAAAACTCAAGGCCAGTGTTTTAATAACAAATCTCCTAGGCAAAACATCTCTAACCACTGCAGAGCACAGCAAACTACAAAACCCAATGCCAATCTTTAACATGTACTTCAAAATCAGCATGGTGTAGGTCTGACTACTAATATCGAGAACAGATGAATCAATGCTGTGACCAGCAACTGTTATTATCTCAAACCCTTCGTGCCCCACGTTGGGCGCCAAAAAGGACTGTTGTGGTTTAGCCCCGGTCAGCAACTAAGCACCACACAGCCGCTCGCTCACTCCCCCACCCTTGTGGGATGGGGGAGAGAATCGGAAGGGCCAAAGTAAGAAAACTCGTGGGTTGAGATAAGAACAGTTTAATAATTAGAATAAAACAGCAATAATACTAATATAATGAAAAGGAAAATAATGAGCGAGAGAAAGATGAAACACTAGAAGGAGAGGGAAAGGGAAAAAAAAAAAACAAAACCAAAACTGAACAACAAGTGCTGCAACCGCTCACCACCCGCCGACCGACGCTGCCGGTCCCCGAGCCGCGATCGCTGCCTCCCCCAGCCAATTTCCCCCAGTTAATATACTGGGCATGACGTCACATGATATGGAATACCCTCTGGCCAATTCGAATCAGCTCTCCTGGTTGCATCCCCTCCCCTCCCGGCTTCTTGTGCATCTGGCAGAGCACGGGAAGCTAGAAAGTCCTTGACTAGTGTAAACACTACCCAGCAACAACTAAAACACCAGGGTGTTATCAACATTATTTACATACCAAGTCTAAAACACAGCACTATGCTAGCTACAGTGAAGAAAATCAACTATCCCAGCTAAAACCATGACAGCATATCATACTATTAGGTCAGTGCCTACATGTTTGGAGTAGCTTCTGTAGTTCAGCTGCTGCTCTCCTGCAACAGGTTGCTCTAAAACATTTCAGAAAGAAAAAAAACCCAAAGAGAATGCCTCAATAGTTGTATAGCAAGTAGAAAGCTAAACTGAGCTAGATAAATTGTGCAATTAGCCATTCCTGAGGCTTACATAGTTCTCGAGAAAGTTATACGTTTTTACTGCAGTTGGATCAAGTCACATGATGAAAGGACTGGGATCCTCCTTCAAGAAAGCATCTACAGATAATCATTCCAAATGGTATGTTCTGGCATATGCACAAAAGCACTAGAGGTTTTTCTGTATGAAGTCCCCTCCAACCATAATGCTAGAAAGGGACTGTTTATCCTACACCGCCAGGTTCTTTCAGCTACCTGGCTAACATGAGACCAACCTTCATTAGCTGGTTTGGCTATTTGGGAGTTCTCTTGCAAATGTGTCTTCAGATTTACCTCATGCTAAATCCTTATCTTCCATTAAGCTTTTACTCATTCTGTATCTAATGAATAAATTAGATACAGTAATGCAACAAGTGCACCTTATTGATAAGATTTGTCCTTCCTGTAATATCAACCTTTTGCCACCCAGTGGAAATATGTGTTGTTAATACTGTCTTGGAAAGCCATATTCCCAACGTTTCATCTGCATAAGGCTCAAGTCATTACAGAGAGATTCTGCAGAGAATTCCAGCAGTGTTTCTTGGAAGAGCAACCTTGACAAGTGATCCTCAAAACGCTTTGTACAGATGTTGCCAAAGACTTAATGAGAAAGTACCTGTTAGTGACAAAAGAGAAAGCTATATTAATATATGTATAAAAAATATGACTATCAGCAGATATGAGTCCAAGGCAGAATTTTAAATGAAAACATGACAACTTCAATCAGATTTTGTTACAAAACTCTGAAAACATGTAAGATAAAACTAGAACACTTCCACTCTGTTTCAAAATTATTTTATATCTCAATGATATAAAGGGGGAAAAAATAAAATAAAATTTTATTCAATTATGGTATTACCAACTTGGCACATAACTTTTAAAATAATTTAAATCAGAAATTCTAACTTTTTAAAAATTTCCTTTAGGTAAAAATGTTATATACAAGTCCGTGGCAAGGAAAACATCTCATTAGAATTGCACTCCTAAAATTCAAGACAGAAATTGTCATAATCTCTATCTATAACCCTAATAAAGGAGGGCCATGAACCAGGGACCTACCAGTTCACAGATCAAGAGGTACAGATTGGCTCATGTCCAGCTTGCAAAGGGCAAAGTTTCTTTGTGACAGGTTTACCTAAGAAACAGCTAGTCAAGAACATTCCAAAATAGAGTCGGAAATCAAGCTAGTAAACACACAGTTTGGATGATCAGGATCTAGTGCTCCTTATCAGCTTTTTTTTTGTTTAACCACACAGTTGTAGCCCCACAAAGTTCAGGAGCTTGCTTTTGCTGTTGCTTTTCACAAATCAGAAGTTAACTTTTGCATCAGTTTTGAAGACCCACCTAGCCATGATAGCTTTTTCTGAACATAAAAGCTAAATAAATCAATGTTGCTCTTGTGTATGTAGACTTTACCACATTATGACTGACAAATATAATAATTTGTGGTTTTGATGGATTATGCAAATCAAGAAAATAATTTATATACATACCTAGTTTATCATCATGTTGTTTCCAGACATAGGAATCAATAAGCATGAAAATATGAATTCTTACTTTTCAGAACAGGTTGACACAAAGTTTTTATCTACTCAAATCACTGGTTCTTCAGATCCTAAATAGGCAGAGCTTTCAAAAGAAGTTATTTCAGTCGAAACCAAACCAGAAAAGAATCATAAAACACCCAAAGACAACATATCTTTTCAAGGAGACTCTCCAGCTGTTTGCTTACTCTGGCTTTTCAGTTTCTCAGCACCAGTGAAAATACCAGAATGTGGTCTTTACTGTTTTACAAACAAAAACAACATTCTCAAATATATTTCATTTGCCTACAAACAGCTGCACATACATGTGGTAATTTTAGAATGCCACAACCACTACAGAGGAATGCTGCATTGTATTTCTACAGTCTTCAAATTTTCATAAGTAGGCTTCATTTTTTACAGTTCACTAAATCAAACTGCAGTTTTCCGAATTTTATGATTTAGTTCACAGCAAGAATGAAAGCTGAAAAGAACATAAAAGTTATTTTAATTTCAGAAATTGCTTCGGTACACTGGTTGTAGGGCTCTCATTTAATGCACAGTCTATTTGTAAAGAAAAATCAAAACTGCTTTTTAAAATGATACTATAGCTGCATTGCTTTATGAAGCTGAATAGCTGCTATCAGTGGTCTTAGTGATAGTTCTGGAAGTAAAGCATCCAACATCCAATGTATTAAGAGCTACAATTTATTTATTTGCTGGTACAATTTAGTAGAACTGACCAGAATGATTCATAGTATTTGGAAAGTGGTTTCTAACTTAAATATAACAAACTTCATAAAATTTGTTGTGTGCCAGTTGATAGTGAAGAACTTCAGTGTTGTACAGCTCATGTTTTAAGCTTCCAAATTTCTTTAGAATTATTAGTGAGTTGAATTATAATTCTCAAGAAGCTGCTTAGGATCCATTAAGGCAGCACAACATTTGGTTCCTTAATATTCTGCAAATATTTATGTGCTTGGTAAGATCTGACTGCATTCGGACAGTAATCCACATTACGTGCTGCAAATACATTCAATTACATCATCAATATAAAACTTCTTTGCATCCAAATAAACCAGGTTCTATCCAAATAGAGTTTTGTATGAGCATTCAGAGAGAAATTCAGTAGAATTAATTGTACAACTTGTACCACCAATATGTATCTCAGGTAAAAGTCTGTCTTTACAGAACTACCTCAAAACGTATGTGTTATTTCCATCTTAATTAAATGATCAGAATAAAGCTTAGAAGGGATTTGCATGGTACATAGATATTGAGTGCTTCTCAGCTAAAGAAATAGTGAAATTTAAACTATGTCATAGTCACATAAGATTCAAAGATACTTCTTAGAATGAAAAGCAGTTTGACATAAGATTCTTTAAAGCGTCAATGATAATTGAAAAAATTCTATTAATATGAAGCAATAAGAGCAGAGTTTAAAGCTACAAGAAAGTTAGAACCTACTATTCAACAGGTTGCACATGTGTGCATGTATACACATATTTACGTTTAAAATACTCATATGCATCTTTCGGTACTTTTTATTTAAACTACTTCCCTGTACCTTCTAGAAATGTTTCTATTTCTGTAATATAAATATTCCTAAAAAGAAAATATTTACCTAACATTATTTAGAAAATGACTATTGAAACTGATGATTTTCTTTTCTCCCCTTCGACCTTTTAGTCACAGATCATGAAAAACATAGTAGGCAAATCTCTAATTTGGCCTTCAGCAACTTTGGAAAATAAACACAGAAAACACAGTCAAAACCTATTCAGAATTTCACTGTACAATAATTAGCTGAAAATTTTTAACATGTTTCACTAATGCTAGCCTAAAATCTAAATTAAAGGCCCAATCCTATCTGCTTTTGAGAAAATATAAGTTTTACTTTTACTTTACTAGAAACAATATTAGAAACAAAATCAATTCAAAATTAATAAAAATAATGATACATTAGTATTATGTTAACTAACAATGGAGGCTCAGTAAAAAGAATACAAGGCAAAGAATAGAATAGTGCACTGTGGTTTTATTGATGGCAGCAATGACAATTTGCCTCTTTCGTACGTAAAAAGTATTCAGCTTCATATAACTAAGAACTTTAAAAAAGTCTCTTATGGTGTCAGGTCCAAATTCCTTCTGCTCACATGAGCTTTCTTTGTTCCATCCTGTTGCTTGGAAAAAGCCAGAATTTCTCCTAGAAGTCTTCAGCAAGTTGGAGCTGCCAGTGAATTTCCTCCCACCTCGAGAAGGTTTCTAAATGAAAAAAAAAAAATATAATAGATAAGCATAAAAGCTCTCTGCTCTTTGTGCAACATATGCTTTACAGTTATTTCATTTTCTTCCTCCAGAAGAGTTGATATCCGCTTTTCAGTACTTAGAGATATAAGTCTTTAAAAGAATTAAATCAGAAGGTTGCACTTGAATGCAATAAATATGATTGGTATAATACAAGCAAAGAACACCTTCTGGCAATAACTTCTCACAAAAATGCAGTTTCTCCATTGGTAAGGACTTCAATACAGATTTTATAGCAAGTGTGACAAGGTGTAGATTAATTCTGTCATGGAGCAAAGGAAGACCCAAGAAATAGATAATGACCAGGCACTCATAGGTTCACACTATAGGTTCTTTCAAACTCCTCCAAAAGCTATGATCCTTCAAAACGCTCATTTTTGATTACTTGCTCCCCTTCCTTTTCATACTATCATGACATTCTATGCAGGAAGTGTACGCTCAGGATGTATTTTTATTATTGTAAGATTCTAATTCTTATATCTTGATTCTCTAGGAGGAATATCTTATTTTACAGACCTGTTAAAGCTAGCATTTGACACATACCCTAAACAACCTAGAGTGGGTTCAAGGGCTCTCACTGCAGTGCTCTGATAAAATTCTGAGTTAGTGTTCTCTACCTTACACTGCTGGATATTAATAAACAATCACTTCTAGGTCAACTGCAACCACAGTGAGGTACTGACTACCTCATACTTCTGTTACTTCACCTTAACGTGACTACTCTATCATTCTGTCTTCATAATAAACACCATGTCAAGACTTCCTGAAAGTCTGCAGCAATTATTCTTAATACCCTAAGCGTACAACAGTGTGGCAAGAAGCTCCTCAGAAGGATAGAATCATAGAATGGTTTGGGTTGGAAAGCACCTTTAAAGGTCATCTAAATCCAACCTCCCTGTAAGTGCAGGGACACCTTCCACTAGATCAGGTTGCTCAAAACCCCGTCCAACCTGACCTTGGATGTTTCCAGGGATGGGGCATCTACTACCTCTCTGGTCAACGTGTGCCAGTGTTTCACCACCCTCATCACAAAAAAATTCTTCCTTATATCTAGTCTAAATCTCCCCTCTTTTAGTTTAAAATCACTGCCCCTTGTCCTATCTCAACAGGCCCTACTAAAAAGTTTGTCCGCATCTTATAAGCCCCCTTTAAGTACTGAAAGGCTGCAATACGGTCCTTCTGGAACCTTCTCTTCTCCAGGCTAAAACAACCCCATGGATCCAAATTCTACTTTTAAAAAAAAGAACTCAGGATTTTAAAAAAAACTTAAGCCCCCTCACACTTAAGACCTCATTACACTGCAGACATAAATTATGATTTGTCAATGCTAATTCCAGATTCACAAGGGCAACTTCAACATCTAAATGAGTGTGCTGAAAACTAATCCAAGAAGCAGTATAGCTTCATTTCTGCATTGCCGTACCAGTGCTAAGAAGTCCTCCCTGTCAAGTGATGTAACGTTATACAGGTAGGTCTAAGAGCTTTTGGGTCTGAGGTGATACGCCTACTGTATGGACCTAATGTTTCATCTTTGATACATCCCTATAATACTCAATACAAACAGGGCTAGCAAACTTCACTTTTAGAATTATTTAAGTTGCCTTTGAAAACAAAGCAGCTTTGTATTTTAAATGTTAAATACCACCATATTAAACTTCTGCAGAATTTACCGATTTATAAAATAATCATCAAAAAGGGCTCTCCAACTCTTTTCAGGAAAAAA
Organism: Morus bassanus; assembly: GCA_031468815.1. Taxonomy (NCBI): domain Eukaryota; kingdom Metazoa; phylum Chordata; class Aves; order Suliformes; family Sulidae; genus Morus; species Morus bassanus. The sequence goes on along the minus strand of CM062568.1, from coordinate 38,760,335 downwards.
AATTAAGTTACTTTACATAATACAGATGTACTCCCTATCAGGGAGTAAAGGTGTCATTAATCAGTGATCTGGTGAAGAAATAAAGCATCCTTCAGTGGAAAGCTGTGGTGAAATTATGTCTCACTGGATCCCTTAAAACTTCCCCTGATAAATCATGTCTTCATCTAACGGGTTACCAAAAACTTGAAGTAAGAACAGTATGCCATGCTCTTAAAAGCTCTAAGGAATAAAAAGAAGGAAAATACATACAGAAATCCACTTCTAGAAACTGACATTCAATATTCCTGAACTTCTACATGTCAAGACATTAAAGCTACACTGTTGTACAAGTCTGGGTAAGCTGAAAGCAATTTAGAAAAGGACTTAAGTAGCACCACACAACCTCTATATAGAAGGAATCTCTTGCTTCTCTATCTTCTTTTTCTACCGGAGTGATCCCTAGTGTTTCAAGAATCTAAGACCAATTTCATATCTTGACAACTTCTTTTTGGTGTTAATATCCAATAGCTGTTACATTATTTTACACTGAAACGTATTTGAGCGTAATACTGGAAGTCTTCCAAATACAAACCTAAACCTGATAAAGCAGCTAATTAAAATAGCTAGATTTAGTAAATCATTTTAATATAAAATACACAAATATTCTAATTGACTACATTTTAGCCTTTTAGAGATAGCTTCCACTTTAATTAAAGTTCAAGACAATTCAGTTACAGTAGCCAATGAAGATGGCATTGAATGTTTCGATCTAGAGGGAATGAATCTTCCTATCAAGCAGTAAGTTGTATTATCTCATAAAGAATTGCTGTTTACAGAGATGACTATGTAAGGTATGTATAACTCGTACAATATTTGCTATTTGTACTGTAGAAGATAAAGTGCATAGTATTCCAACAGTTAGACTTACAAAAGCAGACAAAATTTACCAGGTTTAAGCTGGCACTGATTGTACATTGCACTGAGTTAGTAAGTTCAGTTTTGGATGACAAATTGGCACTATCTAACTTGAGCAGATGTTGAAGTAAACAGTCCTGGGCCAAGAGGACACAGGAAATACCTCATTTCATCAACTGAGGAAGAGAGTTTTAAATTATGATGAAGAAAAAGGAGGATATATCTGGAAGTATTGTCAATAAAAGGTGTACTTTAAAGCAAAGTAGAAAAATTATAGTCAGCTTTATGATGACACATTTTCCAAAATATATATTGATTTTTGTTTTTCCTGGATGAGAAGAGTTCATTGTTACTTGTTGACAAATGCTTTTAGGTTTATTTAACTGACACTATTTGCCATGTGAATCTAACCCCTTTATTTAGAGATACCTGACAGAAAGCAATAGTATTTGAACTGGGGCAGGGGAATGGCTGTAAGTGGTGTTTTTTTATGGTAGGTAGGTTTTGATACCAAGCCTGCTGTTCATTTAAATCAGGATCCTGTTACAATCTTCAAAGCAAGGTATAAGAAAACCTGCAAGGAACAACCACCTGTGCCTTGGAAATGTTGTTCATTACTTGCCAACAATTCATTTGCTCTTCTTGAGATACAGGAGTTACTATTGCTCTCTCTGGATGTCTGTTTTCTCCTCTCTCCCAGCTGACCAAAGCCAAACACAGTTTTCCAGATTTATACTATAAAATTAGAGAACTACCAAAAATATTACCTAAAGACACAAAAAACCCTCCCTGTTTTTGACTGCTGTCTACACTGAGCACATTTCATTCAGCTGATCACACTGACACTCCTCTGAGCCAACTGAGCTGGTTCAGAACTCAGCTCAGTGCATATGCCAGAAATATTTCTGCATAAATTATATCATGACAAGTTTATTGATAGTGATTGATACACTTAAAACAGAAAATTGAATCATATGGGCAAAAACAGAATAATTATCACTCTTGGCAGAAGTCAAGAATACATTTTGGTCTTTTATTGCCAGTACTCCCGCAAATGAAAAAGGTATTTTAGCATATGATCAAAAAAGTAAAATCATATGTTATTGCATGTCAGAAATATCAAAAGCTACAGAGATCAGCAGCACTTATTAAGCCAACTGAAGGTGGAGGACTGAAGCAAAGAAAGGAACTAAAAAGAGCTCGGTAAAAATAAACTGGCTAGTAGGGGAAAAAAAGGAAAATCAGATTCAAGACAAAGACACGTTATACATGTACACAAAATAGCATGCGACTTTACAAAGGTTTCTTTATTCATAACAGACTTCTAATCAACATTTGAAAATAAAGGATTTACGAGATCTACAAGTAAAATGAAAGTAGTACAGTGTACTTGATTTATTTAGTATAAGAATTATAACTGGTTTGTCTGGCTGGCCTTTTTAGATTTCTGAATGTACATATCAGGTGTATTCTCTGAGGATGATATATAATCCCTTAATTTCTGCTAATTAATAAAGCATAGGTACAAGTATATCCTCACGATTCAGAGTATGGTAAATACTCTTACACCTTGTACCTCCTCATTCAATGGTGTGCTCACAGATTTTAGATTTTACTGTTGCAAATTCTCCTTTCCGTGCTAAGCAAAACAATAGAAAAAAATATTTATTCACGTAAATGGTTCATAAAAAGTAGAATATGGGACCTTGGACAGAGACAGACAGTACTGAGTTCAGCAGGGACTGCAGCTGCTTATTCCAGAGAAGAAGCTGGTCCAGTGTATGTGAATGAGAGAAACACGCTGCTCCTCTCAGGTGAAAAAGTATCAAGTAACAGCTTGCTCAGATTCTATGAGTCCTTACATAAGGCAAAATTAAAAAGCTATTTGCCAAGGTGTTTTCATTGCCTTCCCTCTTCCCACAGGTATATTAAGTCTCTTCCTACAGCCACAAAATCCAGAGAAACAGAGATATCTAACTTTTATCATAAATGTAACAATATCCCTACCAAAATTAGAAGCAATATGCCAAATATCTTCCATGTCAGTGATAGCAAGAAGTGGTTTCTAAACTAAAAAGGCACAACCATAAAACTTTCACCTAAATGATAAGACACTGATCTAATATCAATAGTTCTCCATAGGTGTAGCAATCATTGCTCTGTACTTGCTCCTTATACACATATTAGCACTATTAAACAAAGTAGGTCATATATGTGCTATTGCTTAACACTTGTTTTTTTTTTTTTAAATGAGAAACAAGGTTTTTCTAGGAATTTTGTCTATTTGCTTGTAAAACAGTGATTACAATAATTTATTTGTGCAAAATATTAATCCTCTGCAACTCAATGCTGAGGGCTCTTATACAACCAGCTACCAGCAAAGTTGTAGAAAGTTCTCAGGAGCTTCATAAAGACTGAAGAACACTGAAGTATAGAACAATCCAGATCTACTTTTCTTGAAATGTAAACCCATAAATAAAATGTCAATATCGTATATTTACCTTGTATTTCTTATTAATTAGTTTCTAGCTCTTGGGGGTTGATAAAATTGCTGAGTAGGTCGTGTAGACCGTCGTGGCTGACCATCACCTCCTCTGCGGAATTCTAGAGTTTGCTCATATGTTTCTTCTTCCTCCTCCTGTAGGTAAATAGCATTGTTTTAAATGGAAGAGTAGGTAAATGCATTATACATGAGTAGGCATATGCATACATACATACACAGAACACAGACTCACATACACATACGAATGAATTCATGCCCACATAACAACTGCTGCTTCTGTGCTGATGACCACTTAATAAAGTAAGTGAGATAATGAGAGTGTTTTTTTCAAACGTAGGAAAGCTAACAAAAACAAGATGGAGAATCTCAAAACTCAATCCCCAGGGCAGCAGCAGCAGTTATTAAATATTTGCAGGAAAAAAAAAGCATATATATTAAAGCAAAATTATTTTCCAAGAATGATACAGGCAACAAACTCAAGAAGCAAGATAACCTCAAGAACCTGCCAGAGCAAGAGAAATATCAGCTTTTGGGACTGCAGAAATGTGCGTGGAATGTAATAAAAGAATTAGGAAATCGAAATGCAAGGAACAGCATCTGGCAATATGCATACTAGAAACAGATCTGAAACAGCAGATAAAAATCTGTGATGCAGTAATAATGAAAAAAGCCTAGAAGTATAGTGGACAGCAATTTGGATATGAATTTGCTATGTGCAGGAATACTACATATAACCTCTGAAAAATGAGAGCAGAGGTAATTACATATTAGCAGTACTGCATTCACTCCTAGGCTTCTCAGTACCAGAAAGATATTGAGAAATTACATGGAATTCGGCGGGGCAGGGGGGAATCCACAAAAAAAAAAAAATAATCAAGAGACTGGAGAATGATTTACAAAGGAAGATTAAAACAGCTACATATTTACTTTGGTCAAGAAATACTGAAAGAAGAACATTCATCTGCTGGAATATTTGAAGGTGGTACACATTAAAGATAAAGAAGAATTTCAACAGCATTAGCATTGATAACAGAGAACTAGAAGAAAAAAATCATAGCCTGAAAAAAAATAAAAACGTTTCTGAACATGAGTATGATTGTTAAATGGTGTCTCAAGGAAAGTTATAATTTTGTTTTTTTAATTATCCTAACACTACACTGCAGCAGACACCAGGTCCAGAGGGCATATGCTGTAAGAAATCCACTTTTGGGGAAAAGTGCCGAGTGTATAACTCTTAATTCCCTTTCATTCACAACATAAGAACATACAGGAACACAAACCAAGAACATTGTTGATTCATTAAAAGTTTGTCAACAATTCCAACACCCAGGAACTGCCTTAGAGTGCAGCATGCATATAACAAAGAGTAACCAAGTCACAGCACTAAAATATTTCACTATAGGAGACAGAAAGGAAAATCTACAGCCTAAGTTTCTGTTGTGAAAAGTGAGATCTTACTCAAGAAACATCTCCTTCTGAATCAGCCTGAATATCAATAAACATGAACTTTTAAAATAACAGTTACAGGTAACCACATTCCTCGTGGTAAGGTCTTCTATTTACAGGGCACGTCTGTGGTCATAGCTGTATTTCCAGAACAACAGATTAAACCCTACTACAGAGAGTCTGCAATAACTGTAGAAGAAAACAGATTTTCAACACAATTAAATACAGCATAATTCATTTATATCTTTTAGTTTCACTTGTGGCTAAAGACTGAGAACCATGGAATTCTGCCATAAAACTTACTTTTCTCAGTGTACTTCTTCTACTGCTTGCAGCACTATTGATTCCCTCATATAAAGAGGTTCAGAGCCAGTGATTGTCCAAAAGAAAAAAATAAATAGAAAAGTGGATGTCTAACCAAAAAATCCACAGAGTTTGTAATACTCTTAGCCCTAGTACAAATCCTCAACTTAGTATATGAAGCCATCTCCCATCACTGACAATGCAAGCTGTACTGGCATCAAAATGTTAAAAGGTAAGCTAGATGCCTGAAGTGGTCTAAATACCTTTAGCTCTTTCAGTATGCTCCAAGAAACCTGAATAGCTGAAAATAGTTCCATATTATTTGCCAAAAGAGTAAAGAAAGATGCAATTGCAGGTTTTCTTACAATTCTTTGCCAAAGCTTCAATCTAACATAAAAGAGCTCACTCTTCAAGAATAAACTGGTGAACTTTCATGTGCTTGATATTTGGAATTCTCCAAAACCAGAAAATTAAATGGCATATATGCATGACTGAAAATACAGCAATGCATACTGGCATTTTCAAGAGACTGTAGCAAATTAGACATGAATCTTTTCTTTGTAACCTTGGTAGTCTTTGCTCAAAAAGAACAGAAATTAAATAGTTTAGTGCATCACATCCCACCTGCAAGAGCCAAATTCTTTATGAGGATAAGTATATATCAGAGTAAATTTCTAGAGCAGCAAATCTTCATCAAATCTCAAAGTTAATGTTGTTGACCCTTTGAATTCAGTAAAATCAAATTAAAACTAGAATTTGTCTTACACATTTCTGTTTTGGTGTAGTTGTCTTTACACATAGAATGAAAAGCTTCAGATGCATGCATTCCAATTCAAGTATTTTTATTACAACAGGCAAGAGTAAACTGTGAAATCACATTCACTTTCTTCAGGCTCTAAATGAAATGAAAGTGAGCAATGCATGAAATGATAAGAACAACAAATGAGCAACAGAACACCTTAGAACTGCTCCCTCGTTCTTCTCTATGCACAGAGCCTCCCCACACAGAGTTACTGATCGTCTTGTTGAAGTCTGCCATCTTCACGTCTGACGACAAGTTGTCATTTGTTTCTTGGTTCTTACCTATTCACATTTGATCCTAATTGGATCTAACATTCTCCAAAATAACAATTTGCCAAGTCATAACTTTACTAAACACTGTTTCTTGTTTTGCAAGTAATTGCATTTCTTTTCTACCACCATTTCTTGATCACTGACACTCAATCCACCACTGCTGTTCTTTCATCCTTTTTCTATTGCCACTTTATTTTATTTCCATCTTAAGGATTTTTTCTGGGTTCATCTTTATCTCAATTTACTGTAAAATCTCTCCAGCCCATGCTCAAAAATGCCATCCCTCTTCTGGAACAGCATCCACCCTTTGTAGGCAAAACTTAACACCTCTAACGTTCACTTCTTTGTTTTTTTCCATTCTTCAACCTAAAAACTTCAGCTGCCTACATTTCTTCCATTATAACTCTGCAGTCAATTAGGTCACACATCTTGCCACCAACTCTATTTTTCCAATCTTTCTTGCTGTTTGCTTTCAGTTTATCAGTTGCTTGTGAGTCATTGTAAATTATTCCATTTCCTACTTCCTTATCCATGTAAGATCTAGATTACATTTTATAAACCAAAGGTGGCCACAAATCTCTCCTAGAGCATTTTCATTCTCCTTCTATTACCAGTTGAGGTTTCGTATTAGTATGCTGCTCCAAAAACTTATTATTTTATTATCTCCATCCTTCAGCTTATTATTCATTATTTATCTAATATTCCAGGATCCACAACTGAGTCTTCTAGTGCTTGCACAATGCCTGCCTAGGGCTATGTACCCTGAGATTAAATGATACCACTAAGCACAACTGCAAAAGACAGCAAAAACTGGCAGATCCATGGGAAAAAGCAAGGACAACGCGAACAATGAAACGCACGAAGAAATTGTTGCAGTTACAGGTTAGAATGACATGAGAGAGAGGGTGGAGGATGTCAGCATTCTTTAGGTATTTAAAACAAGATGGCGAACAGGGAAGCATAAGTCATTGGGAATTTCAGCTTCCATTAAAAATTTTGCCATAAAAATCTGCTGTTACTTTTGATATTTCTGTTCCACCTCATGAGACAGACAACAACTAAACAAGTCTAAAATGGGAATGCATGCAGACACAGTGCTTTTATTTTGGACTCATATATTCTGAAGAGCTTGTACCACCACCATACTTTATCAGCTGAGCTTAATGAATCAGCAAGTAACTTCAGTCCAGCCAAGTGACTACCAGCATGCTTTTACATAAAAAATTCAATGGATTTCATAGCTGCAGAACAAAGTTATAAATCCAGCATTTACAATACTTTAGCAACCAATTTACTCTTAAAATTAACAATGTTAGAGCAGAGTAAATTTGTATTTCATTAAAAGCTTTTTCACTGAATTTCAATTGCAAGACTTCTTTCAGTGCATTCAAAAGAACTGTTTAGAAACTTTTTTTTTTAAATAGTCCTTGAAGTGAATACTTACTGTATAACTTCTGAGAACAATGAATAGGCTGATGACAGTAAAGAGCAGGACAGAAGTTATGCATTACACAAAAGCTTTGCTGAATGTTCTGCTCACATATATTTAGGATGCAGTTGCAAGTCACAGCTGAGCAGCTCCAACAGTTTGCCACCTACTAGTTAGCTCTGTCTATTCCTGCTTATGAACAGAAAATTCTGCTCTATTCACTGGGCCCTACTGCTCAGGCTTTTCATTTATAGCTCTCTGAGGGCTATTAAGGGATGAGCACCAGAGCCTGTGCAAGGAGGCAATGAAGGAACAGCGTGGGGCCAGGAACCATGGGACGAAGAAGAGACACAAGGCAAAGAAAGTGGAAGACATGTTCCATTTCAGTAATGTCAAACCACTGTTTCAGTTTAAGCTGTAGTTTTAACTTCACCCACATACTCAATACATGGAAAATTTGCTGGACTCAGTACAAAGAAAGAGCGTTGGCTTCCATGCAGAATGACCTTTTCTTTCATGTATATTTCAACTCCCATTTCCCAGTCCAGATTTAATGCCTCTTTGCAGTGCCTGCTATGCTGGCAACAGCTGTCTCCTGCTGTTAAGACACCAAGTGATCTCCTGTTTTGCTGGTTAAATTCCTTTCTTGCAACTTGCTTCTTTTGCCTAATCATCCAGTGCTGATCTCCTCGAGTACTTCAATCTTTGATTTTTGCAGTTTCCACTTACCCGTGCTCGTATCAATTGAAAGTAGATTGTAAGGTTTTCCAGATGTATCAAAAAAAGAAAACAAACCGAAAACCCAACCACACTACTGCCATATTGAAAGATTCACAAGTTTCCTAGAAAAAGCTAAATTTACATATTTAAATTGCAATATGTTATATATCCTATATTTGTAAGGAAAAAAAAATCATTTGCTGAAGTGTCTACAATATTCCCTTAAATTTTTACTTTATCTGAATACTTAAATGGATTCTTAGAACTCCATAACAACTAAGAATGAAAACAGGATTTTGTGAAAAAATAGTTTTTTTCACTTAATAAAAGTTATACAATCTTAGAGAGGTTTTAGGGCATGATTTCAAAAATTTCTATTAAGTGAGGTGTGAAAATTCCAAGTAAAACAGAAATTACCACTAATGTAGATTTTTCAAGGATCTTAACTAAGTACTGACTTTGTGACAAGAGCATTTTTGAAGCGTCTGTTACAGAATAATTCAACATATTTGCTCTTGATCAATTTTCTTTGCAAGTTATTCTTTTTACCTAAAATATCAGTTCCTCTCACAGAGTAATCTTTGTGAGTCTGCAGATGCACACAATTTTTTTTCCACAGTACACAACTATTAGACTGAGCCTATGACCATACAAATTTCTGAGTTGAATTACGAGTGAGAAGGACAAGTGGGATTCAAGGTTATACTGCTAGACCTGCATAGAGCTGACCCCTCACTGCAGTCAGATAATGAATATAAACTCTTAGCCCTATTAATGTGCCTGACAGATAGCTAGTCATCATCTCAGTCCATGAAATCATACTCCTAGTCACTCAAATTCTTTTCCCATTAAAATAATCCTATGGAATGTGCAATTAGTCTGCCCTTATTCAAATGTTATGGGTGTGTGAAACAGATTTTGCCATTAGAAGCAATTAAGAAAAAATGAAAGTATCTGAGGAGGATAATGACTTAAGAGCTGAAAATATAAGTTGCAACAAAAGCCGCCAAATTTCAAACACAGCTAATTTTTAAATGATTCTGTTAAGACAATATACATCTTGAATTTTGAATGAAACAATAAACGCTAGATACCAAGTGACAGAAAATTTGTAAAATCTTCAGAAAAAAAAATTGAGAAATGGAAAATAGATGGATGGACAAGGAAAAGAATTACATACTTAAATCTGAGACCACTAAAAGCAACACAACAGTTAACTTGGAATCAAACATTTCGTTGTACTTCACTGCTTTTCTTCAACTCTGAAAATAAAGCACTCTGTTTTCTAAATAGACTACATTCCAATTACATTTCCATAAAACTACGATAATGTAAGCCTGGGGCATGATTATCCCACAGACATTTTGCCAGCTTATCTCTTCCCCTTAAGGGTATTACCCAGGTTATTCATACTTGCAGTCATTCCCTGTGGCACATATTAAAATAAATGTGCAACTCTTCTTGTGAGGTTTGGGCTTGAAACAAACATACTCTCCTGCAAGTTGTCACTGTGTTCTCAATACAGAAAAAAGTAACGAATTTTAAAAGTTCCTTAGAAATACATATTTAAGCCATTCACACCATAACCCTTCTATTAGTAAAAGCTTCTTCGCATTGAGTAGTATCAATATCAAAACATAAATATTTAAACATTTATATTCAATAATTTCTAAAAGAAAGTAGATACACTGAAGTGAGATCTGCTATATGAATACCACGCAACCAGCAGACACATTGAGTTCTCTCATTTCAGCAAGAAGAAAGCCACAAACAGGAAGTGGAAACGTTTTCAACAAAACACAAATTTAACAAAATGAAATCAGTAACAGTAACTCCTTCTGTGCCATAAGTAGTAATATTCCTATAAGGAGTAGTTGTGCCAGTTTTTGCAAAAGAGCAGCAAATTAAGGGTCCACCTCCATCCCTCCTACCACATACAACTGTCAGCCCTTCCCTCTCCCCAGTGTTTTGGTTTTGAATATTCATCCAGTTTTTCAGAATATCAAGTTGAATGAAGACCTCTGGAAAAGTCTAGTTTATGCTAGTAATATAGGCACAGTCCTAAACATATAACAAATAAGAATACCTGCATAGACTGGGAAAAAAAGAAAAAAATTAGCATTCAGTTTCTTTGCACTAAGTGCACTTGTAAGCAAAACCATATACTTCTATATGGGGGAAAAAAAGTATTTGCTGTATTGTGGACTTACTTTAGTATGCAATCAGAAAATTCTGCCAACAAAACTTTCAGAAAGAAAACACTAAGTGATACCAGGAGAAATTATCTAATGCTTTGCTGTTAGGGGAAGAAACCTTATTAAAAACTAAACAGGGAAGCAGTTAGTTTTGGTGACATTTTAGGTGAAACAGAATGCTGTGTGCACATACTCACCTATGACAAAATTTGGCATGCAAATCCCCAATGTCAAACAGATATGCATATCCAGTAAACAAACACTTATGTGATTTTACTTGTGAACGACCAACTGCACAAAAAAAATTTAGGAAGTAAAACATGGCAAAAAGTATTTAAGTAAGTACAGAGAAAAATTTTAAACAAACATATCCCAACTCTTAATTAAAAAAATAAACATAACAAACCAAAACTGCTTACAGGTGGTGCAGGGACATAGCTATTTATGAAATTATTAAAAGTGAAACTGCCCATGAAGCAACTCAGAATAGCCCCATAAAAAAAAAGGGTATCTTCATTTGAAAGTCAGGACCTCTGCATTACGTATATGCCGTATATTTACATTTTAAAATATGCTGAATTGCACCTACTTTTTAATTATTGACCACTACTTTAAAAAAATAAATAGACCATGTCATCTGGCAAGTTCTACAACAGGATCAAAAAGTAATGATGGGCAAAATATGCTTATAAACATTAGGAAGTTTTTAAACCGTTACAGGATAGAATAGCTGGAGGCTAGTCACAAGTGGTGTTCCCCAGGGCTCAGTTTTGGGGCCCATTCTATTTAATATCTTTATCAATGATCTGGATGAGGGGATTGAGTGCATCCTCAGTAAGTTTGCAGACAACACCAAGTTGGGCAGGAGTGTTGATCTGCTCGAGGGTAGGAAGGCTCTGCAGAGGGATCTGGACAGGCTGGATCAATGGGCCGAGGTCAACTGTACGAGATTCAACATGGCCAAGTGCCGGGTCCTGCAATTCAGTCACAACAACCCCATGCAATGCTACAGGCTTGGGGAACAGTGGCTGGAAAACTGCCCAGAGGAAAAGGACCTGGGGTGTTGGTCAACAGCCTGCTGAACATGAGCCAGCCGTGTGCTCAGGTAGCCAAGAAGGCCAACAGCATCCTGTCTTGTATCAGGAATAGTGTGGCCAGCAGGAGCAGGGAAGTGATAGTTCCCCTGTACTCAGGACTGGTGAGGCTGCACCTCCAATACTGTGTTCAGTTTTGGGCTTCTCACTACACAAAGGACATTGAGGTGCTGGAGCATGTCCAGAGAAGGGTAATGAGGCTGGTGAAGGGTCTAGAGCACAAGCCTTGTGAGGAGCGGCTGAGGGAATTGGGGTTGTTTAGCCTGGAGAAATGGAGTCTGAGGGGAGACCTTACGGCTCTCTACAACTACCTGAAAGGAGGCTGTACCGAAGTGGCTGATGGTCTCTTTTCCCAAGTAATAACTGATAGGACGAGAGGAGATGGCCTCAAGTTGTGCCAGGGGAAGTTAGATTGGGTATTAGAAAAAAATTCTTCATCCAAAGGGTTCTCAAGCATTGGAACAGGCTGCCCAGGGAAGTGGCTCAGTCACCACCCTGGGAGGAATTTAAAAGACATGTAGATGAGACGCTTAGAGACAGTGGTGGACTTGGCAGTGTTAGGTTTACGGTTGTACTTAATTACCTTAAAGGTATTTTCCAACCTAAATGAGTGCATGGTTCTAAAGCTCTAAAATCTGATCTTCAACAAATTTTTATGTCTACACATAAGTAGTCAACAAGTTAGGAACAAAGTAAAAAAGACCAAACCAACCAAACAAAAACAAAACCCCAACAAAAAAATCCCAGAACTTTTCCATATGTAGGAAGAGCAAAAGCACTACATAATAACCCCTCATATAACAATTTACTCACATTCACACTACTTCCCTTCCCTCCTTGATATAGAGGGAAGTCCTTTTCCAGGTCGAGAGATCAACCTTTGTTGAGTAGCTCCCTCCTTTAACTGGCCCGGAACTCATGGGAGACTCAACTTGTCTCCTCTCCCTGGACAGCGATGATGAAACTCTATGACTTATGATGCAATTTCCAGTGGCTGGGCCTCGTAACGTCCAGCGGTGAGGATCGCTGACATAACCTAACAGTTGTCAGACATCAAAAGGAGACTGATTACATGTACAAGGAAAAGAAGCGAGACTGGGATGGGCCAAGAAGGAAAGCAAGCAAGAAGAGGAGACCCACGAAGTTCGCATCCAATATCTTGCAAAACTTTCAGCCCCAGCACTCAGGAAGGTTCATCATCACTGTCCTAGAGTAAAAAGGTACACTGGGGAATCTCCATCAAGAAAGGAACAAAGATTACTTCAATAGCTAAACACTACCATTTTAATTTTCTCCTATATGCCATTTGACCCACAGTGGAAGTCATATATGAGCAAATATAATGTAGGGATAGATCGAAAATGCCCAGGAGATGAGAACACAGACCAACACAAGGAATAAATTAAAAAAGGAAACAGGATACTATGACATAACTGCACAAACCTTTTCAGTAGCACATTTTATATCTACTGAAATGAACCTACATGAAAAAAGGCCTCAAGATTTCCAGTAAGAAGTCAGAAATAACATTTCCAACTAGCTACTAACGAAAATACTGAGTGAGTATAGGGTAACAAAAGAACAAAAACAAAAAGACGACCAATAAATGTGCTTCATAAGCACAGGAGAATTTGAAACAATCTTTCCCTGATATCCTCCTGCTTGATAGCATGTCCTAAGTTAAAAGACCCTATGATGTTTCATGTTTGTTATGTGGGACATACACAATAAATGCACCAAACATGGGAAGAAAAAAAAACCAACCCTCTACGTAGCCATCACATTTATTGCTTTCTTGTTAACCAACTCTTGCTCTGATTAGAGAAATACTTTGGCAAAGACCTCTCCAACACCACACTTATTTTTTTAAACGGAATAGGGAATTAATCTGAAAATCATTAAATGCTTTGCATAAGGTTGAAGCAAATACTACTTCTCTAAAACTTTGAAAATCTAGATATACCAACCAAGTTCTGAGAAGGCAAGCAAATTTTGTAGGAAAGATGTCACACCAAAACATTTCCTCTTCTGTTTATGCTCTCCAAACATATTATGAGAAAATCAGTTTAATTGCTTCTATTCTTTGACAATGTGAACAATTATGTCTAACTCAGACATCCACATGCATTCATTTAATAATAGTCTATAAATGTCTGTCTTGGGACATGAAAGAAACCTGCAAATGACGTTATCAATATGAAGGAAATAAAGCATGAGAAAATAAAGCATGAATAGTGTCCTCGTCATTGTAAGTAAGCCAACAAAAGCAGAAAAAATACATCTCTGGGAAAAAAAACCCCAAACCTAACAAAAACCCAGAAACCCCAAAAGAACAAAACAAACAAACCAAATCCCCAACCCCAAAACCACCAGAAAAACCCCAACCTAACCCCCCCCCATCAAACCCCAAAACCCCCAATCAACCAACCAAAACAACCCAAAAGGAGTAATTACATGTGCTTTAACATTTATGAAGAATGAAAACCTGATCACTTTTCTGGAAAAAATTGCCTTCACTGTCAACTTTTCTTTTTTTTCCTAGTTCTTACTTTATGGAAGATTTATTGTTTACAGATATTATTAATGATAACACTTGCAAGTCATCAAACAAGGAAAAAAAACCCAAGCATTCCAGACATTAACCATCTCTGTACAAGCAACCTTCAGCACACTAAATAATGTGTCTATTCAATATGCGCTTTATACCTAAGAGGAAGTAAGTATCTGGAATCATACACACATAATCCATTACAAATTAGGTTTGTCATAGCTTTTCTTCTGCAATACCAAGCCAACAACATCGCCTCTCTTCCCTAGAAAGAAAGCAGTCAGGAATACTATGACAATCCGTCCAGTTTCCTCTTCAATTAAAATCCTTTGAATTAATATATTAAACGTGGACAAACTCAGAACACTGAAACATGAAGGAGAGGGGGAAATCAGAAGAGAGAAATGGTGATGGCAGGAATAGTCCAGACATTTTTGTACATCAAACTTCTTTTACATACTCAACATGTTCAACTTCAACACACGCAATACAGAGAAATCCAAGCATAAAATCCTTGAGAAGTCTCAAAATGAGAATCTGAAGAACCTTCACCACATGACTACAGGATCAAACACAATACTTAAAACAGATTAAGCTACGCTATCTCAAAACAAATTTGCAAGTAACTTTAAAGGAAAGTGTTTAGTGAGGAACAGTCTCCCTCAAAATAAACAACCTGAGGAGCCCATATGCAGTCTCCAAATAATCAATCATCATCACATACAATTACATTTAATAACAAGGGGGGTAAGGAGAAGAACAGTGTAATGCTCCAAGTATCCTGCTTTAATTGTCACAACTTTCTTCAATAACTACCAACTCCAAGAAGAATGTGTCCTTAATCTGATTTGTACAGCTGGCAATAATTCACAATGATATTTCATAATCTGATGAATACGAAATGCTCAAGTGGAAGGCTCAAACATATTTTGCAATGCCTAGTGATATAGACAAAAAATTGAAAGCCATTGTTTTACGTCCACTTAGTATAAATTACCACCCTTCAACTGAAATTTGCATGTTTTTACTTTATTAAAAAGTAAAATGCAGTTCTTAAACCACCTTTAAATGTCAGTTATTACATTTGAGCTAAGAGCCAGTAATTTTCAGAGGATCAGTTAAGTTCTGATCGTATGTCTATATTCCAACATGGATACACCAAGATAAAGTCTGAGAAGCTATGGAGCTTCTCAGAGGATAGAGGTGCTAAAGAAAAATACTTATTAATAGTTTATCAGGAAAAATGCTTTCCATAATGCTTGTCTCTAAATACCACCTCTTAAAAGAAGGCTGGGGAAATAAATAAATTACATAAAGAATTATCCTGACAGAACCTGAAGGTTAATTCTGTGTAAAGGCATGTATGTCGACGCTCTGCAAAAGATGTGATGGAATTTAAGGCAGCATTTCCAGTAAGTAAAAAAAAAGTCTCTGGTAAGAAAATTAAAACGTTTAGGATAGACTATGAAAAGTAATTTTTCAGGCTGGCAGGACAGAGGCAACTGAAATCACCACATATTGGTGAGACGGAAAATGAAGCACATCCCAGCAAAATAACTGCCTAAATCTAAAGTGTTTTAATAAAGCAGAAAGATGGCCTTTTGTGGAAACTAAATCCACAATAGTAAGCTTTTGGATTAAAATTTATTAATAAATATGCACCACCACTCAGGAAGAATGGTAGTCCAAAATACTCAGCCTTCATTTAATTAATTTAGTCAATGAATAATTATGAACTGTAAAATTATTCTAGAGATTTTCCTAAGAGTACACAAGCCAAAGAACTAAAGACATCAAATTCTTGTCTGATGCAACTATTCAGGGACATTTTTTCTACAGCAATCTTAGAACTGGTTAAATAGACTGTACAATTCTCTTTTAACAGCCTTGTTTTTAGTATAGGCAATGAGGACAGAAGCTAGATAAGAGATCCAACCAAGACACATGTATCTACTTCACCTACTTAATTATTCAATGAGAAAGATTTCCTCCTTGACACACAACACAAAAAGATCACAGTGTGATGCCAAGGCTGTCCAGGCTGACGAGCCAGAAAGAAATGTCACCCAACGCTTCAAGCAAGTATTTGCCTGTCGCAAATCAAGACACTGGAATGGGTTCAAAACCTCCATAAAACACAGAGGCAAAAGTCTTCTCCAGCTCAGAGGCAGCTGTAGGCCTTTACCAGTTAGTGGTTTTCAGTGTTGCTCTTTACATTGCTGCAGAGAGGTTCAAATGCCTTCAGAAAACTTACAGGAGTTTACTTCTTTAGTTACCTGAAACAGGGGACAGGTATAATAAAGCCCTGAATTATAGTTTAATTTAAGATAATTCAACGCCCCTCGAAATTCTTAGAGCTCTGTGAGGTACAAGACACAACATTACCAAACTTGAGCTCTCGGATGTCTGCTGGCATGAATTAACTGTAATCCAAGACCCTTTGCTATTTTCTTTCCTCAACTCATTTACTCAAGGAATGAGTTGAGGAAAGCTGCAAAGTCGATTTTCAGTCTCCAAAGAACAAAACAGATTATTGAAGAACCAGGCTTACATATACCTTAATAATAATTTTTGCCTTCTTACCTCTTCAGGCAGAAATACAGTGCAAGATACAGGAAGAAGAAACAAAGCTAAACTACAGACTTCACTTCATAATTAGTATTTTTTAGTGAATTACTATAACCAAAACTTCATATGAATTCTAGCTTGTTTTGAGAGCAGTCTGAATAAAGCCATAACATATATAGGTGGGAAAACTACAATCTTTATTCCCTTCGTATAATAATAGAAAACAAAGAAGGGTAAATGTAAATGTCAGAACAAGGCCTATCACATGACTAAGGAAATGCAGAATGGAAAAGAAAAACAAGGACTTGGCTTCAGGGAAAAATGTCACAAGTACTTAGGCTACACATTTCTGTAATTTATTAAGGAAAGAAAATCCTACAACTTAGAGAATAAAATTAAGACTTGAAGTTTAAATTATTATCTTGATTTTATTTTTTTTTTTTTTTTTCCCCCCCACAGAACAAACTGTTACGTGAGTCAGGAAGGCCCTTAATGTGCCATGCTTTTCAGTTGTTAGCATAATCTTACATATTTTACAAGGAAAAAACCAAGCAGTTCTTATTTCTACAACAGTTTTTCAGTGAATGTTTTAATTGGGATTATATTTTCATTAAGTGACCCTTGCTACATTTATGGAAATAGAAGGATACAGTGTTGTAGTGTTACACACAAGATACTTAAAAGAACTCTAAAACAGTGGAATCCAAATGTGATTTTATTATTAAAAATATTTATGAATTGCATACCTAAGATATCTTTTGCAAGTGCCAAGAAAAAACCCCAGTTTTGGTGTTCTTACATATATTTACATGGGTATTGTATGTGACTACTGAAAAAAAATTCCCCACTGCCTTTTTGATTTACCTTATGTACAACACAGTTTTATCTCCTATACTTCTAACCATCAGAAAGATAAGTAACAGCATGTTACGTGTCAGAGGGACTGAAAACTTACAAGGACTCAGGCCAAACTGGGTGATGGACAGTATACAATAAATTATCAAGGAGTCTTAAGATCGTCTATTAACGCTTTATCCATTGAAGCGGAAAGCACAATGTATCCTGAGAATATCAGGCAGATTTGATCTACAGTCAAGAAAAAGAAAACACCAAACAAAAAATACCAAAACCATAATACTTGTACTAATGCAGTGCAGTTCAGTATTAGAGAGTCAGCAGGAAGAGAGAGTAAAATGTTAACCAGCAGCAGGGGGAAGAGAAAAAGAAATTATATTAACCTACTAACAATGTAAAGAATTTTCATTAATTTACTATTTTTGGTAATTACAAAGGTTGCCAAAAGTAGATCAGAAGCTCAGGTGCTTAAACAATAGCTCATGTCATCAAAATCAGGTCAATGATGTTTTGGCTGTTTTTCCAAGTGATCAGCTGAGCAACTTTTTGCTTGCCTTTTTTTCTTCCTCCCAGTGGTATACTGTCACCAGTTTACTTTTGTTGGAAAAAAAATTTGAATTCAACACGAGTACCAAAAAGTGTGCTGGAGAAAACGGTACAGAATAATCAATTCTAAGACATAGACCAAATTTATGCCTTTAATCAATTCACTAAATCTTTTCCTAATATCAACAACTCTTTCAAAAAGCAGTCTGAAAAACTGACAATATTAGGACATCAGAACTCACATACAGGATATTTCTATATTAGTAACAAGTCTTCATTCAGACAGCTAAGAAAGACTTAGCTATCTGGAAGTTACCTGGACGGACTGAAATAGAACTCGGCATAACATTTCTAATAAAACAAGTTCATTGTTGCTGCTAACATTGATCAGTGAAAGAGGAGTAATTAAATGAAGTTAGTTTAAAATCTGTTTTGTTCTCTTGTAAAGAGGAAATACCACAAAGTTACTTAAATCTTATGACAAAGAATTAAGTATTAAGCAGCACGAGAACTTCATTTTGCACTTGTGTGTGCTATCTAGATTTATATATTAATATGAACACTGTGTTCAGCTTAAAAGACAAACCTGATTATCAGAGCATGACTCCAATGTCTGATTAAGAACTGCAAATGGATGATGAGGACTAGAGTTAGCATCCAAACTCAAAAAAAAAAAAGCGAAGAGCAAGGTGCTAATCAACTTTCTCCTGCAAAAATCCTATAGCTGCAAGGAACTTTTAGCAACAGAACAGTAAAACCTCAGAAAGAAAACAAAAATTTTGTTTACTGTGAAGATGTTGGTTGGCATTTATCTTACATAACTATAATGATCTAAATTTAGTTGTTTGAATTTATGCTATTCACCTAGTCTCCCTCGAGAGAAAGAAAGAACCTTGAAAAAGATATCTTTCATTTCTGAATGGACTGAAAGTTCCTTGGAAAATCCTTATTTCTCCCCAGTAGCAACTGTCTAGATCAGGATGTAGCATGATTTTAGGACTATGCTACCTCAGCAGCAGAATCCCCTCTCCATACATTGCCCCACCATCTTGTGTCAGCTTTAACAAACTAACTCTGATATCAAACAAATGAAACTGGGCAGGGAAAGTGGTCCAACTCTTTCTGTGGCTACATGACTAACAATCCAACAGGGGAGGAGAGGGAACAGGAGCAACATGTGGTCAGAGATAGGCAGAAGAGGCAGGAAGAAGGACCACTACTTCAGGTTGGTACCTCACTACTAGATGAACTTAGTCTTAACACCAGCTCAAGTTCTTAGGCTGTGAGAGCTAACTTTGAGAGGGTTAAAGTAAAATAAAAGCCACTACTGAAGATTGTAATCAAAAGCGTGATGAAAAGGCTGATTATTAACCCAGAAAAATGGTCAAAATAAGTACAATTATACCGTAAGAAACTAGCACCTTACAGCTCCGCTACTGGGATAAAAAGAAGGGGTCGGGGGGAAAGGTGAATTTTCATAGAAACAGCAACACATCAGCTGGGAAGAGCTTCAGGTATCCTTTTAAGTACAAAAAGGCCATCCTACAGCCCTTAAGGCATCTAGGAGCTACAGCAAGAACACAAGTTAAAAGACCACTGGCAGGAAACTGTAGTTGACTGTTCAGCCTCTGCAGCAGTAATAACATGGCTATATGACCCAGAGGTAAGAAATGAAAATAAGCACAGTCAACTACTCAGTAAGGAATCAATATAGAAATATGAATACTTTTTGTGCAGCTTTTTATAGCAAGAGTAAACAGCAAAGAATTGTGCGCTCCTGATACTTTTTTTAAAATCAAAATGTACCTCTATTTCCATGACATTCACACATAAAACCTTCTGAAATTTCCAACTTCCATAAGGCTAATACATTCTAAACCTCATAAAAGATTTTGAGGCATATACCTCCACCACACCATTTGGCAAAGAAGAAATCATTGAAACAAGAATAAAATCATGATACAAAATAAAGCGATACAGATGTCTATTTTTAGCCATATAAACACATGTAGTAAAAACCTTCAGAATATATATTTTAAAAGACTGTTTCCCAACCTTTACAGAACAACATACAATGTACATGAAATAAAACAGAAAATTGTGTTTAATAGAGTAAGCAATAAGTTTTAGAGAAAATATGCATAAAACTGTTTGGCTGACAGGTCAATTATTCATTTTCAAACAATACAATTGAATTTTATTATATAGGAAGAATACCACATGATAATACACTTTTATGAAGTTTCATATAGACAACTAAAAGTTCAGATTTTGTTCGTGTATGCGCTTAACTATTTTTCTACACATGCAATTAGCACTCTTTGCATGAGTAGGCATTAATTTCTGAATGATTACATATTTGGTACAGACTATGTAGTTTATATTTTTTAATACAATTTGTTATAACATACCCACGTGTCTGCATGAACAGGCCTGATGTTGCTGAGAAGCACCTCTTCATAATTTCCATAATCACAGAATTTAACAACTGCAGTTGTCCCAGAAGAATGGAGAGCTTCAACTTCTGCCCGGTAGAACTTAAAAGAGAAATTTTCAAAGGTCATAAAATACTACCTGAAATACCACAAACAGCTTACAACTACTTTTTCATATATATGTGTATATACATATATGTGTGTGTATATATATATTTTTAGTCTTAGTCAGTATTATATTTTGAATAAGATTTGTACCAGATATTAAACCAGATGTATTAAATTTCCATATGGTAGACTGCAAGGACACAGTAGAAAGTATTCAGAATGCTCATTGAGAAAATATGCAGCTTATGAAATTAGACTGAACATTTAAAACACTTGTGTTCATTTCTCTGAAAACAGAACAAATTCATCACTAAACACAAATGCTGTTGTATACAGAGAAATGTTACCGTAAGACTTTCTTAAAATACATGTATCAGTGCCTATCAGCCATATACACTGTACATACTAATATATACCAATTTTAAAACATAATAAAATATAATACGATAAAACCACCCCTTCAAAAAGTCCTTTTTCTAAACGCAAAACTTGATTTAACATTTATGCAAACACAGATCAACTTTCTTGGAGATATTCAATCACTTTTATCTTATTGAACACAAAGAAATTACTGCCTCCTAACATGGTTAAGCTCAGTCCTGTATTTTATCATCACATTTCAAAATTGTCCTAGATGTGAGCAGCAGCACTTATTGTAACTACCAAAAAGCCAACAACCCTCAGAAAATCACCTTCTAATGTGATGAATACTTTTCAGGTAACAATCTGGGATTATCTTATAACTACTTATTTTGCAAGTTTCATACTTTCCAGAATTTCAAAAATTCATCTTACAGTAATATAAATATGCTTCTCAAAATAGGAAACAATTCCATAATAAGCCACTACATTTCACAATAATCAATCCACCCAAGCTACATATTCCTATTTCGGAGAGTCAACTCACTATATGTTGCCAATACCAAAATTTTGCATGCCTTATAATCTGTTTTAGTCATACAAACAGGAGAGAAAAATAAAGTCATGCTGGTGAGCTAACACTATCTACTTCCTGTAAAAGAGACAAAAGGAAAAAGCTTTCAATAAGTAACATAAAATAAACAACAACAACAAAAAAAAAAGACAGAAAATGGTGGGAATAAAACCTATTCAAAAACAATAATATTTAAGGTAGTTCTCAGATTATCAGAAAGGGTCAAAAACTGAAGAAACTCCCCCAGAAGAGCGCAGAGAACTCCTGAACAGATAATAACAAATCAAAGAAAATAGCCTAAAACTTTTTTAGCAAAGAAGGAGAAGATGAAAATGTCTTGCTGCAAGAATAATCTTATTAATAGGAGAAAGCTGAAGAGGAAATACTTAAACTTTTAAAAATCAGTAAAACAAAAGTATCATGCAGCATAATTCATTTGTTCCACAAATTCTTCAGCTAACAGCTAGAGATAATAAAAAAATAAGCTTTTTGCTGTTTCTTTTCTGCGATGATTGAAATAAAAGAAGGAGTTTTTTAAACAGCCCTGTTCCTCCAGACTCTGGACTTCCCTTATACTAGTAAAGGTTGCATGCTGACTTATTCTAGAAAAAGGCATTACACATCTACCATTACAGACTATTCTAGATAGCACAGCATCCTGTTTCTTGTTTCTTGCAAAAGAATATGGGCATCTAGATCCATATTAATGCCTTCAAATTTTCAACACTTAAGTCAAATGCTTCAGTTAGGAGCTTAGTCATCCTAAACTCCACCTAAATGAGAGAAACCATCACCTTCAAGATGACTTAATTTAAGCACTTCACTTCACGCGTAGTGAATACAAGCGACATATAAATAAGAAAAAATAGAACAAGAAGCTAGACAAGAAGCATGCTACACACCCATGAACAAAGCCCCGTGTCTGTGCTAGTGTGCTAAAACTTCCGCATGTATGTAAGAAAACATTAAAGGTACAATCTCAGGTACTTCTCATTTGGCAAAGGCATACCTTGTTGTCTTCCCAATAAAGAGCAAAACATTCATCCCCTGGTCTCCAACTTTTTCCATACTCCATGTGAAATGATGGTTCTAGTATTTTCTCTGGTTTGATGGGCCCAGATCTCCTTTTGGGACCAGTGTTGTAATACAACATTTTATCATCAAAAGATGGGATCGTAGTGGGTCCTGATGATTTGATAGGTCCTACTCGTCTTCCTTTGTGATGATGCTCAGTATCTCCATTTAGTACAGCATTAAAATTATCAGTTCTACCAGGATTTTGGTAATCGTTACTGACACTAAAATGTTGCTCACTTTTTACCAAAAAGGCTTCACTACTTATTGTTCGTGCCTTCCTATCACAAAAATTTTCAGAATTGTGTATTTGGTTTTCCCTTTTCCCACGTTTCTGGTTATTGTTGTCTGTAGTATCTTGAGCAGCAGAATTCTCCTTGAATTCTGTGAAAGACACCCCTTTTCCTACTCTGTTTTGCATATTGTTATCCCTTTTTTTGAAAGTAATATCACTCTGGTGAGGGGCTATGGGATAACCCAAATCCTTTGGCCTATCATTTCTAGGATAATGTCTGTCACTTCTATTTTTTTCATCTGTCCAATGTTCTAAAGAGCTGTGCCTTTCAGGACCTCTGTTTCTTGGTAACCCACCACTTTCCAAAGCCTGCCTTGAATTTTGAATATCCCTTTGAAAACGAGGGGGTTTCTCATTCCTTGGTTGTCTCATGTCATTGCGAGAAATGTGTCTTGAATGATTCTCTTTGATGCCATTCTGTTCTGTATTCATAACTTTGTGCTGTACTTGATGTGGTGGCTGAAATTGCAATTTTGGTTCTACAAAGAAAAAAATTATTTTAATTATTAACATATTCCACACAAACATATTTTAGAAATAGCATTTCAGACCCTAACTGATAAAGCAACAGATGCATTTAGAAAAGTATGCAGTATTTATCTTTATGATACAGAAATGAATCTGTAATTCCTAGTTATTGGAAAACATACACTACTCTGGGCTGTACTTAGAACCAAACCACCTACCAGTATGAGAAAAGCTGGGCATAAATTTCCAGGAGGTTACTCATTTCTCCCTATGGACACCAATAACTCACTTGAATAACAGCCATTTAAGACAGAAAATCAGAATTCCAACACGGAGAAAGGAAGAGGGAGGAAAATGAGGAGAAAAAGAAGCAATACTTTTAATCTTAATTGAAACTTTCTGTAAAAATAACTTGTCAACAGCTATTCAGCATAAAAGGCAAGAAATAGAAGTCAAAAAATGAACACAGCTGACAAACCATAGATAACAGCAATAGTAACAAAGCCCAGAACTCTGGGGAGACTGATCAGTGACCCATAACAGGAACTGCTTAAGCACTACCTTCAAGAGATTCAACCAGAACTCTAACTGATGAGAAGAAAAAAAAAGATTATCATGGATCTCATAAGAAAGAGCAAACTTGCTATAGGATGCTGGGAAGGAGGGAAATTGTGGGGATCTGTGAAACTTTTTATGGAATTCAGGGGTTTTTTAGGCAAACATGGAATTTTTAATGTAATGTTTAGGTGAAGAGCCAAAGGAGGGGAAAGATCAAGATGAATGTAGAAGGAGTAAGCATGAAAAAATAAAGGAGGAACGAGGTTAAACAGGACAGGTGCAAGTAAGCAGGCTCCTGATCAATACACTTGCCAGGCAAACTCCTGCACTGTAGCCTGCCTCGTGCCCTTATTAAATTCTGTTTCTAAAAATCTTCTGTGTGGTTTATTTAATTATTGTGTGTTTGAGGGGACATGTTTTTAAACCTGCTGGCAAACTTGAGACAGGATAAACTGGTAAGTGGGACAAGAAAGACCTGGCAGCTGAATACTGGCAAGACCATTGGTCTGAAGGCCATCTACCAGAGAGAGAAGAGGTCTGGGGCTCAGATACTGGACAGACCTATGTATGTACGCTTGTGTAACCTTCCTGCAAACTTCAGGCTGTACTAGCCAGCAAGTTGGACGTGAGGTGTCTGAGGTGAGTACCAGAGGTCAAGGGTCTAGGGACCAGGAGAGACCTGTGTGAGTGTGTGCATGTGGGTGGCTGGGTATAAGATCCACTAGCAGACTTTGAACCTGGTTGAAAAGGAAAGCATAAACCCACTGGAGTGATTCACATTTGTACGAGCTATTTTGTGTCATGTGGGTGCCTGCAAAGGTGTCATTCTCTTTGCCTGTGTCCATCCATGGCAGTCAGCCATGTATGTACTGTATGCCTGAGGCTGCTGTGGGTGCACGCGCCTGGTGGGACTATGCACTCAGGCTCTCTGCTGCCTGGCCCTGAGTACACTCCTATGGGAAAGAAAAACTAAGAACTTCAGTTTACATGTTACCACTACAAACAATGAATGCTGACACCTGACAACAAATGTATCAATTTTCATAATTAGTTGCTACATGGTAAGAGTTAAAATTAAAAGTGTAAATTTTAGCTTAAAAAAAATACCTCCAAACATCACATTATTAGTAATAACTCACAGAATTTTTATCAGTTTAATTGACTAAACTAGCTAATAAGAATCTAATTTTATTTTTACATACACTTGATCTACCCTAACTTTTAGAAGGCAAGAAAGTTTGACTAAAATGACTTAGTGTTTGGTTTAGTTTTTTTTTTTTAAAGTGACATAAGCTTACATGAGGCTTAGCATGACCATAATCTCGATAAAAATAGATCTTACTGTAAAATTTATGACTTGGAAACCAAAAATGTTTTTAACACATGCATATGTAAATATATATTACCCAGAAAGAACCAAGAGTTTCATAAATATTCATCTTTTTAAAAATGAAAAGATTATTTTTTAAAATCTTGTAGCATTTAAAATTTTATTTTTTTTAGACAAAATCTTTCAAGTTTAAAAGTACCTCTTTATCTCTTCCTTCACAAATGGAACATGAAAATACTGTTTTTCTTCATTTTATATCTGTAACTTTTCTTTAAGTATCTTCGTTACACTTTCCCACCAACGTATAACACACACAATCTTCTACACTTCCTATGGTCTAGAAAGTTTTTGTCTTCCTAATTAATTAACAGTCTTCCTTCATGACATTCTTAATTTATACCTCTCCTCCTCTGGCAGTAAAATCCTTGGGCTTCCACTCTTCCTATTCCAAACCTAAACTCTCACGTCTATGCTTAATGTTAACTACACATGAAATGATTAAACTGTTTGATGACCTCTGAATGGTTACTGCCTTGTATACACCATTAAAGAAAGATGTGCATAAAATTCTAAAATACCTCATTATAAGTCATCTTATTTAATATTTTGTAACATGAAATTTATTAAACAAAGTCACTTGCACAGGGGAAAGTTGTTCCAATGCTAAAAGTAGAAATGGGCTAAAGCCTAGATTGGGCATGTTAATATTTTGCTAGTTGGCAGGATTTTAGGATTGACTTAGAATTTGAATGGTTCTTCTCAAGGGCTGTCCTTTGACCATTTTCTAAATCAAGAAATATTTTCTGATCCAAGATGGGAAGCACCTCAGACAGTGTCTAGTACATACAAGGACTCTGTATAACTGCAAGATTTATCCCCAAAGAATGCAGAGCAGTTATAATACTTTAGTTAAAGCCTCAAGGAAAAACTGAAACATATTCTTCGTAGAAGAATTGGAAAAGTTTACTGAAATTTCCATTCAACTTCATAGCATGTAATAAGTAATTTTAGCTATTGCCTAGGTGTCTTAATGAAAACAGCTAGTTTTACTAGACAACAAAAAATCTGGATATAATAGATCTCCAAGCAACCTACTTCTGTCATAGAGCTGCAGAGATCATCTCTTCCTACCCTTCCTCCATCTCTTTGACCTGCTTTCCAATAAAAAGTTACAAGCATTCTCACATGAGACAGTATTTGCTGTCTTTAGAAAGGCAATATTAATCTCCAAAATCTAGAAAGAAATAATTCAGAATTCAAATGCTATTCATCTACTTAACAGAAATTATCTGCAAAATAAGACTTCAAGAAGTTTCATTTAGCACTATAACCCACTGTTCCACAAAGAAGCTTGGAGATTTAAAACAAAGTACCAGCTAAGAAAAAATAGCACCATATTAAAACATTGGCATGAATAGCTCCACCCAGAACTAAGTAGTTAGGAAGAATTCCCATTATCTCCTTTTTTCCAAGGAACAGAAGTTTTAGCAGTATGTTAATAGAAAAGGCCATCTCTTGCAGATGTATTTAACAACAACCAATTTCTACTATATCAGTTGCAAATGCACGACAATGATGATCTGCAAAAGCAGGACTGGATGATCAAATAAATTATTTCTACCCAACATAATGTGATCATAACACAAAAGCAACAAGCTGACTTGAAAGTGTGTCGAAACTTTCAGTTACAAAATTTTTTTTTTTTTTAAACAGTACAGGAAAATTATAATACTACTAAATGTTAGACAGCGTGGAAAAAGACTACAGAATTTCCAAATAGTGAATATAAGCATCTTTTTTTCTAGGTCTATTTACTGTGACATGCAAAAGCTGCTCACAAAACACCTGACATTTTTCTACTCTAACCTTAGGAGATGTAAAATCTAGTAAACTGATGTCTTCTACAAAGATACACTTATTGTGCTATAAGCTTCCCAGGGGACTACATCATCGCAACAGCCTTGAACGAGCAGGACATGTTAACCGATTGTTTAACGATCAAGCACAACCCATTCACAAATGGAAACTGCCGAATAACAGTAAATGTTTTTGTTAACAGTAGTCAGCAAAAAAAAAAAAACTAGAGTTGAGAATATTACAGGTTCTTCGTGAATTCATGCTGTCTGGCCTGATCACCAAAAAACTGAAGGGAATCTGAAGTTTCTTTAATAGAAAAAGTTAAGCGATGAGGGATATTATTCACAGACTGTCTATTGCAGCAGCTGTTACTTGCTTCTACTTCTTCTTGCCCCACCTCCAACAAACCATTAGCTAATGTTCCCAGAAAAGTAATAGTTCCTACAGGGCAGTAACAAACAATTATTAATTTGGCATTTAACAGGAAGATTTGGGACACTGTTCTGTCAAACAGTGAGATGCATCAGCCCAGCCATCATCATTGTAACTGGACATTTGGGAACATGGTCTGGAAAAAATCAATTTCAAAATTAATGACAAGGCTTTTGTTTTCTGCTGGGTAGTTTTAAGACGATGACTTGTGTTTCTCAGTTTGAAACCATCACTCAGTTATTTTATTCATTTTAGTTTTTTATGTGATGACCCAAGACGACTGTACAGAACCAATCTTACTCCCTTGCTTACAAGAAACCTTACAAGGACCTGCTGCAGTTGGAAATCCCAGCCAATGCAATTTAAAAAGCACTGCTCCATGCACAATGGAATTTAAGTAGTATGGTTTCCTGTAGAGCTCTCCCATGGATTTCATCATGTTTAATAATGTGTTTAAATTCAAAGATAGCGGCCCTTGCCACATAGGTGGCAATGATTTGTGTTTCTTCTTCCAACTTGAACTATATTTTCATGTAACTTTATGAATGCATGTCTTTGAGACAGCTACCCCCAGGGCATGTTCTATCTCGTATTGGCCAAAAGATTAAAAAATTAGAAGGAAATTAATAATGCATTTGCACACACTTCATGCCATGGAGTGAAATTCCAGTTACTCAAGAGCTTTGTCAAGTTACATAAATATCAATATCATTCTTTCTAAAATGTACTAACACTGAGGAACTGGAGCCTGAGTTCATGCTTCTGCTGAAACAAAGTAAGTACAAGCTGAGGAGGAGGATGATATTAATAAGGAAGTGGCAAACACCCCAAAAAACATTCTGCCATTGCATTCACTAGAAACTTGAATTTACAGGATTAAAGGACTGAAACAAAAAGTGATAATTTTTTTATTACTCTTTAAATGTATGAAATTTACTATATTTTTCCTCTAATATTGAAAGAGAAGTTACTGACAAAAATACAAAAGTCTCCTAAAATATGTCACCAATGCTAACGTAATATTACAACAAAAATAAGTTTGATTTTCTTGATATTCACAATTAACACTGACTGAAATTCAATTTTTAGAAGTAAAGCTGCATAATAAACATGACTATTTCATAATTTGGATCCCTTACTGTCAAAGGGCACTGTGTTTGTTGAAAACATGGCTACTAAATGGTAAATTCTAAAGGTTACAAATTCCCTTTAACTCCAAAAGGTCAGACACTTTACCTCCCAAGTTCCCTTGCCCCCAGATATTCAAATAAATTGTGTGACCAAGAACAAGGTCACGGAAGGCCTAGCAAAACAACTAAATTTTTAATTATATTCTATTGCATTACCAACTTACTTCAAACCTTTAACTTATTTTGGGAATACTCAAATCATAACAGACTAAAACAAGAAAAAGACTGTTGAAATTAAACAAGATGTACTAGCCACAAATTGCCCAAACAATGTATTACCATATAAAAACAAAACAAAAAAACCCCACACATCACACATCCTGGTTTACCTCAAGCATAAACAGTTAAGCAGGAGAAGGACAGAAATTCACATCTGAAAGCACAGAAATTCCCTGTTCCTTTGGAGACCTCTGGACCTGGGTCCCTAAGAGTGTGGGTGCATGTCCTTCTGCTTGCAATAAATGCTTAGTCTCCACTAAAGTCCTATTTCTTCTGAGACACATTCGGGTGAAGAGTTAACGAGACAGTAAGAAAACCTCTGCCAAAGGCAATTTTTTTGCAAACCCTCATACACGGTCAGCACCTCTTGTTACTTATCTCCTGCAGACAGCACTGGCAGTGGAGAATATGAGGGTAACTGCAGCTAAACTAGGTGGGATGCTCAAGATGCAGAGTGAGCGCAGGTAAGAGTCCACATGTTACTGATATTATACAGCATCTTTCAAACCACTATAAGAGTATGGGCTGTTCTTATGGGATGCATATTTGAAGAAAACTGATAAATGAGTTTGTTGAGAAAAGAGAGAAAGCAGTCTGGATAAAAAGTCTTTGATGAGAAGTTAGAAAAGCTCAATCCACACAGCTAACATAGCTGATAGATAAAATACAGGTCCATTATGTCTTCTAAATAGCTACTAAGAAAACAAATTTTGATAGCTCTATATGGCAAGAAAGGGGTAATATTATACAGTAGTTAGAAGCTGAGCATAGAAAAATCAGATTAGAAGTGAAAAAAAATTTTTTTTTTTAAATTATGACCTTTAATTGCTGAAACAATTAACCTTGGAGTAGAATTAATTCACCACCTTTAAATCAAAACTGCATGTGTAAATTTATATGTCTAAATTTATATTTCAGTCAAAGCCTAACTACTGGAACAAGAAACAGAGACTACAGCCTATTACTTTCTCCCTTCTCCTGAAGTGGCCCTATTAACAGCCTACACAGACCTGCTACCTCTCATTTGCTTTTTCTGTGATCCTGTTAATGTTGTAGTTTGTTGTACAGGAGGTTCATTTTAACAGGAAGAGCATGAAGTGCCCACTCTAAGCACAGACTGTCTCCTGGGAGGACTGAAGAGGCAATTCTTCATAATGTGAAACTGAAAGGTTTTGGCTTTCTATGTCCTGGGTCAATGCTCTAACCAAAATAATTATTATGTTTCTACCCCATTTAATAACAAATAAATAAATAATTATTAAGAAGTTGATCTTTGCTTGAGTCTTTCAAAGACGCAGACATCTGGCAAAAGCTTTTGTGGTTTTGGATCCTGAATAGACGGAAGCACCAGCCTGTTCTCACAGTCCCTATGAACCGAAGAGAGAGAAAATATCTGAAATATGCCTGGTTCTCAGCATTTTGTCCATTATTCCTTAATTCTATAGTCAGAGCCCTTGGCATTGTTTTGTTCTCCCTGATAATCCTTGTGTTTACTTATTTAAACTGGCAAAGATGGATTAATTGTTCCTCAAAACAAAACAAAAATAAGAAGGAGATTAATGAAAAAAACTTTTCAGTTCAGTAGCAGAAATAATCCAAGTGTAAGCAAAGGCAGCTAACTGACAGCAATTTTGTGTACTATTTCTGTTATCTCTCAGTGTCAGCAGGTTTCTCTCCAACCAAAACTCAATCTACTTAATTTCAGCATAGAAATATTTTCATAGGTGTCACCCACCATTCACAGTTAAAAAAAAAATAAAATCTTCAGTATAAAACTATGGGTTTGTTTGTTTTATTTCTTTGCATTTCATTTAAATAAAGTATGTTTATTATATGCTATGTTTTACAGTTAAAGAACTAGCAGATCATGGAGTCAGGTATTCAATACTTTTGACAGCTGTAATTACTTAAAACAATTTTTCATTAACTCTGAGAAAAGATGACGACACGTAAAAAAACTCACAAGACACCACTTACAGGGCAAAAGACTGACACCTTCTTACTTTCTTATAATTAATTTGTACTTCTTTAAAAAAACAAAAATCAAAAAGCTTAATGTGCTGTCTCAACTCTAAAAAGGAACAGAAGTACCTCCTAAACAAAATACAAAGGTGTTTAAATCCATAAATATTCTTCTATTCGGTTGAAATCCAACTATGAAAAGGTACCAAATCAAAGACAACAAATTAAACACCTGTTTTGCAGTTTCTGTTTACAAATGCAACCACCTAGGCCTGGTTCCTAGGTAGTTACAGGTTACTACTAGGTTACAGAAGTGAATTTAGAAATCCTGAGGTTTCAGGTAGAATCAGAAACACTAGATAAGAAAAACAAGGAGGGATGCACAGAGAAAAACAAATCAATCCTCTGTGTGCTTGAAAAGAAACAATTCTTTTCGGACACTTTCTCCCCAGATCACATCAGCAGTTTTTGAAGAAAATGTGATGCAGCACAGAATTAAAAAAATATTTATCTCAGTTCAGCAAGAGTACCTTTTGGTTTTGCTTCCACATAGACTCTCAGTCATTTAGAAGAAATTACAATCTGTCTGAAGAGTACAGAAGCCTAATGCTTGCGATAATGATAAATATGGCCATTCCAGCTAATCATATGCTCCTGATCATATGCATTAGTGTAACAGTAGGGGTGTGCCCATTTATTCAAAACCACTATCCCTATACAAAAGCCATCTCTATGAATATCTAAAAAAAAACTAAACTGGGATTTTTAGAGACCATATGGGACAGCAAGTGGCCGGAAATACAGCACAATAATCAATCTGCTTTTATATTGAGTGGAAGCTGTACTATGCTACATATAAATGCAGAAAAACCTGCCTGCCTGGGTCCTCCTTAGCACAGTTACTATGCAGAAAAATCAACGAAGAGACCTTACTCTTCGCAATATAACATCACATATTTGAGTTGCTTCTAGCTGTTTCCCTGATGTGTCTTTGATTTCTGACCACTACTTTTTTTAATATTAAGAGAGAACTACATGTCTCTACTGCTAACAACTGACAGAATCAAATGAAATGAAAAAGGTGCTAGTAATATATATCCTGTTTTCTGCAAACACTTGGACACAGACTTCAAGACAAAAGAGTTCACAGTGGTAAGTATAATCACTGTAGATATATCATCACTCTACAAACACTGTTAACACATCATCTCAGTTTGCACAGAACCTAAGACAACTAATCATTAAGAATTTAAGCGAGATCGTTTTCAACCACAGAGGCATAAAAATGGCAGAAAAATAACACTTTCAGTAAATTATTTTTAAAATGTGTTTGAATTAATCTGACTGCATGATTCTCTCAAACTTGGCAAAGAAAAAAAAGCACTTTTAAGATACAAAAAGCCTGCAATTCAGCATATGCCTATGTATTTGTTGAAAAATCCATTTGAAGTAGACTCTGCAAGATAAAAATAAAACCTGTCGTAGGAACAGAGGCACAATCCTATGGGGTAGGCACATTCAGTAAGGAAAATAAAAACTAACAAAATGCAACTGAGCAACCACTGTAAAGCCCAGTGGCTTCCAAATAACAGAAAGTACAAGAACATGTATTATTATTTCTTCAGAAGGAAAAAAGGCAGAAATAGTAAAAATTTTTTTTTTTCCCAAAAAATAATCAGAACACTTACTGAACTCTTCAAAAATGCTAACAAGCTTTTTTTTTTTCAGAAAAGCACAACTCAGGAATCAGTAAATCAGTCTGCAATACTGATCATTCGGAGAATGCCAAAAAAGTCCAACATAGTGTTAAAACACACAAAACCCCATGTGTCATGTTAGGAAATATGCCAGAACTTTTGGCAACTGAAGGAGTACAAAGCTTTTGCAAAGTTTTTATAGAATTATGTTTTTCTTCTTATGACATTTAAATAAAAATAAAAGGATTCCATAAAGAGGAAAAAGATACAAAAGCAAAGCTTATTTATCTTTAAAACACAATATTGAAGATTATAAACAGAAGTATATATGCTAATATAACTTTTTTTTACTCACATAACACTATGTCTTATTACACTACGGTACGTTGGCTACATACATGTACTAGACCCAAAGGATCATAAACCTCCCCCTAAGCAAACACTATCAATCAGCAATATCATTGTAAAAGAAGCTATTCACTCATTTCACAGTTCTTGGTATTATTACTATTACCTACTTGCTATAAGACTACTGGCAATAAGAAAGGCATCTCTCTCACAGGGAGTATTTCTATTATTTTTCCTTTAAATGTCTTTCAGTCACACATAAAAGCTTTCTCTAATCTCTCAATATAAGCACAAAACTTATCCAAAGGGAAAAAAAAAATCAATGTTTGTAATGTCAGAGAAAAACACTACAACTGTTTTCATTTCTTTTCACTGTAAAAATCTAACTCATCTTTGGTAAACAAAATGAGTTGCCAAAAGATCTCTCTCAAGCATAATTCCCTACACATGCTTTTAAAAATGTGGTTATATTCAATACCTGAACAGTTTACAAAATTGTATCAGCAAATGCAGAATGCTTGTGCATTTGAGAGGTATTATCTTTAAATATTTTAAGTGTCTGACAAAACCAGTGAAGACTCATGATATAAATGTTTGATCTACAACTCGCTTTGTTTCATAAAGAAAGCCATAAATTTGTGGCTACTTACCATAAACAACATACATGAGAAAAGGTACTCTGACTTTTATGTTCACTTTCTACAAACTGTTTTAGTAAGACCTAGACCTAACTAAAATATCAACCAATATTTAGCTATTTAAAATCACTTGTTCTGCAAGCCAAAAAAGACACTGTTACAATGAAATTCAACCTAGGTACAGCAACAATATAGTATTTGCTATCAAAAGAACTATAGGCTATTACATTTATTAGCAAATGCCTGTCTGTTCATAGTTAAAACCTAGCATGTCATAAAAATGCTTACTGAACTAAAATGGCTCACAGTGCATCTGATTCTACCAGCAGCAGCAAGAGGCCCCTGGGTTTGCTAGCAGGTTCACTAACTCCTGAGCTCATCTGTTGAGGCAAGTTTTCTGTGACAAAATGTGTGTCTTTTTGCTTTGCTGCTGCTTCCTCTTTTTTGGATAAAGGCATCCTCTGTACAGCTCCAAGAACTGTATTTCTAGACTGCTGTGTTTCCTTCCACCTGAATATGCTGATTTTTAGTTGCTACAGGCTGCAAAAAATATTCAAAGACATTAATGGAAAATGCTACACTGCTTATGCAAGTAGCAACTGTAAATTTGCAGCGTCAAACGTCCAAAAGATCTAACAATAATAACTCTTGAAAAAAAAAATGCCATGCATTTTATGGAAAGCAGATAGTCCTAATTCTCACAGAAAACTGGGGTTTTGATGCACTGACAAGAGTATACATGACCTCATGTTTTCATTTCTAATTCAGTAATGACTCTCAAACACAACTAACCTTAAAATCATTACTATAGCAAAAGAAATACAAATATTTACACATTTTTAATACATATAAGCTACAAACAAAAATAATACATTCAACAAAAGATCTCTCACTCAACTAATCAGAACGATGGGGATGTTCTACTTGTGTTTCAGACACAGGTGCCTACTGACATTACTGCCTGTCACACCTTTCCCAACAGGGCAACCTGTTCACTTTCACTTACTACAAGCTTTAGCTTGTTTTCCACTTTTTCCCTATTATTTTTTTCTTTTCTTTTTTTAAATCCTAAATCCAGTGAAAATACACAAAGCAAGAGTCCGTTATTAACAGTCGACAAAGACTATTTTGGAACTTAAGTTAAAAAGATAATTACATATAAATGCAGTCACTCCTTAAATATACTCATTCCTTAGAAAACTCCGAAATATCAAACAGTTCATATAAACTTGTATGACCTTTCTTTCACCCTTTACGAAAAAGTGTCATTTTATAGGGAGAAAAAAATTACAACTCCATCACAAAACCTTCATGTTAAATAATGGAAGCAGATAGTTTCATTTCACGTTGGCCACTGAAACACCTCCAAGGCCATACCCAAAAGAAAAACGATCTCCATTTATTACTCAGCTTACCACGAGTTTTACTTTAATATTACAGCAGCCTCTAGAGACCTCAGGATGTATGAAGTTTCCTCTTTTTTCTTTTAATGCATCTGTCTGTCAAAGTTTCCAAAGTACTGAATGATTTAGACCTAACAGACATCCTGATGCATAGACTATATTCTTGTATGGTTTCTTAAGAAAGAAAAGTAACTAAAAGGACGTTAAAGAAAAGGCTCAGATCTTTTGCATTAAATCCAAGGGAATATTTGGCTTCCCTCTTTCTAAAAATCTTACCTTTTCCTCAGTCCTTAGTTATTAAACAGGAAAACCAGGAGAAAATAGCTGCTTAATATTTTACAGCAGCCAAAAAGATTTTTTTTTCCCTTCCAGATAGAGGGAATACAAAAACAATTAAGCTTACCACAATTACTAAACTCTTAACTGATCAGCACACAAAACATGCTGTTTATAAACTGAGGAAGGGGGACTGTGGTTACAGCTTTTTTCTTTACGTACTTCTGAACAACATAGAAGTCCATTAAAGTTGTGAGAGCCTTTTATCAGATTAAAATAACAAACAGGGATTTATGTAACCTTATTTCAAAATCACTGACTTTTAGACATCTAAGCCTTAAACAAACACCCTAAGTTCTTCTATAATCAAGACAGAAGTACAAACGACCACAGTGCAATTTATTTGACCTTTCTTCAAAGGAGAGGAATAGCTCTCTAGCACTCCTTGGTTTTTCTATGACTGACTGTGGAGGAAGTTCTAGGAACCACCTTTAAGATGACAAAGTTAGGAAAAAGAATTCCACTAACACTGTCCAATATTGGTTCCAGGTACATTAATCTCAATAACTTACCCTCTACTGTTAGAGTACCCATTTTGGATTCCAAGAAATCAAACAGTGTGCTTGGTGCAGATGGTCTGGCGTTTCCTAGCTCTTCTTCATCCTCAGGTCTTATTCGGCCTCGGCCCTTCCCTTTACCTGTAAACATCAGAAGTTATTTGTGAGTGGGGAATATGTAAAAAAGTGTACATGCTTTTTTTAAAATCCGATTTATAATATGCTCGTATTTTCTATCTTTAAAAATTCTATCGCAGACAAAGTAGATACTGATATTTTCTATTTAAAGATACTCAAATCTGTGACTTCAAATTCAAAATTTTTGACAAGAATACAATACACAGAGCCCTTTTCTAAGTATTTGTTTTCAGGTTTGCAATATATACTAACTTGAAGGAAAAAAACATGCATATATGCCCTTCTATAACTACAGTAGTAATCCACCATACACAAATTCCTTTGCTCCTAAACACTGTTTTAAAGCATTTCTTTGCAAGTTTTACCTCTAGGTGGTGGTCCCTGAATGGGTTTCTGTTTACTGTTGTTCAGAAGGAAATTTAATGCCGCCTCTAGGCTGTTACTGTTATCCATAAGTGCCTGTCTCGCTGCTTCTTTGCTGAAACCCATCTCTGTTATGTGTTTTAGAGCCTTTTCATCAACCTGAAATAAAAGGTACATAGAGAACTAATTATAAGATATAATAGAGACTCTGTAAAACCACCAGGTTTGAGATTAATTTTTCATTAATTTTTAATTGAACACTTCTTAGTATTTCATTGATGATAAATATTTCAGTTTTAGATAAAATCTTCATGTATGATCTCTCGTAGGTGCAAACAATCAGCTAGTAGATTTTTAAATATGATGATGATTTTTGATTCCTTAGCTTTCAGTTCTAATATTATGTGGTTTCAAGCACAAATTCCCCTAGCCTACCTCTTCCTTCGCTGTACACTGGAATAGTATGACAGACTGTAATATTCTTTCTTTGAGAAGAAAATTGAAGGAATCTCTCAAAGTAATACTAGTATAAAAAATAGCCATTTGTTCCAGTTTGAACCCTTTCACAACTTTTACAGACAACACAAAACCCAGTTATATGCTTCTTGGAACATGGAGAAAAGATAATTGCTAAAGGTTCTGTGGAAGAAAGCAAAGAAATACAAACAATTTACATCCGCAGAAATACAGGCCTTCTTGTTCTCAACTATATAGAGCATGATGACAAAAAGGCAAAGCAGGTATCACAGAGCATTAATTACAGAAAATAACCTTATATCTGCACTGTGCTTTAAAGCACTCAAGTGAGAACTGCCTCTTCCAGTGCAGACAGAGCTACATGCACTAAATACGAAATGGGACTAGGCCCTCTGTCCTTCCTTATCCAACACCCAACCAAAATGATACCAGTTATCCATCTACTGCAACAGCTGTAACCAAATACATTCTTAACCGGAGTCCCATGAACATAACATTTTGCCTACAGATTCCAAAATAGCCATATTGTGACCCTCCAGAAAACCCCAACAAATCCAACCGAATCTTATCTCCAAGATACACAACCCCTTCTTTCTCCCACTGCTTAAAAGAACATGAACTTTTATTGCTAGAATGATTTAAATTACAACTGTATGAGAGCTGTATGACAAATAACATTTAACCCTTCCTCTCCCCTGTTTTCCACAGTCTTATGATGTAATTTCTCCACTCCTCATTTCTCCTGATGTTTTAATGTATTCACTTTTTGTCTTACTTCCAGCTACACACTGTCCTCTGGGACAACAGATATGAATGAGCAGGTCTCCTTTTGGGGGCAGAGAAACAAAATCAGTGTTTGTGGTTTCTATCTCGATACAGTAACCCAGAAGATATAACAAGTAAAATAACCTTTGTAACTATGCTTAGCTATGCAAAAATCACTGTAATGGGCAAGACATGACTTCACAGCGCTTGGCTACAACTCCCGCATGCTCAGCAATGTTAACTCTAATGCTTTCATGTAGACTTCTTCATTCCCAAACCCAACAATACTCTTAAATTAACTATCCAAAGAGTAAGTAAAGAAACAGCAATTTAAAAAGTCTCTGAAGACCAATGGCCAGAAACATAGCATCAGTGTCTACAGGGAATCATCATCCCACTTGAGTTTGACTTCAAGTTGCCTAAATAATGTCTTATTTTTAATGACAGAATATAATAGTTCCTCTTCTGGGCCATTCTCCTAGATTCTTCTGCATGGCAACAAGGGTCCAACAGAAAGAAGTATTTCCTCAGCAAATCTGCTTCACTCTTCTCCCCTTCGCAGATAAGTAGTTGGTTTGGATGAGAAGAGAACTTCTAGCTATTACTGCTGCATTACCTCCTTTCAACGGTGAAAACTCTGTGCACAGCAGCTACATTCAAAGACCAGTAGGAAATGAAGACTCATACATACAGTACCTGTACTCTCAGCTATAGATAAAAAAAAATAATCTTGGATAGGTCACAATTTGAGACCCAAGGGAACAGCAATTTCCCAGATACAAAGACTGCTTGAGAAAGGAAGTAACATATGAAGTATTTTTGGATGTCAAAAACTCTCCCTTCAACTTCATTTACACAGCACAAATCTTGCTTCTCCTACACAAAACTGGAAAGACAAAGAAAATTGTAGGACATATCCTATAAGGACTATTAAGAGAGAAGGATGATTGCCTCCTGCCATCTATTGTCTGTCTATGAATAAACAGGAAAAATTACTTCTTTGTTTCCTGTCTTGTAGGTAAAGATACAGTGCTTCAGATTTCTCAGAAGGTGATACCCCAGATGGACTAAAAATCTTTAGCCATTTCTAAATATACACACAAGTCAACAATACACATGAAAGTCAACAATCAAACCTGCTTGATGTCACAATTCTAAAAAGACAAAACATATTCATTATCCATTGCTTTAAGATATGAAAATCATTACTTATAACCTCAGAAGGCTTTCTATATAGGCTTAGTAGATTCATATTTGCTTCTTCTAAACAGCACCTAGATATGCTAAATGACATAATACTAAGTTTTGGTAAGTTGGAAACTACTTCAAACTGGCAGTACACCATTTTAGAGTGCAAGGTAAGACAAATTTCTTGTAGTTCATAGAAAAAAATGAAAACACAACACTTTAAACAATTACCCAATTTAATTTTTTTCTTGGGGGGGGGGGGGGGGGGGGGCACAGTGGGGGCAGGGCGTTGTTTGTCTCTTAGGGTTTTTGTTTTTATTTTTTTTTAAAGTCTATTTAGGTAGAGACACAGTTGTCAAGAATGACAAGGTGTACCAGTAGTGCTACACTGGGCAGAGGGATAACTAAATGACCTCTTGAGGTCCTTTCAGGCTGTGTTTCTACAATTTTATATTAACATTTCTGAGCATAGTGCTGAAGGCAGCGCTACTGGAGGCTCTCCTGGATGCAAGATGACAACACATACCATACCAACAAAATTGTAACAGGCAGTTACTATTCCTAAATGTCTTTTCTTCTCATTGTTAAACCTTTGGTAAAAGTAAATAAGGTGGAAAATATTCAATAATAAGTGATATTTATAATCAATATTTTAATACTCGTTTACTGAGTTACCACATTTTTGCAATGCCTCTTTCAATCTGCTTTCACTGCTCAAATCAGAATCATTAATTGTTATTGCATACTTGGAAATTACTCTCCAGAGTTGTTCCTGATAGCAAATACTTCCTCCATTATAAACCTTTAGATTGCTGAAGTAATCAAACCAGAAACTTCAAGGACTGCTCATCTTATACCCACTTAATTCAATGCAGCGATCCCAGAGAACACTTCTCAGGAAGTATAAAGCTATGAAATACACTGGAAGGTGATGTTTTGGATTAAGGGGCACAGTTCAAATTCTCCAATGGTAACCCACCTTACTCAAAAGGAACATTACTTGTGACCATGTAAGCATGACATCCCCATGTCACAACAAAAGTATTTCTACTTTGTTATTTTAAATATCAGAGTACCACTTAGTTTTCTCAATGTCAAAGAAATGTTTTAAAACAGGTTCTTAAAATGAGTATTAAATCACAAGAAAAGCTACATTAAAATATTATTTGATGTGTTGAAATTGAAGGATGAAAGTCTTCCTTCTAAATCCTAATTCTAAAATGAATTAACTATTAACATGCAAAACTTTTAAGCTTATTTAAAGAAGAAAATAAAACTATACTGTAATGTCCTATACCACATATACTACTACTATTCTTTTGTGAGGAGTTGGTTTCAAATTTTACTGGATAAGACGACAAACTTTTTTTCTTTACAAAAATTAGATTGGAAC
Organism: Morus bassanus; assembly: GCA_031468815.1. Lineage (NCBI taxonomy): Eukaryota > Metazoa > Chordata > Aves > Suliformes > Sulidae > Morus > Morus bassanus. The sequence continues at coordinate 38,720,055 of CM062568.1, read as the reverse complement.
TCCTATCTCAGTAAGGTACAAAAGCACCCTAAGTATTCTAAACAGACTTCAAAATAAATTGAAAGGAAAGCCCTTATTCCTCAGGGTCTTTTGGTTTTATTTTTGTTACATTTGTTTTTTTTTTGAATAGTAAATGTTTAAGGTTCCGTTTAAGTCTGCCACCTTACCAGTTCTCGGTAGACACCTTCATTCTTTCCCTCAGGTTTTGTTATCTTCTCTTTCTGGAACAGTTCCCTGTTTCGATTCCCTCCAGCACTCACATTGAGATTACTTCTGCTACTACCACCACCTCCTCCAAACGTCTTGGTCTTTAGATAAGCACAAAAATTACATTTCAGTAAACAGAACTTATGAAAATAAGCCTTAATATTTAGCTGGTAGGAAAAGTGCAGTAAATTTAATGCAGCTGTATTTTTTATGATTATGCTTTGCATCAACAAATAAAAGCACTGATTTACACACACAAAAAAAGATTAATTTATTAGGTAGGTATTTTTCCCCTATGCCCAAATAAGGCTGTAAAAAGGGTATATAATTCTAGTTTTTATGACCTTCCAAGCAAATTTGAAAAATAAACTAAAAGGAAAATCAAGGGAGGACGTAAAAACCTGACATGTTAGAACTAAGCTTCCTAGCTATACTTTCACACCCAGGAAATCACGGGTTTTTGAGAAAATTGAAAAAAGCAGATGAAGATTGATAACTTGTATTTATTACTTAAATCTCATTAACTAAATTGTAACAACCACATTTTTTTAATAGTGGTATCAAATCAAAATCATATCTACAATAAAACATTATGATAAATTTATTCGCTTCATTAAAATAAGAAGATGCCCATCAACCCAAAAGGGCTCTCTATTTTTGATTCATCTTTTTAAAGATACATGAATAGAATTATAAGCAGCCAAACACCAGAAAGCATTTGTAATTTGAGAGAAATACTTAAAATAACAAGGAAAGATCACAGTAAGCAAAATGCTGCAACACATGCATACTAACCTCTTTGCTTTTTGCTACTTCTGCAATAGCAGCCGTCCTCTGCTTTTCAAATTCATCATTTTCCACAACAGTTTTTACAGTATTTGTCATTTGCAGTGTCTTTCTGCGATCAAGCTCTCTGCTATCCACTTGCACGTGAGATGCACATTTCTGAAAATGCAAAAGAAACTTTTAATTAACTCTTCTGCCTACTCTCATTTGAAAAAAATTAAGTATTAATCCATTACAGTAGCACAACTTTATCTAAAGAATACGATCGCAAAAATGTACACCTAGGACATCTAGATGTCTTCGCTGAAAGCATGCTCCTTCGGTCCACTAGAAAGGCCAAAAAGAATGACTTTTACATTTTAAGCTCAGTTCATGACGTAGCTAATGTGATTCTTGTAAAATACCTTTGGCGTTTGAGAAGGGACTATGTTAGCACCTACAAGATCTAACCGGAAGAATCAAAGGCTACACATACTAAATCAAAATTTTAAGTTTGAATTGAGAGGAAAAATGTTAAATATAAATTGACACAACAAAGTGACAGGATTGATGCAATGATTTTAAAACATTTTTTAGATCGAAGTCATCATGATCTAAGGTGTTTTGATAACCTCTAACTGGAACCAGGTCCCCCAGATATCATGATACAAGTTTTTTTATGAAATTACAAAGACACTATACCTGCCCAAAAGGTACAAAAGGGGGAGGGCCACCTTCTGTTCCAATATTACTCCTATTGTGTTTTGCTAAACTCTGTAAAAGAAAATTGTTGATTAATAAATTTCAAACAGAAAACAGATTATATGATAAATGTCTGTTTCAGAAAATATATGAAACTTGCAAGATGAACATTTTAATAAAAAAATAATGAGATACTTAAAATCCTGGGGCACTTAACTTAAGAAGGTGGTTGGATGAGGGGCAGAGACACAAAGAAAATGATGAAAATTTGCAAAATCATGAAGGCAACACATAAAGCAAGTACAGAAAATTCAGTTATATACCAAAATCTACACTAACAGAACAAAGCAGCACACAAATAGGAAGCAGATGTTTCTTTACATAACACCAAGCGAACTTGGTGCCACTAGAGGTTTTAAAGGCATACAGTTTCAGCATGTTTAAAAAGGGATCAGACCAATTCAGCCTAGAGAAGGTAAGGTTCAGGCGGGTATTATCAATCTACACAAATACCTGAAGTGAGACTGTAAAGATGATGGAGACAGGCTCTCTTTCAGCGGTGCCCAGTGACAGGACAAGAGACAATAGGCACAAACTAAAACACAGGAGGTTCCCTCTGAACATCAGCTAAGATCACAATTTCTCTGTCAGAGCTGAAACTAAAGCTAATGAAAAATAATGAGAGAGGCATTATGTGGTGGTGGGAGCTGCTCTGGTTTGGGACTCACGTGCCTGCCCACGGTGTCTGCAGTGGGATGGTTCAGGCAGCTGATCATGCTGCAAACTCGACTTTTATTGGTGTTTCTCTATTTTTTTGTAGGGTTTGCACTGAACATGGATCAACTCCCTAATCTGTGTTACACAAATGTGAGTGCTAGTGCAAGGGAAGGACAAATGGCCTCAAGTTGTGCCAGAGAAGGTTTAGATTGGGTATGAGGAAAAATTTCTTCACCGAAAGGGTGGTTGTCAAGCATTGGAACAGGCTGCCCAGGGAAATGGTTGAGTCACCATCCCTGGAGGTATTTAAAAGACATTTGGATGTGGCACTTAGGGACATGGTTTAGTGGTGAACTGGCAGTGTTAGGTTTACAGTTGCACTCTATCATCTTAAAGGTCTTTTCCAACCTAAGTGAGTCGATAATTCTATCAGAAAACACTTTTTTTACCATGAGGGTGACCAAGCACTGGCACAGGTTGCTCTGGCAGGTTGTGGAGTCTCCATCCTTGGAGATATTCAAAAGCTGCCTGGACATTGTCCTGGGCAACCAGCTCTAGGTGGCCCTTCTTGAGCAGGGAGGTTGGACCAGATGACCTCCAGAAGTCTCCTCCAACCTCAACCATTCTGTGAAATTCATGAACCCATGCATAAGCAAATACTGAAAGGATGTCAGGATTGTATCCCTCGGTAAGACATAATACAGCAATTCCAGATGCCAAGGCTGTATAAGAGTTCAAGCTGTGTGCTCTCTCTAAAAACTATCTCTTTCTGCCACTGCTGGAAACAAAATACTGTGTCACTAGGAAATTTCCCCTATGGCCTTATGAAAAGTACGGTACATAAACTAAATTGATCAGCAGATCGTTGGATCACAAAGACCATAACAATAAGCGTAACAATTACTGATATGTAATATCTATATAAGTGCTCTTAACTCTTAGCCACAATCAGGCCATCAGTGACCCAGGCCTGAAAACAAAGCATTCTCAAATAATACAAATTACCAGTCGCCAACAAGAGTAAAAAGATGAATTTGTATAACATTGCATTAAAACATCTGTTTATAGTTGCTACACTTTTTCTCTTTCTTTACAAATTGTGACAACAGCAGCAACATGCAAGAGTGAAATTCACTCGAATCGACATTTAGTTATGTGTTTATTATTTCATATTACAGAAATATTTGGTTTCAGAAGTGGAAAGAGGAAGAAGAGGTTCTTAATGAAGCTAAAATGCTTCAAAACTGGATTTTCTATAATGCATCTGTTTTACCATCTTCGCTTCTTATTGTCCTTTTTTTCCCCACTGGCACAGTCATGGATGATTACATACAGGATTTACTACTCCCCATTGGCAGAGAAAGTTTTAATACTTAAGGCTATATATGGCATTTACCTATATATTTATTATCCTGATGTAAAATTGATTTAATTCCATCATGTGAAAACTGTGGTATAAATGTGAATATGCTTTAAGCCATTATAGTATCAGAGAATTTCTTAAAATGAGTAAGAGATTTATTTGGCTAACTAATACCCAAATCAAAAGTTGGTCAACTCTTTTCAAGTTAACTACGTTTATTCAGGAACCAAAGACCATTTTCTAAATAATTTACGGTTATTAATTCCTTTCAAGGGTGAAAAAGAAAATTAAAAATCCTTTTCCTCAGGCCTTGGAGCAAAAAACACTGATAAAGTATTCAATAAATTATTCAAAACAAAGCACTTAGAAGTGCTGAAATCATAAAATTTTTCTGCTTTAGTTTCAATCAGTTCACTTAAAGTGCTGCCTTAGAATTATGAGCTAAACAAGGACTGATCACTGTAGCACACTCAAACCTTCCCGTATTTATTACTGAAGCAGCCGAGTACAACAGTCATTTCATGGCCAAGCTGCTTCGTTTCCCCAGGGTAGGCGCACTCTAGGTGCAGTAAACCCTATGCCTTTTTTTGTTGTTGTTTTCTAAAAAAATGGAGACAATTCTGGAATGAACTCCAGCACTGAATCAAATTATAATAAAAATATTTATATGATAGCCTAATAACTCCAGCATTTGATCACAGTTAATTCCTCATGTCCTATAATAAGGAATGACATGCATAAGTTTAAGGTCACACTTTTGATTTTTTTCTTTCCCAAATCAGAATCAAGAAAACACATACAAGAAAAAGACTGTTCCAAACTACTGCTCAAACATGTAATTTGGGAAATTGCAAAAAAGCATTTAAAAATTGACTGCATGTTTACTAACATTTAGCTACATGGATTTTGAATCACAACAATTTATTGCATAGAATTGTTATCCAGAATGAAAGAACTCTGTCTAATAGTAAATAACAGCCTTGGCACTTTCTTCTCAGTTAGCACTGTCTGCTGAGAAGCGAGAACGACTGCTTTAGAAATTAAATTTCACTTTGCACCAAATAAAAAAGCAAACTGGCAACAAGAACAATATTTTTTAATTTACAATTAAATTTGATTGTAGCACAGCAGTAACTATCATTTACAATAAACTTTGCTATAAATGCATTTAGTATGCCTCTCTTACCCTTTCTGCTGTATTTGTAGTGTGACATTTAAAAAAATCTCCCCTACGGAATCTCTTAAGAAACCAAGGTTTACAATATGAGACTGAACTCCTAGATATCATATACTATTATACCCTCACACTTCTTTCTAATATGAATTTTGAAGTATACATAAAACTACTTCCTTTTCCCACCAGGTAACCTCAATATTTAGCCTCACCTTCACCAAAATAAAAGAATCATTAAATATACTAGAGAACTTTACTTTTAGATAACCTGTAATTTGACAGATTCTATGTTTTAAAACTATAAGGGCCTACCAAACAGTCTCACCAATCATCTCAGCAAAATTTGCTTCAGCCTTCACTTACATATCATTTGACATTTTGATTAATAGCAATACTAAGTACTCTTCCTTCATAAGAAGGGTACCAGCAATATCTCACAGAAACTGATCCTCACTGGTTGAAACACCAGTCACCACCAGAACACTAGGAACAGTATGAAGCAATAGCTATCTGGAACTGTATTCTCACCTAAAGAAGTCCATCACACATTACCTTATTTTTCCAAATAGTCTAGAAAAAAAGATCACACAGTAACATTCTCAGTTACTCCTTCATTATTTATTTCCTGCCACTTAAACGGTAACACTTCAAAAAATTTCTAACTTCTAAGGCAAGAATTACCTTATGATAAAACTGAATGCTACAAGGAATACCACATTTATTCCACATGCAGTATGACAATACTGCATTCAATCCACATACACTATATTTGTAGTGTGACTCATTAATAAAACTTGACTACTCCTGAAAGTAAATTTCAAACATCATTCTGAATGGAACAAAACAATAATGCAACTACGCAACTAGAAGTTGACAGTAGGTGCAAGGACAATAATTTAAGACTGGACTAACAACTTCAATTCTAAAGTTTTGTAATATTATTTGACTTAATAGCACTAACTTTTCTTAGTAAGTATAAAAAAAAATACTTATTTCATCATCTACACAAGACGCCAAATGAACAGTTCTCAGACACTCTAGTGGAGAGAAAAACAAAAACTGGCTTCAAAACAAGTAATTTGAAACAGTCACACAAATACAAGTTTTCTGTCATTTCATGCAAACACAGTTCAACATTTCATTTAAGCTTCAGTGGCAAGATTAGACAAGGAGTGGCAATGTCCTCGCTCAAATATCTTTGAGAGCTGATAATCTTGCTTATTTGTCAACCGTTCTATTCTGTAAAGCTTTCTGAACAGGACAAACCAAGTTCATGAAGAAACTGCTATCGAAGTAGCATCTGACTTCTATGGACTTGTCTGAGTCCTATCTGTCTAGCTGTCAGTCCAGATAGCGTACTGGAACTACAATTTCCAGTGGTCATGGTTCACCTGTCCAAACTGATTTCTTGTCACCCACTGCTTTTCTGACATGGCCACATTCACACTGGGAACCTGATCATGTGCTGTGAGCTGATCAATGAGAAAAAGAGAACGATACTCAGGCAAATTGCAAGATGGAACCAGACAATTGAGGGGATGGCAACAGGCAAGAGTTAACTCTCTATACTTTATCTTACCAGAGTAAATCAGTGAAAACTTAGTTGCGTCTCTTTTAAACATACTGCATAAAGCCAACCGAACTGCCTAACAACAAGTGCTGAAAGTTGTTGTACTCAGCAGCACCCCAATGGTTATTAAATGGTTTGCTTTCTTGTAAACAGAATGTGTTCCGTGTTATTTCTTGACACTGACTTCAAAAACAAACTAATTTTGTAAAGCAACATTTATTTATTAAAGCCTGGATAGAAGAAACATGAAAACAGACTGTCCAAAATACCATCAGTAAAGCTAACTGATTTTATTGACCCTTCTCTTACCAATTCGATGGCATTCTTAAGAACATATTACTTCTATGTGCATCTCTTCCATCCCCATAAATCTGAAAACTTAGTGGTTTTTAGCTGGAGAGAGAACTCACAAGACTTCATACTAAATATGAATAAAAACAATAAAATGGGATGCTTCTGCTGTCGGCCCCAGAACCTTCTTTTTATTAAACAGACAACTTCACTGAAAACCAGGAATGTTTTTAAAAACCTATTTTCAACTATAAAAGGATGCCAAACAGACAAAAGGATGCCAAACAGAATCTACCAGAGTAGACACTGTGGAACTCAAAGGTTCAAAAAAATTTTGGCCCAGTTTGCTCAAATCTATAAAATGCAAACCAACACTGAAGAAGGCTAGCTGTAACAAAAACAGCTGCGCCAAACTTAGCATCAGCAACAATAAAAGAAGCACTTCACACAGAAATGACCACCATGTTCATAAGCAGCTGCTCTGTTTCAGAGACATGGATGTGAAAATATAGAGATGTGTGTGTAGTAGTAGTGACAGTTGATCCAGTCAGTATTTGGGACTGTTTGCAGCTGGGTCACAACTTCCTGCCCTAGGAACTTCCACTCATTTGTGAGGAAATCTATGAAAAAGTCTTCCTGCACCAAATTTTGTTCTACTGGGACAGGAATCAGGCTAAAATGGAGTAAAGGGGCTTACAAGCATTTATGGCTTGTTGAAAGATTTTAAAACCTCCAATTTGTCTTTCTAGTCACAAATTTACCTAAAGCACTGATGAAATCTGCAATACAGAACTCATACTTAAGGTTACCAACTTCAATGTTTTCTGTACACTTAATACATTTTTTTTTCCTCAAAAATATAGTCTGCAGACAGTAATTGTAAAAGGCATCATCCTATAATATTATGGTACCAAACACATTGTTTAGGAAAGCAACCACCCACGACTGCACTAAAATAAATTTAATACGCTTAATTAATGTTTTCAGTCCTTGCAGACTACGAAAGGAATCAGTTTCCATGCAAGGATCACTTTTAATTTCTTCATTTGCAACACTATACATAAGACCTATTTACATATATTTAGCTGCATCCCTAAAAATATGGGGACAGTAAAGGTCTAAAAGCTTATCATATGAAAGTTCAGAGTCAACACATTAAGCTTGATGACATCAAATGTAATATGCATCCTGTAAGACAAGCATTTCCAGTGGTGTTACCTCACCCTTTGTAATTCCCACTTCTCTATAAGATGCTCCACTTCACCTCCAAGAACTGCTGTGTTACTGTCATCCAACAGCAAGAACCCATTTCTCACTTCAACAATTCCTGAAAGCTTAATTTTTGTTCCAGGTGGAGTATTCAGGCTAGAAGTAGAAACAAAGCCAAATATTTCAAATATGTTTATTAATATTATGCAAGCAAAAATGTATAAAATTCTACTCTTATTATACCTCTACCATTGTCATATTTCATAATAAAAAATTAGCATCAAAACCCTTTGCAATAATTCCTTCACTATGCACACTACTTTTCAATAGCTTTATTGGAATAGTTCCCATTCATTACACAATAATGCCATATTGCAAATTAGATTTTAACAGAGATGAATGTTTGCAAATTGTCTGTTTGGTTAAAATCCAATTTAACAATCCCAAACTAAGGGTGTGATTTGTTTAGACTAACAGAAGATGTCTCAAAGTCAGTTGTCTAAGTTCCTCATCCTAGGATGCATTTATAGTTAATAAATAGAGGATCCCCGGATGGTTAATAATCTTATTTGGTTTAGACATTTAACTTAGGAAAAAACAAAGACCTGTTAGAAAAGAAGCTTTCTATACATTATTAATAGCCAGGACTGTACCAGAATAAATATAAAAACCATGCATCTTGTAGTGCTGCTTCTCTCATTATGCTATCAGTTAAAAATATATGGATGCTCTCTGTGGTCATCTCCCACAAGGAGGTACCTTACCTTCTTTTCACGTGAATCTACCCTATGAAAAACAATCAGCAGATGCATAAAAGAAACATGCATCTCCAACCCATAACTGAAAGATATGACAAGAAGCACAATGTGGAAACTATGATTTTTCTTGGGAGAAACAGGACACAGTCAATTATAACCTTTCAACTGAGCAACAATAACCTCTCTAAAATACGCTAATGCTATCGTTGCAATCACAGGAGCATACCACACGGTGAGGAACATTCACAGTGGAGTCAGCCAATTTCAGCACTAGTGGCATTAACCTTGGCAATATTAATGGATTTTTCATATTGTTCTGATAAAAGCAAAGAAAAATAAGATAAAAAACAGACAAGAAAGAAATATGGCAAAAAAATGAAAATTAGGCAAAGGGGAGGAAGGGGTAAATGGAAACCCCAGTCATGACAAACTTCTAATTTAAAAGAAAACTGTTATTTTTATTTATTTATTTAAAGAAACACTATGTACTCAAACAGCATATTATTCCAGGTTAATAGTCCAACTTCAAACCTGAAACAACCACATACAACACAAATTAAATTTTCATACAATGTTACTTGAATGGAAGAGCTCACATCATTACTACAGAGTGATGAGTTCTATGACATTTTTGAGATTTTACCTAAAAGCTTTCAAGTTATGTCTTCTACTGGGTGTTCTTTTAGTATTTTGTGATCTACAATCTACTTACACAGAAACCTGTTTGCCCTCTTTTTCTGCTCTCTTTATATTCACGTTGGAGTATGATATTCCAAGTTCTGCTGGCTCAAGTTAAAATATCTTTAAGTGTTCTGCCTTTCAAGACAGCATTATTCTAAACTGCAAGCTGGCTCCTGCTCAGGAGGAGTTTAACAGTAAAAGATTACACTTAAAAATGAAGTAAATAACTATATCTAACTGTTGCAGCTAACAGAGAAAGAGAGAGGAAGAAGATTTTTTTTAAATCAAAGTAATCTGAACTAGAATGAAGAGCAAAGCACACCATGATGCCAGAGACTAAACAGTAGAGATAATTTTCAGCATCTTCATAACCAAATACACAAAAAAAAAAACCCATGTTCAACAGTAATTAGCTCTCCTACCCTTCATTTTTAACTGAAGAAATATTTAGTAATTCAATCCAAGTTAAAGCCTTGTCCATGGTAAAGCAGCACTAATTGCATTAAGTTAGGTGTGTCAGGGCTGTGGCATTCCTGCTACCAAAGTCAGACAAAAGACCTGCTACTATTAAAAACTGGGAATTTGGCTCAAGTTTGCACACACCCAAAATGCTGCGTGCCGCGTCAACTCCACCTCAGCAGATGGCTGCAAAAATTCACTTTCTTCCATTATGTACTTCAGCATAAACAGTATTGTAAATTACATTCATATACACGTTTGCAATCTGAATTTAAGGTTCTCCTTTATATACAAAATCTGAGAAGAAAACCTGTTTTGTCAAGCAATTTTTCTATGTATTGTTGAGAACACTTCCATTATTTTAAGGATATTTAACTATCAAAGCTAAACTTTGAAAAGAAAGTTGTTCACCTTATTTTTGACATGTTACTGTATTCTATAGCTGTGCAGCTTGTGTGTCCATCAGTCATCTGTAAACGTAACATTCTTGGAGCAGCCTGAGATTCTTCGTTATCCTTTGGTGCAGCAACATTACGTATCTTCTGTATTTGCAGAACACATGGCCCTTCCAGCTATGTGTGCAAAACAGAAAAGACAGAACTGTTAACACTATGAAGCAAACACGCTAACATCTAGGCACACTAACAGATGCCCCCAGGCAAAGGAAAGTGTAATTTGATCGGGCAGCCATGTTCAATTTCTATCACTCATGTACTGTACATTCTAAACCATGATAAAAATGGCTTTTTCAAAGAAACAGTTGTGATGCTTCATACATATCTGTGATTCCAACTGTGGAAAAGTAGTGAATGAAAAGGGTTGGGGGACAAACAAACAAAACCACAAATATTGTCACTTCCAACATATTATGGAGTCCCGATAAGATTTCACATGCTGTACTGCAGGGTCTCATGGACAAAGTGTTCTAAAGAAACAACCAACCAGCTTTGAAGACTATCTGGTTATATCAAGAGTACATTTCAAGTACAACCACTACATAAACACTAACTAGAAACACAGCTTCTTCAAACAGAGGTACAAGCAAAATGCAGCAATCTCAAGGGACATCGCTATCTGTTGGTTACCTAAAAATGCAGCATATCCTCCTATACACATCACAGTTTACGTTGAGGAAAAAGAAAAAAAGAAAAAGAAAATAAAAAACACCACAAAAAACCCAAACCCCAACCAACCAACCAAACCACTTCATTACATTTTGGTTATAGCTGGAGTGCACAGTCATTCTGATCCCTCTGAGAAATAAAAATCAATAATCTGTTGCCGCTCAACTGATCTCTAGCACCTGAGAGACAGCAGAAAAGATTAAAAAGTGTACATTTCATCAGCTTCTTCCCTTTGAGAAACAGAACAGGTAGCCCAGAAGAACAAAAAATGAGAGCAGATAACCAGGAGATGAATATATATAAAGAAAATAGAAAAGAATAAATAAAAGTATAGAAGCAGTGAAACTAGATAAATTAGAAGACGAGCATACAGGAACATTATTTAAGATGAGAATAAAAGAGAAAGGAAAATATTTTGGAATACCATCAAAGCATGAAATTGTACTAAGAGGAGGAGGAAAACAGTCACTAAAAGGAACAAAGGCAGCACCCTCACTGCTTAAATAGTTTTGTGATCTTGACACAACAGCCAGTAATATAAACGAAATTTTCTATGTAATTTTCCTACTCTTGACACTTTCAAATAAATTTAAAAATTGAAGGCACCTGCATCATTTATGACTTCAAATTGAACCATGGAAAATACACTATTTGGGATGGAGGATTTCTCAAAAGCTGAAGAAGTTAGGTTTATTTGGAATCTACTGAAACTTAGAAGCTTTTATATCTTTTTCTTCCATATTGAATGTTTGAAGAAAAGAGTATAAATAAGAACAACAGTATTGGTAGTAAATGCTAACTGAATCTTATTTCTTTTGATAACAATTAAGATTAATTCTGTTTCTCATATGAATAGAAATGTTTTTTCCCTAAATTTCAATAGAAGCAAAACTGGATAATCTAATGTATAGTGTGAAAACAAGTTCCCCTCCTCTATCATTTAACTACAGCAAAGCAGCCACAAAAATTCTCCTCTAGATTTTTTGTAGAGAATGATTCTTTCTATAGTAGTGAACGAACGACAGTGCCACACTCATGGGTTGCTTCAACAGAAGTCTACACTTGTCATAAATTAATGCTAACAGTTTTTGACATTATACAACGTTTTCAAAGTAAAGATGAAGAAACAGTAGGCAATTGAGAAGCATTTCTAGTTAACGACAACTAGGTTTGTCACTCATCTGAACAGCAGCTTTACTATGATGGCAATTTCTTTCACAAACGTTGAGCTAATTCTAGTTCTGGGTACTTCCTTTGGTTTTAAACAGTTGTTTGGTAGATCCCTTAGAAAATCTGGAGTGCAAACAAATGAGGGCTAGGCTAACTATGAATACACATGCCAATACGTTCAGGGTTTTGTGTCTACAATGTCAGGCATACACTACAATAAAACAGAGCTGCACATTTGTTGAGCTTGGACAATAGCGTCCGCTTCTTTAACAAAGAAGGTTACATATCACTTCAGAAAACAGGTGCAAAAGAGGAATCGAAGTGTGTCGTTTTCTCAGATGTACACCACATTAACACCACAATTATTTTTACAGACTTAATCAGGACCATAGAACATCCACATCTCCCAGTCCCAGGTCAGCTCATTTCCCCTCTCATCACATAAAAAGTGCACATAGTGACAAAAGAAAAGAAAGTCAGTCTTCCTGCAGAACAAGGACAACCATCACTGGATTCCAGGTGAATCCAGAAGACGTATGCAGTACTCCTTCTGTGGACTATACTAAAGTGTCATTGTGAGAACCAAGACAGGGAAAAATATTATAATAAATAAACAAAAATCAAATCAGTTATGGTCAACAGGTACATTTACACATTTAACCAGAGGGTCAGCCAAGCTCAAACCTCTTCAGCACTCAGGTGCTGCATGCCATATACAAAAAGGTGAGACAACTTTTGTTTATCCAACAAAAATTTCTAGTAAATTATCAAGTATCTTAAGTAGTAAGGCTGGTTATATCCCGACTATTAAGGTTGCGAGTCACTTTCCATTATAAAAATGCAGCTTTCAGTTCCCTTACTAACACTTTGAACACTACGTACAGTAACATTGAATATATCAGACAATTTCAACATCATCTAGGGCTCCCCCAGGAAGGGGAAGAAAGAGAAGACATTTCAAGACATCAGCTAGATGGATTAAATTATTTCTAAAAATGGATAATGTGTTTGGCTTGTGATTAGAGCAAGTTCTTTCTTTCAACACTCCTACAACCTCTACCCTTTATAAAAGGTATAGCAATTTGACAAAACTGTAATAATATCTGGAATGAAAGGATACATGTTTTGTAAAGATTAATGGCTTTGTAAAGGTTTGTACATTTTACAGCTAGTCAGCATACAAAACACGAGAGGCTGAAAAAGTAATAAATTAAATACACAGATACAGAAACACTAACAAACAGCCCATAATGGAGACAGTAGTGAAGTCCAGAACTCTGAAAACACTGACTGATGGGCCACCGCAGTGTAACTCAATGGCCCATCAACTCTAACCTTTCCACTGATCTCATGGAAAAACCAAACTTATTACAGGATGGACACCAAGGCTGGACACGAAGGGCCACAGAGGTGACTAAGGGACTAGAACATCTCTCCTATGAGGAAAGGCTGAAAGAACTGGGACTGTTCAGCCTGAAGAATGACAATGGGCACAAAGTGAAATGCAGGAGGCTCTGTCTGAACATCAGGAAACACTTTTTTACTGTGAGGGTGATCAAGCACTGGAACAGGCTGCCCAGGGAGGCTGTAGAGCCTCCATCTTAGAATACACCGAAAAACCATCTGGACATGGTCCTGGGCACCCAGCTCTAGGTGGCCCTGCTTGAGCAGGGGAGTTGGACCAGATGACCTCATCAGGTCCCTTCCAACCTCAATCACTCTGTGATCCTGTAGCTGTTCTTGTATACAATCCCATATTGTTATGCAGGTAATGCCTTCATTCTTAAGTTCCAAATAGTACAGTTGTAGCTTGCTCTCTCCAGAAGTATTTACAAACTGAACAAGCAACTCCACACATGTTAAGGCTGGAATGCTATGAAAAGCAGTTCATATTACTTTAATTAACAAAACATAAAAGAAAATAAACAAGGAGAAAAAGAAATTGCATTTTATGTGCCATAGTAGTAGCATAAAGAGCTTTCCATGATCAGAAGCTAAAAGATGCAAATAAGTTAAGAGTACAGAACGTAAGCTAAAGGAGTTGAGGAATGAAGAGTAGCTTTATCCATCATTAATCTCATAATTAATGCTCTGCCTACTTTTTCAAGATGAAAAATATAATACACTATCGTATCATAGAATATACTCCGGTCTTTCTAGACATAGTTTAAATTAATTAAAACATCATTCATTCATTTGTAGTTAGATTTGTTTCTTCCATAATAAAGAAGCCTATAAGCTAAGTACTTAAAACACATCATGTTCATAAAAAAAAAATCTGAAATAGTAACTACACACACTGTCCGGGGGGACTAACTGATCAACAGTTGGAAATACTACCTGTCTACAACAGATCAGTAGCCTTTCCAGCAAATCCTGAAAGTCAGTAAAGCTATTCTGCATCAGTGCTCGTCAAACACTTCTTACTTCTGCCTCAATGTCTGCCAATTAAGACATTACTGCTCACAAACAGGGATTAAACCAACACTGCCATCCTTAGAATGAGAGGAGATGCTCCAGATCAAGCTATGGTGACAAAATATCTAGAAGCATACTTGCCAATGCGATCAAGGTAGAAAATCATGTTCTAATAAATCTATCTCTTCAGATCCCTAAGTTACACAGACAAAATTTCAATCAATGCCCAATAGCTGGCTAATAATTTTCAACAAGTTTTGCAATATAGCAACTAGACCATATTCTAGTCTTTTCAAGACTGATATTGCATTGTCTTCCCCTAGAGGCACTGCTCTGACACACTCAAAGCAGTCTGAAATCAAAAACTAGTCAGCCTCTCACAAAGATTTAGCTTAATACATCTAACTTTATATACTCTTTCTCAAAAATATGGAAGCAAGCATGCCTTTTTAAGAGCTCCTGAAATAGGCATTAGGAGCTAAGAACACAAACAAAACACAGATCAAGGCAAAGAGCTAAAGGCTCACACCTTACCTAAGGCTGCCAAACAGCTATTTTCTAAAGACTATGACTCAGTTCGATCTGTCAGCATTACTGCACACATAGTCTTGTCAAAATCATCTCAATTGGAAAAAAAGCAAGCAAACAACTAAAAATATATAGGATAATTTTTGACACATGCAGTTTCAAATGCAGTTACATCAGATCTGATGTAGCAATCACTCTCACTGGAAGGTAAAGACGAGCACCCTCAAGACTGGAGGGGATTTTTTAAATGCAGATCAGTTGTAACTAGAACAGCAAATCTGACCATCCCTTTTAAAAAAAAAGGGCCTGTAGGAAACCAAAATCCACAATCAAAGAGGCACTAAAAGGCAACAAAGCACAGTTAGTTGTATTAAAGTAATGAGACAGAAACTGGGAAGCGTATGACTAACCTTAAACAGGAACTGGAGTTGCTGGCAACTTTATGTTTTAACTGCTTACCATCAATCTGCCGGTACTCAGAAAGCAACTCTCTCTGAGCTCCGGAATGAAATCCTTTCTGAGTGCTTCTTCTGGAATGAATGTTTCCATTGTAATGGAACATAAACGCTCAAAAGAAAACCAGTTATACCTTAAACGTAACTTCATTACTATATTATACGTAATAACTTTATAGTCTTCTTTGCATTTTTATTCTATTAAAAATACTTAAAATATATTTACGGTATATAGTCATCTAGATGGAAATGGGAAGGTTCAGCTTTTTCAAATCCTGTGCAAATGTGGCCATCTTGTGGTTAATGCTGGTACTACTGATTTTTTAAATTCATACAAAACACAGATATAAATGAGTGAATAAAACATTTCTGTGTATTGATGACTGAAGTTGATAACCACCTATAATGGTCAAATACCCATGTTGTTTCACACTAGAACTCTATGCCAGCTTTTATGCAAATATTTGCCTATTATACAAATACTATAAACCAAAGTTATTTTCTATGCAAGGTGGAAATACATCGTATGTTCTCAAGATACATATAAATAATACTGATCCTAGTCTTGAATGAGAGGAATAGCACCAAATAATTTCTATTGTTTCCAGGAGCATTTCTGAACCACAAATGACTTCTTTCTACTGAGAGATTATATTAAGAAATCACTCCTGTCCCCACTGTATCCTTTACCTGCATAAAGCAAATACTCTCCTTTATAAACAAATAGTTCTGTGGTATAAAATATTTGTATATATTGCAAGATAAATAGCAGCACTTATTAAGTAGTTAGATTTGCTTTATGTTGTTCGAAAAAGGAAACACTACAGTTAAGAAAGCAAAGATTCAGTAGAGTATCTAATACTATGGGCTAAAAACTAAATAGGAGTCATTCTCAAACACAGACGTTTTCTGTGCAATCGTTACTTCTTTTCAAAACCTGGAGGATTATCACTCTCCAGCAAATGGTTTGCAGGTGTTTGTTTTGGTTTGGTTTTTTTTTTTTGTTTGTTTGTTTGTTTGTTTGTTTTTTTGGTTTGGTTTTTTTTTTGTTTTGTTTTGTTTGTTTTTTTTTTTGTTTGGTTTGGGTTTTTTTTAATAATTTTCAAAGATTTAAGATCCAAATAAAGACAGCTGATTAAAGTAAGACCAAACTAAGTTCTACTAGAGGTTCACATGTAAATAAATCCTGACTCCTTAACAATACTGATAGAAGTATGTAAGTCCTTATGATTTAACAAATACCATTTGTTAAACAAACATTTGTCTTTGTTAAAGACCATTAGGGGCCATGGTTTTCTTCTGTCCTGCCTGTTTCCTCCAGCTTCCCAAAATTCCTGCTGCTGTTGTCAGGAGTCATTACCTAAGAGAAAAAAAAAATACCCCTGTCCTCCGTATTTTCACTCTTTAACCATTAAAAATGGAAGGAGTCTGTAAACACCGATCTCTCTCAACTACCTGACAATCTGGGAAACAAATACCTGGAATGAAACAAACTTTCAAAAAGAAAGTTTGGATTGGACTGCATTCCTGCAGCATTCAATCATATTATCCAGTCCTCCATCTCTATCAAGTATAAGACAACCCCACGTGGAAATTCATCAAGCTCCATTCAGTAACAGTTCCGTGTTTGGTTTTTTTTTTTTTTGTTTTGTTTTGGGTTTTTTTTTTTTTTTTTTTTGTTTTTGTTTTTTTTAAATTTAGGATCCTACATACATGTACTGTTTTCTACTGCCAGTAACAAAAATGAGAACCCTCAAAAGGACACACAGTTACACAAAGCAGAATATACACTGAGGGGAGAGCAGCAAGTTTAATAGGGATCCTTGAAAATTAAACTAGAACTAGATTTTTGTCACCTTTTCCACCTTTTCATTTTCTGGAGATGTTCAGTTTTACAAAATATAGATGTATTTGTGTGTGTACAGGTGCAGAAGGTTTTTTCCTATGAAAGGGTAGCTGTTATCTCACAGGTATTTTAAAGCACTAACCACCACAGCTTTCAAGCACACACCCCTCGTTTTTGTGCAGAGGTTTTGTATTTTGTGGAAACAAATGGCACAATTGCACCTTCTCTTGTTTGACCTGAGAAACATGAACAACCGAAGTGGTGACTTGAGCACCTAAACTAGAAGCAAACACTTTAAAGCATGTAAGTAGATTCTCACATATAAACGTCCATCAAAGCTTTGAGGAAATTAATAACACTTTTACCGTTAATTGACCACTTGGACTACATAATGACAACAGAAATTTAGAACACATTCTCTCTAAAGGAAATGGACAAATTACTAGGTATATTCTCAAGTGATGAATGAAAACTGAACAACCACCTCTAAAGAAATCCTACCGTAATGCAATAAAACTCTGAAAAAACAGTACAATTGAAGTCCCTTTGAACTCAAATCATGTTTCAACAGCAGAACTAAAACAAGGCAGGCGTTACCACACATACAACCTTAATACTCAGGAGAATTGCATTTAACCAAATACCTTTGGACCTTGTGAATATCAGATGATCTGAAATGAAAAATTCAGTAATACTCCAATTAAGCAACTGAGAAATGAACAGTGTAAAAACAGGTGCCATAAAAAGCAATTATTTTGCTTGTTTTCCATATTTCAAAAACAGGATATGGAAGAGAAAGAAAAATATTAAAATCATAGATATAAGAAACAGCTAAATCAAATTCTTTTAGGTGGTAAAGTTATTCAAGCACTGAAGTATCCTGAACAGCATGTTATCCAGAAACCTAAACAGGTAAACAATCAGATTTTAAGCAATACCTGCAAAAAAACATAGCTCTACATAATAAGAAATAAAGTTAATAAAACTTTTCCCAGAAAGTTAGTTTAATAAGTAATATGTTGCATGCATAGACTACTGCCTGGCTAAAAACTATGATTCTGCAATACACTCTCTCAAGTGGGCTTTTCATATCTGACAATAATATTCCTGCTGTTGTAGAAGCCAGTGTTTACAGCGGTCACCACTCCATTTAGACAACAGGATTAGCAGAAAAAACAAATCTGAACAGCTCTTAACAGCCTCTCATCAATCTTGCTTTCTGAAGACAAACCTGCCTTGATTTATCACTATTTGAATTTCAACAGTAATGAAATGTTTCCCCAGAACTTTCACATCAGTGTTATACACTGTCAATATTTGGAAGTTAGAGGTAAAGATTTGAATTGAGAACTACTACTAGGTTTAAAATAAAATTCCTTCATTCATCCACTCTCTTAACTGAATATAAGGAAGAAAACAGGAAGGGTGTACTGATGGGGCCAAACTTAATTTTTATCTAAACTTACAACATATGTTAAAAATCTAGCACACTCAAGTTTCGAGTATAATACTATTCTGCAGCATATAAAGTGTTATGCCATCTAACATGCTTTATCCACATAACCTATAGGATACACAGCCATAGGAAAATTAAGTGTATAGCTATAATCATGTATATTGCTAAGTCAAGTAATACAGCATCAACATATATCACGACGTATCATGATCATACAGCTGCTTTGGTTTATTCCTAACCCGCTTTGTTGCCCTATCAAGAATAAAGGAGGGGGAAAAAAAAAAAAAAAACAACGAACTTCTGATACCATGTCAAGATCAAACAGGTTAAATGGCTTTTGAGTGATAAATTAAGTTGCCAGGATTGTTCATATTTACTTAAGCATTACAAAGTTGATAAATAAAAAAAAAGAAAGAGTAAAAAAGAAAGAGTCCGCTCTTTATGAAGCCTAGTGGGCAAACTAATGTGTTAATATAATTATTCCACAATATACTCAAATATTGGGTTCTTTTGTATATGAAATAATGACAAAACCAGACATGCACCATAGAAGGCAAAACCCACAGAAAACAGAAAAAGTGAAGTAAAAATATTGTCTACCTTTTCCACCTTTCCACCATTGATGTCACTAGGGAGGAATTTCTTGCCAATCGTTCTTAAATCTGTCTGAAATTAATACAGAAGACAAGAGAATGTTAACCTATAATATCCTGTTTCAAAAAAAAATTATCACCATAAAATAGGAAAAAAAGGGTATTTCTTCCATAATGCCAACTATTTATAGACTATGAAAAAAACATCCATCTAGCTACTTGATGAAAAAAATTCAACTAAGAGTTTACAAAAGAAATCCTTCTGCTTTTTAAATGATACTCTTGCTCTAAGCACATTTTCAAAGATGATTAAAATGCTCTTAACAGTTGAAACAAAATTACTAAGTATTGTTTAATTATTAGGCATAACTTTGAGGTTTAATAGAGGTAAATGCCTTTCTTCGCTCTCTATCTGGCACTTAGAGAAAAAGGTTTTTAGTTTCTGTGGTTTTACATGCACAAATCCTTCACAAAAGGTAGGGATGATTTTTGCAGTTATACCTGGAGTAAAAGCTTACATCATATTTCCATTAAATGCTTTTTAACTTAAATGTCTCATTACTTCTTTTGGAAGTGAGGTAGACAGCTGCATGACATTATTCAGCAACTGTGCAACATGGCCACTGACAACATTAAACTAAAGAATTCATATGATCAAAGGAACAAATCTCCACAAAAGCACTTTCATCACCTAACACTGTTTGGACAAGCATATCAATCAGGGTGATGTGTGACAAAAGGATGCACTGGATGACTAAAAGGTGCAGCACGTGAAAATAGGAAAAAGGAATAAAAACTAATTAAACTTTACACATTAGGTTTTTAATGAATTTACACGTTAAGAAAAAAAAAAAGCATAGCAGTTCAGTCTAACACACCTATGTTTTCTAAACTGCATTGCTTGAAGTAAGTCTGCTGTTTTAAATAGAAAATGCTGGTGCAGTTTATTGTACTGAAGCTGAAAACCCTCCCTATTATTATGATCATAAACACTTCCAAAAGCAGAAGGGCTAACCGTAATTACTACTAGAACTTGTACACTAACTTGCCATTAATATATGCCAACGGACTACTGTTCTGGCATCCTAATCCAGGACTAAGCAGCACTATATTTTTGTATCTAAAACATTGTTTACAAGTGATTTATTCTGTTTTTCAGCGAGAAATGTTGGTACTCTACAAATAGAAAACTAATTGTAGGGATGCTTTTTTAGTGTATTTACTCTGAGTATCTAGAGTGAATAGATGCTCAACCCGCTTTCTGTTGCACAAGATAGCCATAGGTAGTGATAAGAAAGCACATTTGGTTTTCAGTCTGAGCCCACCTGAGGGAACTGATCTGTCATCTGTCAGTTATGTATCTCTGAACAGCATACAGACTCCTATAAACTCTTCCCCCATGTTCCATATCCATATAACTGACAAGCCTCCAGCAAGGTGCTTTGCAATCACAGCAGCAGGAAGGGGAACCAACTTATACAAACTCTTTGCAAGATCTTACACAAACCAAGAACATTTGAAGGACTGAAGGTACATTTATGTCTATTTCAGTCTTATTTAAGCAACTGACACACAAAAAAAGTTGGTTGACTTCTTGGTTTCTTCTGCCTGAAACGTGTCTCCAGCAGTCAAGGAAAGAACTTGTGAATTTGTAAGAAGTAGAATCTAAATTCACTGTTATCCTGTCATTCAAGCCACACTGCTATTCCCTGCTTAACCAACAGGCAACTTAACCTTCTGGGCATCAGAACAACTGACTTAATGACAAAAATATTGATAAGCAATTAAAACTGGCTTTGGAGTACTTGCATAACATTTCAGGCTTATTTTATTTTTATTATCTATCAAACAAACGGGAAATACAACACATACATGCACTAATAATCATATTAGTACTTGTTCCAGCATATAATTACATGGGTAATACCCAGCAAATTGTAAGTATTTTATGTGTTTTTTTTATAAAGCAGTAATGCATTCTCATATTATATGTGCTAATATAGCCCAGAAACCAAACGCTTACCCTCTGCATGTTTTGTATTACATTCTTTGCATTTCTGCATTACAATTTTGCTTTACTTTTTTTGAAATTCATTATAGGAATTGGTGCATGCATACATATGAGTGATTAAACACATGCTTCAAAGAATAAATGAACGGAGCAGAGGGGATACTCTTTTCAGAGTATCATCTTAAACCAACAGCGGCTGAATCTCCAAGATGAACAAAATAATCCCTAACAATTCTCATTCACAATTCCATTAAGAAAGAATACTTTTCTCTTAAGCGCTCTACTACATTGCTTTTCCCCTTGGAACTACATATAGTTAATACAAAGGACAAAGTTTACATAAATCCATATACAGCACACACAAGCTTTAAAACTTCTAGGTATGGATGACTGACAAGTTTTAAACAAAGAAAATGGAAAATTCACAAAACTGTCCCTCATGACTTTTATGGAATAAGTTAAAAATAAGTAACAAATACATGGATTAAGTAGCTGCCCTCTTTTCATTGTTACTGAAAGGGAGCAGACTTAGTGTTTACCAACAATGTACATACTAGAATTCTGAAAACCAGAAATTCACATGCACACTTTTCTTGAGTCCTTAAAAGTATTAAAAGTTTATTGCTTCCAAGCTGTTTCTCTATCTTGTATATTTTTGTATTTATTTGTTGGCAGGAAAAATAACTATTAATCCAGATTTCTAGAGTAAATCAAAAAACCTGTTTGTAGTTACATAAACATGTACATGTTGCAGGAAAATTTACCATTACTTTGAATATACTTTAAGGAGTATCATGTCCAGGAGTCAAACTAAATAAGGGTGTTTTATTCACCCAACAAACTAACATTTTGAACTACAATTTCACACCCATGTCAGTACACAGCCCTTCTGATTTTATTAATGCTTCTACTTTCACTTTAGATTTATATTTCATAAACATATTTTCCTACTGCAAATTATATTCATTTTTCTCCTCCAAGTTTCACAGTTTGGAATAGGTGTTATTTCCAAATAGAATTCACAACTTGTATACGCAGGGAGAGAGATAGGTACTCTGTACGTAAATCACACAGACAACGGTACACTTAATTAGCCACACAAACCTACACTTGAGCCATTAGATATATCATTTTTAGCATGATCTGTCAGAAAAAAGTTTTCACAATCATAACTTACATTAATGGCAACTAGGATAATGTCATTTGCATTAACTTTTTCAGAGGAACTTATGCAAGCTTCAATTCCTTCATCTGAAAGATACCTGTAAAAGAAAAAAAAATATTAGAATATCCCATGATGTATCTATTAGGCAAACATTCTTCTGTATATAAGATTATTGTCTTTAGTTTGCATCTTTTGTGCCAGTGAAGCACGGATTTAAAAATACTTGGAAAATTACTTCAAGTAATCAGTTCCCTTACACTGCAATGAGATTGAGATTTATTCTTCCATAATTTTTAAAGAAAACAAAACCAAACAAACAAAACACAAAAAAAACCCAAAAACAAACAAACAAACAAACAAACAAAAAAAAAAAAAACAACCACCAAACGAACCAAACAAAGCAACAACAGCCATCATCCTGTTTATGTCAAACAGGGTAATTAATAACACTACGCTCCTCATGCCTGACCCCTCCAAATTATAGGAACCTGGTTTCAAAATCAACCATTTGGGCTTTACTTGATGTAAGTGGCATAATTTCACTCATGCATTTGCAAGGAAAAAACAAAGCAAAACAAATAAAAAACCCATCCCATGCACAACACAAAACCACAACCACATCTGTTTCTAAAGAGCAAGAATTGCTCTATTTCTAAATAGCAAGTTAAGCTCTCAAGGGCTGGGGCACAACACTGCCATCCTATAAAATACATTTTTGCTTGCCTGGACTACAAAGAAACTGATAAAAATGGAAGTGCCATTACAGTATATCAATAGTAAAATATGGTGAAAAAGTTTAAATAAGAATAGAAAAATCTCCTTCAAAATCACATTTGGAAACAGCATTTGTGACCCTCATGGTGGTAGTCCAGGATCAGTATCTTTCTGCAAAAAGTCTGTGAGCATACAATAAATTTGTTTATCTGAAAGCTAAGTAAGTTTTAAATGGGTTCAGCTAATCACTTCAAAAGGGCTGACCTATTCTAACCTCCAAAAACATTTAAAAAAAAAGATAATTTTAACTTGAGTGGTAGGAAATTATGACAGTTGTTATTCATTTTGCCTAATATTCCCTATCCAAAGCCCCAGTTTTCATTTTCATGTAGCCAGCAATCTACCTTCTCTGTACTGCTCTTCATTTTAAATACATCACAGTTATCATTAAATAATTGATATCTGCTAGATATTCAGTCTGAAACACAGTACTTGCCCAAATAACATTTAAATAACTAACTACCAAGAAATCACCATTCCCCAAAGAATAAAAGAATTAAGAAAGCTTAATATACATTAAGAAATATTGAAAACAAATATTCCTGAGTGCTTCAAGAAATCTTTTTAAAGAAAATAACAGTGTAACATATAAACAATGCAAAACCATTTGAAAGAAAGTACATTTGATAGGTCTTTTTGATTCTAGCCCCAGTAACATTAACATCACCCTCTCCAGCCCTGCCAGTGTTCCCAGACTAATTAATGATCCCAGTTGTGCTCTAACCCAGACACTTGACAGGATCTGAATGTTCAGGTCAGATACTGACATCTAGCAAATCTCGAGGGACCAGACCACCACCACCAAAAAAAGAAACAAAACCAAAAACAATTCAAAACCCAGATGCACTGAATGGAGGGAAAAGAAACCCACATATATCAAAACGTAAATAGAAACAATCATGTTTTTTATATAAATGGCAGACGCTTGAGAAGAATAAGGTGGCAAGATTTGGTGGCTTGCATGGGAATGCAGGATTTCCCCGCTGAGCAACTCTGAGCTCGAGTACTATAACCTGTCAAGATTCAGGTAACTACTATGCATTAGCAGATCTCGTTAGCTGGACACAGAAGGTGAAGTAGAACAGCGTTCCCACTCTGTGCCAGAGAAAACTAGAACCGATACATGCTACAGGCACTATCCTACTCTCGAGGCTTCAACTGTGGTTTAATTACAGCAACAGACTTCCTAGAAAGAGCAGTATAGTATCATAAACTCTACAAGTTTACCTTCTGTCATCTTCAGTGTAAAATTGAACATAAATTCAACACCAGGGGTTAGGGGGAGTACAAAATCCATAAGATGAGTTTTAGACTGCCCGGCAAGTCATGGAAAGATTCCTCCTCTTCTGCTCCTAACCTAAATGAAGTCATTCTTCAATTCTACTGAAGCTAGCAGGACTGCAGTTCTCTTACAGAGTTACTTAGCCTACTATTTAAATGTAAGCACTACCATTTTCCAACAAGAAAAAAAAAATGTTTAAAGATAATGAATAAACAAGAATCTAACCTAGAGTTAAATATTCCCTATATAGGACAAGATTAATTCTGCTATCACAAAATTCACTGCTGAGTCATGTTTTACTTTCTGATTTCAAAGTGAAGACTGAATCACAGCTGTTAATATCCCACTCTACTTCAGTCAAAATTTTCAGTTTATAACTTTGTATATATAAATTTATATATCAATTTTCAGTTTAGTTTGTCTCATTATTTTGGAGGCTTTTTGAAACAGGAGGATAAAGAGAAATCCACTGCAAAAGACTATTCATTTTTGACTTGTGATAATTTAAGCAACAGCACTTAGCGGAAACACTGTCCACCTGACTGAAATCTGCCAACAGTAACAAAGGCACCAATCACGAAATGCCACTGGGGACATCTGTTGGTTTAAGCTAACACTAAAGCTTTTCAGCAAAAGATTAAAATGGCTATTAAAATAGTCTTCAAAAAAGCAAAATATGTGAACATCAAAGTGAAGGGGGCATATTTAATAGTTTGGCATTGGTTGGTTTGGTTTTTAGAGATATTCATTACATGAAAGCATAAGTTACTTAAATGCTTAAGATCAGAACCAAAATTACTTCCAAGAAAAAAGGTCAAATTGACAACTATGTCAGCAAAACTATGCTGAAGAACTTCAACAGGAAAAAAAACCACCCACAACATTAGTAGAACCTTCCAGTAACGTGTCAGGTGTTGCTTCTGTGCAACAGGACATGAAAGTGCAGATTTCATCAGAAATAGTCAGGAATTGGTTGAGGAACAAACTGGACCCAGGAAACACTGTACACTAGAATTAGTCAAAGCACAGATGACTTCTTCAACAGAAGCTTGGAGCTAATGTACATTAAGTCAGTCTTTTCCATTTTGCCCCTGTAACTCTCTTATACAGACTATTTTATACAGCAATGAGTGCTCCAAATACATGTTTAGAGTTTCTTTACAATCTTACAGAAAGTTCTTATTTAAAATATTTTTTTTTTTTCTCCTCCTCATTGTCTCTACAGTCTCCTATAAGAACTACCTAAGTTTTAGTTTTTAGTATTTCCTGCCACAGGCCCACAAATTATTTAAGAAAAAAAAAACACAAACAGTATTTTTAAGAAATTTTTGCTTTAAAATAAATGTATTTGTACAGAAAAACATACATCTGTAGCTCTCAAGTATGAAAAGGGAGTGACAACAGGGAAAATTAACTCTTCAACTGCCATAATACTTCCCCCCACAACATATGGATTATTAAGTCTGAAATTATTTTTCCAGGCTCTGAAGGAAACAGAGACCTGTTTTCTATCTGCTCTTAATAAGGGCATGCGATATGCTGAAGGTAGGACCTTTACAGCACAAGGCCACTCAATCTTTTTGTTCTCTGTATTGAATGAAGGAAAAAAAATCTGACCCTGAACAAAACTAAAGACAGCAAAAACCTCCTTCGGAGTCAAAGAGGACAGCCCTGCAGCTCTGTGTCTCTATTATATTAATTCAAGTGCCTTGTGACATCTACATTACCCGTTCTGCCCATTTTGCAAAATATCACGTCCTATCGCAACCTTAGATAATGAAAGGTGAACTACTATTGATCCTATTGCATTAATCCAAAACACTTCCTATTGCCAAGTGGTAGAAAGCAATCCTAAACCATCCATGAACCAGACCACACTGCTGGAAGCAACTTACAAGTTCCCAGTCCCCAAGAGGTAGCTGGCAGTGCTGTACAAGCAGTGTCCTCATCAATTCTTGCTCTCCATACCTCCATCCCAAGCTGTCCCCACCTTTTCTTTAAAAGGCATGGGGATACGGGGAATAATCTGGCACAGAAATGGTGCTGCCACAATCAACAAATTTGCCTTTGTCCTTCCTGTAAACAAACATTTCAGAATTATGCACTTTTGCTTAAGGTGAAGGAGCGAATAAATAAATGGTGAAATAAATGGGTGACAAGCATAGAGTAAGAAACAGCCAAGCTCCAGAAAGCTCTCTAAGAAGTCAAAGGCTAGCCAGTAGCTGTCCACTGACATCTTACTCTTGACAGCAACAAGACAAAATGATTTCCTTAACATAGAATGCAAATACTACTACCCTGGAAGATGAACCTGCAAGACATAAAAGGAGGCAACTATGTTCCAACTGGCAGCTTAACTTTTGGCTTTATCCACCAAAACTTTAAGCATCTTAGAGAGATGTTTACATTTTCGAGGAAATAAAAAACCCATTAAAAAAATCCCCAAAATAAAAAACTTCAAAACCACCACAAAAAAAACCGCAACACACACACACACACAAGACCACACTGAACCTTCCTCTGTGAGGACTGGTAACTAGAATAATGTACATTGCAAGCATTTTTTTTTTTTTTTTTTTAAAAAACAACAAAACAAAAAAAAAAAACCAAAACCGAACCAAAAAACCCACCCCTACTCAGTAGACTTCTTTCTTGCACGTTTTAAAACAATCTCAAAAGTTATAAATTGAAGTAGTGCAGACAATTCAATTGCTTTCAAAGGAATTACAGCAAGTAATGCTGCATGAATCACATAGGGATTTCGTGGCCTTGGAACATTAATACGAATGCAAAAAAAAAAAAAAACCAGTTTACAACCAAATGGGCACAAAGCTGCTGCAAATGGTTGAGATGGTTATTTGTGGAGCATTCTCTTGAGAGAGGAGACTAGAAGTGAGAGGAAAATAAATGCTTTTACCGCAATTCTTCCACATTATGCTTGCTGAAACCTGAGGGGTATCTCACCTATTCCTCCCCCCCAGCTCCGCTCATCTGAGACATGTAGCAGTACAATCCTCTTAGCAACAGCTTTTGTCAGAAGAACATCTCCTAGGAAGTACCTAGAGCCTTACCTCACCTTCAAATGAAACATTAAAACAAAGCTATTAGTAACAAATCAGCGTTTTCTATGTGAACCATTTACCTATAAATCCAAATCTGCAATTTTTCTGTCAAAATGTTCTCAATAAGCTTTTATGAAAAACAGATTTCAGTAATTCTTCCTTTATAATACACAGACAAACATCATATCAGTGACAGGCAAAGCTCTTTTCCCATTGCTCCTTCATATCAAGTATGATATCAATTTAATAACCCACTTTTGCACATTATAGGTGTGCACATTCTCCTTTTCGGTATTTCCCATTGCTAAGGGCTATAACTCTGCAGTACCAATCCCACCTGCACCTCCACTTATCTCATTTTATCTTCCACTTTACTTCATCGAGAACAGATTACACCTGACGTGGCCTAAATAGACAGATTTCTGTACTGCTACACTATTACCTACCACCTATGTCTGAAACACTGAAGAAATCAGCGGTATCAAGGGAAGATGCATTTTTGCTTGTCTGCTCTATACTGTGGGATCAAACACTTGATATGCAGACAAACATGCACATGTGCGCACACACACTTTAAAAGGTTTAAAGTAAGAGGCTTTATTCTAGAATCAAATCCACCACGTAAACAACTTTCCTAATAATATTTATTTTTCACATGCAGCTTTCTTGAAAAGCATGTTTTCTCTATTTGTCATTAACAGTTCATGCACAAACACAAATCTTCAATCTTCAGTCCTTTTTCTATCCTATATTACATTTTTCTAGAAATCCTCTGTAATTTTCTCCTATCATCTCCACAATTAACATTTTATTAACAAGAAGCTTTCTTGGAGGAAAGAAGCAAATCATGGAAATTAATATTAATAAGGATGCTCTATAAAATTTACATATTTCAGATTCACAGCTCTTCAGAATCATAGAATCACTGTGATATTAGCAGAAAACACAAGCTGCGCTAACAGTACTTCTGGTAATTCAGTGCCAGCCACATGAAACAATGTTGAAGTTTTATAGTAGATTTTATATAGCTATTTTCAACATGTGTACGCAGAAATAAGAAGGTTCCTTCCATTGTTTTGCTAAGAAAGCAGATTTATACAGTTACACCATAAAAAGTTAAGTTTTTAAAGGGAAAAAAAAATATCACAGAGAGCTTTCAAATTTCTCGTACTCGGTAACACCACAGAAGAGAGAACAATTTTAACAATAAACCAAAGTGTAACTTCAAAGGATGCACTAGTACGAGACCACCACTGGGTGCCAGTATTGTTCCATAACAAAACAACCTTATCTTCTATATTAGCTATTTCAAAAATTTGGGAGTTCTCTTAATAGGCTTTCAAAACGTTCTGCTGAATTTCAGTTCTATAAAGGAATTACACTGCAATGTTACAAATTTTATTGAGGGGCTATCATTAAAGCTGTTAAAAAAACAACACATTTTAAAACATTATAATGCTAAATATGAAAATCAGATTTTAAAGAAGGTTTCTTCATACACTACAACCTGCATAACAATACTGGGAAGGTAATTGACACTGTTCTTCCCTTCAACTTCTGAGCTTTTTATTTGAAGAATAATGCGGTATTATACAAATTACCAGAAAAAATAAAATGGAACTTTTAATGGGGGAAAAATGGATGAAAAAGAATAGAGAAGGTTTTAGAAAGATTCAAAAGCCTGCCAAAACTAGGGCCAACTGTTGCTTTACCACAAGGTAAACATCTGTAAGGAATGACAAATGTAAATTCAGTGACATTCTTGGCAATTTTACTACTAATATTCTCACACCCAAAAAAGTGAAGTTTTTCCTAACGTCTAACCTCACTGCACTGCCTTCTGTTGCCTCTTGTTTTCTGAACATCTATGGAGAAAAGACCGTGCTTTTCCTTTCTGCAATCACATTGAAAGACTTACTTGCTGTATCTTGTACATCTTGCTCTGTATCTTGTGCATCTGGTATATCTTCCTCTATATCTTGTACTTACACCAATGATTATTGCTATCCAAGTGTATTTTAATTCTCCTATCACTTCTCCAGTTTGTTAACATCAGTTTGAACTCTGACCCTGAGCACTCTAACAAGTTCATATTCCTAAGGAGCTTTATTGTGTGTTTAAGCTTAGTACTTCATGCTCCATCATCCAGGTGTTTAATGACAGTATCAAATAAAACTTGACCTAGAAGATGCCTTCATGCAGCCTCAGATTTTGACAGGGAACCATCTGTAGCCATTCCTTCTAGTATGGTCCAACCAGTTTCATAATTGACAGGAACTTAATCTAAACTGTTCCCCTATTTCACTCTTTAAAGATGCAAAACCAAAAAGTTAAAATAGCAGAATATACTGTATTATATCACTATTAAAAACTCACCAAGTTTTAAGTGGAATTATGCTAGCAAAAACCTATTTGCACCATCCAGAAAGCACACAGAATTTCAAAATCCTGGTTGCAACTAGGTGAGGGTTTAGAAGAACAGACACCAAGGTACTTAAGCCTATCTTTAAAATATTACTGACATTTCTAAAACTGCTGCACAGCCACTACAGCACCTCCATTGTCCTGGCAGTTCAACTTGCATCCCAGCCACCTAACTTTTCACTCCACGGAATACAGTATTTGCAGTCTCCAGACCAGGTCAAGCTGAAACCCCAGAAAGGAATTAATAAAATATGTATTCCCAAGCTCAAGTTCTCACACGTTTAGCTGACAAAATTTAAGGCCTATACCTCTCTCAGATATCGATGACACTTGACTTTCAATAAAAATACCAGCTAAGAAAGCCAATGTATTTTTAGAACAAAACAAAAGGCTTGGTTTGTTGGGTTTTTTTTACATTACGTATTAAAAGCAGAATGTCTGTCATTCCTGCCCCACCACTTTTTTTAAAAGAAAACAAGAGTTTATTATCTGGCAGTAAAAACTACTTTGTCAATGAAATCATGACCTAAGGAAAGCACCGCAAATGCTCAGAGCCAAGGAAAAGAAAACAAAAATGAAAGAAAAAAGCACAGTGCTTTAAATAAAACCAATGCATTAGCTTCTTCCTAGGTTACTTCTACCTGAAACTTTCAACAGGAATGGGATAAAGGAGCATTACAGTCCTAAACATACGCGATACCAAACACTACAGAAATGACTTCATTGTACAAGCAATGCTAGCCTGGCACCTGACGGCGAGGCCCAGAGCACGCACCCACTGTGCTCCTTCAGGAGCCCCCCGCTCCCCACCCAGCCTCTCGGATCTTGCTGCAGAGCCAGTCCCCTCCCTTCCTACCAACACCGGGGAGGCGAAGGCTCTGCACCTAACTACTCTCTGAGCTAGCAGCACTTTTCCCCTCTCTTACAACAACACGGGAGAAAAGAAGAGAGCTGCCTTATACCTGGGGTCAGTAGGGTCCGAGACAGGACCTGGTGGTAAGGAGGCTTCTGCTGGGGGTCACCAAAGGCAGAGGGCACCCCAGCATTCCCTTGCAATACTTCAAGTGCTTCAAAGTCTGTATTTATGTCATGATTTCTTAGTCACCTTTACTAACTCAGCTTCTCATCCATTTCCAAAAGACATGGACTATTTTTATACAAAAGCTTGAGTAACCAGCGATAGTTCTAGAATTATTCTTTAATCTATGTGACGTGCAAACAGAAGTATTAGGCTATTATTAGGTTAGCCTGACAGTCCCTCATTCTCTCTCACACCTCCCCAGACCCACACACCACTCTTCTGCTTTTAATTATTGACACATGTATTGGGTTTTTCCCCTCCAGCCTCCCCGAAATTACTCTGTTCCAAAAATCAAGTATCAAAAGCAAGTTTTCAGCATACTCTTTATCAAGTTCTTACACAGAGAACATGGATTTTAAGACATTTTAACACTTGCATTAGTGGGGTGTTCACAGCAGTACCTCCCACAGTGTGATATGTAGCATGATGTAAGCTTTTTGCAAGTCTATTTTCTTCTACAAAATTCCTACTGCTGAGACTGCAATTTTTTATTTTTTTTTTTTAAACACGAAAAAGTTTAAAACTGTATTACAAGACTGGCAGCACAGGCTTCACAAGCATTTCACAACAGAAAAATTAAGAAAAACTCTGTGCTTGAACCAAACATAAAACTTAATAACACCTTTACAGCCACATTACCCAACTCCAGTAATACAACCATCAAAAACCTCAGACTCTATGCTTGCTCCTTCCTAAATCTAATATATTTCACTCACCAAATGCTTTATCTAAACTGTGTACACAAAACTAAAAACTAAAATTGACTTTCTTTTATAATCTCAGTTCCCAACAGAAGAACATAAAATAATCAGTTGTAAAGCCCTGAACAAGAGTTGGAAATCCTAGAAATTACAGCATGTCTCAACACACACAGTTCTACAAGAGGCTGGTTGCAGGACACCCACTGTTCTTCTTCCAAGCAAGTGACTGGGAAAGGGAGAAATGCACATGGAGGAGCCTCACTTGAATAAACAAGAAATTACTAAGCAGGGTACTCTCTGAAAGGGCTGCGCAGCTGCTGAATTTACTTCCTCATGCTTTCAAAAAGCTCAGATTCGACGGCCTTCACTGAATACTGTAATGCTCCTCTCTTTTCACTGGCATCTGTAAACAGGGTAAGAAATCACTGAAGGACACGATAAAAGCTACAAATTAAGTTGTCAGATCTGCATGTGGTAGGTTTTAATAAATTGTACAGCTGCACTTTTAGGGTATTATTTGTGATACACTTTTAAACTGCATTAACAACACTGTCAGTATTTGCAAAGGTAACTTACCCTCAGGGCTTATATAAATAAAAGTAAACAGCTGTTTTATTTTCAGCTTTAAAACAATTACAGAAGCTACTGATAAATACTTTGACAGGTAGTTTACATTTAAAAATTATCTAACCAACTATAAATTCTTCGTATTAAAGATGCCAAAATCTGAAGCACTTGTTAGGAAGTAGGGAATTAAGTGGATTGAAAGGATGAAAAGAGGACAGAATTTTCCCCAAATAAAAGACGGCAATCACCAGCTGCTTAGCGTCAGTCTGGAACAAACTTTTGCCCATCTCACCCATGACTGTATTTCCACTTCTTCAGTCCTCAATGAACAGAGGAGACACAGAGCATAACTTTCTCTACTGGAAGTAACCAACCACGTTCCATAACCCAGAGAAAATTACCAATCACATCGAAATGCAGGCACAGAAATCACTTATTTCACCACCACATATGTAAGACTAGGAGTGTCTGAGTCAAACTGAGAATCCTATTCTGCTTCAGTGGCTGCACACTATCTTTTTATTGTGAAGATTAAAAGTGTATATAGCTCTTGCTTCACCATGTAGATAGTTACATACAGAATCTTATAGATAAAGAAAATGAGTTGCTATCAAGTTCAAGAAAACAGCCAAAAGCTCAGGAAAAATAAGACACTTAAGATACTATAAAAAGTTATTTTTAAACTGTGAGGAATTATTATTTCATGTTTTTGTGACTTCCCAGACAACTTTATTCCAAGGTCATTATTACTGATGGCTTAGGCAAAATGGTAAAGGGGTACTGAATTTTATGTTTAAAACCCAAAAATTAATAGACATGCTTCAGAAGGAAAAAAGGGAGGTTAATTATACCAACCAAACAAAAAAGAAGTCAAAAGAAAGGCTGACCAAGAATATTCTGAAGGATTAATTTGATAAAAGCTAATAATGAAGAAATTTCAAAGCAGGTGCAAGAAACCTGACAGATGACAAGGCTGATAAATGACTGGGATGCAAATGGCTTGATAAAGAAAGAAAAAGCTAGAGTATGTAAGCCTTTTTTTTTAAAATTTATTTCTAAACTAAATCTCTACAACAGAGATTTGGAAGGTTTCCAAACTAAACTTATTGTTGAAATATGTATCTAAGCAAGTTTTTCAAACTGATATTAAAACATAAAAGGTCTTAGAATAAATACAATGACAATAAAACCCACCAGGGTAAGCAAGTATTCACCCAAGAGCTCTACAAGAGCTGAAACACCAAACTGCTGACATGCTTCAAATCAACACCTGTACCGGAAGAATGGAAAACAGCAAAACATCACACAGTATTTTTAAAAGGAACAATCATATGAAATCCTAGGAGTTATATAGACCCTTATGAGCAAACTCATATAAACTATAATAGAGAGTAGAATTGGTAGGTTCATGAGAACCCTGTGAGCTTTTGGATGAAGACGATACTTCTGGCAGACAGAAGATGTCCCACACCCACAGCTATTAGACTTCTCTGAAAGATGAAGAAAATGAGTGGAAGGGGAAGGCAGCAGGGAGGAGAGGGTGGAAAGACTGTTGCTGTTTGGTAAGATCCTTCACCAAAGGTTCTTAAAGAAACTGAATTGTTAAGGCACAAGAAGAAAGAACCCTTTTTCATGTACTAAAACATGGGAAAGGAAGGGTATGAATAAAACAGTCCCTCTTCTAGAGGATTAGTTAACAGTGGATACGTTCCATTGGTCCGCACTGCATTCCACAAATGTTAAGACAAAGGACTGGATAACAAGGTGGCAAATGGTGATGATTATAGATAGTTCTAGGTGACACCAAAATCTAAAGCTCACTGGCCTCTGTGACCATGGGATAAGACATCAGATGAATTTCATGAATGTGTTAATAAACAAAGTACTGTACAAGGAGAAGAAAACAAGGGTAACCCAACATGCACAATATTAAGCTCTGACTTAGGTATCATTCATGAAAAAAATGCAGTCACATGGTTATTTTCTGGGTGCTAACACACGGCTCAGTAGCAATCCAACACACAAAAAGAATACTAGGACCTCTTTTTGGAACAACATGAGACACAACATGGTAAAACCATGCACAGGGCATCTGCCACCATCCAGGAGTCAGTATAAAGATAGAGCACTGGCCATTTTTCTCGTTCAGCAATGTCTAAAGCCAGCTGGATGGCCTTTGCTTCTGCAAACTGACTTGATTCACCTTCTCCTTCAGCAGTTTCTGCGACTTGCCGTATAGGACTCCATACAGCAGCCTTCCATCTCCGATGCTTTCCCACCAGACGACAAGACCCATCAGTGAACAGGGCATATTGCTTCTCATTTTCTGGCAGTTTATTATACAGTGGGGCCTCTTCAGCATGTGTCACCTCCTCCTCTGGTGATATTCCAAAATCTTTGCCTTCTGGCCAGTCCATGATCACTTCCAAGATTCCTGGGCGACTGGGGTTTCCTACTCGAGCCCGTTGGCTGATCAGTGCGACCCACTTACTCCATGTAGCATCAGTTGCGTGATGTGTAGAGGGGACCCTCCCTTTGAACATCCAGCCCAGCACCGGCAGTCGAGGTGCCAGGAGGAGCTGTGCTTCAGTACCAACCACTTCTGAAGCAGCTCAAACCCCTTCATATGCTGCCAATATCTCTTTTTCAGTTGGAGTGTAGCGCGCTTCGGAACCCTCTGTATCCCCGACTCCAGAACCCTAGGGGCCGACCTCGGGTCTCCCCTGGTGCTTTCTGCCAGAGGCTCCAGGTAGGGCCATTCTCCCCGGCTGCAGTGTAGAGCACGTTTTTTACGTCTTGTCCTGCCCGGACTGGCCCAAGGGCTACTGCATGAACTATCTCCTGCTTTATCTGTTCAAAGGCCTGTCGTTGCTCAGGGCCCCATTTGAAATCATTCTTCTTCCGGGTCACTTGATAGAGAAGGCTTACAATCAGACTGTAATTTGGAATATGCATTCTCCAAAAACCCACAATGCCTAAAAAAGCTTGTGTTTCCTTTTTGCTAGTTGGTGGAGACATGGCGGTTATTTTGTTGATCACATCCATTGGGATCTGCCGACGTCCATCTTGCCATTTTATTCCTAAAAACTAGATCTCCTGTGCAGGTCCCTTCACTTTACTTTGTTTTATGGCAAAACCAGCCTTCAGAAGGATTTGGACTATTTTCTTCCCTTTCTCAAAAACATCTTCTGCTGTGTTGCCCCACACGATGATGTCATCAATGTACTGAAGGTGTTCCGGAGCTCCACCCTGTTCCAGTGCGGTATGGATCAGTCCATGGCAAATGGTAGGGCTGTGTTTCCACCCCTGCGGCAGTCAATTCCAGGTGTACTGGACACCCCTCCAAGTGAAAGCAAACTGTGCCCTGCACTCTGCTGCCAGAGGGATTGAGAAGAATGCATTAGCGATATCAGTTGTGCCATACCACTTGGCTGCCTTTGACTCCAGTTCACATTGAAGTTCTAGCATGTCCGGCACGGCAGCACTCAGTGGTGGAGTGACTTCGTTCAGGCCATGATAGTCTACTGTTAGTCTCCACTCTCCATTAGACTTCCGCACTGGCCATATGGGACTGTTAAAGGGTGAACGGGTCTTACTGATCACTCCTTGGCTCTCCAGTTGACAAATGAGCTCATGGATGGGAGTCAGGGAGTCTCGGCTGGTGCGATATTATAGCCGCCGGTGCACTGTTGTGGTGGCAATTGGCACCTGTTGTTCTTTGACCTTCAGCAACCCCACAACAGAAGGGTCCTTTTGAGAGGCCAGGTGAGGTAGACAACTGTTTAATTCCCTCTGTCTCCAAGGCAGCTATACCAAAAGCCCACCTGTACCCTTTTGGGTCCTTGAAATACCCTCTCCTGAGGTAGTCTATGCCAAGGATGCACGGAGCCTCTGGGCCAGTCACAATGGGGTGCTTTTGCCACTCATTCCCAGTTAGGCTCACTTCAGCCTCCAAAACAGTTAGCTCTTGGGATCCCCCTGTCACTCCAGCAATACAAATGGGTTCTGCCCCTACATAGTTAGATGGCATTAGGGTGCACTGTGCACCGGTGTCCACTAGAGCCTTATACTCCTGTGGGGCTGACATGTCAGGCCATCGGATCCACACAGTCCAGTAAACCAGGTAGTCCCCTTCCTCCACCTGGCTGGAGGCAGGGCCCCTCCAGTCCTGGCTATAGTATTCACAATTCACTTCTTGTAAATGGGAATCAAAAGCCCCTTTATTAAGATCAGAAATAAAATCAGTGCTTCTAACTCGGTCTGGGGAATCGCTTACTGGAAACTGAAGCAGCAACTTTCCTGGAAGAACCCCTGAGTGATTGTTTTTCCTTGCAACTCATGTACCTGTGCCTCTAGGGTCGAGGTAGATTTCCCATCCCACTTCCTCATGTCCTCTCCTTGGTCACGCAGGTAAAACCACAGGGTGGCCCATGGTGTGTATCAATTTTATCTTCTCTCTTGAGCAGAGGGACTCTTACTTCTAATGGCCGAGATACTGGTCCATACAGGTGGGGTGTATGGCATATCCTCTTAAAATTGCTGGACCTCCCAAGACAGTTTTTCCACAGCCGAGACGCAGGCCCATAGGGAGGAAGAGAGACTTTCTTTGTATTGCCGGAGCTGGCCAGCCAATTCATCCACCGTTTGTTCCTCTCCGTCTTTCCTGGTCATTACTGCCAATGAGTCGGCATGCAACAATGGCGTGCTCCGTACAAACTTCCACCACGTGGGTTGTGTGCACTTGACTTCATCTGGATCTTTGGATAACTGCTTGTTGTTCAGGACATCATAAATCACCTCCAGCACAGCTAATTCCCTCAGGTACTGGATACCACTCTCCATGGTGGTCCACTTCCCTGGGTGACATATAACATCTTCCTTGAAAGGATACCTTTCCTTCACACCTGATAGAAGTTGCCTCCAGAAGCTGAGGGATTGTGCCCCTTTTCCAATTGCTTTGTCAATGCCCCTTTCCCTAGAAAGGGATCCCAGTTGTTTGTCTTCCTTATTCTCTAATTCCAGGCTACTGGCCCTGTTATCCCAGCACCAGAGCAGCCAGGTGACAATGTGCTCACCTGGACGATGACTGAAAACTTTTTGCACATCTCAAAGCTCACTCAGGGATAGGGATTGGGTGGTTACCTTCTCATTTATGGGTTCTGCCTCTTCCTCCTCCTGTTCTCATGATGGCCCTGGTTCATCTTCATCCCTTACTAAACAAGCTGATTTTCTTGCCTATTTCTTCTTGTGTATAGGGGTGATTGATACCAGCACGGGTTGGTTCTCTGGTTCAGCTGCAGTGCCTGTTGTGGCAGTTGGAGTATCCTCAGTGCCTATCGCAGGGGTTGGAGTAGCCACAGTGCCTGTCTTTTTGTTATCCAATCCAGAGACCTTCTCTTCCCCTTGAGGGTTCTGAATAGTGTTGAACAAGGCTTGGTAGGCATGGGCCAGGACCCAGCACATTGCAGTAATTTGTGTCCCTCTGGAGTTGCCAGGGTGTCAATATACTTTTTCCAAATACTTTACTAGTTTTTCAGGATTCTGCACTGGGTCAGATCTCTGGATGACATTTTAAAATTGCTTATTAACCTTAGAC
The DNA here is from genome assembly GCA_031468815.1 of Morus bassanus. NCBI lineage: Eukaryota > Metazoa > Chordata > Aves > Suliformes > Sulidae > Morus > Morus bassanus. The sequence continues at coordinate 38,681,906 of CM062568.1, read as the reverse complement.
AAAACTGAAAAAATATTCCCAAGAGGTACCAATAAATATATCTTAACTACCCAAGGATGTTCAAGATACTGAAAAGTAATTGTTATGAAGGAGGAAACCTCATAGAAGAAGGTAGCTAAGGTGCCATTCTGTATTTCCTCAATAAAAAACCTCTCAGAGCAAGAGGTATAATTGCTAATTGCCTCCATGAGGTGGGACCCAAAGTACGGTAAAAGCCCAAATACCAGATTAAGCTCAAAGCCAGTGTTTTAATAACAAATGTCCCAGGCAAAACATCACTAATCACTGCAGAGCATGACAAACTGCAAAAAACCAAACACTAATCTTGAACATGTAGAGCAAAAAAAAGGGCACGGTGCAGATCAGATAGGCTGATACCGAGAACAGATGAGTCAATATTGTGATTGGCAACTGTTAACAGATATAAATTCCTTAATATGCTCTAGTTATTCTGTTATTACCTCAAACCCTCCATGCCCCATGTTGGGCACCAAAAAGGACTGTCATGATTTAAGCCCAGCCAGCAACTAAGCACCACACAGCTGCTCACTCGCTCCCCGCTGGTGGAATGGGGGAGAGAATCAGAAGGGTGAAAGTAAGAAAACTCATGTATTGAAAGAAGAACAGTTTAATAATAAAAATAAAATAGTAATAGTAATAATAATAAGAAGAATAAGAAGAAGAATAAGAATATACAAAGCAAGTGATGCACAATGCAAGTGCTTGCCACCCACCGACCGATGCCCAGGCAGTCCCTGAGCAGCAATCACTGCCCCCTGGCCAGCTCCCCACAGAATATATACTGAGCATGACATCGTATGCTATGGAATATATCTTTGGCCAGTTTGGGTCAGCTGTCCTGGCTGTGCCCCCTCCCAGCTTCTTGCTGGCAGGGCATGAGAAGCTGAGAAGTCCTTGACTAGCATAAGCACTACTTAGCAACAATGAAAACATCATTGTGTTGTCAACATTATTCTCATCCTAAATCCAAAACACAGCACTACGCCAGCTACTAGGAAGAAAATTAACTCTACCCCAGCCGAAACCAGAACAAAATCAAATCATAATTACTAAGCAACAGCGGTGCTGTACATAACTTTCAGTTATAAAAGCTGCAAATTACAAGTTGTTTAATTTTTAATGCAGACTTCCACCACAGGTCACAGTGCAGCACAGGAACAGGTCCCTCAGAGCAGTCATAGAACCTCCATCCTTGGACTTCAAGACACAGCTAGGCAAAGCTACAGCTGACCTGACCTAGGGTCTTTGGAGCAAAAGCTTGAATTAAGATGACTTTCAGAGATGTTTGGTTTCTGTTGTTTCAAGAACCCAATCCAATTTCCATCTGTACCTGAACATTACATTTTAATAGGCAAACATATAGGCTTAGTTTTAAATAACCTAAAATTATGCTGCCTTCAGTTAAGGCATTTTACTCATCTTTCCATGTTAGTTTTTATATACATATATGCATATTTACTTTTATTTCCATGGTTTTAAATTTAACTGGAATTACGGCACAATTTCACAGATTTTATTGTCAGCCCTTTAGGTCAGTGTTTTGTTTGTTTGTTTTCTTTCACACCTTGGAGCAAAAGCTATTTAGCCTCTATAAATTGATTTGGTAATACTTTAGCAAAAAACTTAAATAACATTCACATTTTACATTTAAGTACCAGAGAAATTTAACGTCTAAAGTTTTACCAGTTGCTGATACTGGTAAAGACAGCAAATCCCAGGTTCATAATACATCTAATACTTCTGTGTGGTACGTTTTCCACCTTTCTGAAGGCATGAAGTGCTCTACGTGGTACTGCTGCCTCAGCATAGGTTCAAGGTATTTGCCTTCAAAAATTATGTAAGAATTCGAAATGTTAGTAAATTAGGACATTACGGTACAAGACATACAGCAAACAGTTGGTAACTATGTGGCTTCTGTGTAACCAAGCTGATTATGTGACAGATTACAGAGCTCAGCTTTCTATAAAAAGCCAGACAAGAATTAACCGAGACCAGCTCTGAGGGTATACAACACAACTAATGAAGTGGTAATTTACCGTACAGGAACTTAGTATGTATTTTCATCAATTAATGACTTGGGAAGGAGTTGAGAATCAATAACGCGTCCAATACTGAAACAGATCTCTAAGAAAATATCTCATTTGGCAATTGAGTCTTTGTGTTACTGATACTGATTTGTTCCCTCCCCCCCAAATCAGTCACAACTACAAGTTCTAAGTGTTACATAACCACTTTTAAGAATCTGAATGTAATCTTGCAATTTATATTTAGAGATTTTATTTGGCTGGATTTTTTAGGGTCACTTTGCTAAATACCTGGCAGGAGCACAGTAATTCATTCCAGTCTAGCAATACCAGCCATCCAAAGATCCCACTACCACTTAGTTGACTAAATGACATAAGTCTGCAGTTCGGTGACACAGAGCACCCCTAAAGTCACCACCTTTCATGGCTCTAATTGGATGTCAGCACTGAAAACTGTGACCAGACAAAAACCCTTCACCCACAGAAACCATTCTCTTATTCAAGACAGGCACAAAAGAAAGGTAGGATTAGAATTAGGATGCAGAGAAAGATGATAGTAAGGCTATCGAATAATGAAGTAATTACCAGCAGTAACCTGATGACATAAAAATGACATAAAAAAGACTTGATTTTGTGTAAAATAGCATGAATTTTAAGTCATTATCTTGCTGTCCAATTTTGGGTTGCATCTTCATAAGCATGTATTTGTCAATATGTAGTTCCAGAACCACCTTGGTTACTTATTATTTTAACCAGTTTAGTACTGTTTCTCTTTTTCTCCTGATGTTATTACCTTCTAAATGCATATAAATTATAACTATGTTTTTTCAGCATATAAAATGAATGTAAATACAGCAATTATAGTGTTTATGCTAAATTATTATTGCAAGGTACAAAGTGAGGCTGTGATGCTTCTGGCTTTCCACTGCATAGAAAAGGCAATCCTACCATCAGACAACAACTAGTTCTCTCCCAAAACAAAAGGAAACATTTAAAAACTTGAAACACAAAGCATGGCAGCAAAAAGTAAATTCCATTAACCACACCAAAATTCAGACAAAGGAAACACAACTCCAACATAAATACAAACATGAGTTAATCACCAATTTTTTTTCTTGTAAAATAATCACTACAGTAGTTGTTATTGCTGAAGAATTGTTTTTAGAAATACTTCCTAATGACTAAAAATCAACATTTTTATTTCAGTCTTCTGAACCTCAAAGCTAATACTGGGAAAGTAACTGAGTCTATCATCAACACTGGATAAAAACTTCTGCAAAACAGCATTATATGATTTGAGATTTCACCTTACCAGTGACATTACAAAGGCAAGTATCTCTGTAAATGCTCTCCTTTCTAGCCTGTCTCTCTTTGTTGTGTTCATTTTGTCTTCAGATAGTGACATTACAAGTATAGCCCTTATTTGTCGATATTTTTAATTAATCCACGAGGATGATGTGTTTCCTCATTTATCTAAAATAACTGAAGCTGTAAGATAAGCATACATAGCACTTTTAATGGGAGAAAGGGTCATTTCTATCTCCTTCCCTTCCCTATCCTCCTCCTCCCCATGGATCTGAACAGTTCATACTCTCAAACTGAAGGTCTGCAGAAAAAAAGTAAGGTGAGCTCATGTAATAATATGCAAGAAGGCATGTAAGATAACAGGGCTTTACGACCAAGATATGACAAGACAGCTTTCAAATGGGCCATTCACAATATTCTCAGAGAAAAGGAAAGATCCACGATATAAATACATTTCCTTGAAACTACACCGTTCTCCATGTTACTGCAGTATTACTACACTCGCATGTACGGGATTTATGTGCTAGCCTATAAATCATATAGTAATTTATCTAGTCAACACTATTTTTATTTTCTGTACACACATTAATCTTATAAGCAAAACAAATTTACCCAAATATACTTTGCAGAAGTAGGTGCAGAAGTCAGGTGTACATTCCTTGACAACACCTTGATCGTTACTGCCTTTAAAGTATTATAGACAGCTCTGAGAGGAGAGCATAGTTTTTAAATATTTGAAGACTTGAATTTCCTAGGCTTCTCTTTTTAAACTAAACTACCCCAAGTCTTTTAGCCTTTCCCTAAAAAGTCACGTCATTTTCTACTTTTCTACTTAGACTTCTTTTTCTCTCTTCCCTTCTCCCCACCCGCACACCTTTCATACAGTGCTGTACCCAAACTGGACACTAACTCCAGTTAATGTTGTACCACGCTGCCCAAAGCGCAAGAACATTTGCAGTATCTTACAAACACCATGCTTAATAAACAACCCGAACAGTTGCTTTCTACATGCCATTCGACAACATCATACTCTGCATAGTGCATAACAAAATAGAAAAAAACCCTCAAAATATTTTTCTGCAGAACTGCTTCTTATGAACCCTATGATATGCAGGTGACTAATCCTACCTACACCCACAAAATAATCTGCATTAAACCTATTGAAATACATCGCCTTTGTTTCCCTTCCATTCTGCACCCTTTTCAAAGTTCATTTTAAATTCTAAAGACTTGCTGCTGAAGTCTTTGCAACCCTTCAGGTTAGAATTGTCTCATACAATAAGTAAGCCCCCATCTTACAAGCAACTGTGTCTGCTGTATATAAACTACATTTTCTCTTAAGTACCTAAAAAAACCCAAAACCTTCATTAAAGATGCAAGGCAGTACTGCTTTTTTGTTGTCAAAACTTGTCATGCTTTATTTCTTAAATTTCTGTTTGTTGTCATCCTATTATGTTTGTTTATAAAAACACTGAAAAATTATTAAAGTGCTTACAGAGCACAAGGTTAGCATGAGTGTTTTAAGATTCTCATTTTTACAGGGGAAAAAAAAAAAACTAAGGGAGCAGTAACAATGGCTAAAGCCCATGAATCTTTTCTACCAGTGTTTTTCTGCTGCCACGTTTACAAAAGTGTGAAATGTGAATCACTCAATTTTACATATAGCAAAAAACAGGCATTTTGGAGGTAATCTTGTTACCCAACCATAGGCAACAATTTTAACCTAGTCCTGGATGGAGATAAACCAGATGAACAGATCAAAGACATAAAATGAGAAAGGAGGAGTACTTCATACAATAAGACCCCTACCTTAACCTGTTCTTTGTGATACTTCTTTATTGTAAGGGGAGATAAAGAATTATCTTTTGGAAATAAAAGCCTATTTCTCACCCCTAATTAAAGCGAGTTTAGAAAAAGAAAACAAAAAAACCACCACAACACATTTACCAACTTTTCTCTCAAAAGATTTGTCCTACTGTTCAGATTTTGGAGAACACCTGGTCATTTAGACTTCGCCTCTGTACTAACTGCTGGACTATTACACTATATTAAGTGCTAAAATTCAAGTATGGCACCTGAAATTTAACTGATGTCAGCTTACAGTATGCCTTGCAGTGTTTACAGTCCTGGCAAGACATCCTGGATCACAGGTCACAACATCTTTCACTTACATATTCCTAGTTGCCACTCAAGTCATACATTAGATGAAAATGAACAGACATGAACTGTAACTTGTTCCTGCACATGACACTATTTCAGCAATAGACACCTTACTGATACTTCCATATTCAACGACTCAGTCATGTAGAATCTTAAGGTGAAAAGAGGATTTACTTTCTACAAGGGTAGTTTCTCACAGACATTGCCTCACAGTGGGAAAGCTTCTCAGCAACAACTACTGAAGGCATTAATTGCATAGTTTGCATGCAAGCTATTTAATAGAGGCAGAGTATTCCTATAAATAGGTCATATTTGTTCCCCAGAGAGAGCGCGCGCTGATTTGAGATGGGTTACAAAGGTAAACCTACACATGATTTGGCATCAGAACCTGGATTCAGGCTATTCTTGTTGCGGGATGGCAGCCAAGTAGTTGCTGGCAGCATCTTACAGCAAAATTTTTTGCTATGACAAATTCAGGTGGCTGTGACAATACAATAGAGAAAAATTAATATATATTTCCGGGGGCGGGGAAGGAAACTATGCCTATCTGTAGTAGTGCAATTCAGGGCAAAGATTATCTGGAACCTCTCAGTGGCAGTCCCAATTCTTTCTGTGGAGACGTTGCATGCTTTGCCATCAAAAGAGCAGCCTGCAGTTAGTTCAAGCAGCTATAACCACCTTTAGCTACAAAACGTAAATCCATTCCCTTCCTTCATTTAACAAAGCAGTATATTTGTGCTACAAAATATCCTAGCTTGTAAAAAAACACTTCCGTAAGCTTGTTAGGCAATTCAGCGCATTTCCCCAATTCCAGTCCCTACAAACTCTCAGGACGTAACTGTTTCTTACTGAAAGTACAGGGGCTTCACAACCTTCTTAAAGTACATTTGTCAAGCTTTTTAATCAAGATGTATGAAATATGCTGGTTCTACCTGCCCTCTTACAGCCCATGAAGAAAAATGCTCACTTGTTAGTCCAAGCTGGGTTAGAGCAAAGGGCTATTCCTATTCTCATCCTACTAAACCAGGAAGGGAATAAACTAAAAGCAAGTTAATTTTCAGCATACCGCAACAGCTTTGCATTGCTGGAGGTATGCACCTGTATTCTGAGGTTTACCTCCTTCTGCTAAGTCCAAGATCACATCATGCCATGGCAAAACATTTCTGAACACAACTTCCCAATTTTATACACAGATGCAGCATCCGTGAAGACTTATTGGATTCCTAAAGCCAAGACACACTAAACATAGGAGTATTCACCTTTGCAAGGCTCAGCCTATAGAGGAAAACTTCCCAGACAAAACTAAGTTACTGCACCACAGAAGCAATTCAAACAATTAATTAGCAAAACTCCCAGACACCAAGAAGAACCTTTTTCATAAATCAAGTAACACACTTCAAAGTCTCAGGCATGAACTTCAAGGAAAGAGTGGCCCCTGCTCCCACCTTTCCCCCCCCTCTGTCTACTGGGTGCTAAATTCCCTTTTTTCTGCCCCAAGAGATCTGAAATATGAAACTTTAGCTTCTGATCCACAAAAACCTGTATCTACGTTGATCTGCGTTTACCTTAAATTGTGCTCTTTGTGAAAAACTGAAAGGATTCTGAACCCAAAAGGTTGTTCACTTTTTCCAAATGCATTACCTCTTCCTATAAACCTTGCTTCCTTTATCCTTGGCTCATCAGCTACAGTAACACCACTACTGTAGGCTACAAAAAAAAAAAAAGAAAAAAGAAAAAACCAAACCCACAAAACACTTTCAAAGAGTCCATTTGACAGTGATGCATACATTGTAGCATTTGTTTTTACATAGAACACCTGTTTCCAAAAAGATTCTCACAGTACTTCTAAAGCTATCTTACCTTTGTCCTCCTATAACACTGTTGTTTCATGTACACTAGCTGCAGACTACGAATGACCAATGAAACAACAGTTAATGGCTACTGCAAATAAATTAAGTCACAACGAGCAATTAAATTAAGCAGTTAGTAGGTTCCTTCATAATTTGCAAAAATGTCTTTGGGTCGACAGTAACAGGCTGATCCCTATACTGGAAGCCAACAGTACCAACAGTTGGGTCCCCTCCAACCACTTACAGGTTACTGTAACTGTTGCTGAAGAAACTTTGTTCCTTTCTACAGTTCATTCCTCTTGATGAGAAAACACATCTATGATGGCTACTGTTATTACATATAAAAGAGTGAAGTGAAAAAAATATCTGGATGGTAACAAAATAAGGTTACAAAGCATTAAAAAAGTAAAAATTATACAGGATGAAGAAAAACACAGAGCTCCTTTCTGCCTAGGGCTTACACTGGGATAGATCCAAAACCAAGAGAAACAATTAGGTATAGCAAAAGGCCCTTACTGTTACTGACAGCCAGGAAGACTAGTTTTCAATGACAGTACATAAGAAATAGTCCCCTCTTCTTTAGAAAAGGACATACAGCATACAAGTAACTTGCTGCCTCAAAATGCAGAGACTGTAAAACCTTAGATATTTCTTAGCAAGAAAACAAAACTTTTTCTGAAATTTAATTAAAGTCAACTCTTAATCTTCACCTGAGTTCCTCTGGAAATATTCTGGGATATGGGGAAGAGACACAAATGGGTGTCCCAGCACCAGAGCAGCTTTCAAAAGCCCCAAGAAACTAAGTTTTTCAGACTCTAATGCTTCTCTGATATTTTAATACTATGAACTATAACTTTCAGCTTCACATCCAGTACTCAATATGAAATCAAATTCATTTTTATACAATTACAGCTGAGATAATTCAGAGCATTGGTTGAAAACTACTACAGAATTGACAAAAACAGACTGTTGGTCATTGCTGTGAACCTGCTTCCACCCATCACAACCCCAGTTCAGGTAACAACCCTAAGTTTTGGAATTGCTGTTTTATATTTCCCCATACAGAGGTTAAAATAGGAACTACACCATCAAAGTATTTGCCACAATATAATACAGACAACTTAGAATTTCTCAGGATTTATGAATTTAAGGGGTTGTAGCATCATTAGGACGTTCTGAGGTCACAACCACAGCATACCTTTCCTCTACAAACTTTGACAGTGTAAACACATCCAGAAGGTTTACCAGTACAATTATGCCTATTTAATTAGAAGTGAAACTTTCACATTTAGTTTAGTCTTATATTGTCTTCTGTAACAGCAGAGAAACAAAAAATACCAAAATCTAATCAGTGAAAATTAACTGCAATACACTAACACAAGTATTTATTTAATTTACAATTAAATATTCCTACATATCTGCTACTCTGTTAACAATGTAACATCACTCGTAACAACTCACAGCATAGTGTGCCACAAAAAAATTGGCACCAAGCTGTCATACTTAAAGTCAAAAACCACAAGAATTGTAATGGGGCATGTTGCATGGTTTTTACAAATGAGAAAAGCCTATGTTTTTGCAAAAAAGTTATGTTTTCTTTCCATAAGTAGCTTTAGTTTTAGAAGTTTTCTACTTTAAAAAGACATTCATTTACCAACTAATGATAATGAAGAAATCATGCAAAAATTTTCAGTTCAGACTGAAGATTTTATTCTTCCCAGGGAACCGGAGCATTCAAACACTACAAGAATATGCAGAAAATTAGGGAATTCCAGTAACAGGGATCTTGAAATCTTCATGTGGTCAATTCAAAGAGCTCTCCATTAAGGTACCTACATTAGTAGTGCTACCTGAGACACCATCAGCTTCCAGCTCAGACGCGTACCAGGCTCCCCTAAGTGGTGTGTCATACCTGCCAGCCCTTAGTCTCGACCAGCATTAGACATCTGCCTGTCCAGGTAACGTAACGGAGCCCTCGTGTCTACAGGACTTGGCACTTGGCTCACACGGGCACGCTGCCCTCTTCGCTTACCATGAAAAAGCCTCTGCCGCAGCTGCCATCTATAAAAGAGCGATAACTTTTCTCTACCTTACAAAAGCACTAAAGGGAAAACTCAATTTGAGGTAGGAAGCGCCCAGAGACAAAAAGTGGATATTTTGATGAGCAAATTTGGAGCCTTTTTAACCAACAAATAAGCATTTGAAGCAACACAGTTGTTACACCTCGCATTCAGAAATACTGCAAAGATCAGACACACACACAAAAACACGCTCCTTCCTCTGTTATCTTCCTCCACGTCCTCCAAGGAAAAGGCACAGAAAAAGCACATTTATTTTATATACAGTGATTTATTACATCTGTTGCTACAATTAAAAACATAATTAAAAAGCAAAAACAATTAATATTGTCTACCATGGTAAAAAAATAAAAAATAAAAATCACTGGACTGTATTATACATCCATCTTAACTATTGCTAAACAACCCAGAAAACAAATACTCATTTAAAAATGCCTCAGGTGAAAAGGAACATTTTATGAACTGGGCCTCCAGAACCAAAACGTGAAGGAAACAGCAGTAACTCATCCAAACCTCCAGAGACTCAAAGGCACATAGTGAGGGCCAACTTACACTTTATATATTGTATATATGTATATAATCTCCACAGCTAGAAATGGGAAGAAGCTATCTGCGATTGAACTAGTGCCATCTGAATAGTTCTGATGAGATTCAGTGACCCTCACTGCAGAGGATAAGCTGGATATTTGAATATGAAGAAGTCACTCTCTGCTCCATTTGTAATCACCACAGCAATTTATCTTTCTTATCTGGGACACCTAACTTAGAAAGAGATGAATGGCTTTCTGAAGGTAATTAATTCTGTAAATTTAATGGAGACTTAAGAGTAACTAGCTCAACACAGGCATCTAAATTTTAGACAACTAAATTTGGACAGTGAATTAAACTTGTGTCTACTGTTGGAGCACAACTCCTAGACTATACACTCCTGACAACAGGCATCAACACAAGAGCTCTACTGTCTGAAGGATAGGCCAAGATTTACCCAATATTTCAATGCAACTGCAAGATACCCTTTCCATATGTCAGAAAACAACAAAGCATCTAGGAAATAGGCAGAATCATAACGCTAGGGAAAAGAAAATTCTCTTCTCAGAAATAACAATTAAAAATACGTGTATACATAAGCAAAATCTTCTGAGAAGCCCAAGAAATCCCCTAGTTTCCTGGATATCGAAGAAAAAGTCCTTCTTAGGAGGCACTACACTTGTGCTTCCTACACCTCTCTCTCATAGGAAGACAGAAACAGCTACTACACAGTCTCATAGAGGACTTGCCCAAGAAGTTAACGAATCATTTTACCATCCTCTGCTGATGACTGAACTTGTTGGCTCCCAAAAATCATATAGATTGATCCAGATGATTTCAAGGAAACTGCTACTTCAAACACTGTTAATTTTACAGCACCAATGGCTGCTGCAATAGATTCTGGAAGTGTGCAGAAGGGAGACAGTGTAAGTTGGGATGGCTGAATGATGTCCCTTCTGGAAACCACCATCTCCAAGAACACATAGCAGCGCAACTCTCATAGCCAACAGCACAGCTGTAGCCATAAACTGCTTGCATAGTCCAGTCTAGAATGTTTTACCATCAGAAAGTAAATGACTGCCTCAATATTAAAGAAAGCAAGCCATGACAAGCGAATAATGCACATAATTATAATACCTCTGAACATCTGCTAATGCAGGTGTCTGTTTTCAGAAAAAGTTGCTATTGTTTTTTCACTGAGGAGACACCAAACTAAATTTCTACTTTGTGAACCTCAAATTTGCCACAGGTAGTTTGCAGCCAGTTAACAGTAGCAATAATGCGAAATCTTCCATTCCCTACTGCTTCAACCTACGAGCACCACAAAAACAAAATCTTCCATCTTGCAGTGCCTCTCATCATATTCTCCAGCTGATTTTATAAATGTACTTTCACACGTACACAGAGAACTCGGGAACAGAAAAGTAAAGCCCTCAATAACTTATCCGATGGGTTATACTGAAAATCTACAGATTGCTTTCAAAACCTATGTATGACCACACAAAAACTATATTAAAGACACACCAAGACTTCAAACACAATACTAAAAGAAATAAAAAATACAAAGATCAAAGGTCAACTAAGGTTTCATAAACAGTCTTTTTATGTGTATTTACACACACCACTTCAGGCACAGGCAATACCATAATACGCAGTCACTCTTATTTTAGGATCACAGAATAGTTTGGGTTGGAAAGGACCTTTAAAGGTCATCTAGTCCAACCCCCCCTACAATGAACAGGGACATCTTCAACTAGATCAGGTTGCTCAGAGCCCTGTCCAACCTGACCTTGAATGTTTCCAGGGATGAGGCATCTGCCACCTCTCTGGGCAACCTGTGTGTCCTGGTTTCAGCTGGAATAGAGTTAATTTTTTCATAGTAGCTAGTATGGGCCTATGTTTTGGATTTATGCTGAAAACAGTGTTGATAATGCGGAGATGTTTTAGTTGTTGCTAAGTAGTGCTTACACTAGTCAAGGACTTTTTCAGCTTCCTATGCTCTGCTGGGTGCACAAGAAACTGGGAGGGGACACAGCCGGGACAGCTGACCCCAACTGACCAAAGGGATATCCCATACTATATGATGTCATGCTCAGCATATAAAGCTGGGGAAAGAAGAAGGAAAGGGGGGACGTTTGGAGTTATGGCGTTTGTCTTCCCAAGTAACGCGTGATGGAGCCCTGCTTTCCTGGGTATGGCTGAACACCTGCCTCCGATGGGAAGTAGTGAATGAATTCCTTGTTTTGCTTTGCTTGTGCATGCAGCTTTTGCTTTGCCTATTAAATGGTCTTTATCTCAACCCAGGAGTTTCCTCGCTTTTACTCTTCTGATTCTCTCCCGCATCCCACCAGGGGGGAGTGAGCGAGTGGCTGCGTGGTGCTTGGTTGCTGACTGAGGTAAAACCACGACACTGTGCCAATGTTTCACCATCCTCATTGTAAAAAATTTCTTCCTTATATCTAGTCTAAATCTCCCCTCTTTTAGTTTAAAACCATTATCCCTTGTCCTATGCCAACAGGCCCTACTAAAAGGTTTGTCCCCATCCTTCCTGTAGTCCCTCTTTAAGTACTGGAAGGCTGCAATAAGGTGTCCCTGGAGCCTTCTCTTCTCCAGGATGAACAGCCCTGACTCTCTCAGCCTTTCTTCACAGAAGAGGTGTTCCTTTGATCATTTTTGTGGCCCTCCTCTGGACCCGCTCCAACAGGTCCATGTCATTCCTGTGCTGAGGGCTCCAGAGCTGGACGCAGCACTGCAGGTGGGGTCTCACCAGAGCAGAGTAAAGGGGCAGAATCACCTCCCTCAACCTGCTGGCCACGCTTCTTTTGATGTATCCCAGGATACAGTCGGCTTTCTGGGCTGCAGGCGCACATTGCCAGCTCATATCCAGCTTTTCATCCACCAGTACCCCCAAGTCCTTCTCCACAGGGCTGCTCTCAACCCCTTCATCCCCCAGCCTGTATTGACACTGGGGATTGCCCCGACCCCAATGCAGGACCTTGCACTTGGGCTTGCTGAACATCATGAGGTTCACATGAGTCCACTTCTCAAAGTTGTCCAGGTCCCTCTGGATGGCATCCCATCCCTCAGGTATGTAAACTGCACCACTCAGCTTGGTGTCATTTGCAAACTTGCTGAGGGTGCACTCGATCCTACTGTCTATGTAATTAAACAGTACTGGTCCCAGTACAGACCCCTGAGGGACATCACTTGTCACTGATCTCCATCTGGACATTGAGCCGTTGACCACTACCCTCTGGATGTGACCATCCAACCAATTCCTTATCCACCGAACAGTCCACCCATCAAATCCATCTCTCTCCAATTTAGAGAGAAGGATGTTGTGGGGGACTGTGCCAAAGGCCTTACAGAAGTCCAGATAGATGACATCTGTATTTCTTCCCTTCTCCAGTGATCCAGAGTCCACTCCATCATAGAAGGCCATTAGGTTTGTCAGGCAGGACTCGCCCTTGGTGAAGCCATGCTGGCTGCCTCGAATCACCTCCCTGTCCTCCATGTGCCTTAGCATAGCTTCTAGGAGGATCTGTTCCATGATCTTCCCAGGCACAGAGGTGGGGCTGACAGGACAGTAGTTCCCAGGGTCCTCCTTTCTACCCTTTTTAAAAATGGGCACAATGTTTCCCTTTTTCCAGTCACCAGGGACTTCACCTGCCTGCCATGACTTTTCAAATATCATGGAGAGTGGCTTGGCAACTGCATCAGCCAATTCTCTCAGGACTCTGGGATGCATCTCGTCATGTCCCATACACTTATTTATGTTCAGGTTCCTCCAGTGGTCACACAGCTCTTACAGTGGGAGGGACTTTGCAGCCCCACTCCCTGCTTTGCGGTCCATCCACTTGAGAGGTGTGGGAAGAGAGGTTGCCAGTGAAGACTGAGGCAAAGAAGTTGCTCAGTACCTCAGCCTTCTCCTCATCCACTGTTACCAGTTTGCCAGTCTTGCTCATCAGCGGGGTACACTTTCTTTGACCTTCCTTTTCTGGCTGACATACCTGTAGAAGCCCTTGTTATTATTCTTTGCATCCCTCACCAAGTTGAGCTCCAACCGCGCCTTGGTCTTCTTGACCCCATCCCTACACAACCAGGCAACATCACTATACTCTTCCCAGGATACCTGTCCCTACATCCACTGTCTGTGCATTTCCTTCTTGCCCTTTAGTTTGACCAGCAGGTCTCAATTCATCCAAGTCGGTCTCTTGCCTTCCTTTCCTGATTTCTTACACACAGGGGTCAAGAGCTCTTGCACTCTATGGAAAGCGTCCTTAAAGATTGCCAGCTCTCTTCTGCTCCCTTGTCCCTGAGGGCAATTTCCCAGGAGGTCCCATTGACTAATTCCTTGAAGAGCTGGAAGTTTGCTTTCCAAAAATTCAGGGTCCTGACTTTACTTGTTGCCTGACCCATATCCCTCAGGATTGCGAACTCCACCAGTGCATGATTACTGCAGCCCAGGCTGCCTCCAATCTTGACATCACCCATCAGCTCACTTGCGCTGGTGACCATCAGGTCCAGTATCACATCCCTTCTGGTAGGGCTGTCTATTACCTGGCTTAAGAAGTTATCCTCAGTGCATTCCAGGAGTCTCCTGAATTGCCTACAGCTCGCCGTACTGATGTCAGGGTGGCTGAAGTCCCCCAACAGGACAAAAGCCTGTGAGCACAATGCCTCCTGTAGCTCGAGTAAGAAGGAGTAAGAAGGCTTCGTCAATAGGCTCTGCTTGATCAGGTGGTCTGTAGTAGACACCAACCACAAGGTTCACTTTGTTGCCTCGGTCTCTAATTCTTACCCATAAGTTTTCAACCTGCTCATGGCTGTTCTTCAGAGACAGCTTTTCACATTCTATCCATTTCTTGATGTAGAGGGCAAACCCTCCACCCCTCTTCCCTTGCCTGTCCCTTCTGAACACCCTGTAGCCACCAATAACCACACTCCAGTCACACAATTCATCCCACCAATTTCAGTAATGGCAGCTAGGTCGTAGCTTTCTAGCAGCACGGCATCTTCCAACTCCTCCTGTTTATTGCCCATTCTGTGCGCATTGGTGTAGAGGCACTTCAGCTGGGCTGTTGGCCATGTCACCTTCTTAGAGGAACACACCTTAATTCCTTTGAGGTATTTCATCGGTGTTACCCTCTTGGCTCCTATTACCTCAGGAGCCCCTGGATCATCTGCTTAAGATTTCAAGTGTGCTGCAGTGTAGCCAGTACGTCTCAGAGCAACAGGCTGAAGGCCCTCACTAGTACCCCATCCCTCTAACCTTGGCGTATCATCCCTCAGCTTGTCTCAGGCAAGGCTGATATTAACCCCCTCCCCCTTCAAGTCTAGTTTAAAGCTCTGTCAATGAGCCCTGCAAGCTCATGAGCAAAGACTCTCTTTCCCCCTTTGAGAAATGTGAATCCCATCAGACACAAGCAAGCCTGGTGCCATGCAGGCCATCTCATTATCAAAAAATGAGAATTGTGGCAATGACACCAGCCACACAGCCATATATTAATAGAATGGGTGCATCTGTTCCTTCCAGTGTCGCTGCCCGCAACTGGAAGGAGAGAGGAGAAAATAACCTGTGCTCCCAAGTCCCTTACCAACCATCCCAAGGCCCTGAAATCTCTTTTGATTGCCCTTGGAACACACGTTGCAGCTTCATCACCTCCCACATGGAAGAGCAGTAATGGGTGATAGTCCAAGGGCCATACCAGGCTAGGAAGTTTCCTAGTGGTGTCCTTAACCGGGGCCCCCGGGAGGCAGCACGCTTCCCTAAGAGGAGGGTCTGTTCAGCATATTGGACTCTCTGTTCCCTTCAGAAGGGAGTCACCTACAACTATAACCCGTCTTTTCTTCCTCGTGGAGGTGGTTGTGATAGAGGGGGTAGGCTTTTCCGACCTTGGCAACACCTCTGGTGAACATGGACTGTCATCCACATTGACTGGTGTTCCACCTGCAGAGCCTCATACCTGTTTTACAGAGGCACCCAGGAAGGTAAGGTGGGCAAGGAGGGTGTTTGCCTGCCACCCAAAGCGTGGACTTGCCTCCATTCACTCATTTCCTTTAAGTTACTGCCTTCAGCCTGGCAGTGGGACGATACAGGATCCCCTTTCTGACCTTGGTGACACCTTTTCAGTAGCAACTATCTGCAGCCCACACCAAATAAAAAATTATGCCACCCTTAAGATTTCTTTTTTTTGTTATTGTTGTTAGGATATTGTCATCATACAATCCAAGTGAACAATATGAAATAATTAAACCTGCCTTCATGGGCTTCTATAAGGTGAGATGACATTACCTTTCTTTCACAATATGGAATTAAGCACAGTTAGATTTTAGTGAAAAGCATCAAAAAGACAAGCATTAACTTTTCATGCCCTGCTTGAAACAACTATACTTCTTTTTGTCCAAGTAGTTAGCATTTTCATATGAATTTAGAGGTATGCACTGAATGTATGATAGTCGTAAGCTTTGCGCTTCTGAAAATCATGACTCCAGCTTTCTTCATCGCTCTGCTTCCACCCCTAGTCAGAATTCCCACCCTTTTATTTCTCAGCCTTCTGTATCTGATGCAAAACAGTCTCCTCTCAATCACTGTCCAAAAGTAAGGAGATCGTCAGTAAAGAGTTACAGAAAGACTCAACAACATCTATGGGGACGCAGGTAAAGGGTACTTGGTAAGTACGCTCAGACAATGCAACTTGGCATCTGGCTTGCCATTCTTCTATTCTGGCAACATGTATGTTATTAACATCATGATGTTCGATACACATGCTACAAAATTTCCTCATGACCTTAACGGTTCAGAAATAATTTTGACACACCAGAGCTCTTTAATTCACACTGAACACAGGCAAATATTTTTTATATAATCAACTAAGAGATTAAATAGAAGGCATTTCCCTTTTCCCCACTCTGTATTCCACTGACAAGCTCTAAATGCCTGCCTAAACAACACAGTAAGGGCTTCTGTCTAGCTGTACGCTCAGACAACACTTACCCTTTATGGCCAACTATTTATATTGTCTTTACAGACTTAAGGATCTAGCCAATGTCTGCTCAAAAATAAAATAAAAAAAATATGTTCCTCATGAGACCATTTTCACATCCCTCTCCATAAACATGACTGTCCCCATCTCTTCGGCATTACTGATAACTCTTTGAAAGATCAAGAGTCACTGCCTGCACATGGCAAAACTATTATGCTATTTACTACTCAGAAGTTCAGAGAAGTTAGTTGTTTGACAACAGAAAATTTGGCTTTCAGGAAGACTGGTCAAATAGCCATATGACTCACAGTGCTGATCTCATAAAGTTGCTTTGTCCATACAAATTTGATCAGAGAACTCCCTTTTTTTTTTTTACTCACAGAGTCTTTCCTGAATCAGGCGTCATCTCTTTCTTCCACAGCCAGCACAAACCTTTTACCTTGCATTTTGTCTAACTTCACACGTGTAATCACACACCCGTATCTCCTCTGAAATTTGATTGCTGCATAGATATAATTCCTGATCTCCATGCTAACAACTGCAATCACAAACTCAGTGTGAAGTCTCACCTGACAATAAACTGTATAGTAACACATGCATCACAAAGTATTCTTGATATGAATTAAATTGATGCTTTCTGCTCGTAAGTCTGAAAATTTTAATGGGCCTGAATTAATTGAACTCCAGCCCCATCTTCTAGAGGCAACATGACAATATATCATCAAAACTTATATAACATTAAGTACAAGTGTATTCACAGCTCCACCTCTGATTACTAGTGAGGTAAGATGGGGTCATTTGTGAGCAAGCCATAGGGTGTAGAAGGGTGTTGTACAGGGACTAAGACTTGAGGTGTTTGGCTCCAGCCATCAGCACTATTTACACACTGCAGCTTCCCCTTGACCAAAAAAAATCTCTTTAAACTGCTCATATAACTGAAAATTGCAAGCTTTGGTACACAGAAACGCAAAGGACTCAGACAAAAAAGGGTGACAGAAGTAAAATATAGGGATGAAGAACAAAGCTAGAAAAAAGTGACAAAACAAGTAAACTTGTCTCTGGCTTTTTTTTTTTTAATACCACTTCAACCAAGACCACTCAGTTTTCTGTAGTCTGATGTTCTTTCAGCAGTATTCAGAAAGGATATCCAGAAAGAATGCAGCAACATGAAGCCTCTCTTTGTCGTAAACAGGTAACTAGTATGACAGCCATTTTGTCAGATAACTTGCTACTTTTTTTAAACGCTTTTCTCTCCTTTTCTCCTCTTTTTTTGTTTTTCCTCTTCTTGCTTCAGAGTTATTTGACCGGAGTTAATATGGTAGCAGATGTGGAAACACAGTAACAGGAGACCCATGTTCTTGTTATCTATTCAGTATATAGCAGATTAACTGAAACCTAGAATTACCTGCAGTTCTGTCATCCTTCATTAATACTCCCCCCCAACCCACCCAGCTACTTCAGGTTCTGCTTTCCTTACAAGTTTCACAGAGAGTTAAATTCCAGTCTACTTTCACCTGAAGTATTAAAAGGTAAACACCTTAGCACACACCTGCTCTTGATCTCTGTCAGGTAAGGGAGGAGGTGGTAGTAAGCAGAACTAATGCATCAGGATAGAGAAGTTAAATTCACAACTTCCGCTTTCTGATTCCCAGGGAGAAGAGAACAACATGACTAACTTAGAGTTAGGACAAGTCATGGTGCCTCATCATAAAGTGGGGAAAAAAGTAAAATTTGCAAAGCAATGCTTAGGACCATCAGCTTCCTTATTTTGCTCAATTGCCTCAAATCAAGATAAGGTGCACTGAAACTTCTGTCTTTATGAAGAGAATCTACTTCGAAAATTATTCTCTTATGCTTTGCACATAATTATCTGCCAATAATTGTATAAGCCCTACAAACTAAACCACAATGATACCTTAAGTCGGCAAATATAAGAACCCTCTAAAACTCAATCTGTAGTTTTAGAAACCAGGCGTTCTTTACTGCGGCACCAGGCGCACAGGGGATCGCTCCACCTAGTGTGCGCACAGAGTTGCTCTACTACAGGGGTTATATGGAATTAAAAATATACATGTTCATTATTAGATTTCTAGAAAATTATTACCATATTCATACTATTCTTAGGACTCGTTAATATATGCAAATGTTCTTAACACATGTGCATTCATGCTCATCAGTGGTCTTCCAGGGTCCTCTGGTGGTCGTTGATAGTCTTCCTCACCATGTCCACTGGTTGAACTCAGTCTCTGGGCATGCTCAGTTCATTTTTGGCTTGGTTACACAACTCTTATTGATACTAAACTAGCTTATTCTAGTACATTTCCCTTGTTTATTCTACTCAAGGATACAGTGTCTCCAAACTCCCTTCTATCTAATCACATATAGCAGGTTCTAAGACTATCTTATTTGTAAAGTACTCCAAGTATTTCAAAACTTAGCTATGTGGCTCCAATTAAAGGAAGCCATATGTTCTTTTGAAGCTGGTATCAGGTTTCAATAACAGAAGAACATCCCTCTCAGCCATTTTTATTTTGGACAAATTCTGATAAAATCTTTTCTGTACCTCTTGACATTTTATCTACCTCAAGGCTTTCGTGAAATGTTCAATTCTAACCCGTCTTGAATGATGAGCTTAGTTTCTGCTTCTGAAAACATGAAGGGATTAAAAACACTTTACTGCAGCTGCACATTTTCCTAGCAAAGAATAACTGCAGTGGATAATTGTACAACGAATAACACTGTGCACAAAAATTAGAATTCAAATCATAGCACTGCGTGAACATTAGCATCTCTTTACAGTTCCAGTGCTAGGTATCTGGGCCTTTGTCGATTCCTTCTGTTGAAGTTGCTCCAAATGTTTAAAAAAAAAGAAAAAAAAACACACACCAGACTGACTCACTAAGCCTAAGGGGTAATTTGCCTGAGATGCTGAGGCAACTCTAGAGGAAGTTTGATTATTTATAAAACATGAAATGGCATCAAAAGAAGAAAGATTATTTCAACACAGTGTATATTACAGATTCATAGACAAAGCACCCTCCCACAGGAGGCAGAATACATGGTTCAAATCCCCAGGGCCTGAACTGGTACCCATTTCACCTGTACTGAACCACTCTAGCTGCTGAACTAATGAGCATAAGGAAGAGACAGACACTTTTGCCAAATTTCTCCTCCCTCCTTTTGTATTCAGTATTTGGAAAAAGCAGACACTTCCCAGACTAAATAAACTATTTCACATCAAGTCTAGTTTCTTCATTTTTGTTTTAGCAAACAAATCCAAAAGTTTTTAAAATGCAGTTGGATTCAATTACCCTAAGAAAACAATGATTATATATTATGCAGTCTGTCCAGCAGCCCTGTCACACCAATGAATTCTAATCACGCAGGCCAATTTCAGCCAAATTTGACAGAGAAACAGAGGTCTCAAAGATGCTGAGTTCCCCTAAGTTTCACAGGAATCAGCTGCTGGGTAGAAGCAAGACATACAAATTAGCAGTTGCATTGTGGAAAAGGGAAACAAAACTTGGCTCTCATCCATTTCGAGTAGCAGCAATCAACTGGTCAACTGAAGCCCTCGCCCAGCTCCAAACCAGCCATAACACAAGCTGGTGCTTGCCAAACAGAAAGGTACGTGAGAGGAAGCCAAATGCGTTCTGGGGCAGGACAGAGCACAAGAAGGAAACAAAGGCATGACAGCACACAGACGTTAAGAGAGCACTGAGGGCACTGCATCAGGCGGGCACGGGAGTCAAAGGGTAAAGTTTACAATAACGAGTTTAGTTTTATGAGTGGAGGGCACAAGCCTGAACACAACCACACTTTTCAGATTTCCATAGCTCTCAAAAGCTTATTTTCAGCTTGTTTTTCATTTCATCAGTAGAGTCAAGTAATCATACAATGCTATGACCCAAAACTAGACTACCTATTTTCTATAACGCAAGTTGCTTCAAGTTTGTGCCCTAATACTCTGATTAAGAAACAGTGAAATCAAGTGTGTGTCACAGCATTTAGGAAGTAATATTAAACTGAACAGTACAAGGCAAAATATAGATCTGCATTCCGTAGAAAAATATAATTCACAGTATATGATGGGGTCAGGACTCCAATAGATGCAGGGAGACAAGCAAGAACCAGCTGAGATAAGACATCTCAAGAAATAACCACCTCTCAGCTGAGAAGTAGTAATAGATGACACTCTTCATCTGCCAAGTAGTAAAACAGGTATACCACCTTCACAGAGAGAGATGACATGATAAAGCTAAACCAAAGGCCACACACTTGCAATTTTGAAACTGGCATGTAATTTATCATGCATTGTATTTAGCTTAATAAGCTGTTATTAACTTTTTTGGGGGGTAGGGCATTGAATAATACTACATCTGCATCACGTCACATTCTCTCAGTCATTTGGTACTTTCCTCTATAATGACAGAGACTGAATGGTATGTATCTGCAAGGTATCTCCCTTCATTTTCCTTTTTCTCCTTGTCCTCATCAAATCACTTCCTTTCCTAAACTCTCCCTCCTTTCAGGATCCTCTGTCTTCTGTCTGCCCTTCTTTATTTGACAGTAACAAAGCAGATCAAACATACAGAACACCTTTCTTTTGAAGATTAACTACACAGAATAGGCTTCTTCACCATGAAAAAGACTGAAGAAGGGATTTAACATATCTATATTGTTGCAAGTGATGTTAAGGAGATAAAAAGGGATTGGTTATTCACTGTCTCTAAATTAGCAAAATTGGAAAGTCAGCTAACTTAGGAAAAGGGTGATTCATAACAGCATATAAAGTTGGTATTCACTATTCTGTGCCTGCTAAAATTTTACATACGTTCAAAAAACAACTGTGCAGATTCATGCAGAAGAAATTCATCAGAATTCTATTTAATAGAAAGGAAACGTCCAGCTGAGGAAATTGCTGAAAAAACAACAGTTAAAAGCTAGGGAAACATTCTAAGACATCAGCTCTGCGTATCTGTCACACTCTCAGGCTTCTCTACAGACATCAGTTATTGGACTTGATTAGAGACACAGTACTGGGACAGAAACTTTGATTGACACAGCAAAGGACAGCACAAAATCATCCACTGTAGAGACTGAGCACGGAAAGATGTGCATGGGGAACAGAACAATTTAACTTTCTTGGATCTGTAGCAAAGTTAACTCAAAATACCACTTCCACATAATATGAATAAATCTTTCACCCTTCGTTGTCAGTCTCCCGTTCACAAATTTGAGAAATCGGAAGTCTAAGTAGCTGCCAGACCAAAAAAAGGCATTCTAGTAATGGTTCACAGTAAGTACTTACTTTCTATATATCACATTTTCTATAATCAAGTAGTATATTAGTTTTTTCACTACACATCAGCATAGCTTGTGCTAGCATAAGCATGCCAAAATTATATTAACTTAAACACTTCACAGTTTAAAAGAGATGCACAACTTCTCATCAAGAGAACTATAGCAGAACTAGTCTTCATTTTTCTTTCGGGGAGGGAGGGTGCAGGAGATAACATGCTAGTAAGAACTGAACTATGTAAGAAGCACCACCATAGCAGTTCCTTGGCCAAAAGGAACATCATGGAGCTCAAAGATAAGCGCCAAGCCATACCCCTTGCAACCATTCAGGTCAGGAAGTGACTGGACAAAAAGCAGCTCTGTGGGTTCACGATGAAGAACAATTTGAACACAAACCAGCGTGCCCATGCAGCGGTAAAGATTAACGACATACAGGCCGCATTAGCAAGACCATAGCCAGCAAATCAAGAGACTTGATTATCCCCCTTCTCCCAGCACAAAGCCACATCCAAAATATCATGTCCAGTTTTGGGGGTCCCCCTTATGAGAGAAGGCCCACAAACTGAAGACAGGCCACTAAGATGTTTTGGGGGCTGGAGCCCACGTCATGGGCTGAGAAGCTGAGCACACCGTTTGGTTTGTCCAGTTTCTTCAGCCTAAAGAGCAGCAGGCCAAAGGAGGAACTCATTCCCCTCCCCCCGCTCCCACTGTCTGAAGGTGGTTTAAGGAGACAAAGCCAATTCTGAGAGGTGTGGGGTGAAATGACAGAAGTGCAAGAGACACAGGCTGAAACATGGGAAATCTCAACTGAACATAAGGGAGAGAAAAGTTTTCCCAAAGAGTGGCTAAGCACTAGAGCAGGCTACCTTGGAGATATTCAGAGCTCAACTAGACAAGGCCTTCACCAAGCTGATGAACTTCAGAGATAGCCCTGCTTTAAGCAAGGGCTGGGACTAGGATGACCTTTCCAGAAGTTGCTCAAGTAAACTTCTTTTTTAAATGATATTGTGCCTATCTCAAAACAAAGCAAAACCAGGCATGTTTATAAGAATTAACTCCCAAAAATGCTTTCCCAAAGGCACATTTTGTGCATTTTTTTCCAGTAAGGATACTTAACAGTTGGCTTATTGAGACTGGAATATGTAACATAAAATATCCATACATGTAAGTAACAAAAGGCTATATCTTTAGCAGATCAAGTATAAATTTGATCATTTTTAATCACCTTATTTAGCTTATCAACTGTACTCATGAAGGAGACTATTAATATTTCTCAGTTCAAGCTGTTAAATCTCACTTTATTACCACATAGAAACAGCACTGAACCATAAAACTACAAAATGAAACTTGAAACATTATTAATTGGTATTTTGTTATTAAAGCATGTCTTCCATATCAGTGTCAAAGACCTGGACTACTACTGCTTCAAGACACTCCCTATTAATTTCAGAAATAATAGAAGCTTAACATCCCCAGTGTCTGCTGACTCACAAAGCAAGATGCTAAGCAAATGCCTTCAGTTTTATTTCAAATATTTAAACCACAATTTTATCCCCAACACAAAGTCCCCAAGAATAGCTGCTATAGCGGGTACTATTCTGACAGAATTGGTTCTAGTGCCCTAACTAAAAAAACATAACTTTTTAAGACACCTCACCCACATACCTCCCCCTCCTATGAACCAAAATTGACAAAAAACAAAAAAATAAGTTACAACCTGCTCAGAAGAGAAGGATCAAAGATGAGTACTCACTACTGAAACAAAGAAGAATAGGTTATAACTGAAAATGCCAAGCAGAAAATAATTCCTTTTACAGCTGTAGTCATCAATGCTTAAAATACACACATCTCTATTACTATTACAGCATAATTTTAACTCAGCATAGCAAATTTTTTGCTTAGGGAGAAATTATTTTCAACCCTGCAAAAGTGGCAGTTTCTTTTTATTCTACTTTGTGCTAAAAATAGCCATTTCTACAGACCTTTAAAACTAGATTTATAGCGTATTAACAAAAAAACCACTCAAAATAAGAAGTGTAAAGGCATGCACACTCATGCAATGTAAAAGAACACACACTAAAACTAAGATGTGTTTACAATTAATTTGAAAAGCTCTACAGCTACAGAGATTCATATATTTCTAAAACAAAAAAATACTACTGTGTCTGTTAAAAAGCTTCCAAGAATTATTCCCAAGCTGCAGTTCATCAGCTGCACATGAGCTACAGAAGTCTCATTCAACTACTGACCTACAGACAAGTATAGGTCTGTAAAAAATATGAAGGTGATCAGCCAAACTACAGCGAAACCAAGTTAAGTATCCATAAGTGCAGTCTGAACATGCAACCAGAAGCATACTTTTCCTAAGTGATAATATTTTGTATTAAAATACTTGTAGCTACAGCAGCAACGTTTTACTAAAGCAAACATTTTTTCAACGTTCGTAAGAATTAAAAGACCAGTTTCCACAAGAGAAAACCTTCCTTGCACTTCACTGCCACTGCTATAAACAAAGCACAAAAGACACCAAATTATGTTCCCTTCCCTATGATTTACTTAAACATTCTTTGAAATAACAGTTAAAAATCAGGTCTCCAAGTAGTTCCTTCACTAATAGGCTTTATTTTCATATTCTCTGGTTTAATTAATATTTTCAATTCGGTATTTTGCACTGCAGGCTCAGGAAGAGGAAGGATTTAAATTAAGGGCTCTAACACTGAAGAGATTCATCTAACCTCCCAGCCAGCTGATGTGTAACAGGAGAGCAAGACGCAGTCTTTACTCTCCCTGCTTTTTTTGAATGATGCTCTAACTCAAGCTTTCACTTCCTTTCCTTCCTATGTCAGCCACAAAAACATTTCATGTAACAGAAAATTACTCTTTTCTGGTCAGCCAGAGGAGGGAAGGCAGAAGGAGGGGGGAAGTCAGTTATTACTAACTGTTATTGCAAGATTAAAATTATGTTATTAATTTAAGAATCAAACAACAATGGAACACAGTAATTATTCTGCACAGAAAACAAACAAAAAAAATTACCAACTCAAACCTAAAAAAGAAACTGGAAAACATGTAAGAGTGGAATTCTGCAGTTATAAAGCACTAAGTTCATCTCTCTAGTGCTATAGCATGAAAAATATATGATCATAGCTAGAACATAACAATTATAATTCTAGACTAAATTAAGCTTTTTCTATTTCTTCATGTTATTATCATATGACAACATGGTTAGGTTAGGAAATTAAACGTAAACTAAGAAAACAGTTAAAAATTACATGATTAGAAAGACGTTTCTTCTTCCCCATTCCCAAATTCAGAGAAAATTACATGCTGGTAAACCCTTAGCAGCACTGTCCAAGGAAATCTTTTTCCATCTCAAAAACCACGCAATTGAGAATATTTTTGCCTAAGTGTCCAAGATCATAATGAGCATCAATCATGAATTTCTGTAACAGGTATCTATCAAGGTTGAAAACTTGGTGGATTAACAGAACTCAACACCTCAAGCATAAAACACACTCCAAATTCTTGTTTCCTCATTTGCTCATTCCACAGGGATTTTCTCCAGTTTAGCCAATCCTTCAAAAGGAAATTCTGAAATGTATGCAAGAAAAGTTTCAGGCCAATTTGACAGTGAGAGACTTCATCAGCCATTAAAACAAAACAAAAAAAAAATATTAGAAGTTTTACATACCTAACTTTATTTAACGACACAAAAATTATTTGAAATCATTATATGCTACATATTAAAAAACAATTTTAACTATTAAACAAACCCAATCTGGTTTAGCTTAAAATATTAAGTATGCACACTGATGTAGCCACTTGTTTCATTTACTCTAATTTTCATAGTTACAAACAAATGTGATATTATTTTGTATCAAAAATAGATAAAACACTGCAGATAGCACTCAAGTGAAAAGTTAGAGAGGAACTGAGCAGGTACTTGCCACAAGGCAGAACTCCAAGATATTTCTTAGACTAGCTGAATGGCAACTCTCAAGTCTATCAATAATTATATGTGTATTACACAGATGTACATGTATGTTACATCTGAATTAAAACACAACCCTAAAAAAGTTTTTAAAGCTAAGACTCATGACTGTGCTCATTATACAGTCTGTTTTGAAAGAAAAGCAGCTTGATGGATCGTATTTTCTACATAAGGATCCTCTCAGCATTCCTGAGCAGCTCACCGCTTCAACACAAAATATGCCTCATTCAGGAATCGCTACTCTGCAGTCAGAACCAGACCCCTGAAAATCACCCACCTTCTCTTCAGCTCATTCACTGACTTTTTTTCCCCCCTCGCACTCTCCTCCAAATAACAGTTAAATGAAAACCTCAGCATTTGCAAGTACTTTCAACTATAAAGCAGTGTTCTTAGAAGTTGAAAAATATAATGCTTCATTAGCGTTACCAGTCTAAGTAGTAATTTAGAATTCAACATCTCTGCTTCATATTTAAACTGCCTTGAACACAGGATCACAGTTTAACAAATAAAAAAAGTATGTACTTGGAACCTCTAGTAAACTTAACTGCCCTGATGCCTTTTAAAGTCTCCCCCACTCCCACTGCACAATGACCCTAACAGTAATTACGGTAACATCAACCAAAAGAAAGAAATGTGCTTCCATAATAAATGGTAATATTTATTTCTATCATTCTATCAAGCAATACTACATAACAAGATGATCTAGCTGTTGAAAGTTGTATTTTTCCCATTCAGTGTACTGCCATCAGTATCAGAGCTAAATAAGTGATTTCATATCATCATAAAATGGAAAAATAATGTTATTAATGCACTTGGTAAGGGTCCTGGATATCATACACTTTTCGCTCATGTTTTAATGGTATATCCTGATTTACATCTATATAAGTATTTAAATATTGAGATAACAACACACTATTTTACAACAGTAAAAGAACACAACAGAGTGAAACTTCAGCAGATTGAAAAAAAATGATAACATGAGTCTCTACAACTACTTAATAGAAGAGATTTAGTGATAAGTACACACACTGTTATCTGGCAGTAATAGCTGTGATGCAAAAATGTCAAACTTTTCCAGGTAACACACAGAGATGTGCCCAAGATAACCTCACTAACTCCAAACCTTGTTAAAGATAAGCTTTCAGCAAGCGGCACTGCTGTAACACAGCAGATGCTAGAAACAGCCCCTGCAGTCAGAAAAGCACTGGGCAAAAGCTCTTCCATGCTTTTTTCCTTGAGAAGATTTGCTACTCCGTGATTCATAACAGGACACAGCAATTCAACGTACAAAAATCACAACAATGAGGAGGGTTTTATTTCTTCAGCTAATGATTTTTTTTTTCTCAGATACAAGCTGTGAATACTGTTTCTCACTCACATTTCCCCAGGAAAATGTTGGCAGCCACCCTAAAGCGTTAAACTGAACGCAAATATTCTAAGGCTGGGGCTGTGCCAAAGACAGAGCTGCCATGCCACTGAGAGTATCTTGAAGCTGTCTGAAGACACATGGCTTTTTCTCCTCTGGCTTTCCTCAACAGCTCTTTTGCAGCACAAGAAGCGCCTAGCTGTTCCTGAAGCACTAGGAGACAAACAACAGGAAAGAAATAGCTGGTCTTGACCACGTTCCCTGGACAGCACGCTCTGTCAAAGAAGAGATTTCAGCCATCTGTTCTCTAACTCAGAGTAAGTCTTCACTTGCTGCCAGTTAACACCATCACTCCCATTTCTAATACCTATGCTACATTTCTCAAAGTGAGGGGTGCAAAATGATGCAAATGCAAGAATGCCCATCATGCTTCAAGTCATTGCTAGTCTTACAAAGATTATTTAAACCAGTAACTTTCTTTTTCCTTAAATGTGCAAAGCAGCTCTCTCAAAGGTTGTACATCAGTCCTAGAGCTGTCCAGCCTTCCTGAACTCTGACACCTCACAACTATGCATTACATTAAGTATGTAAAATGCGATTAGAAACATTCACATATCATTCACCCCCAAAGAGCCTTTCCTTCTTTCTGTCAGTTGTATTAGAATTGTTGTTACTGGAATTAAATATCTTCCTTTTGCTCTAAAGAAGTAAAAAATGTACTGCTCCTGAAAGCAATGAACAATATGCACAGCTTAGAGAATCAGTCTTAAATTTATTTTAATTATATTTTTATGACTATCACAGAATAAGCAATCAATTAAAAATTATATAGGATATAGGATCCAATACAGCATAGGATATTTAAGATCCAATGTTTCTAAGAGTATCCAGCAGTAACATTTATGCAAAATATGCACATATACAAACATACTGAATAGCAGTTTGTTATCAGCATGAATGACAATAGCACCTCACTCCAAAACCACCAGCTTGCTGCTCAGGGATTCAGGGTTCAGGGAGTGTGAGCACACAGGGACTGAAGAGAGAAAAAAACCATCTGTCTCAAGAGCCACATAACATGATTTCAGAATGCAAAGTCTTTGCAAAGGGCTTTCTCCTGAGATCTGGTTCATCTATATCCAGCATCTACTCCAAATGTCTCATACATCTACTTTCTAGAAGGTATAGGCTTTCTGACTAATAATTTAAATCTCCAGGAACACACATGTTTAAAACACACCTGATTTTACTTTTGCTCAAATTATAAGAGATACCGACCCTCAGGAAAATGTAGACTTCCTAAACACAGGGCTGCTTTTATTAACTCATTCTTCCATTGGGAAGTTCATTTGGGTTTGTTGGAAAAGGCAAATAATGATCAAGCATGCTGCTATTCCATCCTTCCCAAGTCCTCTTCTCAAATCCCTACCAAAATCATCTCTTTACCTGCTTCACTTAAAGTATACTTAGAAGCAAACTTTGTGGGAGGGAAAAGGTAAATTAGCCCAAAGTGGTCAATCACAATTGTGTAACAAGCTCCACCCATTCACCTCTTTTAGGTGATGATATCAGTTTACCAACAGACAAATTGATAGAAAATATGAAACTCAGCAGACATCTCAATCTCAGTGATAATATGCACTGTTCACTATAAGGTCGGTCAGAGACCATGGGGACAAAAAGAGGCAGAAAGAAGGAAACTATTATGTCACTGAGTCACATACATTAAGTGACACTTGTCCTAATACAGAATTTGCCTAAAAAAGACAGCAAAGCCTATGAGTTATAAGGCTAAGGAAATAACTTCTGACACAAGACTAAACACATTCAAAATCTCCAAGGACTCCAAAAAGGAGACTAGCTGTGGAGAGCCTACACACTCCTACAGAACTTACTGATTGGACAGAATCAACCTGAGACACACTATACCAAGAGAAGTAAAGCCACTGAAAAGGTGGGTGTTAAAAAAAAGGTTTGTAACAATTTAAAGGACTTTCAGTTTTGGATGTGTTGCAAGTAGACTAAGCTTTTTTCCCCTGTTTTTTTTTTCTTTTTTCCTTTCTTGAGTAAAGGGTTCAGAGTAGCAACAGCTTCACTCCAAGTTGCAACAATTCTATAAATCAAGGACATACTATACTAGTGCTTCAGCTTCCTAGCAGATTATTCAGAGAAACCAGCAGGTGAAGTCTGTGTCCCCAAAGATGATGCATAAATCAGTCTGAGATCTGGCATAACAAGATGAGAGAAGGAAAGTCTCTCCCAGCAACTAATGAAAACCTGGAGGCTGAGTTGCAGTAAGGCAGTGGAAATCACAGCTAAGACTGAGGGCATAGGGGACTTGTCACACTTGCTCTGTCTTTTCTCTCTGTTCTGTTTCCAACAGTCCTGTTGGTTTCTCTCCAAATTCCCACTTCCTCTTCCCCCACCTCCAATCAAGAGGAGAAAACCTTTTCTTCAGCAGAACTACAGCATGAAGACACTTACCTACAACTTAAAAATAGAAACATAAACTTTGCTTTTACTTATGCAGTCTCGGGCTATCTAACACAGTTCCCTTTTTTCAAGGGTGGCCAGAAGCAGATGATTCATGTAAAGAATGTAACACACAGCAAATCTGTAGCAGTATCTGGAATAATTCTTAGCTTTCAGCCATTCTAGACCCGGTAGTCCAACTCCACTGTAAAGTTCAGTATTCAGTGCATCTATTCCTACCTGACTTTGTCTAATTACAGTTTTTACCCACTTACATTTTTCTGCTCCACAATATCATGTGGCAATTAAGTTCCACAATTTAATTACACATTGCTTGAAAAGCTACTTTAGTTTATCAGGTAGCAGGTTTAATTCACTGGGTGGCCTAATTCTTGTCTTAAAAAAATAGCTTTTCTTGCTTTTTAGTCATCATTTCTGTATGATCTATGGATTTCATAGACCTCTATCACCTCTCCTCTTATTGTTCTGTTTTCCAGACTAAAGATGTTCATCTTCCCAGCACAGATGATCTTTCACACCTCTCATCCACTTTTTCACTGTCTATGAAACCTTTGCTGTGCCAGGGTGATTACATCAATGCACACTGATAATGACTTGAACTCACCATTGATACACATAATGACCTAACAATTATTTTATTCTTTGTGAACAATTCCCAACACCTTTCCAACCACTGCCCCTTCCTGAGTAAGCCACATTAGCGAATTTAGAGCTCATCACTGTGTAGACAGGTTTGCATTGTTTTCCCCTGCATAAGCATCACTTGGCATTCACCAAAACTGAACTACATTTGTATGTCGATGCACTGGGCAATGGTATCATAAGATTTTGCTGCAACTCCTCAGTCAGTTTACATTTTACCAATCCTCACATATCAATAAACTGCTATGGTGCCACAACACTACCATTTCTTTAGACTATTTTTTAATATTATGAACGCCTAGAACCCAGAAGGAATCTACTAGTAATGTTTTCCCATCATGAAGCAATCATTGATTTATCTAGTTTCTCATCTTTCAACCAACTGTACTAGCCCACAGGATAACCTTTTATCCTTGGCAAATAAGGATTTGGTTGCAGTCCTTGGTCAAATACTTCACCCATTTTCAAACCAGCCTACTACTAGCTTTGGTAAGTGCTCTCTAATTCTAGTGTTGCTGCACTCAGTGAGCAATAATCTCGCAGGATTTGGTGAGTAAAAGTTCTACTTCCATCTTATGTACTACCTGCAAATTACATAAACCTCACAAAGTTTTCTCCCTTCAGTTT
Source organism: Morus bassanus (assembly GCA_031468815.1). NCBI lineage: Eukaryota > Metazoa > Chordata > Aves > Suliformes > Sulidae > Morus > Morus bassanus. The sequence continues at coordinate 38,650,534 of CM062568.1, read as the reverse complement.
TCTCTTTGCAGATTGAGGGGTTTCAAACATGTTAGGTCCCTACGTCCTTCCATCTCCTTATTTTAGCTATCCTTCTTTTCACCTTTTTGGCTATTAATTATAGCCCTAAATCAGTTTCTTGTAAATGTTGGGATGATTCCATCTGATGCCAGTAATGTGTTACCACCTAGCATCTTCTTTTAAAAAAATAATAAAAAAATACTATCTGTATTAGTTTCTTGGGATTGTTTCCCTTAACAGAAGGTAAAACACTGGGCCTTTTCTGCTCCTCCAGAGTGAAAATGACAAAGAATTCAGGTTCTAACTACCCATTATTTGTGATCCAGCAAGAATGCAAACCGATCAGACCATCTGGTAAGGGATACACCTGAACAAACAAAGGCGCAATGATGCTGCATTTTGTTCTGTCCTGGCACTTCGAGATTTCACGGTACCAACCAAACTTCACAGAATCACATACATCACAAAAAGGAGTGTTAAGAACCTCAAAACAGATGCATCTCTCCTGTGAATCACTGTGTTATCCCTGTGTCTAAGGAACATCTTGTATCCAACCTGGGCTTGCTCCATATGCAGGGACCTATTTCAGCTGAGCTTTCCAAAGACGTTTCAGTGGAACAGCTGAAGAACATGTAGGAAAAGCAGATCATCTTGCAGGATCCTGGAACTGACTACTTGCCAAATTCCTGCTGCACTCTTAGAAAGAAGTGTTAGATTCACCCCTGTGAGCACTTCCCTGCATTTGCAGGCATACACCTGCTTTTGCTTTAGAGTTTGGATCACATCACACGGTTAGTCCTACAAGAGAAGGAGTTTGAACAGACCAAGTTTAAATCTAACATTTTCCAGCATGCAGTGCATTGCTTGCTGAAATAGCTAAAATTCAGTTTAAAAGTTTGGTATATACCAAACTATATAGTTTTCACTTACAAAGTATATAAAACCAAAATTACATTGATAAAAGGGTCTTCTCATGGATTACTAAGCAGTATTCTTTTGTTTCCAAACAACCAGTACAATTCCAATTCCTCTTCATCTCGGGGAATTGCTTTTCATAGTCGGAACACTGCTTATATAAAACTTCACATATTTTGAAGATTATAAGACTATATACTTTTGCTGTAGACTTACTAATTTTTATGGCATCACACACTGCAATAAAAAAATAAATCTGTACTACTTGACAAGGAACTCAAACGTACATTTAGTTGTACTAAGACATTCTTTATTTATCCAGTTTGCATGTCTTGCTTTCCCACATTCATAGATCAGTCAGTCACCAAACCCAAGATCTGTGGGACCACAGGCTAAACCTGCTGTAGCACATGGCATATTGTTCATTTTTAACAACGTATAGGCATTTCTGTGTAATAAATTCCCCAAGTTCTGCAAAGATCCAGGATGCTGAAGAGGTCCTGGCTTGTCATATTCTCTTGTGAAATGCCACCTGGGAGACTTCAAAAAAAAATAAACAAAAAAGTCTGTTGCAAGCCCGTGAGAAATGTTCTGCGATTCATTGCTTACATAAGGAGGATGTATCCTGCAGTCCTACTGAACTTCACTCCAAGTAAGAAAACTGGATTCAGTAATTCAGGTTCCGTTAAGGACTATATTTTAATGGGAACACTTGAAAATTGGTTCCAAAAGTCATGAATCTAACTATAACAATACAAAAATGTAATTCTCTCTGTCCCTTCGCCTTCCTCCTCATAAGTATCTGGTAATTAAATAAAAAGTTACCACAGAACTTCTGTTCCAAGACAGAGTATCTTTTTCACTGCAACGTAATACAAACACACTTCATCTCATCTCTAAAGTCAGAGCCAGTATCTCATTCCAAGGTACAGTGTAGTGTGTAATGAAAAGAACTAGCCACAAAAAATGCATACTTTTAAAGACAGCTGCAAGGACTTCTCTTCAGAAAAAACAATTCTGTACACAAACTACAGGAGTCTTTTACCCATTTTCATGGAACACCACCACCAAGAAAGAAAGAGATTCTTCACTTTGGCTACCACTGTTACATTTACTAGGTAGGGCAACTTCATCTTTCCAAAGCTGATAAAAACAAAATTGATATACTGAAACAAGCTTAAATGGCAAACATTACAAATTTTCAGGCAATTTTAGAATGGATAACTCTCTTACAAAAAAAAAATGTATATATTACTACTATAATATATTAACTACACCGTTATTGCTTTACTTGCAAAACAACTTGACTCTGTATTCAGAATCATAAAAAATAAAAACTAATTGCAGAAATTCACATAAACCAGTGCCTATATTAACTCTTCTTACCTTTAAAGATTTTAGAAAGTTAGAGTAAAATGCAATCAGTACAGGCAGTATCTTACAAGGTAGCAGATTTGCAACTATAGGAGAACAACAATTTCTTGCTTGGCTTGAAATGCCAAGTGGTGCTTCTGCAGTTTAAGTGGGGACAGATTTTAATGCAGAAAGTCAGCTTCATTTTTGTACTAGAAAACCTATCATTTTGACATGAGGTGACAGGAACAGCAGCAACCAATTTGGGACAGAACATGATTTAACCACCAGTGTAGTCAAATGTAGTCAGAAATATACTACATTAAATACCACTGAAGGCTTCCTCATATGTGTGTTAAATAACTTTAAGATCTAATAATAATATGAGAAAAGTCATAAGCATAAGAGCAGCAGCAAAACAGTAAAAAAAAATAAACAACCTAGACATCCATGCTTTCAAAAGTGCATGAACACTTAGCTAAACGAGATTTCTGAAGTATTATTTCTTTTCCCACTCCACCTCACACTCCTCAAGAGTATATGCATTCGTTTCACCCTCTTTCATACTGCCCTTCCCAATACAACTAGGTCAAGGCATAATTCCAGTGGACCTGATTATCAGCCCACTACTTACTTGCCCGATCATCTTTCAGTCTCTGCCTTGGCTCACACCCTGCAGTACTGCAAGAATAACAAGTGTTTATAGCCATTCAAGAATATATGCCCCCAAGGAGAGAGCCAAACACTGCGGAATAACAGATCGTTTCAGAGGCGCCTTATATTTGTACTGTCAAAACCTGAAAGCCATTTACCAGTGGCCCTCATTCAACTGACAAAGTAGTAAAACAATTAAGAATTGAAAACTGTGTGATAAAATTTTGAATAGGCAGTAGAAAGCAAGAAAAAAAAATATAAAAATAGAAACTACTTTTATGGAAAGCTTTCTCCGTTTCAGAGAGGAATAAGTATGGAAGAGGAGGGGGGTGAGTTTCAAGCTACAGTCAAAACTTGCTTTTAAATACACTCATGTTATAAAAATTAGCATAAATAGTAATGATTCTCTCAATTCACTGAGAGCCAGAATCACAGGATTGTGCACTCTAGAACCACTTAAAACAGTATTTTTGAAACATATGATGCGCTTATCCAGGAAGCAGACCTAACGACACTAATTTCCTCAATTTGGTTAGCATTATCATAAAGGAACACTGTAAAAGCTAGGCAAACACGGTATAACCGGATGGTCAAAAGAGGTGATTATCCCACTTCATTTAGCATTGGTGTGGCCTCACCTGGTGCACTGTGTGCAGTTCAGGGACCACAATTTAAGAAGGATGTTAAAGTACTTAAATGCATCCAGAGGTGGGCAACAAAGCTGGTGAAAGGGCTGGAACGAATGTCCTGTGAGGAGTGGCTAAGGACACTGAGTAGGTCTAGGAGACAGGGAGGCTGAGGGGTGACCTCATTGCTCTCTACAGCTTCCTGAGGAGGGGAAGTGGAGAGGGAGGTGCTGATCTCTTCTCCCTGGTATCCAGTGTCAGGACATGTGGGAATGGCTCAAAGCTGCATCAGGGGAGGTTCAGACTGGACATTAGGAAGCATTTCTTTACTGAGAAGGTGGTCAAAGACTGAAACAGGCTTCCTAGAGAGATGGTTGATGCCCCAAGCCTGTCAGTGTTTAAGAGGCATTTGGACAATGCTCTTAATAACATGCTTTAACTTTTGGTCAGCCCTGAACTCCTCAGGCAGTTGGACTGGATAGTCATTGTAGGCCCCTTCCAGCTGAAATGGTCTATTCTACTCTAAACTATATGACATCTGTTTTAATCTTTTACGACTTAGCCGTCCATGAAATCACAATCCAGGAGAACTTCTAAGTTAAACAGCAGAATATAAATATCCCCGAAATGCCACTGGAAATAACAACACTTCTCATAATTTGAGCAGTTTTCCTCAAAGTAAGTTGCTTTCTGTTTTGGTAGTTAGCATTGAGTTTTTGTTTTGGTGAAAGACTTATAAGGGGTTAAGGAAAAAAAAACAGTAAGTATTGACTAATAAGCAAATTATTTAGATCAATTAAAAAAACAAAGATCAACTTCCAGACAACAGTGCAGGAGACACCTCTAGGCTTGCAAACGAGACACAGAGTTCGCACTAGGTATCTGAAAAGCACAACTCGTTAAAACATGTTGTTCCAAAACAGACACGGTGCACCCAACGATTCGGAGGGCTGACCAGAAACCACGAATCCCTGGGTTCAAGCCTCGCGTGCGTATCTACCCTACTTTAACTCCACTTTTCCCACCTTATCTTCCTTGCTGAAAGGGAGCGCAGTGTAATTAAAAACAATAAAACTCTCGGCAGGCTCCAGGCCTCCTTGCGGAGACCCAGCAGCGGCAGGCCCGGGGGAGGCCGGCAGGCCCTGGGGGAGGAAGGGGAGGTCGTCACGCCGCAGCCCGGCCTGCCCCGGGCCCCGCCGCCGCTCAGGCCCACCGGCCCCCGGGGGATGGGGGGGGGGGCTCACGGCACCCCCCTCCCACGGACACGGCGACCGGCCCCAACCCGGAGCTCGGTGGGGGGCGGGGGGGTGTCCCTCACCGCTGCACGCCGCTAAAAGAGAGGAACCCCCCGCACGCCGCGCCGCTGCTCAGGGTGACCCGCAAAGCCGCGCCTGCCCCCGGGGGCGGTCGTCGGGCCCCGGCCAGGCCCCGGGGGCAGGGCAGGCCGCGGCGCGGCCCGGGACGCCCCCACTTACCAGCCCGACTGAGAGAGCGCCGCCCTCGTCCTGTCGGCCATGGCGCCTCCCGCCGCCGCTCGCTCACGGAACGCCGGGGCGGGGCGGGGCTGCCGGGCGCTGCGGGAGCCCCGGCCCTGGGAGGAGGGAGGCGCGGCCCGTCGGTTCCCCCGCCCCTCGGCCCTCTCCGGGCGCTGGGCCCGGCCGGCTCGCCGGCGGCGGGGAGGGGAGCGGAGGAAAGGAAGGGGCGGAGGCGGCGCAGGGAGAGACGAACAAAGCCCGCGACCGGCTGCTACGAGGATGAGGGAGGCGGCGGGGGTGGGGGTGGGGGTCCCGCTGCCGGCCTGGAAGCCGCCGCCGCCGCCGCCATGGCGGAGAAGGGAAGGAGTGAGGGCAGAGGAGGAGGCGCCGCCGCGGGGCTGGGAGGCGGTGGAGCGCGGGCACTGCCTCCCTGCCTGCCTTCTGCCTCCTGCCTCCAGCCCGCGGGGCTCCCTCAGGCTCGCCCGCCTGGCCCCAGCCTCACACAGCCCTCTGGCGGGCCTCCGCCGGCCTGCCTCCTGGTAGTAGCGGGAAGAGCTTATTTAAAACGTATTTCATCTATAAATAATACTATTGCTAATAACGTTGTGTGGGGAGTCTCCTCAATGCCCTCAGAGCCGGTGTTGGGGATGAGAAGGGGGGTTTTAGCACTTAGAGTGACAAGATGTAAAAGACTGTTCCTCTGTTTTTTATTTTATTTTTTTTATGTTTTGCCCTAGAATGCTGGCCACTGACAGGAACATTCCCTTTTGTGATCTGCCTCTTTAATGGGAATTACACTTTAAAAGAATGGCACTATTTCATTGTTGCTGTTGTAAGTGCCCGGTTACCTCAGGCGCCATTAACGGGCAGGGTGGGAGTGCTGTTCTCACCTTCCCTCTGCGCTCCAGCGTCTGGAGAAACTCCCAGAAGGTGAACGTGAGCTGGTCAGGAATTAAGAAAATGCCTGTCCGAGCCGTGGTGCTCAGGGTTTCTGCCTGCAGGTGAGAGCAGCTACCTTCCAGGAGACACCGATGGAGTCGCAGTTAGTCAGTCACATCCAGCTACTTCTGTCACCCGTCGGTGCCAAATGTTAATTCCATTTTTACTGCACTAAGGTTTCAAAACCTAGCTACCCGGTCTGTTTATCTGTTAAAGATGCACTTTTCTTTGTGGGTCATTCTCATCCTTGGGATGTTTCAGTTTTCATGCAGCATCTTCAAAGCAGCTTCTTCTTTTTCTTTTATTTTGATCCGCTGGAAAACCTGTCTTTGCTATACTGAGTGGAAATCGCTCAGAAGTTTTACACATGACAAGCTGTGACTTCTGCTGTGCTGGTCAGCGCTATTAACTTTTTTTTTTTTTTTTAAACTATGGCCTGTTCATTCACTCTGTTCTCTTTTGTATCGTATGGATTATATATTCTAGGACAAAGGTTTTGTACCAGTGTGCATGGTGTCCTGCATGGCTGCCATTTTTCAAGAAGCTATACATCTTTTTTAAAATCAATAATTATAAAAAGCTTGACACAGAAGAAGGAAACAAACCTACATTGTTCAGATTAATCTGAGCCACCTCTTACATTACACATATAATAACCCTTGAAGCTTTTCTGATGTGGAGAAAGAATATACTCTAGCCCTAAAATTATACATTTCCACTTAAAATAGATGACTGGTGTATGCGATCTCTGCTAGCAAAATCTCAAAACAACGAGTATCACACTCAGGGAAGTTATAATCCTCCTGCTGGTCATTAAAAAAAAAATAGCAGAGGGAGCATTATTAACTGGGAAAGTGCAACAAGGCATTTTTGATGCAAGCACATAGAGAGCAATCACCAGAGCCATCTACACAGAGTTCAGTAAACTGAGCCAACCCAGCCAGCCATACAGTTCATGGATTGAATAATCATATCACTCGTTTGGATTTTCAAAGGTTCTGCAGTCCCGTATCATGACAAGACTGCAGGTGAATATGCATTTCCAAAGGAATAACGTCAAGGAGAACTGACATAAGAGCCCTGAAATACACCTACTCTATGTCTGTACCAAAGAAGCTCTTAAATTCGTGCTGAGGAATACCCTAAAGTTAAGCAGAAGAGCCATGCTGAAATGTTAGTGGCCAAGTCACACCCCTGTTGCACACTTAACAACCGTAGCAGCTGCTGACATGGAAAAGCACCAGCAGACAGGTGGAAGTGTAGTGCCAGTTCAGACACTTACTATGCAAAAGAAGTGGGAATAAAAGCACCTTGCATTTGGAGTCTGACCTGGCTGCACATTAGATTATCAAGAAAAGGTTGTAAACATTATTGTAACTCAAAAAGGGATGCCCATAAAGTCAATTAGTAAGGGACAGAGTATGACCTAGGAGAAGATAATGAGAATTATGGACTTGATGCATTTCCTCATATTAGTTTAAGACATGGAAGCTTTTGCTTACTTAAATCTTCATCGAAATCACCAGGCAATTATACCAGCAATTTACACCAGCATATGGCTAGCTGTTGCACCTCATGGCACCAAACACGATCTATAACAAAAACGTAATACCCAGTGCTGTCCTTCTTAAAGGTCTACAGGCGTCTGCTCTAACAAATTCATTATATGCAAGCTGACATACATATCTATAAATACACACACACACTTTTGTACATGAGAAGTCCCCATTAGTGCATGTTTCTCTGCTCACAGAGGGCACTGCCTGATCTTTGCTGTTTCTAGCTGCTATTAGCAGTGAGGTAAATAATTAGCTCCAGTGTAAAACAGAAGGTGACACAATGCCTGCCAGAAACCCACAAATTGGAGGGATAAGGCCCTCTGTACCAACTGTTCATGATAAAGCATTCTTAGAGCAGATCTCCATATCCATCGCCTTTAGAATAAAAAACATTGCTGAAACTAATGAGCATCAGAGTACCCAGGGCTACAGAGGAACTGAGCCGAGACTCCAACACACCTGTAAGGGGCTCTGTGCCTCCATAGCTTTCTCTGAAAAAGGTATGTTACTCAGGATGAATCAGTGCATCACTGTTCACAAAATTCACATGGTCGTCTTCTGTCCAAACCATAATTTAGTTTGATATACTTCACTGAAGTTGAAAGGCTCGTTCCAATTTCTCTTTACAAGCATGTGTTTCAAAATGTTAGCTATGGAAAAGTATAAGGTAAAAAAACAAGGTCTGTGAGGAGCAACTATCACTGCTAAGTTTCATATGTATCTTCAGGATAGTTCATGATACAAAATGACTTTTTGTAACACCTTTGAAAGATGTCGATACTGGCAAAAAAATAAAGAGTAATTTTTAGTTATTGTGATGGTTTGCACAAATGCACCCCCACAGGTGACTGACTGACAGGCCTATTTAAAAATGCTTTATGTGTAAATCAGCTATGTTAAATTTTAAGAAATGCCTCAACCAGTTATTCTCCAAATGAAACAGAGAGGTGTCATGGTGCAACGAGAGCCGGCTGCTTCTCGAGGGAAGGCAAGCCGGGAGCGGAGCACGGTAACATGGCAGGCAGGAGCAGTAACCTCAGCATAAAGAGCCAGGATGTGGAACGGCAAGTCCTGGTCAGGATCAGGGCCAGAGATGGCGGCCAGGGTCACACCCAACCCAATGATCACCCAGCATGGCCACCGGGACAAGACAGGTCTGAGTGCAGCCAGGAAGCCAGGTCTGAGTCCAGGACAGGATGGAGGAGGTACAAGCCCGAGCACAGACTTAGGTGTGACACGGCTCTGGTGTAGCCCAGGCAGAGGCTGGTGGTACAACCACTGCTTAAAAGTAACTCCCATGGGAAAGGAGAGTCAGGGCCTCGCTTTTACCTCCTTCGCAACAGCTCTTACTGGCAATGATGAAGACCTTGGACTTGGCCAGCTAAACTCCTTGACTCAGCCATCTAATCTCCTGGAAGGCAATGTGCTCCAGGCCCTGAGAACAAGACATTTCTGCTGCTGTATTAACGTGTGAACAGGTCTGATGAGCAACATACTCATTTATCCACGATTTGTCTCTGAAGATGGGTTTCTCAGTGTTTTAAGCAGAAACAGGCTTAATAGTAACAGCATTCTGACTCACCTAAAAACAAGGCATGAGACTTAACAGCTTACACTGGTACATCTTTTACAAGGGATTTCAGCTTTCAAGGAAAACTGGAGAATTATCTGTATTGATCTTCTCCTTCAAAGAAAAAAAATATATCTAGTACTTTACATCTTCAAAGTTTTCTGCATGAAGCTATTTAAGTTTTAGTAAGATCTTAAATGAATACCATCATTTCACTAAGTTTTAGATCTATTAAATTTACCTTTTAGATACTACATATGTTCAAAGTATGACATGGCTATTTAAAAAGGTAGAGGGAGTAAATGGGGAAAGATTGCTTAATATGTCATCTTAGGCACACTAACTGCAAGTATGCAACAGTGCCCAAAAACTTAATGTAAGACCAAAACAAGTAATAATGTCCCCTCATCTGTGCTGCACCCTGCTTCTAAGCCATATTTAATTATGCAGTACAACTTGTTTTTCTATTACATTCAGATTATTAACCAACAAAGTTTGAAGTATTACTATTTAATTCTGTAAGACTCTCTCTTTGCTTGCATATCCTGTATTTATCTGCCTTATTTATTAGAAACCTGAGAGACTAAGAGCAGAAGTTGTATATAGGTACCAACTAGCTCCTGTTGTTTATTTTAGCAAAGAAAAACTAGATCCTGTGATTTCTTCACAAAATCCACAACATGTACACCATGTCATCCAGTGACTGAGGGAGGCAACCCCTCCTCTGGAGTACCAGGTAATGATAGGCATGTAAAGATAGGCCTAAAATGCAGCTTTTCTTGACCACTGCCCGTGTGGCATGGGACAACTTAATCTGTGACAAAGAGGTTATTTCCACAATGCTGTGTTATTGTAAGTACCTAAAATGTTTGGCCTTTTTTGACACTTCCATTAGGGCACTGGTGAGGCAGAGAACAGGCAGAACTAGTGTACAGGGCAAGACAGCAACAGCCGGCTAGCCAGTTTTTTGCAGCAGCTCTACAGGTTCCCACCCGTGCCTTGATTTCATCCTGATTGCCTTGATCTCCTGCCAACTCCAGCTCCAGACACTCTGGTTCAGCAGCGGGCTGACAGAACTGGGGAGCTAAAACTGTTGACTGCACCTGCCTGAAATGGGCAAGAGCAGAAACCCGTAACGCTTGTTGTGAGTTATGGCATCATGCACCCCAACCTGGTGTGCTGAAACCAACAACAGCGGGATGGAGACCCTGAACTCTGGCTTCGATGGGAAGCCCCCACACAAGGACAAGGATGCTGTTCTGGTCTCAGTTTTTATGTCATCTCTTATAGAATACGCTTTCTTCATTACATTATCTGAAGATAACGGGTCCTTTTATTGAATGCAAGAGCAGATGATTCCTACCCTGGATCTGTAGCCCAGAGTAATCAGGCACTAAAGGTAAAGAGCCTTCACTTTTGGTCACTATATTTCTAGGAGTGTGCTGGGGTTCCAACAAAAGCAGCTATCTCTGTGTCCTGTGATGATCCAGATCCTGATCTGATTTGGCTGCAGTCAGAAGGATCAGCTTTACTGCATGTAGTGTTGCTGCACTTCAACCATAATATGCAGGGCTGCTTGTGAATGTCTTCTCTGAATGTTTTATCTGAAGTGGGAGGACAGTAGTCAGCACTCAGTCTTTCTCCTTACCCTTCTTCTATCATGAACTTCCTCTAAACTGTAGACAAAGAGCAAGGAGGGCTGGTTACTACAAGTGTTTCACACTGGGGAGGTGTTTGCTGGGGGTGAGGGACCAAGCCTGACCTGTTGTGTCTCAAGGCAATCAAGCAGCTGTCATCTGTCACAGCATCTGGAGAAGGAATTGACTTTTCACAGAGTAAAGAGAAGAAGGGAAAATTACAGAAGTAACAAATTTTTAATGGGGAGGAAGAAAGAAAGAAGCTTGGAAAGGAGCAGGATGAAGGAAAGAGATAAACCGGAGGCACATTTTGAAGCCTGGAAATTGTTAAGAATTAAGAAGTCTTGGACATAATACCACCACCTGTAGCCACAGACTGTGTAGTTAAGGTGATGTTGCAAGGAAAGATAACTTCCCCTAAGGCCAAGGCTAACATTTTTCTCAGGCTGCTCTGACTGATTCTGTTATCTGACTGCCCACTTCTGGAACCTTTTGGTTTGACCACACTCCCCACTTTCTCCTGCAAATCACAAAATGCATGGCAGGCCATAGTGACCTTGAAGGTACAGTTCACACTGGCGTTATGTGAGTCTCAAAGACAGTATCACTGCCATCAAAAGACAAGTACCGAGGCACTGTGGTTGTCGGGATAGGGGTGTTTATCCATGGCATGATGATGCTATTGCCAGGTCTGTGTGGCTGCTTGTCAAAAGGTGGACAGCTCAGATCCGAAAGTTAGCGTGGATGAACCACTGCAATGATTACTAGGGTACGATGGATCACAAACTACAGCAGAATGTAATCTATAATTATGATGCTGGTGGGCCCCCTTGAGGGCCAGCAGAAGGGCTTTTGTTTGTCAGTGATTCTGGCGCAGCTCAACCTACTGGTCCTCTGGACACTGAGTTGGTAAATAGCCAGGGAGCAGAGGATCAAATGGCATATGGCTTTGCAGACTTTCACTGGGCTGAAGTAAACATCCCAGCCCTGAACAGCTGTGCCTCCTCTCTAACAAGATTACTTTTAAGAGACTGATACCTTCTGGACTGGATGGAAATCTGGAAATAAGCATGCTGCTGTCAGGGTTCTGAGTGCACCAAGAGGCTCTACAGCCTCTTCCCCCCTCCTTGGGGTTTGGCTGCCTGTGCTCCAGTCCAGCTCTGATCTGGTGCAGCTGTAGCCTTGGATCAGGCTGCTGGGGAAAGAGCTGTGTGAGAAGGAGCTATGGGAAGCCTCATGGGGGCCTCCTGCCCTTTGCTTGGGAACTGCGTTGAAGCTCGGACCTCCATCCTCGAGACTTGCCTGAGGTAAGCCTGTGCCTGGCCGTGTGCCTTGCTGATCCTGAACCCCTGATTTGTCTTGCTGGCTTGACCTTGCAGCTGCTTCATCACTGCAGACATGTCTAGTAATCTTGAATATTGGCTAACCCTGCCTACCAGCATGGTACCTGCTCAGGTACTGTGGGATTGTGCCCGCCTGGGTGGGATCACTGCCCTACTTGCCTTGCTGTTGCCATCAGCTCCTGGCTTCCTTCCTTGTGGGGCAGCTCATGCTTGCTGCTTCCTGAGAGCTCCTACCCCAGAACTATGAACATGGTCTGTTATGTCGAGAAGATAGTGTCCCACTGGAAGTAGGTTTATGTCTGAAATCAATATGCATGATGTACTCAAACAAAACTCGGTAACAGTGGAGGCACTGCTGAAGGTCAACTGCTATCCATATGGTCACTGAATGTACAAGACAGCAACAGTGCCCTCACATAGAATGATGGCAGGTAGGGAATGCCTGGTGCTCTCTGCAGACTTTGGCTTCCCTCATGCTTCTCCTGCCTTTCAAGTTGAATTTGTTGTAGTTTGTCTCAGTGAAATTAAGGTCGAAACTAATGGACACTGCTGGGCAGAACTGCTCATGACGAGCTGCATGGTGAAATCATGGCATATATATATATGGGGTAGACAAGTTAGGGAGAGCACTTGGAGGGTCTTCCCAGATGTGCTAAAGGCCTTGTGGGATAGGTGTTGTGCCAGAGAGTGCCTCACACAGTGTCAGGTAGCTCTCAGGGTAACATAAAATACCTGCAGTATGGGCATGGATGCAACACCTTAGAATTGCCTGTCCAGCCCTGCTGATACACAGATACACAGAACAATATAGGTTGGAAAAGACCTTTAAGATCATCGAGTCCAACCATAAAACTAACACTACCAGTTCACCACTAAACCATGTCCCTAAGCACCGCATCCAAATGTCTTTTAAATTCCTCCAGGGGTGGTGACTCAACCACTTCCCTGGGCAGCCTGTTCCAAGTCCTGACAATGCTTTCAGTGAAGCAATATTTCCTAATATCCAACCTCCCCTGGCGCAGCTTAAGGCCATTTCCTCTCATCCTATCACTTGTTACTTGGGAGAAAATACCAACACTCATCTCACTACAACCCCCTTTCAGGTAGTGGCAGAGAGCAATAAGGTCTCCCCTCAGCCTCCTCTTCAGGCTAAACAACCCCAGTTCCCTCAGCTGCTCCTCACAAGGCTTGTGCTCCAGACCCTTCACCAGCTTCATTGCCCTTCTCTGGACACACTCAAGCACCTCTATGCCCTTCTTGCACTGAGGGGCCCAAAACTGAACACAGTATTCGAGGTGCGGCCTCACCAGTGCTGAGTACAGAGGCACGATCACTTCCTTAGTCCTGCTGGCCACACTATTCCTGATACAAGACAGGATGCTGTTGGCCTGCTTGGCCACCCGGGCACACTGCTGGCTCATATTCAGCCGGCTGTCGACCAGTGCCCCCACGTCCTTTTCCTCTGGGCAGCTCTCCAGCTACTCTTCCCCAAGCCTGTAGCGTTGCATGGGGTTGTTGTGGCCCAAGTGCAGGACCCAGCACTTGGCCTTGTTGAACCCCCCTACAGTTGGCCTTGGCCCATTGATCCAGCCTGTCCAGATCCCTTTGCAGAGCCTTCCTACCCTTGAGCAGATTGACACTCCTGCCCAACTTGGTGTTGTCTGCAAAATTACTGAGGGTGCATTTGATCCTCTCATCCAGATCATTGATAAAGATATCAAACAGAACTGGCCCCAACACTGAGCCCTGGGGAACACCACCGCCTCTCCTGCCTTGCCTATCCCTTCTGAAGAGTTTATAGCCATCCATTGCAGCACTCCAGTTGTGTGAGTCATCTCACCATGTTTCCATGATGGCAACTTGGTATGTTGTCCCTCAGCTTGTCTCAGGCAAGGCTGATATTAACCCCCTCCCCCTTCAAGTCTAGTTTAAAGCTCTGTCAATGAGCCCTGCAAGCTCATGAGCAAAGACTCTCTTTCCCCCTTTGAGAAATGTGAATCCCATCAGACACAAGCAAGCCTGGTGCCATGCAGGCCATCTCATTATCAAAAAACGAGAATTGTGGCAATGACACCAGCCACACAGCCATATATTAATAGAATGGGTGCATCTGTTCCTTCCAGTGTCGCTGCCCGCAACTGGAAGGAGAGAGGAGAAAATAACCTGTGCTCCCAAGTCCCTTACCAACCATCCCAAGGCCCTGAAATCTCTTTTGATTGCCCTTGGAACACACGTTGCAGCTTCATCACCTCCCACATGGAAGAGCAGTAATGGGTGATAGTCCAAGGGCCATACCAGGCTAGGAAGTTTCCTAGTGGTGTCCTTAACCGGGGCCCCCGGGAGGCAGCAGGCTTCCCTAAGAGGAGGGTCTGTCCAGCATATTGGACTCTCTGTTCCCCTCAGAAGGGAGTCACCTACAACTATAACCCAGCTTCCTTTCCTCATGGAGGTGGTTTTGATACAGGGGGTAGGCCTTTCTGACCCTGTCAACACCACTGGTATATATAGACAGACTGTTATCCACATCTTCCATTGACTGGTGTTCCACCTGCAGAGCCTCATACCTGTTGTACAGAGGCACCTGGCAAGGTGAGGTGGGCAAGGAGGGTGTTCGCCTGCTGCCCCGAGCGTGGACTTGCCTCCATTCACTCATTTCCTTTGAGCTACTGCCTGGTGGGGGAGGGATACAGGAACCCCTTGATGTTGGGTTTTTTTCTGGTGGCTGCTCCTGTTTCTGTTTCAGGGAGGACAGAGCATGGCACCACCAGTCTGTCTCTTTCTCAGCCTCCCTGATACTCCTTAACCTTTCTACCTCCTCGTGTAGCTCTGCCACTGTGCTGAGCAAGTCGTCCACCTGGGCACCCCTCACACCGCTGTTCTCACGGCTGCCATCCATTACCAGTGAAAGTCCCCAGCACTCCCTGCAGCCTGAGACCTGGCTGGCTGCATGTTTTCTTGGGAGCTCTGTCTGGGTTGTCACGTCCATTCTGGTGAGTGCAGAGGGCATAGCTTTCTGCCGGGTGGATACCACAGCTAAGTTCCTGTAAAGGTAAGCCCATTCCTCTAGGCTAGGGCAGCAACACCCAAGACACTGCAGCTGACAGAAGCCTGTAGATCAACCCATCAAAGCGGTGCAGGCATAGACACCACCATCCTGCATAGTACACAAACAGAATATGACCTTAACTATAAACATATATTAGATTCGAGAGCACAGCTGTGCAACAAAACAGTGACTACCTATTATGCAGCAATATGCATGGCTGTGCAGTAACTCTGTATATTGGTTTTTCTAGTATTACTATTACAACCATGAAGTTTTTTTTTTTTTATATCCACAATACCAGAAGACATCATCTCTATATCAGCAGTTTGGGGCATAAATGATCCAGCAATCTGTGACAGCTCTTGACTTAATTGCAAGGTGGGAGAAAAAGACCAAATAAATAAATACTGTTTTCTCATGGAAATCTAAAAAGATTATTTTCGGATCATGAAAGATTCACTCCATGGTTTTCCTCAAGTGCTGTCGTATGTTTGTGCTTGAGGAAGAGCACGTTATTGGAAATCCATGCGAGGCCCCAGCTAAGCGGTTGACTTTCTATCCATGATTGAATACACACTAAACAGACAAGAATGTTTCTGTATTATTTCCTGGCAGTGAAAATATACTGTGTCATGCATCTTTCCTACTCAGATGTGGAAGCTTTTGCCCACCACTGCTTTTCCCCTGTAGTCTGCAGGCCCAAACCAGTGCAGTTTAGAAAAATAACTACATTTCTTAAGAACTTTCAAGAAGCATCAAAATCAACACTTTTAACAATCAAATGCAATAACTGGGCATGCTATTTGCTGACCTTCTCTTATGAATGATTCAGTTCCTTTCTCTTCTGATTCTGCTTTTATTTATGTACCTTTTCTGTCTCTGTTGATTTTAGTTATTATTCTGTCCAGTGCTCCTTGTTTCCTGCCTGTTAGCAAAACACAAGAAACCAAAAGAATGTGAAAGAACCGGCAGATCTTCATACTAGGTTTTTAATCTTCTTTCAATAGAAAATTGGGCCCTATATTCTGAGTAAGTGCAGAATTATGAAGGGAATTATAGAATTATAGAATTATCCTTACAGCAGCCTTACATATTTTAAGTTTTTAAAAGCAAAATATTCTTTTTCCAACTATATGTTTCAGCTAACTTATAGGTTAAGTTCTGCCATTCTCAAAGACGAAGAATAAAAAGAAAGAGAAATGCTAGGTCCCTGAGCAACTTCTCATTATTTGCAAGTATAAACTTTGAACTTCCCTGGCTTCGATATTTATCCTGAGTGCCTAAGATATTTTAAATGGAGTCCATACAATAGGGCATAAGAGCAAAGGGAAGAGCTTCAGAGACTTGAAAACCTGCATAGCCCCAAATCTGCAAGTGGAGTCCCATTGCCACAATTGTTTTAAAAGCTGTAACTCCCTTAATTCAGTACAAAGGCATAGGCTCACTTTTTCCACAGACTACAAAAAAAACCCTGATTCAGTTCAGAAGCAAATACATGTGCTAATTCAGCAACTGCTCTATGCAGAATCCAACAGTTGACAGCCTGGGGGACACAAATACACACCAGAAAACACAGTACTGTCTGGCAAATTAGTGAACCATTGAGAACTGGCACTCACCATGAAAAATGAGCAAAAGGGGAAAAAATAGAGAAATGAGAGATCAGAAGAAAAAGTTCTAGAGGAAGACAACAAAAAAATGGAGAGAATAAAGAAAAGTTGGCAACAGTGGGGCCACAGTTTGGTCTACCTGTGTCAGACCAGTAAAATAAGATGCAATTAATTAAAATAATTTCTTATCATGAAACAATAATACATCAAGTAATGTTCCTAGTAAGCAAACCAAAGTAAACATAACATATAAGTATACAGAGAGGTCATTAAGGACTCCCTTTTTTCTTCTCGTACAAATTGCCTTTTGGCACAGAGGGTGAATACAGATTTTATAAGTTTATATTTTTACCTTTTCTGGCCACAAAATCAGAAATAATCAGTACTGTGTTCCACCCTCTATAAAATTCACTGAGGCATTCCTTTAATTATGTTTACATATGCTTATACTTGTGGTGCAACTGTGTGAACAGGGCGCCTAGCTGAAAAAAGGGAAGTTGGAGAGAAGGGCTGCTGAGGTTTTTATTTCAGAGTAGATCTCTTTTCATATCTGATTCACATTACAGTCCTGCACCACTTGTGTTGACATAGGAGTAGAAATTAATTAAGTCGGCACTGATGCTGGAGACAATATATCATCAGATCATTACCTCTCTGGAAATAAACAATCCCATTATTTGTGGAGCAGTGTAGCTTCAAATTAGAGGTGTGAGGAGAACACATAACTGAGGGGCATATGAAAGGCAAATGTGAGAGGGACAGGAAATGTGTATGGGGGAAAAGCATATGGAAAACAACAGAGGGATGGGGAGAAGAGGGGTATAATGCTGTAGCAATACCTTGACCAACTCACTGACCGTTTTTATAGAGCCTAATTAAAACTCTCAAGTTTTGCTCAGTTTGTCTATTTTCAGATTTTCTGCAATTACTCCTGTAAGTCTCAGGTTTACATCATCAGACACACAGGCATGGGCTAACACACTTTTACAGTGTTTCCCATCACACAGTTGTTTCCCATCAAAGCACAAAAAGCAAAGCAGCAGAGCAGGATCCACCCGCAGTTTGTTACCTGTTTCAGTGCTCACAACCACGTTCGCTTAGCCCTCTAAACAGGGTGGCCTGCTGTTGACAAATATTGCCTGAAGCACAACACTAAACAATCTAAAAGAACCTTTTATGCCTATTTTACATATTTATTTCCAAACATTTCCTAACAGCTCCAGTTAATGCATTAAGGTGCCCAATCCTTACTGGCTGCACAAATCAGTCTCTCACGCTGACACCAGCAGTATTACCATGGTTACATTATTAAAGTGGCTTAACCTGGCAGGTGGCTTAGCAAAGTGCCTAGTGCCGAAACAATCCTAGCACACAATCTATACTTTTCCATCAGACAAATTAGTATATCGCATGCTTTGTTGTCCAGATCGTGGTAGGGTGGGTTTTTTTATTTGTTGGGGTTTTTTTCCTGGGTAAAAATGCTATTCTTGTAATTTTACCACTTATCAACTGCAAAATTGCTAAAAAAACTGGTTTCCTCTACTCACATTTTTGTAGATCTAAAAGTCTCAGTTAAGATAACAACGAAAAAAAAAAAGCCTCCCATGAACCACAAAAAGCCAACGTAAGGTTTATATTTATAACTGCATTTAAGGCTGGACTTCAAATCTGGAAAATCCCATACCAGCTGGTGGCTGGCCAGCTTTTACTTGTTTGGGAGGATTCTTTGGAAGATGCAAAGCTCTGTATTATTGTTTATTAACTGATGGTTTCAAAGCTAAGATCCTGAAGCTTTGCAGATAGATTCAGCTGTAAACAGTTGCGGTTGACGATACCAGAATTACTCCATCATGGAATGAGAATATTTGGCTACCAGGTATCCAGACCAAGTCATTCACGTAAAAGTAACAATGTTCCATAGAACTGAAAGCAACATGCCTTCATGAGAGGACAAAGAATTGGAGGAATGTAGAAATAAAAGTGAAAACGTAATGGACAGATCAAACTTTGGCATTTGAGCAAGGTACTGCTAGAACTTTTTTGGATGGAAGCTACCAGCCATTACAAATCACAAACTAATACAAAGCCTTAATACCTCAGTTGGTATTATTTTAGCTTTTATTCCAAAGATATTATAATTGTTATATGTGCATGCAAAATCCCTTTTTCGTGTCCTCCTGTTTAGTGGAGGTACAATGCTAAAGAGCAACGAGGGAATTTTCATTCTTAACACTTTCACACTGCTTGCCAAGAGGCATTTTCTGATACAACAGTGTGGTAGCTTAAGTATAAATACTTAAGGTATAAAAACAACCTGGAGTGTGTAGAAGTTTCATAGATGTTTTGTAGATTCATTCATACCGTTGCCCCATATATTTTCTGTTTCACTTCCAAAAACATTGATGTGTTGTGTTTCTCAGCTTGTGCGCATCTCTCCTTTCTCATGCTGATTTCACTGCTCCATGGATGAAGCTCCAGTCCTCCAGTCTTTTTACCGTAGCACTCAAGTTTAGAGACTCTGAAGCCTTGCTTTGAAGTGACTCAAATAACTTTTTGAAATGGAGGAGAAAGCTGAAGAGTCTTCAATATTTAAATAGAAACATAAGTTTCAAGTGTAGTATAAAGGCTTCAGATCTCTTAACCTTGTTCATCAATTAACATATCTGCCACAGCTGGGTTTTGATCCACATTTTCAGAGAACAGTAATGCTGCTGATACAGCATTTCCAGTTCAGTCACGGGAATACTGAAGCGGTTTTCAGAAAATAATTTTAAAAGTACTCAGTTGACAGGATGTTTCTTCAGGGAACCATTGATCACAATCTCAAATTGCAACAGAACCAGAGATAGTCTTCATTTTAATTTCAATACCAGGAATGCCTTAAGTGACAATCGCAGCTAACCCATTTTAATGACAACCCTGAACATTTAGAAACTCTATCTATTCAATATACTTCTGTGCAGAGAAACAAGAACAGATGGATACTTCCTTAACACCTGCTGCTGTGGGAGTCTTTTGAAATACTTGCAAGTAAGAAATTATTACTGCTATAAAATGTCTCTCAGTTTTATTTGTTTAGAGAATTTCTATAGAACACGCATACAATTTATTTTAGGTTTTTCAAGTTAGGTTGTGCTTTTGGAAAGCTGAGGAAGTATCACTTACTGAAGGAAAGGTTATTTCTATGCCTCATAAAAAAGGGTTTAGGATATTAAGTTGAAGATTTACTGCAATCTGTTGTGTAAGGAGGCTGAGGGATGCACATGGTATGCTACTACAGAAGTGATGGAATAGCTCCAGGGACGAAGAGCCCAGTCCTACAAAGCAGGAGGGGTCCCAGTGAAGAAGAGAGGGCTTTCTAGAGGAAATCACAGAAAATTGAAGCCTAATGCTTTTCTGACTAGGAATATCGCAGAAAGTTGAAGTGCAGAGATTTCAGGTCATAATTTTATTAACTGCTTTCCTTGGGTGATTTAAATGTTTCTCTGCTTTCACATGTAGCCAAAAGGAGAGAAACAAATTATTTCCTAGGTTTGGAATGCTCTTCACTGTTCTCTTCTGAAGTTATATGCATCAGGTTTGTTTGGGTTTTGTTTGTTTTATAGAATTTCATATGCAGTACATTCAAGAAATAAAATGTAAGTTCAAAGGATCTGAAAGTGAAATGTTATTAGGGATTTTAATCCACCTAGATTATTTAATGGGTTTCATTTTCATTATGTTTAGTGGTCAGAAATTGCCCTAAAAATCTAGTTATTTGCAATAGGAGATACAAGCTGAGTTACTTTAAATATCAAAAGAAGACACTCTAACTTATGTCCAAAAAAAGAAGAACATATTTTCCTCCTGCCATCTTTTGGCGTGAGTGTTGCAAAAATGAATGCAGGTGACTAGAAATGTGGAAAATGGAGAGCATGGTAGTGTCTGACACAGAAGTAAGGTGTTTCTTCCAGTCCAGGCAGCCACTGGGGCTTAACAATGTCGCACATCACTCTGGTTCTACTTTATAGATCCACAGAGTTAAAAACTGAAATAACTATGCAGACAATTTACTCTGAGTGTTTGCATAATAGAGGTCACAATACCTCACCCAGTAATTCCCGACCTATAATTTCTGACTGGGCTGGAGGACATCTCTTAGAAAAACACACAGTTGTAATTTCAAGGCTTCATATACTTGTAATTTCATTAATTCCCAAGGTAAGTTGTTTTGATTGTAAATTGCCATCATGCTAAAATGATGTACATTATTTTAGCTTGAATTGATATGTTTGTCTTCCAACTACAGAGCTTTTATATGTTGTCTTATTGATTCCACAGTTCTCTGTTCTAAGTCTCATCCCGGTGTACATACTGAGAGACTATGATTGAATAACCACTGACTTTCCTGTTGGCTAAACCTATTAAATGAAACTCATTAACTTATCTTTTGGCTTTAAGGTATGATTTCCAAACTCTATATTAAAAAAGATTCAAAAGAAAGCTACAAGTATTTGCTGTATATTTTTAAAGACTAGACAGAAGAAAATAATGTTATTTCTTACTCATCTCTGCACTAATGCCATATATAATCATACAAATATAGTTTTCAGTTTTCTTGTTAATTTACCTAAGGATCACAGCAATTAATTCAGACACTTTAGATATTAGGTTTTCCTGCCAATTTACATGCATCTAAGATAAATCCTGTAATTTGTTTTGGCTCCTCTGTCTCCTGAACACAAAGATAAGTCTGCTATACGTCTAGGATTTGAATTCCAAGAGCTGAACACTATACGGTGTTTAATGTACAAGTTTAGATAAACTGTTTATCTACTCTGGGTGATTAGGACCTGAAATACATGACTTATGAGGAGAAGCTTAAAAGAACTAAGTTTGTTTAGCCTTGGGAAGGCTGGGGGGAGTTGTCTACAAATGCCTATTGAGGGGTGTAGGGAAGATGAAGCTGGACTCTCCTTGAGGGTGCACAGTGAAAGCATGACATGCAGTGAGCACAAAATGTCACAAAGGAAATTCTGATAAAATATTAAGAGAAAAAAATTACTCAGATTGAGGGTAGACAGCCACAGGTTGCCCAGGGAGGCTGAGGAATCTCCACCCTTAGAAATACTCGAAACTTGACTGGATGACCTGAGCAACCTGCCAGGCCTACTCTGAATGGTGGACTGGACCAGGTTCCTTCCAGAGAGAGGTTCCTTCCAGTCTAAATGACTCTGACTCTATGGCTAATTAATTAGCTCTGCTGGGCTTATTCAGTGGTGGAACTGAACTGATGCTGTAATTGAGGCTCGAAATGCAGACCTTTCTCCATAGATCCTACATGATACCTGAGAGTAAGAACAGGGATTTTTATCAGGGTGCTGATTCATACAGACAAAAGGCTATTCTGAGGACAAGAGCTGAATGTCCACTTCAACCATCTATCGTACCTCTCCTGGGCCTCCCTGTCTCTCCTGTATGAACTAAATCACTTCACAGCACAACCTGGTATGGTAAACTAGCATCAGTTTCAGTTCTTCACAATAGACCGGTTTTAGTTCCTCATACTAGACCAGGCTGTAATTTCCAGAAATGTGGTAGCAGCTGCTGCATAAAACACTGACTTCTCCCCAGAGCAGGTGGAGCGCAGGTGGTTGAGAGGAAAGGAAGCATGGGCAAAACCAATTTCCGGATCAAGAGCCTTCTTTTTTGCTTTCATTGCCACTAAAAAATGATATGAAAAGTTATGTTCTTGACACAACTACAAGATGTGCCAAAGCTAAGTGTTATTGAGCTTGCTTATCAGACATGATAAGCAATGTGATGTATATAATACAGTTAGCAACTTAATTTAGACCTGTTGTATTCAAGATAATCATCCTATCACCTTTACTTAACAGTCTTTTACATCCAGTTAAACTAATCTAGTGAAATACACGTACATAAGAATTAGGCCTTTGATATGATCAGTAAATTAAATTAACTTGACTTCAGGAAGAAAAAAGATAAGAAAATGCCTGTCCTTACAAGAAAGGTCACAAACAAAGACTGGGAAGGGTGCACATTTAAAAATTCCAGCATATAAGGAAATAATGACTGGAGGGATAAAGAACCTGTATATTCTGTAAATTTCTATCTTTCTGACAAAAATCTTTTTACTTCACCATTTACTGTATTCCATACTAAGGTCACTTTCTGGTTATGTATTCTGACTTGATATACCTAAAATGCTGCACTTCTATTGCAGGTAAATGAAGCACACTGTATTGCAGCAAAAAGTCAGAAATAAACATGTTAATGGATTAAACTACAGCTATGTTGCCCAGTGTGTTGTAAATACACACATATTCCTCCTCATTGTCCTCTCCAGTTCGAAGTTAACATCAAAGTCATGTCCCTATATTGACAGGAGAAAGACTTCAGAAGTCAATACTTAAAATGTTGGGAAGAACAGGAGATGAAATCATGTAGGTATGAGCCCTGTGAGTTACTCAGCTAAGGCTGTGGATATGGAAGTGTCTTGCACTGGCTGACAGCCTGGGAAGCAGTTGCTTTCCATAATGTACCTTTTGCCTTAAAGAGTAAATCTGCTGCTAATTATTCCAAGATCAAATAGAATTGAGGAGATGGATGTGCACAACTCATCTCAGAGATTTTTATACCTTCTCTCTCCAAAAGTAAGTGTTTTGGCTTAGCTTTCAAAAAGTCCAGGCTATAACATCATCTGCTCACACAACCAGGAAGATTTAGGTGGTGTGGATATGTCCTGGAAAGGGTACGGTTAAGTCAAAGTCAGGCAACTCGACTGGAAAAACAAACATTTTCTGCAGAAGAAAAAAAATCCACTAACCTTGAAGACTGTCAGCAGTGACTACAGTGAGGTTTGTCAGGTTAATTCCTTTGAAATATATCTGCTTCAAAAGTAAAACAAACAAAAAACTCTTTCTTCCACTTTTTGAGTGGGTGCGTGATTCAGCTGCCAGCATCCAGCTTGAGCAAAAGAAGACATAAACTTACTTAAACTCTGTCTTTTCAAGTGTTTCTGTAGACTCTCTCAGGTGTTTCAGATTGCAAGCTTGTTTTTCTTTAACTGTGTAGAATAGTTTGTTTTTCAGTCTAGGCAGACAATAAAGTGATCACGCCCAAACAGCATTATCCGGAACCTTGTTTTGCTACCACACCTCACCCACACCTTCTAACAGTCTTGTTCAGTGACTCACTTGCCCTATTGCTACACAATTTCTCCCTTTCTCCTGAGAGCGGGGAACAGCAGTAGTTTCATCTTTGGTTATTCATCAGGAAGCCCTTTGCAAGTTTATTGCTACTCGTCTGTTTCATCTCCATTTTCTTAATCGACAGCTGAGAGTTTTGTTCGTACAATGCATAATAGTGTGTGGGCTTGCCTTTCAACTGTATTTGTCTGATAAAAAATGTATT
Source organism: Morus bassanus (assembly GCA_031468815.1). Taxonomy (NCBI): domain Eukaryota; kingdom Metazoa; phylum Chordata; class Aves; order Suliformes; family Sulidae; genus Morus; species Morus bassanus. The sequence continues at coordinate 38,626,391 of CM062568.1, read as the reverse complement.
TTCAAGTAGTTATATCAAAAATTCTGCAGCCATAACAAGATTTGTAACTGCAGTACAACTGAAGGTGTGAAACCTGTATGTGCGTGTGCGTATACTTGTCCCTGTCTTCTCAAACAATAATTTAATGTAAAATTTTGAGTGTTATTTATATATCTACTAAAAGCTCTAGAGTAATTACTGTAGAGTAAAAAAAAAAAAAGGGTGATGCAAATGTTATAAATCTTGCTTTATGTCTGGGGTCTGCACTACACATAATTTGCCAGAAAGCTGCATCTTGTGTTTACATAGTGTTTATCAGCTTTCACTATTTATAACAGATGGAACTAGAGTATTGTGAACGTTTCTGTTAAACAGTAAATGACACTGCAACATAAACACAATATTGCAGAAGTTTGGTCTTGCAAATTAAATTCTACAACCTGGCAGATAGCTTACAAATTTAAAATCATCTTATCTTCCATTCTGCAGAATATAACTACAGCAGATATCCATTGCCACACGATCTGTGAGGGCAACATTATTGTTGCATACTCTGAAACACAGGAAAGCGAGGATAATACAAATAATCCTGCAAGGGCCATTGCATGGATTTCCTGAAGCACTATCAAAACCACTATGAAAAGAAATGAATGGTCAAGCCACAAAGAAGCAACAAAGACAATCTCTCCTGTCAGGTAAAGAAACCTCAGTCTGATTCTCTTAGGCACTTATGCACCATCATGTTTCTGGTTAAAATAATTTTCCAAACTGATTTTGTTTTAAGTCAGAAGACAAAATAACAGTATATCCACAACCATCCCACATTTCTGGCGGAAACATCCTCTTCCAATGAAACAACATACACGTCTAAACCTCTGACTTTGGCCGTCTTCAAAGGCCATGAGTAATTGTTTACTCACGGGCATTTATGCAAGTCCTTCAGCTGGTAATCATCTCCTTACCCAATTTCCAACATTTTCACCTTTTTTTTCTTACAGGCTGAGGTGTCTTTCCTCCTGGGTCTCCACAGTACCCATCCTTGTTACAGGTCCACTCAAGACTGGAGGTAGACACTCGCTCATCTATAATTTCTGTCTCCATTTATTTAAAAAAAACAAACCCAAACCTCATGTGTGTGAATGAAACCATAGTACCATAGTATAAGAATTGCCAAGTACTAGTGAGCCAATGTGTTCAAATCCCCCCACCCTCATCAGTTTATAACGTTTTTGAGAACTAGAAACACACAAAAGGCCACAAAATGGCACTATCATCTTGTAGCTTCACTCGCATAAAAAGTTACATGAGTTTCCATCTCCAAACTCTTACAGAAGTATTAACTTGAGATCCTATTCCCTGTACTGTCCAGGACTTTAATTACTGGCCTTACATAGGGTTATGCTTTATCTGCTCTGGCCCATGTGTGTAGAATGGTGACCCACATAGACCAGATGGTATTTGGTGCAGGTGTCAAGGTTTTGGTAGCCAGGAGATGTGGGGGTGGCCTCACCTCTGTGAAGACATATTTAAGAAAGGCCAGAAAATGCCAGACAGGCAGAGGAGGAAGGTACAAAAGAGAGAAAAAGCCCTGCAGACGCAAAGGTAAGAGAACAAGGAGTGAGAGGAGGTGCTTCAGGTGCTGGAACAGAGATTCCCCTGCAACCTGTGGAGGAGACCACAGCGGAGCAGGCTCCTAAGAGGAACTGCAGTCCCTGGAGAGCCCACACAGATGCAGGTTTACCCTGAAGGACTGCAGCCTGTGGAAGGACCCATGTTGGAGCAGGGGGAAAGTGTGAGGAGGGAGGAGCTGTTATGGACTGACCCCAACCTCCATTCTTCCTGCACCACTCAGGGGTGGGGGCGGAAGGTAGAGGAGCTGGGAATGAAGGAATGATGTAGAGCCTGGGAAAAAAGGTTGTGAGGGTGGGGGGAAGGTGTTTTAGGTTTTGGGTTTTTTCTTATCATCCTACTCTATTTTAATTGTCAATATTAATTAATTTTCCCCAAGTCAAATCTGTTTTGCGCATGACAGTTATTGCTGAGCAATCTCCTTGTCTTCATCTTGACCCATGAGTTTTTTCATCTTATTTTTTCCTCCTGTCCCACTGAGGAGGGGCAGTGAGAGAGCAGCTGGGTGGGAGTTTGACTGCTGGCCACGGCTAACCCACCATACCAGTGTATCATCTCTGTATCATCTCTAATTTGATCTCTATCAAATGAGTCCATTCAAAAAGTCACGATTATAAAAAGATACGTGCATGCAACTTTGTGTTCTCTAGCTAAGCCCATCAAAGGTTTCACTTGCCATTTTGTGGGTAAACCTAGACACTCTAGCAGAAGACACATCTATAAGCCTTATAATTTTTTTAATTTCTCAAAGGTTTTCCTCAGAAGTTTTTCTCATTTCTCATATTTCATTACAGGGCTAGGAAACAAATCTCATTACCCTGAAAAACTTTTGAAAAATGGTTCTTGTTCTTTGTACATGTTCAATCCATAAGACATATGCATAAGGTAGCGTTTATCAAGATGTGAATACATAACCACAATGACATTAATATCTTGTCCATGAGTCCCTGAAATACTGCTGGAGCTTCACACTCTCCAAGCAGAGCTAAAGCAGACTTCTGTACCTTCCTGTAGCTTTCTGCAGCTCAGGCTCTCTGCCGTTATCTCCTCCAATCAAGCATGATTACATACACAGCTTCACCTGGCATTCTGACAATCCAAGGCATCAGATAGGGATAAAGAGTGCTCTTAGATTCGGGAATCAATATGTAAAAGGTAATATGGTTGAACTTTGGAGCTAATATAAGCTGTATCACTATAAGATAACACAAGGAATACTTCAAGTAGTATTAGATATTTCAACAACATCTAGCTTAAATATCTTTAAATCTTCCAAAAATATTTACAGTATCTGGAAGTGATTCTAATGGATCTGAGGCAGATGCAGTGTTCAGTCAAGTGGATTGCCCATGTAGTGGTTATGAACACATCTGATCCATAAAACTCAGATACCTCACTGACCTTATATGTGACCTGTGTTTTGCCTCATGACACCTAATTATTTCAGCTATCAGATCTATAAAGCAGCTTAATAGATTTTTAATTTTATCTTGAGTGAAGAATCAGCTCCATCAAACTTTTATCCAATTTCAGAATAGCATTAAACAAATCAGGCAACTGAAAATCTGCCAAGGTGTTTTTATTAAAACAGTTGGGGTTTATACTTCTGAAATTGCCTGTGGCTGTTTATAAGATTTTTTTGAAAAACAATTCCTCTGTGTCTATGATAGTGGCTCATGCATTGATATCAACCAAAGCCAAAAAGTTCAACACAATGCTATAATGAAGTTACAGTTTGAAGCTGAGCTTCTTCAAAAGGGTTCTGATTTTTGGATTAGAGCACTTCCCATGTCTTTATATTTCAGGTTTAAGACTTCATTTTTGCCTGTGAGAGTCATTTCTTTCTGAAACTTGGCATGACATACTATGATATTGTTATTAATCTGCATTGTACACAGTCAAGTCTCTATATTTTTCATTGCCCAAAGTACTGTAAAAACATAGGGGAGGTAAATATCTCAACTGAAAAGCTTAAATGTTTTGTTCACAATTCAGCTACTATGCAGGAAGCTGAATGGCTTATAACTTTGATCTTTAACTGATGTAGAATCACAGACTCTCAAAAGCTGATGTGATTAGCAAGGCCAGCTATTTCATTCAAGCCAAACAAGGAAACAGTTAAATTTCTGATTGTTTTACTAATGGTAGACAGCAATGGAAACTTAAAATAGAATATTTCAGTTGGAAGGGGCCTACAATGACCATCCAGTCCAACTGCCTGAGGAGTTCAAGGCTGACCAAAAGTTAAAACATGTTATTAAGAGCATTGTCCAAATGACTCTTAAACACTGACAGGCTTGGGGCATCAACCATCTCTCTAGGAAGCCTGTTTCAGTCTTTGACCACCCTCTCAGTAAAGAAATGCTTCCTAATGTCCAGTCTGAACCTCCCCTGGTGTAGCTTTGAGGCATTCCCACATGTCCTATTGCTGGATACCAGTGAGAGGAGCTCAGCACCTCCTTCTCCACCTCCCCTCCTCAGGAAGCTGTAGAGAGCAATGAGGTCGCCCCTCAGCCTCCTTTTCTCCAAACTAGACAAGCCCAAAGTCCTTGGCCACTCCTCATAGGACTTGTGTTCAAAGTTTAGATTAAGTGGTAACATATGAACTGAGTTGAAATTACTATGTATGCATATGTGTATACCAGAAGGAAAACACAGGAGACAGCAAGAGAATTAATTGTTGTATGCGTCATAGAGCAACCCAAGCCAGAGAAGTCAGAGTAAAATGTTATCAGGTGAAAGATACGTCTCCTGTTTCTTATTTTCCACCATATTCAGGAAAACAGGATTTCATGTACATTTTTCTAAAATAAACAAGATTACAGCAAAGACATACCTGATTGCAAAATCAATTTCAGGGGAAAATAAAACAATCTGAAAAGTTTCAAACTGCTTAACTTCTCAAGCTATACCTATACGGAATTGTGTATCTTGCTATTCTTATTATAGACCTGCAAGAAAAAAAAAAAAATAGTATCATTTCCAAAAAGTTAGTGTGTTACAAACTGAAGGAAAAAAAGAAAAAGATATTTGTGAGGTAGTGAGGAATTATTTCACATTTCATTTCAAGTCAAAACATATAGTTTGTAACTTAAAAGTAAATTGTTCTATGCTTAAATGTTACGTTTTTCTTATGGAGTGATTTACCCCAAGCAAAACAGCAATGCTGATTTGTCATAAGGAAGCCGTTTTGCCATGCAGAAATGGACTATTTTTCACTTAGTGTTACCTTGATTATTCTATGATATAGCAATTCCTTCTTACATGATTAATTTTTAATTGTTAAAATTACTCCTGTCAGAGGTAAAGGAATAGAGTAACTTTTCAAAGTCTACATTTCCCTTCTTATCAAGTGAACATGTTAAAAAAGAAAAAACACCGACCACCCAAGCTCCTAATGATAAAGCATGAAGTGCACAGGGCACTCTTCAAGAATATGGGGGGAAGCCTTGGTCCTTGCTCTCAAGGTGGCTAGTATTTTTAATCAAAGATTAATGTAAATTAATGTCTAATGTAAAGTGCATGTGTTTCAGAAACCTGGTCTGGAAATCAGAGATCTGTTCCCTCTTGCGTGATTCCCTTAACCACAAAACTTTATTTAGGCTGTGCTTGTCTGTTCTTCCTCATGATCCTTGTATGCTTAGCTATATGATGGTGCATTAGTTGTGACTTGACCACATCTGAAAATTGGGGTATATTTAGGGGATTTGGGTTGAGTCAAAGGAATGCCTGCCTATGCGGGGATTGCAATGAAGCATGAACTGACAGGCAGGAACCCACCACCAACAAATTAAAGTGCCTAAAGGATTAGACCATGGTGGAATGGATTGCTGTGGGGGATGTAGCTGAGTTTTAGCCTGATTTAAAAAGGATTTAGCCAGACTGGATTCCTTCTGATCATGTCATTATCCTTCAACTGTACCTGTTGATGTAGGCAGCCACTGTCCTCTTCCCATAGTTACAATCTTTTTATGATTTGTTGTACAATAACACCAGCCAAAAAGCAAGAGTGCCCCAAAAAGCCATGTAATGAGCTGTGTGGCTTAAAGGTGTTGCTGAGACAGATTAACCCCCCTGGAGTACAACTGACCCATCTTTTTACAAAGACTTTTCCTATGGAGCGTGGCAATGCAGCAGCCACACCGAACAGTTGCGATACAGGAAAATAGTACTGAGACATCACCATTCAAATGTCAGCAGGACTAATGTCACCTTGTTTGGCATCTGGAGACCACGGAGCTCCACCCACTTCCTCCCTGTATTGGCAGCACAGACATCTCACATGCCTGGCAGTACTCTGCTGTAAGTAAAGGCTGGGCCTCTGCTTTTCGAACACCAAGAAGATGTAAAAGAAACAGTCTAAATCTGGCCCTAAGTTTCATGGTCTGTAAAATGGAGACTTCTGCATCACAACACTGCTTTGGAATATGACACTCCTGCTCAAATTGCTGTGCACTTTTGTAAGACGCTTCAACTCAAAATTAACTGTGTCCAGCAAGCAAAAATTTGTCTTCTATCCTATTGTACAGTAAATCACTACAAGCTTTATCTCAGGGACTAAAACTAAAATAGAATTTGATTTCAGATACAAGATTGTAACAAAAATAAAACCCAGGGATATTCTTTCTGAAGACAGACACATTTCAAGGAATGCAAAGTACAAACATTCCAAATATGCAATTATATAAAATATTTTGTTTCGCAATAAAACTCAGCAAAATATTAAATTTTTAATGCAACTATACCATAGGATATGCAAATTAACATTTACAAGTCTACATTTTCCAACAATAGATGGCACTAGTAATTCCTGCATTCACTACAACATTAAGTGATGTTATAGTGTTTTAACGTATGCAAAACTAATCATAACTGCCTAAGTAATATATGATGATCAACTCCACTCTAAAACATTTGTATAGATCTTTTTCTCATAGCAAAACAGACAGTTATGATAGCAGGAGCAACATCTCAAAAATATTTTACTACTTACAATGATTTATCTGAACTGGGAAATAGGAAAATATTCCACTCTCAGTTACATTGGTGTAAATCACAATGTTCAATGCTAAAGAATAAGAAGAGGATTCTGTTTATTAGCACCCATAAAGCCTATTGTGTACTTACACAGGAGCAGTAGGATTATTTTTACCTTTCATTTTAAAATTAGCAAAGTAATTTTAGACATAGATCTGCCCTAGAAAAATGCAAAAGTAACTTTTAGATGGACACAAAGCTTGCTGATGTTTTTTATGCAACAGGATCATGCCTGCTCCTTCTACAGAGAGGAACCGCATGGGTTTTCCTTTACAGAATCCACCTTCAAGAGCTAGTTAGCATGAGGAGTACTGCAAAAACACCACACTGTCTAAGAATGCTGCTACAGCAGATGAGGGATCTGGACCATGACATGCACACCTTAACACAGCCCTAGGTTAGACAACCAGGCAGTTATTTAGCAACCATTGAAGCCTATTAATCTTTGTATAAGATGATATATACACAACATTCCCTATGTTCTTCAGCAATGTGAAGGTAGGATTGAAATCAAATGACTAGCAGCTGGTGAGAGAATACTAGGCACAAGATTTATAGGCCTGAAGTAGTGCACAGAGCACAGAGGATGATTTACTTATGGCATATAAGTATTCATGTATTAGCAAAGCAGTTTTCTTGTGTCTGTGGTTTCCACGATAGAACAATTCTTTATTAGCATGTGGGTTGTTGAAATGTCTTTGGCAGACCAAAAGAAAAGGAGGAGGCGGGCAGGATTGTGGACTTCACATCAAAGTGGATATTCAGGCTGTTATAAAAGGTGTAAGAAAAAACATGGGGATGACTGACCTCTATCTAAACTGGAATAGCCCACTCCACAGTCTACTTGCTGTCCTTAGTATAGAGCAGCATCAGCTTAGATCGCAATCATTTTGGGGCATAATAACAAAAACTGGTTTTTAAGTCTTTAGGCAATAAAAAACATGACTTCAGAAATGGGAAAAGATGTGAGGTAGCAGCATCTGCTTTGGCATTTGTGGTAACTACAGTTTCAAGTTACTTTTGACATTATCTCCCCATTCACCCATTATCAAAACACTCTGTTGTGCATCACTACTTAATAATTGTTGAATCTCAGTGACAGACCCTGGGAGGGAAGCGCCATCACGTGAGTCAGGGAGTCCTGTGTGCACCTCTAAAATACAGTCCTCCTCCTCCAAGAAATATGGAGAGTCCATTGCATGTACTGTGGCAAATATCCAAGCTTCACACAGGGTTGAACTTTAGATGAAGTAGGCATGTTTGTAACAGCCAGGCTTAATCAGTCCATTGTTTGGAAAAATCAGCTCTAAACAGACCTTAGAAATAACCATTCAATTTCTCGTTTAATATCTTCATTCTTAATTGGCTTGTTGTGTTCTTTATATGCATTGAAATCCTAGTACGCTAGCTCCTGTGGGAAAATAGTAGTCAGCAATTTGAAGTTGTTAGCTGCTCTGAACATAGGGGATCTGATTCTCATTTATGTTACAGTCGCTTTATATTGCTCAGGCAGTAAATTGCATTTACACCCAGTAAATGAGCAACTGGAGTAGTGTAAAGTAACTTTAGCATGAATGAGAATTAGGCCCAAAGCATTCCTAAGTTTTTATAGCAGCTCTGTTATTCATCTCAATTGGTGAGATAGGGATTGATTGACAAACAAATAGCACACGGTATTACCTAGTTTGGAAGGAGAATTGAGCCAGGGATTAGAAAACCCCAATTCAGTGAAGGAAATCAGACTGGCTATTAAAAGTCTGAAGTCCAACAAAACACTAAGGCCAGATGGTTTCAGCATACATTTTTACAATCAGCTAAGTATAAAAGATGAAATAGCACCCCTGCTCGTTAAAGTATTTCAAAATTATTTACAGATGGGAATTAATGTTAATGAGTCGTGTAGCTAACTCCCTACATACCGTCTGAAAATTTACCGCCCTCGAGTTTAGTCCCAGACGATGCACCAGAAAGTTTCATCTTTTGGAAATGGAAATAGATTTTCCTTGTTTTACCATGTACAACTAACCATTTCAATTTCACATCTAAGAGGCTTAAACAGAAGTACGATAATAAGGGAGAGAGCTAATACCAGAAATGTCCTCAACGTGAAGGTTATTTTAATTGTAAATTCTCATGGCTGGAAGATTTACTCATAAAACATAACATACAGTACAAGTGTATTATAGAAAGGAATGATATTAAAGATATATGCAAGAGTGGTTCAGGGGAACACAGAGCTCTATCTCTAGGTGAGTGGCTCAAAGCCATCTTAGGTCAAAATACAGATTTCACCATTTATGGATTGTTCATTTACTTTGATTAAATGAGTTGGGTTAATCCATTTAGTTCCTGTGAGGCAGCCACCCACGTGACAAAAGTACTGCTGGGCCACCTAGCTGCCTGTGTAGGCAGAAGACTGAGAATATTCTGTTCTTTTTATCTGAACATATTTATTGATCATTTGCCCAGATGTAATTGCGTAGATCTAACCCAATCAGGATTTTATAATAAACAATAAGAAAACAGAAAATTCCCCCACTGTGGACTTCTAGTTAGCTTAGCCAACTCAGTTGTTAGAGGCATGATCTTATAAGGATAATTTCTTGCCTATGGCTCCTAAAGGTATATTGTTACAGACTTTTTCCATTGCATGCATGCAAAGGAAGAAAAAAATACAATGCATTCTGTAGCTATTAATTGAAGATTGGATAATATTCCTGACCGTGAAAAAAACATTGATTTGGGGTGGGAGGTGGCATAAGATTAACATTTTTTTTCAGACAGTAAATGAAAACAAGAAACTTGATTAAACAGTCAGTAATTTGGGTGTTCTATCACACACAAAAAAAGGTGAGATAATTAATTTTACAACAATATTTAGAGTGGGCTGGATCTCTGATGAGTTAAATGAGCAGCCTTGAGTGAGATGCTTCTTGACACAAATCCTAACTCAGATCCAGGCTATAAGCAAGTGGTGGTATTTCAAGACTCTCCTTCTATTTGTTTCCATGGTATAGGAAAAATATTCACCTCAATCCTGGGCTGCTCTCCAGATGCTCAAATAGTGCAGTGACCTAACTCAATGCAAGGGGGTTTTGAGGTGGAATAGAGTCACTGTAACTGCCTTAGCTCAACTTTCCCCACATGGCCCATAGAAGAGATGGGTTTGGAGAAGAGAGGATTTGCCAACAGCATTCGGATATAAGGCATATTGAATATGTCACATCCTCCCACCCACTACATTTGGTTCTAAAAACCAAATCCCTTTATTTCACCCTGGGAAGCTAAGTCAGTAAACTACAGCTTCTAAGTAGAGTAAACACTATCTTTTCTCCCATTTCACTGTTCCAGCTGCTCTTTAGGTACTGCTGCTTATTTGGCTCAATTAACAGAGGCTTAGAAACCCAAAGTTTTACTTACATTTGAGCTATAGATATCCAAATAAGTAAAACTGCTTGGCACACACACATTGCCTCAAAATGCCACATTGACAGGATTAATTTTCTTCAAATTTAACAGCAACAGACTTACCTTCAGTTTGAGAGCCTAGTTGAGGGTTCTGGGTTGTTTTTTGTTTGCTTGTTTGTCTGTTTTGATAAAACCTTCATTTCAAATCAAGTTTTTGGAGTAGTAAATGTAGATCTCCTAATGGGGTCCATTTTGCAACAGCCACTATACAGCTGTAGCTTCTACTACTACCTTTTAAAGTGCCTTTATTGGAAGAAATCAACTACAGTTATCGGAGTGAATTCTAGCAAGTGGCAAAGGGCATCTACAAAACCAATTGTGTTGAAATGTCATCAGGTGCAACAGGAGAATGCAGGAATGTGACATACTTATTCCTGTAATCACAGAATTGTTTAAATGTAAATACAAAGTGTGTGTGTATAAACTTATACCTTTTTATATATATGTATAGAAAAATTTTTCACTAACTTTGCCTCCATGCTGGTTTTGTTCAGGAAAATATTGAACAAGTCTTAAGGACAGGACAGGCAGCAATCCCTTAGTAGGCATTCAGGGCTTTTTCTGCTGTCACTCACAAGGGGATTATCACTTCTGTGAATGTATCAGCCCCTCCATTCCCAAGTCTCCAGCTAAAGATTGCTGTGAACCTGCTGCCCAACAGAGGGACTTGGTTTTGCATTTGGACATGTGGCCTATGCTATATTAATGCGGATTTTCTTCTGTATACAAATTTAAAATTAAGCTTTTGTCTCACTAAGTGGCACAGGTAAAGTAGACTGGAATGGGAATGAACAGTTTTAGACTTCTCTCCTCTCCACAGATAAAAATCTCACTAATCATTGGATTCCCTTGACTGATTCATTTCTCTTAGTTACAACTAGCTTATCATTTGATCTCTGTTCTCTCTTCCATTAAACAGCAAACAATGTAAATATACTCCTTGATCAAGGTCTTTTCAATTGCTTATGTTACAAATAGGGATAATCCAAAATTAATGAGACCTAGAATAAATTTCTATTAGTCATGTATAATTACAGCCAGAAAAATGCTACATTTTTTTTAAGATTACATTCTGGATCTGGGCTAGCAAGGCAGGTTAATGTAGCACTCTCAACTCTCTGCTTTTTCTTTGCTTCAACTTGACTTTAATTACAATTCTTTGGTATTTAATAGCAACTGACCTAACCACTTCTGTATACAAAGAAACTATTATCAAATACATAATTTTAACAGTCTGGATTTAGAGGAAGGTGAGGGCAGATCAAGCTTCTGCAGAGATCATGAAATGATTGGCCTTTAGGCTAGATGAGAGACAACAAACAAAAAACCTCAGCTGTACAGAGGAACAGGTTTTTAAAGTACATCTTCAGAAAAGGTAAGAGGTTTCCTTCTGGTCATTTCTTGAACAATCCTCTCCTGACTCTCCCTTCATTCGGTTATTCTCCTTGGCTTTTCAAACCCTTCTTCAACCTACTCAAATCTCCAATTTTGAAATGTCTGATGCGCTTTTATACCAGAGAGCTGTGGATTTTATTTCTTTTAGCACCAGCAGTGCCTAAAGTAGGAAAAAAAAAAAAAAAAAGCACCATTGCTGAAGGGAACTGAAGTTAATTTTGGAGGGAACACTTCAGCATGAGAACTGATAGCAGCTACGCTCAGCAATAGGTTTCTACCATTTCCATGACTTATGCATGGGCTGCTAAATGACCGAAGGCAGAACTGCGGGAGGTGCCAGTAAGTACAGAGCAGCACTGTTGTACCAATTATCGGTCCAAATTAGCAAAGCTCAGCTAACAGCTGATTCAGTTGTGTTAGTAATAAGGAGAGTCACTGGAAAGCCTGGGGGAAACTCTCTAAAACCCAGTTTATAATCCAAAACGTGAGCTGTAATTCCTGACAGCAGCAGCAGGCACAGAGCTGGGAATCAACTGGCACTAACGGCAAAGAATCGCGCATGTGCAACCCCTTGCAAACAATAAATAAAGGCACATTCCTCAGACATATCCACCAATAATAACTGTTGTTAATACTTACTGCCTAAGTTAATGATAACAAACTCATGCTGACTATTTAGGAAAAGTCTATTTCCACTTTTAGGTTTTCAGTGCACTTCAGCTTAAATATCTGAACTGCACACAGCACTGAAACCCATCAGATTTCTGGTGCATCAACTGAGACCTGGTTAATCAGAATCTTCCTTTGTATAAAAACAAAGTAAACTGGAAAGTAGCTGTTCAGGAAAATAAAACATTGAGTGTATGTTGCTTCCTGAGTCATGGAGAGGAGGAAAAGGAGAGGAAAAGGCATTAGTAGTCTTGACTACTGGAGCAGTCACATTGAGGGCTGTGAGCGATCAGGGGCAAATTCTGTTCACAGCAATATTTCAGGGTCCACAGAAGTAGAAGAATGAAGCCCCCAGAACAGTAACTAAGACATGAGAGCTGAGGGGTGAATTCAGTCTTCATTCTGTACTGTGGCAAATCAAGTACTGTCATCCCACCAGACCCCTATATATTGTCAATTTTCCATGAGAGGGAATTTCCCCCAAAGCCATCTGTATTAACTATTTCTGTCTGCTGATCTCTTCATTTTCACTGGAAACTTTTTCTTTTCTCAACAGATGGAGGTTTCCTTCCTCTCAGTTCCTTTCTTTTTGAACATCTTCATTAGAAGGTTGAGAATTAACTGGTACACAAATTCTATAGCTGATATTACTTTCACTTGTGACATGCTGAAACAGATACAGTTGAAAGAACAAATTAGCTGTACAGTTCTCCTTATTGCATATTAAAAGAAATTTAGATGGCAAATAGAAAGATTTAACTGATTTAAGTCATCAAGACTGAAAGACCATTACCTATTAAACTAAAACTGAGATAATACAATAATCAAATAAAAAATACTGTTGTGAATAAAATCAGCAAGTTGATGGTGGTTTGATTTAGATTATCAAATTAATCCAACTAGGAATCAAACCCAGTTGTGAGACTGAGACAAGAAAAACCTGCTTTTTTCTAGTCCTGTATTGTGAAAAAAAATTGTTGTTGTATCTCAGTCTAATACAACTCTTTTGTTCCCATTTTTCCCATACTAATAGGGATTTTATTCTGGCAGTGTTTCAGACATCATGACTGCTTTCACAGAGTTATGCATAGGCCGGATGTTCTCAAGGAAGTACAGAGACCAAATAGGCTTCCTTAGCTACAGTTTCACTGCTGTTTTCCCTTTTCCTTAAATGACATAATTGTTCTAGTAGCTATTTTGTTGCTGTTCTTATTACCTTCCCTATTGCACATAACAACATAAAAACTAAGCAACAGAAATAAAACAGAAGAGTGTTTACTGCAACAGGTTCTACACACAATAGTTACTCCAAAAAACACTTCTGTAACTTTGGCAACACTTACTAACATAAAAGACCAATTTGTGAACTCATTTTAAGGTTTCGGGAACTGTTATTAGAACTGTTTTTTCACAAGCACATAAATTCATTCTTTGTGCTTTCATGCACTGGCAGAACAAGAAAGCAGTATTCCTTAACATGAAGCAGGAACAAAAGAAATAGAAGGATACACTTTCACTTCTTGGTCTTGAGATCTTTGATTTATGCAGGTGCTGCATAGAATAGCTGATACAGTAGCTTGCTTAAATTTTTTGACACCTGCATGCATCTAGTAGAAAGCAGCAGATTTGTCTAGCTGGCGTAGCCAGGTCAGCCCCTTCTCACCTCCTCTTGCAGAGGGTGCAGGATCCAAGAGGAGGGAGGGGCACTTTTATCTCTTTTAGTTAACAGGCTACATACCCATCTTATGTGTGCCTTTGATCACCTCTGGAAGTGATTCTCTTGTATGCAGTCTTTGATAAAAGCGCTGGGCTTCTTAAATATTGGATTAAATATCTCAACATTAATACTGGGTTGTATGCCCTACATACAGTTAACATAATCCAGTCATTTCCCAGGCGATAGGGTTTGGGACTGAGATCACTGTGGGGTCACTAAGCCACACAGGAACCACCCTTGGAAAAAATTCACTCTTCCATCTGCCAGTGAGGTAAGTTCCAAAAATATTACAGATAAATTCTCTGTTATCTGGAGTATAACAAGGCAAACTAATGTTGATCCTCCAAAACATGACTAGTGGAGAATACAGTGCAGGGATACCGAAGCAGCACCACAGGAGTCAGCCAGTGTTCGGCATGAGATGGAGCTGAGAACAGAACAGATTCAGCCTCCTTGCTCTGCTCTCTAGCACCCTCTGATCAACCATTTCTGGCACGCAGCCCCAGATCTGGGCTGGCTCTGTCTGCTCCCAAAGTGCTGCTGACGAAGTTAATAAACCTCCCAGAATTCACAGCCCTAGGAGGAATAATGTGAAGCTGTGCGGGTAGCTCTGCGGTGCTCAGCGGGGTGCTGGGACCGAGCCAGAGCAAATGAGCCTAGCTGATTCTGCTGAGGGACAGTTAATTGCCTCTGAAACATGCACCCCAGGACTCACGGTTCACTGTAAGGAACAGGCTCAGGCTTGTAGGAGTCATTAATTGATCAATCAGCTGTGGAGAAGTAGCTAAAACTGCTTCTGACTTACTAGTGCTGACCCTGGAAGCAGTGCAGTTGTGATCATGCAGCGCTGTGCCTGACCCAATCCGCTCTGCAGATCTGACCGAGACCTGCACAGAATCAGTTACCGTGCCCCCCTCTCCCTGTCAGGGTAACCCACCAGCTGGATAATCAGCCATAACAATCAAGGGTTAAATATATCAGTTGCATGCAAACCCCAGGCAGAAGGGGTGGCGTAAGTCTTTCTACCTTCTCTTAATAAATAAGCCATATTTGAATCATTCTTTAAAAATGACTAATGACCTTGTGAACATCCTACACTCACGCTCATTCATCTTTTTACCAGCAGATGCCAGGTCATATATCCTTGCATGAAGGGAAATTAGGGAAATGCGTTGTAAGATCTTATCAAGGGCTATTTTCATGATCTGCTCAGTAATTTTTAATCTAAGCAGAAATTGCTTCTACACCTTCTTACACTAAATTCTATTTAACATCAGATAATTCCACTTAAATGTAAGGTATTTCTTTAACAGACATCTTTTTCCCCATTCTTCATGATCTCTTTAGCACTTGCATTTACTGCAACTGCTGGTAGCAAGTTTAATAGAAATGCTGGCAGCAGTTTTTCAACAGAAAGACACTTGCCTGCAAGATACCTCTTCCCCATTTCCTTTCTGTTTTGTTTTTTTTTTTTTAATTTAGGAGGATGGGAATTTAGTAGCTTCCTCCATGCCTTGCAGTTCCTTCTCTAGACCACCTGCTGGACCACCATTACATTTCTGACATTTATTTCTGATGAACCTTCCTTAAAAACTGTGGCTATGGTTCTATTAGATGGGAGTTGTTCCATATTTGCAGTGTCACTGACATGAAATTCAATTAATTTTGTATTATGATCAGAAACATGGAATAGATTTGATTTTGCAGAAAGTTGACATTTCAGCCAAGAGAGATGTCTGTTATACTGATTTATCTGATTAGGGCAAAATACTGTGAAACGTTTTTCCATTATGGTACTCATCTGCAAGAGAGAGATTCCTTATTTATGCATGAGCAGAGGGAAAGTGCTTTGACCTGGGAATGAAGAAACTTGATTGTCCCCTCTTCACCTTGTTGTGTTATAGGTCTGTGTATCTTGGGAAGCTTATTGTGTAGCAAGACCTCAGACTTTTCCTTTAGAAAGCTGGCAACTATCACTCCCCAATTCATCATAAAGTGGCACAGCACACTAACTCTTAGCTAACATTTTGGCAGAGCTGGACAAAATCCCTTTCTCTTTTATGGCAAACTGGAGCTTCACCTGCTCAGGCAGGGTCCTCCTGGAATGAATGTGGCAAACACTTTTGCTAGGAGAGCTGAAGAGAATTCAAACTCTGCTGATGGCCTGTGAAAATGAACTCTGTTGTCATATAATAGTGTTTTTTCCCCTTCAGTTTTCTTTTAAAAAATGTGGTGTTTAGTTTATATATCTTTTGGTATATGACTTCTAATTAAAGAAGTATAATTTGTCAATGATGGCATCACATGCTAAGCATAGATATTTTTCTGTCATTTGGGGCTATATTTTTGGATCTCATTTACAAAATCTCTCACTTTTATCACTTTATTACAATTTCACACTTTATTGATGTCTATTACATAATGGCAATATTGGAAGTTGAGGAAAATACAGAGTGTGTTAGTATTTCAATAACAAAGCAAACATTGTGAATGTCCATCTGCCTTTTATGCCGCCTTCCTTTCAAAGATTATTTTATTTTGTTACAACACTTCCATAAGGTTCCATGGGATTACACGAGTATTGCAGAAAAATGTGGTCTTTCATTATTTCCCATTTTGTTTTGGTCAGTTTGGTCAGTTTGGACCAGCTGTCCTGGCTCTGTCCCCTCCCAATGTCTTGCCCACCCTCAGCCTACTGGCCTTTGGGGAAATGGGGTGGAGATGAGAGACAGGAGACAAGAGACAGCCTTGACTCTGTGGGAGCACTGCTCAGCAATAGCCAACACACTGGCGTGTTATCAACACTGTTTTAGGCACCGATGCAAAGCATAGCACCATACAGGCTGCTATGAAGAAAGTTAACTACATCCCACCCAGACCCACTACAGTGAGCTTCTTCCTGACCTCTGTAGACATGAAATCTCTTTCGGTACTTCCCAAAAGATCTGATGTTTTCTTCCCTCTGCTCCAAGTTTACTAAGGCTGGCAAACATTAAATGCGTCTGGATTTTCTTGTTCACTGTGCCACGAGGTGTAAATTTCTTCACTTTAAAAAGAATGGCATATATTTTAAGCAATTTCATCTAAAGACAAAGATTTAAAATTTTTCCCCAAGCCAGGATTGTTTGCAAAGATCATAAAAGAATACTTTGGATCTAGAGCTCTTCATGCATTTTAGGAATTCAGTTTTTACAATCACCTGTCAAAGATAACCATTAAAAACTATAACATATTAAAATAGAAAACTGTGGAGACAAATTTCTTTGATATGGCAAATAGTTCTTGGCAGTGAAAGAAAGAAGCTGTGATGTGAGCAGTTCTCTTATTTTGCTTGTTATAATAAATGCCATCCTACAGATGGAATTCAAGCAGTAATTCCAAAAATATTAAATGATCTACTTTAAAAATGAGTCAAGTGAGTCCTCCCTTTTTAAAGGCTGTGAAAAAGAAATCATTTTTTTTCAGACTTGCCAGTACAGAAGGGGATAAGCGGGAAGTACAATTGATCTCATCTAAAATCTTAGAGTCAAGAACATTTATTATGGCATAAGGCAGAAAGTGAGAGATGCTTATAAATGAGATCCAACTGTCTCTCCAGATGCATTTTGCTGAAATACTATTCAGAATGAACCTTTAAAACCTGAATTTGGAAAGCATAAGCCATGCTAAAATAAATCTAAGCTGATATATTCATTTGTAACAAAATGAATGTGACACATCATGGCTATGACGATATGTAATTTCACCCTGAGAATTCAGTTTTCAGAGGTGATTTAATTTTCTTTAAAACATTATTGAAAACTACAAGACATAGATTAGAATAAATATCCTTGTGTCATATGAATATTAATGTTGACAATGTTCACCCTACAACTGAAATACAATAGGCAAATCCACTATTTGCTAAGTCATCTATGATGGAAGGGGTTGATACATAATGATTTAAATGCTCGGTAGGATTATCACTCTAATGTTTAAAGACTCTGAGCAGGAGATAGGATAAAGGGTAGGAAATTAGATGATTTATACATGCTTCATTAAATATTTTTTCAGGCATCAACACAATACAGAAGAAGGACATTAACTCAACCTGGTGTTCTGTGTAAAGTTTGTACATAAGGTATAAGACATGGTAAAGTTAAACTGCAGTGAGAGATGTGTCCATGGAATGGAGCTGTTTGATAAATGCTGTTGCAGTATTTGTCTTAAACAGTCCCCAAACCGTGCCTGTTAAAGTCAATGGGAATTTCTTATTGCATCTACAGGCAATGAGTAAGGCCTAGATTCTTTACATTTGCTTTTACAATCTGCTTGATGTTCTCAAATACGGTGCTGTCCTCCCTTCAATTGTGTGTGTGTGTGTATGCAAATGCACACAGACACACATGCTGTTAAGACCTATATGTGGGATTGAATTCTCTGCCTTCACACTCGAATGTCTACCAGAATGAGTTACTGTGCATCTTTCATATCACAGGGATGTATAGTCTTCATTAACCAAGCTGCATTAAAATCACAGCTCCAATATTTTGATTTAGCAAAGCGTTTAATCCTGTGCCAACTTTAAGCATGTAAGTAGTCCTGTTGAGTTAACGGTGCTCTTCACATGATTGAACTTAAGCATGTACTTAATTGCTTGATTTGGGGCCAGAGCGCTGAGAACGCTGCGGGAGGGAGCCGCGGGTGGGGGAATGCACTCTGCTAAGCCAGACACCGTTCAAGTTGTAATGGCTTAGTTCAAAACTCTCTCTTTCCGACAGGCTGAAACTTTGAAGAAGGCAAAAGTTTTTGCAGTTGTTTGAAAGGATCATCATGGCTCAAAATTCAAGACAATAGAGGGAGCGAGGTGGTAGTACGGACTGGATATAAACCAGAAAAAATAGGATCAGAAAGAACAAGAAGATTATGAGATATAGCAAAATGTCAAAACTAATAAGAGGAGATTTCAGCTACCCAGACACACAGGAACAGGGACACAATGGGAGAAATAAATCAAGCAACAGGCATGTACTATATCCTCAATGTATTAAAAGGTGGCAAGAAAGACGAACGTTCTGACTTTCAACAGTGCAGCTGTTAGGATATAGAGGTGGAGGACTCACTAATGACCATAATCCAGTTGGATTCATTACTGCAGCCTGAACCTGCAAGAGGAATAAAAAACCCTCAAGGACTTTGAAGGTAGAAGAATGGGGAAGTGCTGGAGAGGATCCAGTGGGTTAAGCGTCTAATGGGAGGAGTGGGAGGAGGAAAGGACATAGAGGAAATGGAAACTGTTCAGAAAGCAATTACTGTATATCCAAGGGTGATGCGTATTATCCAACAATATGTACACTAGGAGGAGGAAAAGACCATAGCAAATAAACACAGAATTGAAAAAGATATTGAGAGATAAATAAAAAAGATACATAAGCAGCATAAAATTTCAGGTGCAGAGAGAGAACAGAAAATGTATACAATTAATTTAAGATAAAAGAAAGCAAAGATACAAAAAGTGCAAGCAGATAATGAAATGAAAATGGTAGAATATGATAGAAATAGACTAATATCAGAGTATATCCCTAGCATATGTAAGAAAAACTCTGCAAAGAAAGCAGCACATTTTCAGGGTGAAACCAAGGCATCATGATACTATAAGTTGGTTCAAGCCCCATTCCTCATGGCTGATTTTATTAATACTGCAAAGCTCAAAACAATAAAGCAATGGGCAACACTTGTTTTTAGATAAAGTTTTCTTCATTTACAACATACTGGGAAGAAGACAATTCTGCTTTCCCCATCTCACAGCCCAGCCGACATCAAGACAGGTAAGTTCAGAGTTTTCCCACAACCTTCCACCTTCCCAGAGTGACCCAGGTGAATGAAAAGTAACTACATATCATTCTTAGCAGACACTGCAAGATGCTCAGGCAGTTGCCTCTTCCACTGCCATTCCACCTCCATTTTGCACAAGCTTTGAAATGGGAAAATATAGGAAGCACTGGGTTTGAAGAGGTATTTACAGTTCTAGACAGGATACATTTGCACTTTCAGGCCAGTTCAGGCATTACAATCATCAGTAAGATGGGAAGCGTACTTTGGATGTAATTATGCTTGGTTTGTTGTGGATCTCAAGTCATTGCATTGGTGCCATTGAAACTGTATTTCCACAGGGTTTGTTTCTTTACTATGGCTGACATTTTACAGCCTTACTTCCATTGGTGGTTCTGTCCTATCAACTTACAGCTTTCATCACTCCTAAAATTCACATTGTTGGCTTCTACTCATGAGCTCTCAAACAACCTGACAGAAATTCTGGGATAAAGATACCTCTAGAGGTTTGTTCTTGCCCTGTGATGCCATCACCATAGCAAAGCAATATTACTTAAGTGATTTAGCACTTCAGCTTTCGGATGCCTTTTATTTTGTCCAGGAGGCAACTTAGACTGCGTCTATGTGAATATATAATTTTTTCTGGGAACACTTTTTGACACTGAGACCTAGTGCAGAAGGGCCCACCTCCATCCTGTTAAACTCTTTGACCCTCAAAAACAGGACAGCTGCATGCAAACTCTTTACTGAAAATGGTCCCACAGCTTCTGAACTGTGCCTGGGAATTTTTGGAGAGACAGTTAGTTTGCCTGGGCCAAAAACATTCCAAGAAGCATCCAGAAAAATAATAAATATCTGCAGTTAAGCTGCCATGCCAGGGCGTGTTCCTCAGTATTACTTGAGACTGTTGACATGGGCTCTTGTGAAGAACTTCCTTCTAAAGACACTTCTCTTTCTGTCTTTCCACTAACAATTGAGGAAACCTATAGAAACCTTCCTCCCCAAGCCAGTCTTTGGCTTCTTCCCTTCTCCATCCCAAGCTAACAATCTAAGCTTGTACTACCAAAATAAGGCAAGGCAGGATGGTTGAGGTCAGAGAACTTGTAACTTCTCGGAAGCATTATAGCTTACAGCAGTAGGATCTACAGTCTTTCACATCTACTTGGTAGAGTCTTATAGGACTTTATCAACTAATTTCCCAGGAACAGAGCAATTGGCTTTTGAGCTGCCCAAAGTGATGTTCCTAGAACCAATCCTTCCTATGTAAACGTTTTCTCTGTGGCAACATATTTCTGCCCCAAAACTACAGTTGTAACTTAAAAACAATTGGAAGAAGCATCAAAACAATAGAGAAATAGCCAGCAAAATCACACGACCCCTTATATTAATCAGTGAAGTCAACCACAGAAAAACTTTGGCTAAAAGCAGAAGGCTACATCTCCTAATTCACTCCTATATTTGAACCACAGTAATAAACTGTGTAGGACAGTGTTGTTACTTTAATGACTTCTGTTTAGATGTCTCGTTTTGTTGAGCAGGTTTTCTCCAAGTTTTCTCATTCAAGATTCTGTACACTTTTGGAAAGCAAAATACAACGTAGCCAAAGCTATAGCAACAACAATGTTAAATGACAGGTGGCAATAGGAGCAAGGTTGTATAATTTGAGAAACTGTTCCACTCAATCAAATGTTGCATTTGGAAACAACAGATAGGAGGGCAAGTACTTGCTTATCACCATTCGTAACGGAAGTACAACTGCAGCTCCAGTTCTGTTTGAGATGGTGCAGCACACAGTGGGATACAGAAGAATAATAGTCAGAGATGCTGCTTAAAGCCATAAGAGAAATTATGGATTGGTTTAACAAACAAAGACACAAAAAGCCCTTGATATTCATGAGATTCAGTAAGCGCTGATAAAAAGCTTCTCCTGATGTTTAACCCTTTATAACTTAGGGTGGTTTTTATTCTGACTGCAACATATGTGTGCAGTCGTGTGGAACAGAGCTAGTGGAAACATCCACTGGGGAAAAAGATGAGAACCATATACACCAGATATTATAATGTACGACTTCCCCTGTACAGTATAGTGCAATTAATTCCCTCATGACAGCTTCTGAAATGAGGAAATATGTAAAATATATATAAAATATTTGGATGTATTTTATTAGCTTTGTTTAGTATTTGTCACACTGGTCAAAGTTGCAACAACAGAATTCCTGTGCTCAGACATCTCCAAGTTCACCCTGTTCTTTCAGAAAAATAAGCATTTGGCTCAGATTGGATCTTCTTTAAGAAAAAACAAAACCTGAAAACAACCCAAATCTCTTAATTTTAAATTACTTTAACCTGAAAAAATATAAATTTAATAGTATAACTTAAATCTATTGATCTTACTTAATCAGCACAAAATACTCTTGACTAAAGATATCTCTGTCCCTTCTGATGTGAGGCGATAAACCAATGTATGTATGTACACTCCTTTATAATTCCAGTCAGTCACACACATACTGTGTATAAATGTGTCTTGATTTTATTTGCTGTTCTTTCAAGTTCTGCATCAGTGAGAATCTTCAATAACAGAAGTAAAGCACTTAAAGCCTTCTGCTCCCCTCTGCACCTTTCAGCAATAAATAAATAAGACCCCAGTCCTGAAGGTAAGGCTAAACCCTTGCAAGGAAACCTTCTGATTTCAGTAGTGTTTCACACAGATCAGGTTAAAGGATAAAGGTTTAAATCAGTAATTGCAATAACTTGTCCGTTTCATTTGTATAACTTGTATAACTCTTTTTTTCTACAAAGTATGCTGGATTTCAGGACATGGGAAATCAGGACATTTGACATAAACTTTTCATTTGAGGTTTTCTTAAACAGCTGAACATATTTTTTTTTTTTAAGCAGCTGAACATAGCTCTGTTCTTCAGAACAAAGTTAAAGACATTTGAAAAAAAAATACTTTGCTAAAACTGTAATTAAAAAAAAATCTTTTTCCTGAAAGCTTTTTTAGGTGAACTAAATTATACTGGACATATATAAATAAAAAAGAAAAGAGCAAAGAAGAACATGAACATATATTACTAGTGTAATTCATCAAAAACAGTTGACACTTCAATCTAATCCAGAAAATGAAAACACAGAACTTTATAGAGTTATAGGAAGTAAGCAATTTAAACGTACCATGGCACAAGGTCATCTAACAATGAAGCCAGGAAGATGTTCTCTTTTTATTTGCTCTCCTTCACTCCTTTAATCTTTCTGAATCTATCAAGTACAGATTAATATAAATCTTTTTAACAGCCAGAGGTGATCTTCAAATCAGATAATTAATAGTAGTGGTCCAAGTGTTCTGTAACAGGTCCATCTTTCCATTTTAATATAAAATGAAAGGGCACTTTATGTAACTAAGCTATCACTCTGGGAAAGGTTTCTTTTTACATAATAAAGTAATATATGTCTTAACTAATTAGTTCATTATTTTAAAATGTAATTTTTGGTAAAACTCTCTGAGACAGTTCATCTTCCTTAAAAGGGTGCTGATGTGGAAAAAAACAATTCTCAGAATTGCTTTTTCAAATTGCTCATTCAAAACACTTACTTGCCGAATCATTCCCCAAGTAGTCAGAGCTAAATGTATGAGGCAGAGGAAATACACTCAATTTGTTTTGAAAGTAAACCTCCAAGGCCATTTCATAAGCAAAAATCATATTCATGTCATAAAGATACTGTGGTTAAGTTTATGATTCCAATTAGGCCTGGAGAGCTTTCAATACTCTAGAAAAAATTATTTTAGTAATCTATATGTAAATACTTCAGTAAAACCACTGAACAGTGATCAAGTTCAGTATTAATATCACAAATTAAAGATGGCATCTGAAAATGTACTGTCTAGAAGAATGATCGGAGTTCATGCAGAAGAATAATCTGTGATTTCAGCAGCCTATAAGCATCATGGAAATAACTGTGGTGTTGTATTCATTAAATCTCAGTTTTATATATAAGAAAAACACTAAATATTGAAATACAGCTAGTGGTCTGGTAGCAGCAAGGTGGGTAGTAGACAAGCACCTGGAAATGGCAGCCTGAAGAAACTCATGGTAGGACTAGCAGACACTATGTTGTAGAGTTCAAATTGGCAATTAAAGATACTATCTGTGCTCACATTTCCATTAACAAGAAAAAAAAAACAACAACCCAGATAACCCCTCTATTTCTAATCATTTGGCTGTATTACTGAAAGTGTGTTTATTTAAGTAGATGCAGCAGCACATTTGCTTGCCCCAGTGGAGAGTGGGAAGAATTAGCCAAATATCCGATTGAATTCCTGTCAAGAGGCAAAAATTCTTGTATTGGAGGAAGGCACAACCATCCCTATACTTTCCAAAGTGTTTAGGGCTTTTGTAGCTTCAGGACACAAAAACTATCACTTGTTTACACCACTGCCTGTCTCTGCTTAGACCAGCATCGCTCTGCCCCTGGACTTAGCTTTCTCACAGCAGCATGGAGACAAGCCAGCTGGAATGGGCAAGTCCACGGTAAAAGCTCATGACTGTTCTTGTTCCCGCTTCTCTCCCTTGGCTTCACTGTCTTATATTGATCCTTCTGGATGTGCAACACAGACTTAGACAGTATAGTTTTTAAAGGCACTCACTCAATTGACATGTAAGTTAGCCACGAGACATATGGGGCAGGATTTAGGTCCAGACCATAGATACCTAAATACAGGTGACTACCTATGCACTAGATACACAAGGTCTCACTTTAATTAACAAAGATTAATTTGGTGCCCACATATAGCTGCTTAATTTCATTTTAGATGGAAGCCCTAAGGTCTCAAAGACATCAGCCAAAGGTTAGCAGATGTAATACAGAACTTACAGGAGTTCCTCAATTGCAACTGGTATTAGGAATGGCAACTGGTATTAGGGCCGTACCCTACAGTGTCTCAGATAACACTGTATGCCTATGTGTAAGCAAATGAATCAATCCAGTCAGTGATGGCTGAACTGTTTAACTCATCCTGTGTCAGGCACCTAAGCGTGACAACTTCCCTTCTACATGCCCCTACTGCAAAATAATTAGAATATATTTTTGATGCTGACTTGTGTGCAGCTAGCATGGGAGTATTACTCCCTCTTCCACTCTCTGATTTCCAGCAGATGAACATTGTTTAAAATCTCATCAGCTTAAAATGAAGTTAATTCTGGTAATAGGTCCATAGTAATGTCACTGCCACTCATCAACCTTGTCGCTGTACAACCTATTACCTAAACTCTACTGCAGAAATAGTGTAAACACAAAAAGGAATGGCTCATCCATCCACAGTTCATGGTTGTTGGACCTTGTTGGACCATGCACAGCATAAAGAGCAGGAAGCACCTGAATTCAATAAGTGTGCTGCCCAACAAGGTAATTTTCACATGAGGACCTAGAAGGGAAAGGAGGATGTTCCACTATTCAGTGCAAGCTAATTCTAAAATGGTTTTAAATTGCAAGGTATGGAGAGTCAGGGACACTCTCCCCAAGAGCTGAGCTGCCACTGCTGTGTCAGTGTGGAGGTAGGCACACAGGTAAGAGCTCTGGGAAGCTCTGCCATTTGGGTGGTAACAAGAGACCTCAACATGCAGCAGGCAGCAGACAGAGGCCAGGACATATCTCTGCAGCAAAAATGAAGAACCAAAACTTAACAGACAAAAGTGAGTGGTGGAAAAAAAAACATTTCATGTCACTTTTCTTAGCTTAAATTAATGAATAAGATATTTTTTTAACTGCTGTGTCTAGGCATTAGATATCTGCAGATTTTTGGTATGATCCATCAGAGAACTGAGCAGGAGGAAGAGAAGGTCATCATAGCCTTCTGACCCACTTCAGAAAAGGGTTATTCTGTATGCTGTGAATGACATGGGATTTGGCATGAAGGTGGGCTGAGAGGGAAGTAGGAAAATGGCTACTGCAAATAGCAAAGCCAGGGGGAAAAAGTAACATAAGAGCCAATAAATATATGCATAGAAAGCTATGAAGGTCCCTGAAAGTGTAGAAAGAAAATCTAAACTTGATGCCAAAGTCTAGTGCAGTCAAATGTCAGATATCATGATAATTAAGAAAAGTCTAAGAGACTGGAGATCAGCAGGAACCAATCTACCTTGCTTAAATACTAACAGCATAGACAATCCCATTTGGAGGAAGACCAATCAGCAGCAATCTCTTCTCTGTTTTCTCCCTGTTTCCCATGTGGCAAAGGAAAGGTAACAAAACAGAGCTCCTGTGATGTGGGAGGAGAGGTCTCTGTCCTCCCATAATTTGTATCTGATAAACAGAGACAGGAAAGATGGCAGCCAGAGAGCACACAAAAAATATTTACCACGAAGTACAAATTCTATTTGCAATTTTATTGTAACTGCTTTCAGCTGACTTCAATCTTTTCCAAGTGGAATTCACCCAAACAATACACTACAGTACAAAGTATTTTATAGATGTCATCTAGAACTGGAAATTTTGGCATCCACCCGTGGCCAGTATGCAAGGCTCTCTCTCGCATGTGTTATGGGGATGACCATTTTTCTTCATGAAAACCATTTGACCCCAATATGTTACAACAGGCTATGGAACTGCAAGTTTTTAATACTTCACATAATTGCTCATGTTTGCTTGTGATTCCAGATCTTCATTTTGAACTCACTATTTTATAACAGCACAAAGGGAATTTAACTTGTCAAGTGGCTGGTAAAGCTGAAAATGAAATATCATAAGAAAAAATGTCTGGGGTAGACCTTTCTGACCCGAACTTCTCTTTTGCCAGCAGAACAATTTGTCTCACCAGTCACTGTATGGGCTTCATCAATTGTACAGCTGGTGTTTTTTCTGGACTTGCATCAAACAACCTCAGCGCATCAGTCAAGGCATTCTTAAACCTCTGTCCTTTGATGCTAAATTCAAAAGTTCCCTTTTCATGTGCAGTCAACAAATAGACATTGATAACCTCAGAACATAACAATATGATGGATTTTATCTTGAGGGACCTAGAATAATTAAATGCAACCAACTTGTTTCGGAAAGGTTTCCTTCAGTTCTGCCTCAAGGATGTGACATATTTGCTGTTTTTTTCCTCAGTGTTCGATTTCTTTTGCTTTGTCAGGGAAAGCAATGCCGTTATATATCACACAAAATAGTGATGCAGTGAGGAGTGATGAGTGACAGAATCCAGCAGAGGAAAAGAGTTCAAATAAAAATGTTTCAAATCTTAAGCCATACAGCATTTTGCCAATAATGTAAAAACTTTAAGACTTGGCAGATACCATTAACCAGGATTTGCTTTCCTAAAAGACTAGAAAGAAATTTTCTTTCCTCAGAAAAGCAGGAGCAATCAACAAAAAACCTCATCACCATTAGGAATTCAAATACAGGGTAAATTTATCCAATGACCTTACTGAAGAAAAATTCTCAAAGTCAAAGTCTGGAAGTGAAAGACCCAAAATTCATACTGTTGTCCGTTGCCCATTTTTTACAGTCATTTCATCTTGCCTTATGAGTCTGTATTATTATGTGGCTTCTGCCATCACTGTATCCAGCAAGTCTCGTTGCAGTGGACACAAGTTGTTATGGAAAACATTGTTCCAAAGAAAGAAAGAATTTCTTAGGTAGATAAAGGGGCTTTGGGGGCTTGCAGGGAGAGGAGCAGCTCAGGGCATGGCTGTGGGAAAGGCAGGACCGGGCCGTGGCAATAGCTGAAGAGCTGAGGAGGGATGGAGAGAACAGGCAGGGGGAGCAGCTCGCAGAGCAAGGTAAGGTTGGCAGAGAGCAGCTGGTGAGGAAAAACTGGCAAGTACAGGATGCTAGCAGCTAGCCTTGGCAGCACCAGGCAAACACGGCTTGCAAACGCCTGGCAGCACGAGGCACAGCTAGCAGGAAGGCATTAGCTAACACAAACAACATGTGCCACCATATCAGCTCATTCTGAATCAGTGCTACCCGGTAATCCCTAATAATTTCAAACTGTGAATACAAATGATTGCAAGTGGGGGAGCATTTTACCCCCTCTCGCCCCCAGGAAAAAATACTACAAATTGTTATTGTTGTTCTTTAGGAATTAATTATGGCTGCCCTGCTTTTCTTATCTCCCTCAAATAGGAATTTTATTTCTTAAGTCATTTGATTCATGTTTGTGCTTGTCAAGTCCAGGCAGATGCCAAAGCTAGAAAAAAGTCTGAATAACAAGTAGAATATATGCAATATCATTCTCTAAAAGCTAGACCCCCTTCCTTCATAATAATTGCTCTATTCATGATCTCATTTTGATATGCTATAATAGCTGAATAAACAAAACTAACTGAATTAAAATTTGATCATGCAGATACCACTATATCATGAGTACATTGTTTTGCAAAGGAAGGATTATTTTAAAGAAAAATACGAAGACTTATCAGATACAAAACCCCAATGTCCATACTAAGTAAATGCTATCTGTAAATACAAAGTAAATATTTTTACAAAACAGCAAAGAGATCCATTTAATCATTGGCATATAGCAGCCTCTGTAAATCCTGGGTAAATTAAGATCATAAAATCAATTAAATTATTTTACGACTATCTCCCAATTCCCATAGTTATTTCTGATATTCCAGTTTCTAACTGTGAGCCACACTGAAATGATATATAGAGGGCACCCACACTTAGTTCTTTTGGTTGAATGGTGGCATTTGAAGGCAGGTCTTTTTTTGTCGCTGGAAGATGGAAAAGACTATGGAGACCAAAGATAAAAAGATGCTGCTAAGAAGATGGAGCCTCCAGATAACTGAATTAGGGGACAAAAGCAGTATTAGAATTATGTTGATAATATATCTCAACCAGATGTTCACTGACCTTTTCTGCCTTTTCAAAGCAGTGTAGCTTGCCTAAGTGAGACACTACTGTACCTTGAGGACTCTGAATCAAATTGCTGCTTGCAAATGTTGTGTACTTGATTTTTTTTTTTCCTAAGAATGAGAAATTTAGTAGTTATTCATTTTTATTTCTAGCCTGCATTTCATGTTTGGTTAGGTTTCTTATAACTACCTTCCATCTACGATAGCACTCTATATGTGCAATGAGCTCTCCCTGACCAGAAGGCAAATGAAGTATCTCCTACTATAGTAGGAGACACTGGAATTCAGAGACACTGTCATGACTAAAGCTCAAGAAGTAGGCCCATGTGAACTTCATGAGGTTCAAAAAGGCCAGGTGCAGGGTCCTGCACCTGGGTCAGGGCAATCCCCAGTATCAATACAGGCTGGGGGATGAAGGGATTGAGAGCAGCCCTGTGGAGAAGGACTTGGGAACACTGGTGGATGGAAAGCTGGACATGAGCTGGCAATGTGCGCTTGCAGCCCAGAAAGCCAACTATATCCTGGGCTGCATCAAAAGAAGCGTGGCCAGCAGGTTGAGGGAGGTGATTCTGCCCCTTTACTCCACTCTGGTGAGATCCCACCTGGAGTGCTGCATCCAGCTCTGGAGCCCTCAGCACAGGAATGACATGGACCTGTTGGAGCGGGTCCAGAGGAGGGCCACAAAAATGATCAAAGGAACACCTCTCCTGTGAAGAAAGGCTGAGAGAGCCGGGGTTGTTCAACCTGGAGAAGAGAAGGCTTTGGGGAGACCTTATTGCATCTTATACACAATACTTAAAGGGATCTTATAAGAAAGATGGGGACAAACCTTTTAGTAGGGTCTGTTGGGTTAGGAAAAGGGGTAATGGTTTTAAATTAAAAGAGGGGAGATTTAGACTAGATATAAGGAAGAAATTTTTTACAATGACGTGGTGAAACACTGGCACATGTTGCCCAGAGAGGTGGTAGATGCCCCATCCCTAGAAACATTCAAGATCAAGTTGGACGGGGCTCTGAGCAACCTGATCTAGTTGAAGATGTCCCTGCTTATTGCAGGGGGGGTTGGACTAGATGACCTTTAAAGGTCCCTTCCAACCCAAACTATTCTATGATTTTGTGACTTGAGTCATGCAGTTATCCTGATGGAAAGCACTGAGTTGGCCTTCAAGAGAAGGACTCAAAATTACAAAGAACATCTGTGGGTTTTTTTATTTTTATCAAGGCACATAGAAAAAATAATTTAGTTAGAGTGCAGTGTTTACAGAGCTCTGTGTGGGGAACAGCACTATTGAAAGAACAGACTAATTCTTCTACAGTGTGTCAACACTTACCTGTTGATACATGCTGTGACACACCACACATCCTCTTTTTATTGAACATCTAGACTGATAAAACGTCTTTCTTTGTGTGGAAGCCAGGGCATGGAAGCAGGGAGCCCTCCACAGAAGCTTTGTTTGCCACTCATTTCCCTCACTTGTGTGGTCATGTTCAGCCTTTTTGGTTTCATCAGTTTTTCGATGTGTGCTGCTTCCACCCCTTCAAAGCAGGAACATTCTTCTCTCAAAGCAAGAACTTTTACAGTGTGTATACTTCCATTGTTCCGATTCCTCCTCTTCTTCTCCTCTGCCTGCCAGGAGTTTGTTTCCCATTCTGCTCCTTATATCTACCACTAGGTTTGTGTGTTGCCCCTTCATTCCTTCCTCCGTCCTGTCAGTATCATTGTCTATTTTTACACTGCACAACCCCTCTGACAGTTTTATGCCTCAATTCTTTAGCAACTCCATGCTCCCTCATTATTATTTATATCATCTTCGAAACAAATATCTGAAGGTATCAAGATATTAAACACTTTGGGGAGAATGAACAAAAGTAAGAACTAGATAGGTTGGAAGGCATGAATGAAAGTCATTAACCACTTCCCTCCTTTACAGGCAGTTGCAGGATACATATTTTAAAGAAATGCATCATCCTTTTCCTTTCAGTGTTCAGATTTCCTCTCAAATCAAGGATGTTGTCCCCCATTATCTGCAAACTCTGAATTCATCAGATGAATCTGCTGAGGAATCTGCTGTACCTGCTACTCAATAGTGGCGAGGCCACATCTGGAGTACTGAGTGCTGTTCTGGATCCCCAGTGCAAGATATGGATTTCCTGGAGCGAGTCCAGTGAAGGGCCACAAATATGATTAAAGGACTGGGGCATCTTTTATATGAGGAGATGCTGGGAAAAGTGGGGCTGTTCAGCCTAGAGAAGAGAAGGATCAGAGGGGTCTTACCAACGTATATAAATAGTTGGTGGGAGGGAATGAAGAAGAGAGACACAGATTCTTCTCAGTAGTGACCAGAACAAGAGGCAATGGGCACAAGTTGAAACACATGAAATTCCAACTGAACACAAGACAACACTATTTTTACTGTAAGGGTGATCAAACACTGGCACAGGTGGCCCAGAGAGGTTGTGAGGTCTCCATCTGTGGAGGTATTTACACTGTGACTGGACATGGACCTCGGCAACCTGCTGTAGCTGCCCCTGCCCTGAGCTGGGGGTTGGACTAGACGATCTCCAGATCATGATTTTGTGACCCTCTGAATCAGTCAAGATCTCTGTGTTACAGACTGACATACAGGAGAACTGGAATTGCGTTAAATTAGAAGTTTTACAAACATAGGCAAAAGTTTTTCTGAAATTCAATATTGTGTATTTTTTTTACATACAGGAAATTGTAACTGACTTGAACAGAAATGTAACTTTTGTGGGTAAAGGTCCATGGCAGACAAAACCAAATAAACTTATGATGAGAACCCTTTTCCTATGTAGGTGTCAATTTTTTGCTAGATATCCTAAATCCTTTTTTTTTAAATTGGCTATTATCAAATAGAAACAATTTATCTCTTTGGTGAGGTTAGGCAAATAATCCATTCAGAATTAACATGCAGTTTCTATCCCCAAGAATATTTTGTAGGAAATTATTTTAAAATAAGATTCAAATCTTTATAATTAAGAAGGGCAAATATATTAATAAGGATAAAGAGATACATTTCTAATCTCCAAGTCATGCAAATTACTCTGTGATTTTTGTCATTTACTTCAGAACCAGCATAACAATAGAGTTTTTTCACATGCATGACAATCCTTCTCATTTATGTGCCTGAGACATTGCAACTGGATATTTATTCTTACATGGCAAACTTTAATGGCATTGAGACTGTAAGTGCATATCTTTTATTTATATACATTCACACTTCTAAAACCACAATGTTTATAAATATTTTTCTTTACAAATAACCTTTACACAGCTCTCATCTCAGCCAGTTATTATTCTAATTATTTGCTAGGTATGTAATTACAGGTGATTAAGAGGACAACTTTGCTTCAGACAAAATTTTATGTTTCCTTTTTGCCTTTGCTTCTTTTGTCCACATGTCAAATACTGGACTAGGCAAATATCAAATAGGTTTGAACCCTGGTGTTAACAGACATGTCAGATATGTTTTATGCCTAGAAGAGAGATATACAAAATCAAACACTTTGTTGTTGCCTCTCTTCCTTTTCACTCAGCTAACATAACAAGGAAGAACCACTTGATAATACCAGGATTGGGCTAATCATCGCTATTGCACAGTGTGTATACAACACGCTGAGGCTCTCTGTGTGCTCAGTTGAGGGATTAGACAGAATATGCCTCGATAATAGACTGCAGCAGCACAGGGAGATTCCCAAGCTAGCTCATAACAAGATGAGGGCAAGTAACTTGTTAGTACAACTGCAGTGCTTTAAATAAGCATCTCCTTTATAGTAGAGAGGGGAGCTCTACACACTCCCTGTTTCCCTGTTTTCCCACTCAGAGTATATCCCAGCACCTCTCATACCACCTACCTGATGATTCTCATGCTGTGAGGCACATCCTGGAAAATGCTTCACAGGTAGAAGAGATAGGGAAGGGGTGCTTTGCCAGGGAGCTGTGGGTGGCAGAGCAAGGGTTTCTGTAGGGCTGCTGCCAGGGGGATGGAGCAGCAGTGGGGAGGGCTAAGTTGTGCAAGCAGGTGATGCAGAAGAAATGCACGGGTGCTAGGAATCCTTTTAGCCGAAAGGAGAGAATCCTTAGATGTTAAACTGTCACAGCGGTGAACCATGGTCATCTTCTGCATTTTCTTCTCATGCTATCTCCCTACCTCCAACCACTGTCTTCTCAGCACCATGCTATTCCCCATCCTTGTCATTTGTCTTTTGGGTGCCTTCACTGTGCTGCTTTTACAGGCTCCCCAATAACATGTCCTCCTCAGAGGTACTCTCTGTTTCTGAAAAAAAGGGAGCACATTTCCTATGCTGGTACTTCCTAGACTTACCAAAACCACGTCAATAAGCTCACATCCATTTCTGTATTTGATGTCCAAAATTCCTTCAGTTTTAATAACTCTCCATTTTACATACTCAAAACCACATCTATGTACTAGAACAGCTGACTAATTTACACTATTATAGGGAAACATGATGGCTTTTCAAATTTAACTGACCTTGTTAAAGATAGAGAGAAATATCAGAAAGCTTGATCCCAGGAGGACTCCCAGATTTGTAGACTGCATTCTGTCAGCAATATCACTTTCCTTTAGTCAGAGTCAGAAACCTTCATTACAGTCATAGCTAATAGGCAATATTTCTTCGCACTCAAGGAGTACACGGTTCTGCTTGTTAAGGTATGGGGTGCAAGGGATGGTGGAAAGACAGAAAGAATCCCAAGTAAAGGAATATTTTCCATTCTTTGTCACAGAACTTTGGAGAAACTAAAGACTGATACTGAAAAAAAGGTCTCACACAAGAAACAACTTGCTCTTAGTCATGTATTGCCATTTAGTTTAAATCTCAGGTAGTAAATGAAGGAATTCTCAGGTAGTTGTACAGAAAAATGAAGGCAGGTTTGAAACAAAGACACTCTTAATGACACTTGTGTTAATGCTGCTGGTATTAGTGCCAGTGCCCCAAGTTTCAGGATAGACTAGCAGACTCAGTAGGTCATCAAGGCATGTACTTCTGCGTACAGCACACTAAAACTGCATAGTTCAACTGATGACAAGGGCAGCTGCTGCTTGGTGAAACAGAGTGAATGCAGCATGTTACAGAAAACACATACGATTGTCTTAAAGGGAGACATTTTCCTTTGTCAGGTACTCATTCACCTGAGAACCCTTCAGGGTGGAACCTGTGACTGTTCTGCATATGGATATAGATGAGATCACAAGGCCCCAGTTCTATAAAATGTTCACATAAATAACAGTAATGATGTGAATAGGCCCACTGAAAGATACAGGCATTTTTAATGTGCAAAAAACTTACTTTTATAAGTAAATAAATACTTGATCTACAAATAATGTGACTATGTACATATATCAAATGACAAGGAGCATTTGACAGACATCTGAAAGCTCAGCTTTCCTTTTTTCCATAGGTTTTCTGGAGAACAGAGAAGTTATTTACTTAAAATAAATCACTCTAGTCAGTAATTTCCAGTAAAACAATGAAAACTATACTTTCAAGCATAACCATATATCTAGACTGCTGTATTCATCAGACCTTGGCTAACTAGCTGACAGAACTTAGAAAAGCTACTGGGATTTCTAGCTGGCTTGCTTCTCAGCTCCCTTTTGCAGATCTGTTTCAGTCCATGCAGTTAACAAATTTAAGCAGAGCTGCTGAATAACTCACTGCCACTTGAAACCAGAAGCTTTTCTATCTGAGAGAAAAAGAGATTTGCAGTTGTTGAACAAGAGTTTACAGGAGACATAGAAACCACAGCACCACTTGCAGAACCATAAAACTACATGTAATATCCTACCATAAAGCTACATGTAATATCCTCTGCAAACTTACAAAACACTTAAATTCAAAAGTCAGTAAATTAAAAAAATCAAGTATTTGTTACTTAAATAAGAGAGAAAGGCAGAATTTAGTGTACATGAGAAAATATTCCAAATTATTTCTGTACCAAGATATTTTGAGATAGATGATTTCAGAAAAATATATTAAAAAATTAAGTACATTTTAAAATATACCATTTAAATTTTTAAAATTTTTAATCTACCTTTTTTTTCAGAAGAACTCTAAGTTGGAGGAATTTTACAGTTGAGTAAGCCTCAGGGTAAAAAAGAAAGAAAGAAAAAAGAAATCTATCAACTGTGCAGACACATTGGGTCCATGTAGTACATCAGACATATTAGTGAATACAGAAGAAATCACCTCTACAGAAGAGTAGCTTTTACCTTGGGGAGAAAGATCCATCTCCACCAAAACATTAAAACCTTCTGTAAAATCTTTGAGGCTTATTTCCTTGCCGCACTAAGACCAGAAAGCACATGTGCCAGAAGCAAGACCCACATCAGAACAGGACGCACTATGTACAGTAAGACCAGAAATGCATACTGGAAGAGGAAATACGTTGCCCTGGGAGAGTAGCCCTCATCTGCCTATGCTTTTTCCAGTGGCATGAATAAAAAGGACTAGAGTGGCTGCTGCCTCCATTATTAACCTATCCCCACTCTTTTTTCAGAAAGCATCAATAAAAAAGGTTAACCTGGTATTAATCACGTAGGGGGTTAGTACTGTGTTCAAAGTAGACTGAGCTTTCCCCTTTTGTTTCACAGAGGCTAATAAGACAACACTGACTGGTAACTGCTTTTGCCTAATTCTGACTGCATAAAGCAAAGTAGCAAAGGTGAAGATACTTATGTTCCTCAAGACATCAGTGTTTGTGGACCAACTTTACTTATTATCTTCTCCAAATCCCCACTGATCTCATATCATTACCTCAAAAAGTCAATAGGCCATTACTACTCAGAACAAACAGCAATTGTACCTCAATACAATTAATCTTGTGTCTTAAAATGCCTTGGAAATAATGGTTAAGTTGATCATTAAAAAGGAAGTGGGATGGTCAGAATTGTAATGGCATCATTAATAGGTATCAATATCTGGTATTAAATCTTATTAATAAAATAATCATACTGCTCTTAAGTGGCTAATAATTTTGTCAATATTCAACTAAAAGACATTAACCAAGGGACATACCCCAGCACATTTTAACTTGAAATATTTTCTTCCTGAAGTCGGTATTGCTGATTTTTTAACAAAATACATTAAACACACTATCTATTACACTCACTGCATACTATTTACTCACTGCATAATTATGAAGAGTAACAAGGAAGCATCACTTTACAGACAATAGCTGCTTAATGCCTACAGTACTACTGCAAGAGAAGTATCATTGCACCCTCTTCACTCAGAGGAAAAAGTTATGGATAGTCAGTTGGTGACAGAACTAGAGACCACATATAATTCTGTGCTGTAAGTATGGTGGGTTAGCTGTGGCTAACAGCCAAACTCCCACCCAGCCACTCACTCACCTCCATCCTCAGGGGGATGGGGGAGAAAACGGGATAAAGAAGCTTGTGGGTCGAGGTGAGAACAGGGAGATCGCTCACCAATTGCCTTCACAGGCAAAACAGACTCGACTTGGGGAAAATTAATTTAATTTATTGACAACTAAAATAGAGTAGGATATTAAGAAACAAAGACAAAAACTAAAAACACCTGCCCCTCGCCCAAGCCCACCTTTTTCCAAGGCTCCATATTACTCCTTCATTCCCAAATCTACCTCCTCCCTCATCAGTGGTGCAAGGGGATGGGGAATAGGGATTGGGGTCAGTCCATAACAGTTTCTCTCTGCTGCTCCTTCCTCCTCACACCTTTCCCCTGCTCCACTGCAGTGTCCTCCAGGGGCTGCATGGAATCTCTCCTTTGGTGCCTGGTGAACCTCCTCCCCTCCTTTTTCTCCCACCTTGGTGTCCATAGGGCTCTTTCTCATGCTATTCCCCCCCCCTCCCCTCCCCTCCCCTCCCCCCCCCCCCCCCCCCCCCCGCCTCTGAAGCATTTTACCCTTTCTTAAATACCTTTTCCCCAAGGCACCACTGCCTTGGCTGAGGAGCTCAGCCATGCCCTGCGGTGGGTGGGTTGGAGCCAGCTGGAACCGTCTGTGTCTGGCATGGGGCAACCCCAGCCGATCCTCACAGGGGCCGCCCCTGCAGCCCCCGCTGCCAGCACCTGGGTACCTGCACCCGCTACAGAATGAGACCAGCATCTGTGCCAAGTGTCTCTGCTCAAGCAGAAAGGGAGAGGATCAGTCTCCCTACTCCCATTCCCTGCTGTGATCCATGGTATCCAATGTGCAGATACGAGAAAAACAGAAGAGAGATTGAAAATGCAAAACCTGTCCTAGCTAGATTCAGAACCTGGTCCTCAAAATACCCTTCTTGTAGGGTCATCCTCTTTTTCTCGAGCACCACAACTTTAGAGAAGAATGAATTTACCTTCCCATTTCAAAACTTCTAGCTAAACTGAGAGAGAAACACAGCTTTGGTTCACACAAATCAAGGAACAGCAGCTGCCCTGTGCTGATCCCAGAGGTCCACAGGTGGCAAGAGTCAGTTTGGAACCACGTACAGACCAAACAGGTTCTGTCCTGCGGAGAGCAGCCCCAGCTCTAACGCTTTTCTGCTGGTGAGGATGTCCCTGCCCCCACCGAGAGCTACAGTGTAGACCTATACTTCTCCCCATGTGTATGCCCTTTTCAAGTGTGATGCTTTGCCAGGGCTGGTGCTAGCCTGTCTGCTACCATACTTATTGCAGGAGAAATTAAGACTCAGAAAGTTTTTCCTAGTTTTTATAAAGTTCTGGTGGAGATGGACCCTAGTACCCCAAAGGTAAGAGCTGCCTCTGATGAAGACCACCTTACCAAAAATTCCATGCTGTCATGTTCTCCTGCTGAATATGAAACACTTTTATAACTGGGACTACAGGGAATAGTTTTTCAATCTGTGTGGCTCAGGTCCTCCTTCAGGTTCTTCTTCCGTACGTAATTGTCCACATTTAGCATTTCCCCATATCCATTCTGCCCCATATCTGATGCTCACCAACTATTCTATTAGTGAACTGCTGTAACTAATTTTAAAGAAAGAAAAACTGCACAAGCCAGTTCAGAATTAGGAGATCTGCAATAACTGCCTATGCTTATTACCTATGGAAATATACATCCCCAAAGAAGATAAAATGCTCATCTTAATAATGAAAAAAATGTGAGAGAACATGAATTTAAAATTCCAGTACTTATTAACTAAACAATGCAAGTGGGTAATAAAAATTTACGTGAAATAATTAGAGATACTAAGTATTCTTGAAACTCTCAAAATACATTTTAGGAGTAAAAAGTTCATACTTCCCCATACAATATTATTATGAAAAATTGATTTCAGTATTAAAATCCTATCAGTGCAATGCATATGTCATTTTTTGTTGCTGTAATATAGCTTTTTACAATGATCAATTCCCAATTATTAGCCTGAAAAGCATCTCAATAGACAGAAATAGAGATGAATATCTCATTACTATACAGCCAACACCAAGTACTTTCATCATTTTTTCCTTTTTCTTTCGAAAGAGGAAATTAAACCTCTGCTTATAAGATTTAGTGGTCCTTCAAAAAACAAAGCCATTAGAATGAGTGGCACATGATCAGAAAAAGTGTATTCTGAATGTCTGAGCAGTTAATAAGCTGTTGGACTTTGAGATATTAAAACAATAAATTTAAGATACAAATTCATGAACAAGAAATGTTGTAAAGTGTGTAGGCAAGCGCTCTATAGGATTCCATTTATTTGCTTATGACAGTGAGTCCCTGTACACTATAGTTCAAATCAAAATCCATAATGGAGACAGAGAGAAAGAAGGTGTGGGAGCAGGACACTACTTTAGAGGACAGGCTGTAAGAGGGACCAGATTAAGTGAGGAAAAAGAAAAAAATGGGATTAAGGTGTCAGGCTTCACCTTGGTCATTTTCCTTGTATGTCTCCCCTCATCCTATTGACTTGGATTTAGCTGTTGGGGTAAGGATTAATCTTTGAACTATATATAAAAACCACCAATTATTTTTATTACTTATTCTTTATTCTCTTTATTCTGTAAAAAGCATATATACAGAGTAGGATTAGTCAATCATATTGCTTACATTATAAAAATCAGCTACCTGGCATTGTGTTTTTCTAACTCATTATTATTACACGGAGTCACAGATTATCATGGCATCATATTCGGAAAGGCACTATAGAAAAACGTTAAACTAAAAAAAATCCTGAAGAAAATGTTGTCAAAAGCTTTTAAAAAAGAGACATGGGTGGATATAGGCAGTTTGTTGCATGAAAACTTTGTTACTAATGAAACAATGTTTGTGATTTTCAAAAATGTATGGACTTCACAGTAAAAGAAATAAGTCTTCGGAGGAATTAAAGAATGATAATAAGCTAAATTTGCAAGTGTTACTCAGAAGATATCCCTAGATGAGATGAAAGCATGAGAGAAAACACAAAGGTGCTTGTTTAAAAACTTTTAAGGTAAATAATGAATACAGGTATCATTAAAGATTAGAAAGAAACTCTGAGGGAGTATAACCAAGGTGATAGAAAAGAAGATGCGATAACAAGTTAAATACATTTTCTGCAAAAAAAGAAAAGAGTAGTCCAATTCCAGACTCTTTCTCTTTTATGCAGCTACATCCTTAACGCCAGAAAAAATTTTCCCACAACACAGGAAGGAGAAGGAGGCTCTAAGATCTGTATTGACCATGTGAAGTTACCACTGCTTTAAAACTTGAGCTAGGAGAAAGATTAATGAATTGGTGGCAACCATGCCTCAGCAATGAAGATCACAGTACTCCATTGCGTTACACTGCCTCAGAAAAGGGCTTCAAATGTTCTTCTTCATCTCTGGGAATATAATTGCAGACTACGAACAGTCCTTACTCTCTAATAAATAAAGCATCAAACAGAACACAATGAAAAATAAATGGGCCAATTGCTGTGTGAGGTCAAAAAACCTGCTTTACCCTTTGACTTTAATAGTATTGCACTGAGTGCAAATTAGGATTAGTATTTGAATAATTCTGTACCAGACAGTCAATTTGTATGATGAAAATAGAACTTGCCTACTCAATACTCTATTTACAATTGCAAATGAAGAACGAGATTGATAAATCATCCAATTTCTGCCAACTTCTACACAAATAAGTTACCTATAGGCCAGAATTAATTTGTTGCAATGACATTGCAAGGACAGATGTTCTAAGGAAGCACTGTGCTAACCCCTCCACAAAGGGATGATGGCAGTCATCTATTTGTCCTCTTCAGGTTTAGAAATGATGTCTTTAGCAACTTTTTTTGACATGAAAAGGTGATGGTAGGCCAGAGGAGGAGCTTCTGAACCAGCAATTTTACAGTGACCAGCATACTGAATGGAGAAGAGCAGTAGGTGCATTCTTGATATTACTGCTGGTTCAAAGACAGTGAAAATGGAATTTAGTGAACAAATTTGCATCCCAACATAAGCTCAAATGCTAGGCTGTTGTGGGGAATAGGTGAATATAAAATTCCTACCTGCATTCTTCATATATCTTTCACCTAGGAAGTCTGGCCCAATGAATCACTTGTCTTATCTAGACTTTTCTGCCTTAAAGGTTTGATGAAGAAGTATGAAAAACTACAAAATCTCTCTGCATGAAGAGGAAAAGCAAAACAAAATAAAAAGTTAAAGAAGTTTTTCCTTAGCTACTGCCAAGTACCAAATTAGTTTCTG
The DNA here is from genome assembly GCA_031468815.1 of Morus bassanus. NCBI lineage: Eukaryota > Metazoa > Chordata > Aves > Suliformes > Sulidae > Morus > Morus bassanus. The sequence continues at coordinate 38,586,158 of CM062568.1, read as the reverse complement.
TTCATTTGAAGACTCGCTTTGTATTAACTTTTCTTCTGACATTACAGGAAACAGAACTTGCCTGAGGCTTCATCCTTTAAAGACTATTTTTGAGATGTTTTGCCTGTAATTGTTAGTTGTCATGAGGTCGCCTTGCTCTTGGATCACAGTTTGTGAAGAGAGAAATCTGAACAAACATATTATTTTTAAAACCATGATGATACACGATAGCAAAATGTCATTCATGTTCCATTTCTGCGTAGTGATCTTTTCTCTGCATACATGAGATATACATAATGGTATGCTTAAAGGGAAAAATATGTATTTGAAAGAAAAAAAACCAACCCTGTTCAACAGTTTAAAATGCAAAACAAAGCTTATTTACCCAAAAAAGAAATCCATATCAGTCGCTATGATTCTCCTCGCCTCCAGATTGTGATGGAAAAATGAGGCAATTAAAACAAAAACAGGAAGTTTTTTTAAGCCTGCTTAGAGCACTGAGACTGAAGGGCACTAGAGTGGTAAGACTTACCAATTAATCCTGATTCTGCTCCTTACTGGACACGCTGGCAAGTTAGTGAGGATCTGTACACATAACTCTTAACTGAACTTATGACCAGGTAATGAAATTGTTGACCCTGAATGCAGCTTCTTCCAAATAGCACTGAGGAGCAACTGTTAGTAAACATGAATAGTAATTTTAGAAAACCGTATTTCACACTGTGAAAAAAACCTAAGCATGAGATTTACTGTGCACCTGTCACAACCTTAAAGTGAGAAGGAAGCAATACTAAAGTAAGTACTCAGGTTCCTTCTATATTCAGTAGAGAGAAGTGTGGGCTTCAAAACACCTCCAAAGGGAAATTTCAGGCACCTGATTTTGGTGTCTAAAACTAAGTGCTTAGGAGTATCTCCTCACTACGGGTAGATTACATTATTATTGACGGTAGGACCTTGTAACTAATTTTGCATAGTCTGAGAGATGCAAGAAGAGGAAGGCTGGCTTGCTTTCATTCCTTTTTCTGCAGAAGGACATCCCAAGGCAAACTGACTCATATGCAACTTACCATCCTTCTAGGAACGTTTTCTCCAGAAACACATTCTCTGGTCGGCACCTATGAAACTGTATGAAAGAATATTAATACAAACACAACCAAATAGTTGTAGTTGCAGATACACTTTTGAATGAAACCTTTACCTTCTTCCCACTGGAACAACCAACTAACCAACTGTGCCGGTACCAGATGACCCATGTCACTCTCCGGGCTTTAAACCGCAGCAAACTCACAGCTGTGTTGTTGCCTGTTTCTTTAGGTTATTAGGGAACAATACTCATTAGTTTCTGAGTAGTGCCAGAGGTTCCTCACTTAGAAGATGCGTGTAATATTATGCTCTCTTATCTGACATAACTGATGAAATATTTAGCTATGGCTTCAGCTATCCTGCACAATTAAGACCAATAGCTGAAAGTAATTCCTTTATGAAAGCTATTGGGCCAGTGAAGATTATTAAATATATGATTTGTTTCTATAAAAAGCAGACCTCTATGAGTGGAAAAAATAGCGGTAAGTCTTGTATTTTTTATCTTATTTAAGGTATCTGGGAAAGCACATTTGAAAATGCTAGGACTTGTGCAATATCATGTAACTTTTCAAATTACAAGTTATGAATTCATACTGCAAGGTTAAACATTTTTTGTAGCTTTTCAGTCTGACAGAACAAAGTGCTAGTTATACATGACATAATGAAGTCATACAGGACAGAAATGAATTATTCATGAGACTGGTCATACTTATTCTGAAAAATTTTGCATTTATTATTTTTCATGTATTATTCTACATAACTGGAAAGAAAAACTGGGAACAAAATGGGTGGGAGATCTTCACAGACAAATAACCCAAACCAGATGTACTTTTCTAACTGTCACTGTTTCTCAAATCGGTGTGGCTCAATCTCACCCTGTCAAATTCAAGTCTATTGTTTGGGATGGATATAACGACAAAGTAGTCTCTTAGAATGTTTTACATGGATATAATAGCAAAATAAACTATTAGCAAGCTGCAAGATCTTGAAAAAAGGGACACAAGAGATCTTTTTCTCTGTACTGTATTGTAGATATAGAGCATGTACTGAATCTAACCTTCACATGTGAACTTATCGTGACACTTTCTTCCCCCTTAAAATGATACCTTAATTAGGTGTGTCTCTATCTTTAAATTTTTATAGAAGAAAAAGAATGCAAAATAAATTATTCCCAAATCACTTTGCTTGGTGAAACTTGGTGTTTTTAAGGTGAGCAAACAATAAATTTATCTTTTTCATATAATGTTATCATTTATTAAATCTACTTATTTCACTATTGAAAGTAAGAGCGTTTTTTCCAATAGAGGTGACTCTTCAGTGATTTCTGTGCATATATTCTTGCTCTATTCCTGAAGATCATTCCATTTATGAGACAAAAAAGTAGAGAACTGTTTTATGAATTCAATTATAACAATGGAGGAAAGAATGAGCAAAGCAGAACGTTAGAGTAGAAAAATTTCTTTGCAATGGGCAAGGCACTACAAGTATACCTAATGCACTTGAAAGTATGGGTTTTGTTCTCTGTGATGAACATAAATACATAAGGCAATTCAGTCCTTTAGAGGTCTGAATTTTGTCTGCTTTGATATGAATACTGAGACAACTGTTTGGACTGCTGTTCCTGATAAGAAATAAAGTGAAGTAGGAGAAGGCATTTGAGCAGTATAGGGATAGTCACACTTGTAATGATTAAACAGAGTTTCATGCAGAGTAATTTCAAAAGCAAAATAGTTACAAAGGGAACAAAATGTACTTTACAGGGGCTTTATCTAACATGATAACACTATTCCTAATGTTAATAACATATGCTAGTTTCATAGTCTCTTTTTTGTTTATACAATCTACTATCTGTGCCACAGTCCTAATAATTGCAAAACTAAGTATCACGTATTTCTGCATTCATATCCTTTTCCTTTCTCATCTATATTCTCAATTTTTAAATGTTTTGCTGTTAACTATGTTTACTCTTATCTTCTGAAGAGAAGGATCATGGATGGGTAGAAAGCAAGAGCAGGTAGGTGAACCTTAGCAGACTGAGTGGGAGGTATGAAAAGACAACAAAATGCAGATTTCCGAGCACCCAAAAAGGCTAAGACACCATTCTAAGAAATATTTTCAATGTGGGCTTGTTTCAAAGTTTTCTGAACCACTTTGCTATTTCATCTCACACAATCACATGGTAGTGATCTGCAAGGTAAGAGGAAAAACTCCATGCAACAGTACAGGCAGGGCTAGAGAACAACTTTGCTGAAAAGGACCAGCAACAAAGCTATCTTGATGGCCCATAAGTTCTACACGAGTCAGCAATGTACCCTCTTGTGACAAAGGTTAACCATGTACCAGGCTGCATTAGCAAAAGCTTAGCCAGCAGGTCAAGAAAGTCGATTATTTCCCTTTATTCAGCACTACGGAGGCTGCATTTGAAATACAGTGATCAGGTCAGGGCTCCCGAAGACAAGAGATGTTGTCAAACTGGAGAGAGTACAGCAGAGAGCCACTCAGATGGTTAGGGCACTGGAGCACAGGACATAGGAATAGAGGCTGAGAGAAGCTAGACTTGTTCAACCAGCAGAAGAGAAGGCTATTGGGGGATCTACTTTATTTCTTTCACTTTATTCTTTTTCGTTATTTAAAGACAGATTATAGAGAAGACAGAGCCAGTTTCTTAGAACTGCATGGCAAAAAAGGCAAGAGACAACTGTCACTAGCTTCAACAAAATAAACTCCAATTGGACATAAGGAAAAAATTATTTCCAAAGAGGAGAATTGGACCAGGCTGCCCAAAGTGGTTGTGTCATCTCCACCATGGAAACATTCCACACCCCACTGAGGAAGGCCCTGAGCAACATCAGCTACCACTGAAGGAAGCCCTACTTTCAGGGTAAGCTTCAGAGGTCTTTTCCAACCTGAATTATGCTATGAACGCTGAGGAAATCCATTTTCCTACTTATCCACAGAGCAATTACAATGCCAAAATTCTGCAGTCATTTTTATGCAGCATAGACCAGATGAATAAAGAAGTCCATTCCTATTCCCTTGCCCAACCGTTCATTCCCATCTTTATATTAACTCCTCACTTGTGCCAACACAAAAGCTTGTGCTTCCAGGTGGTAAACTAGGCAGAGAAACTTGTCCAAGTTAAAAATGGAATATTTATTTTGCCTGCCCCTCTGCCATCATCTCCCTTTGTCCAGCACAACTGTTTGTGTGAGCACAGCAGCAGAAAAAGTAATCTGGGGAAGGCTGAAATGCTTCTTTTGGCAGCTTCAGGAGTTTAAAATGATGGTTAAACTATGGCATAAATTTCTCTAGCTTATCCACAGCCAATGCCCTTCAGCTCTCTTGTAATAAACTGTTTCTATGGGTATAACCTCTCCTTGTGGTTTCTGCTCAGTTAGCTCACCTCAGCCGGTGAGCTGTGGCCTCTGTGGCATGTTACATCTGCTGTGTGATATTAACCATGTCACAAGCCAAATTTTCAAAAATGTCAAACAATTTTTCAGCCCTCATTTTTCTGAATTCCTTATTTACAGGGCACTAAGGGCCTCATGTGCCCTAGAGGGTCTCTAGCTTTAACTACAGCATTATGACAAGATTCCAACCTACTGAAAGTGATTTAAGCTGGACTTTTTTTTTAAGTGGAGGAACCTAAAAGGACTAGCCACTGAATATATTGCTCTTAATCACTGTAGTCCATGTCTCCATAAGCATAATACCTTTGTAACTTTAACAGATAGTATGAGAAGAAAAAAAATATTAGTTTTGGCAAGTACCCAGATACCATGGTAATACAAAAACATAATGTTAAGAGCTGTTACAAGTGACCACCACCTCCAGCAGCTCCAGGCCTGGGGCTGCTTCCTCCTGCCCAGCCACTGGAGCCCAGCCCAGTGCCTGGGGACCCAGGGTCTCTGCCCAGGCTGAGGGATGCAGCTGACGCTTTCTCCTTTGCAGGTTCAAGCTGAGCACGTATCCCAGAGACACACAGACAAGTACACAGAGACATACACATGGACACACACACACAGAGGGTACGGACACGACTGGTCATGCTAACAGCCACAGAGAAGGCGCTGCCTCCAGCAGCACCCACACTGAGGACTCACACCAGACACAGGCACAGCCAGCCACGTCCCCTCCTCCTCTTGGGCTGGCAGAGGCAGAAGGTCACTGGTGCAGCACACACACCACACTCTCCAGGTTCACAAGCACACATGCATTCACCGGTCCCCTGAGCACCAGCACAGCCCCTCTGCCCGCCCGGCACCCCTGCCCGAATCCCAGCTCCCATTACCCACCCGACAGGTGCCTGATCTGCCGGCTGGTCCTGCTGGGTGCTCGCTGCACACACGCAGCACTCACACACTCGTCCCACAGGCACCCCACACTCGCGGGTCTCCCCGAGTACCAGCATGGACACTCCGCCCGCCTTATACCCCCACCTGGAGCCAGGGTCTCCTGCTCACGGGCTGGCCCAGTTTGGAGTTTGCCACTGAATCCACATGCACACCCCATGCACACTCGGTTTGGGCAAGTTACAGCATTTAGGACCGGAGTTTTTGCTCAGCCATAGATTCACTGTGCAGCTGCTGAGAAGTCATTTGAACTACTGTAGTCCTCAGTTCCTTTTTCTCTGAGACAGCGGTGAGCCTGCCTGCTTCACAGTGCTGTTCTAAAGACCAGCGCACTCAAGTTTTGAGGTGGTCAGACATTCAAGTCGTAAGGCCTAAGAAAAAAAAGATAATACCTTGATGAAGATACTGAATAAAAGTTCCCTTCAAAGCAAAAGGAAGGAACAGGGAAGATTAAAAAAGGCACCTTGCCTAAGAGGTTCAAAGCACAAAAGAGGAGGAGGGAATTCCTTTTACCCAGCCTCAGTCAGGTGCCCATATCAGCAGACTATCAGAGAGGTAAAAGAGAATCAGCCTACATAATGTTCAGAAAGCAATTTATGTTATGTGTCATTACTTGTTAGAAGCATTTCTTTGACCACATCTACAGTAAGAAGCCTTTCCTGGTCCAGGCATAGGCTGACTCTCTGTCAGGGCTAGACTTAATGCACGTACCAACTTGTCATCTACCACTGGGCACTCACAGAAAAGGAATGCACAGTTGGGGAGGACAGCCACAGCACATTTCAGTTGTTCCCTTATCTAGACAGCTGGGAACGATATTAAAATGAACCACACTAGAGAAGTGTAAATGCAGCCTTTGTGACTGATTTTTACAGCCTCCACTTGCTTCTTCATTGTCACCATGGATCTGTATCCAAACAAAAACTGAACTAAATCCCATTCCAGTAACATATTCATATCCTTCACACCATGAAAAACTAAAAACAAAAAACTTCTAAGAACTTCTGTTCTTAGTCTAGGTTACCTTGGTCTGTGCACATAGCTAAGCCCATTAGGATCACTGAGAAAAGCATGAAGACTACCTGCCTCTGAAGAATATGAGATACTCACACTATCACCCCTGTCCCTTACCCCTTCTCTAGTTCCCTTCTCGTATAATCGTGGTTGGCTGACTGTTCGGTCTGGTCTCTATTTTTCAGTTTATGAGGTGTCTAGGATTCCTCTACCTCTTCAAAGAGATGTAAGGATTGCTTCATGAGTGCAAAGAGGGCCTTGGTGATTAGTCTCCTAACTTCGGTAGTATGAATCTCCAAATAGAAAGACAATTGACAAATAAGATGTATAACACTACAGGACTTCCTACTGTGACTGCTACATAATAACTACCTCTCATTAAAAGCTTCTCAGAGGTTTTTAATAAACTCAGAGAAAATTGTTCACAGTGGTTGGTGCTCCGGAATGCACGATCAGTTTTATAAAGAATTTTTGCAGACTTTGGACACCTTGGTGTTCACACAACACTCAGAAATATTCTCGTATTGATTTAGGCTAAATTCCATTAAATCTAGCCCTTTATCAGGAAAAAAATAGTTTTGTTTTTTTTTTATTTGAGGAATAAAATATACAGAAACTTCACATTCCCTTGCCATGTAAGATAATTAGATATTCTTTGTTTCTTTATTAAGATTGTTAAGGTTGGACATGTCCTTCCAGTAGGTATCTCTATTAAGATTACTTACCTGTGCCCAACACAGACTTTTAGAATGTGTCACTTGGCTAACATTGAAGGCTTTAAAGGAGAACATACCAACCCAAAGAAACATATTCTCATATTATATTCTCAACCACTTGGTAATGCATAGGTGTAAAGACAAGATTTAAAATTTTTAAGACTTCTTTTAGCTTTTTTAAACTGCATTGCTAGGCTTCACTTCCTCTGTTATTGCTTTCAGCTAATTTTCTGCTGAACATTGAGAGCAAGCAAGCGTAATGAGAAGAAACGGAAGAGAATCCATAAAACATATGGACTACATTTTTCAAAATTAGGTATAATCTAGTGTGTATTTCTAAATTATGCATATAGAAACTAAGAGTAGGTAACTGACCGTGTGCAACACCAGTACTTGACTTGTACTCCACAGCAGGTATTGGATCCATGAATTAACTGCACATTTCAAGTTGTGAGTATCTAGTTTTGAAATTCTAGCCCATACACCCATTTACTACAACAAGTAACAGTAACAAGTAAACCATTTTTACTTTTGTCTGTTTAAATGGTACTTACTGAAGACATTTTTAAATGGCTGTTTTAGCTCCTTTCCTCTCCATCTACAGACATGTATTCCATAAATTCAAGAACAGAGGTGACAAAAAAACAGTTAAAATACTGGAATATGAAATGTTCTCTGTAGGAAAAAGAAAGAGAAAATTCACAGACAGCTTGTTTATGACTAGAAGAGTGTAAACATGCATCTATTTTATTTAGCTCAGTAACCCTCTGACACAACTTGTGATGTGTTTGATCAGCAGGCTTCTTGTTCATCTTCCATCATAGAAGTATCTGTGCTTTCCTCAGGGGTATTGACAGCTGGCAGCAATCAAAGCCATCTAACTGCCAGTATCTCATTTAAAGGGACTGACATTCAGCTACAAAACTCCAAAAATGCCTTTAATTCACTGTACTGTACTGTGCATCTGAATGAAAAAATACATCCTCACTTAGAAAAGGAGACATTTAGTCCCTTTTTTTCTAGAAAGGGTTTGATCATTAATCAGTACTTCAGAGGTGCATAGCACATGGCATCTTGAGCAGACCTCAGGCATAAGGCAGCCTTGTCTATCATAATCCACTTTGGATATGTTGTCTTTGAGTTAAACAATATGAAGTCATCTTCAGAGTTAGTGTAATTGGTTTATCTGTGGCCTTTCAAATGGAAGAAGCATATTTCAACAAATCACACTTTAAAACCAAACCACTCTACCTGTCTGGCTTTTCAGCCTGTTCATGACAAATCAAATATAAGTTATCCCATAATGTGCTGGAGTAGAGTCCTGTGTAATTTTCCTTCTTCTATCTCATTTTCTAGGATTCCCACAGAAGAAAAGACAAACCAACAAGGTTTCTAACGACAGAGATAGAAGGTGGAAGAACTTTTTTGACAATTGCAAATGGTATTAAGCTCTGTCAGCATCTTGTTCTGACTTTGGAAAATGTAGGGAGTTTAGTCTCCTAACCTGGCATATATTAAATAGCCTGGAACTACACAGTGGCTCTCCAGCAATTCCCAGCCTGTCCCAGTGTCAGGTCTTGATATAGTGTGACTCTCTGCAAAAGCAAAAAGTCCAACCTGAATGCCCCAAAATTCTGCAGAGAAATGGGGTCAATTTTGTTTTTTACTTAACATTCTGGTAATTGTCCTGGTTACCAGAGCATGAACAGATCTGCATCCAGATTTGAACCCATGTGTCTCCCTATCATATTCCTATTAACTTTTTTTGTCTTTCAAGTCTGTAGTGTCAGAGCACTGTTGACCCTCCTCAAGCCTGTTCTGGCCCTCTTGAATTCAGTTCTGAGGCAAATGCTAGCTACGTCATGCTTTTATGTATTAATTCTGTATCTTCAGTTGTGTATTCCAATTTCCAATTTCAGTCTGGACTCTTATCAGATGTCCTTTTTTTCCTGGCATTATATATTCAGCTCCTGCATCACTCAGAGACTCATATTTTCAGATTTTTTTAGAATGTATCCTTCATGCATTTCACACTTGTGTGGAAGGCTCCATTCTCAGTCAGGCTTCATAGTGTATTATCATGATGAAGTTATTTAACAATTAGCTTGAGTTAATTAAAAACTATGAAGCATAACAAGTGACACAACCAGATATAGTCAGAAATAAGGGACCTTCTGGTTGTCTTCCTCCTCATTCAGTGCTTAGATGGCAAATGTAAGTTTTCCTTAAATTTTCTGTTTTCCTTTCACAGTCCAGGTGAAAGTTCTAGTGATCTTTCACGTGTCCTGTTCTTCAGCTCAGACTATCTCCTCTACCATTTACTCATTGTACTTGTGTTCAGCAGCCACAGTAGGGCGAAGCGCTTAGATGAGATCTTGTTTATTCAGTGACCAGTTCTAAATGCTTCTGCATAATAGAATACAAGTTATTGTAGTTCCTTCTTTGGCTCCCTAATTCAAAACCAGCCATTTATAACAACAGCTCCTAATTCCTCACATTTTTCCCTCTAACATGACATATGTGCTATAGTCTGAAGCAATTGATTAAAAAAAACAATGAACAAAAGAAAAAAAAAAAAAACAACAAACCTCAAACTGAATTTACAGGTCAGTTCAAAAAGCTGAATATATCCTCTATTTCATATTCATTGCATAACCTACTGGTCAGACTCGCCCAGCTGGTGAACTGTAAATTACAAGTCTTTTTTGTGCTGAAAGTCCACACTGAAAGAGATACACAACACCATGAAACACCTGAAGCTATGAGTTGTCCAATATCAAAATGGACGAAAGACCAATTCTGGGGACTGTGATCAAGGGCTAAAGAAGTCATGTTGACTCAGGTTGTTTCCATGAAATAATCTATGAAAGAATTTATCCATCGAATCCTTGGAGTAGGGGAGTGCTGGTACTGCTATCTACTCACTCCCAGAATAAATAACTCCATTGATCCAGAAGACTACATTTCTTGCAGCTATAAAAATTAATCAAAATCTTATCTGTAAGCTTTTACAATACTCATTTTAAAATTGTGATTCCTCTGCCATTTTTTCTTATATCTGTACGCTTTTCCAAACCTATTTTGCAACAAGTCAAATTTTGCACATAGGATTAGAAGGTGTGCATAGAGCAGTTAAATAGCTACTTATTTTTTTCCAGTTCCATTTCTGATCCCCTTGTGCATTTTTATACCTTGGTATTGTAGCAGGTCTGTGCCTTTCTACAGTTATCCTAACCTGACTATTGCATCAGTCAAAGCCTAGGTAAATCAAGAGTAGAGAGATTAAAAAATGTCATTAGTGCAGCTGTTTATTATTTTTCCCTTGAGGTGACATCAGATATCAAACCCTTGTGGCTTAAAACTGAGCCAAGGTATATATTGCAGCAGATTGCCCATCTAGTGTGACTTCAGAATATTAAAATCTCCTGCAGGCTATCAGCACAAGGACCAGTCAAAATCTTTGCAATCATCCAGACATCTTATTTCACACTACACAGAGTTGTATGATCTCCAATTAAGATGTTCAAAATCATCGTTATTAGCCTGTGATGTTGATCATATCACCCAACCACAACAATTCTGCATTTCATCTTTAACTGTCCAGCTAATATGTAGTTACTGAAACAAGGTTTTGTCTGCGATCCAAAATATTCCAGGAAATCAAGAACTGTCATTTACAAAGTGTAAAATCAAACAACCTCCTAGACTGTGTTGAACACTGTCACTGTAGATTAATGTGATACAACTCCTAGGAGATCGCAAAGCCATGATATATGTAAGTCTGAATCTGAATGAATATAGCTTGTATAATCTCCCAATTTAAAATAAATGGTTGTACAATGACAGACTTCAGTTCTAGACACAGAGGCCAAGTTTTACTCTGTTTCCACCTAAAACATAAATGGATAATTATATCTATCCCCAACTCCTCTCACAAGCCATACTAATAGACATGGGGATAAACCAGTCAATCCTGAGATAGTGCATGTGTATAGTTCAGAGCTATAAAACACCACAGGTCTGAAAAGCTTTATTGAACAATGTCAACTGTAAAATATGGATTATTTAGTAAATATAGTGAACACTGACAAATTACAACAGGTACTTAGTGACTTTTTGTCCTATTTGAAGAGTGGAACTTTGTCTGGAATGCAAGTATTTTTTATTCTGGTATATCTATGTTGGTGACATTTCCCATGTAAACGCAGGCAGAAACTCAGGAAGTCTAGAAATCAAATAGAGTTTAGGTGTTCCAGTTTTTCCATGTAACAGAAGTATCAAGCTCTCTATATTAATCAAGATGTTTATTACTGTAAAATGCCAGGGTCCTAAAGCTATAAGCGTTTTGAACGAAAACAAGGCAATGCCCCAAAAGCCTGCTGTCTCTTCGTAGAAGAGAGACAGGAGATAGACACCAAATCAGAAGCAGCACCTAACAGTGACAGAAGCTGTTATTGAAATCTGCATTTCTGTGGGCATACTGGCGAAGAAGAATTTTAAAGAAAGATTCGAAAAAGAATTAAGTTGCTTGTGCATGCTTACAGATGACTTCTTCATAGAGCGAATGCCATCTGGGGAGAATGCACAAAGGCAACTATTTAGAAATCTAACAAATTTGTGATGGGACTGATGTCATGCACTGATTAGAGAAGAGAGTTCATTTCTTCATATTCCAAAGGGTCCCAGGGTTGAAGAGGAAAGTGAGAAAAAGCAATTTATTGTAACAGAAAAGGCAAGGCAGAGGAAAGATGAAACAGAAAGGTGGAATAGATTTTGTCAAGAAAATGTGCTAGAACAATTAAGTTGGTAGCAGCATCAATCCTTTTAATCACTGTCCAAGTAAGCCCATACAACAGGAGAGTGTATTTGCAAATTAACACTTCCCACAGTTTTTGAAGTAGTTTAATATCCATAATGATAACAGACTGCAGCAAAATGAGTAAGGGAAGTAGTCATTAATCCTTCTGAGGAAAAAAATCTGTCTTAAATTTTCAGACTATCAAAAACTATTGTCAGAGATGTGCAGATTACCTTGGAAGTACGATTATTCAAAGTTTTATTCTCTGAGGATCACAAAGGAATTTTCTTGTTAATTCCAAGGAGTTATTAACATTACTATTTAAATATTTCTACATTTTCTGCATTAATATGAATATGTCTAATAAAATCTAGTGAAAGGGAGTGAATTTATTGACTGCAAATTGCTGAAGTTCCCAGAATAGTTTGAGAAAATGAGATTCACCTCACTTACTTTCAGCATATAAAAGGTACTCATCTAGTCTAAGCCAGGTATTGAAGCATCTTTTGTAGTCAGTCAAGACAGAGAAGGATCTCCAGAGGTTCTTCTTTCAATTTGTTTTAGATTCATATTTCAGGAGTGGATGAAGTGCCTTTTGTAGGTGCTAGCTTCTCTTTACTAGCTAAAGTGAGAGCTTCAGTTAAGTGTTACTTCATTAACCATAGAAAGAGCTTAGCTTAGTTCTTTACCTTCTAGATTGCCCTAAACTGGAGATTATGAATCTCCCCTATGTATAAATACTACAAAACCCCCACATATTTTGTTTTATGGAACCATAGTACTTGGAAATACTTTCTCATTTCAGGTATACCAACACTCATCGCCAATATCATTACTGACTTGTGTCATGCAGGGCCACAGGAAAGTCACATCATCTAAGTACAACTAGGAGTAATCATTACAGGGACAAAGAGTCTTATGGTGAATGACACTGCTGCCAGGGGGCAGAGGATAAGTGAGTCAAGCTCACAATATGCATAAGCAATGCTGTTTTATTTGGTGTCCTGGTTTCAGCTAGGATAGAGTTAATTTTCTTCATAGTAGTTAGTATGGGGCTATGTTTTGGATTTGTGATCAAAACAGTGTTGATAATGCAGAGATGTTTTAGTTGTTGCTAAGTAGTGCTTACACTAGTCAAGGACTTTTTCTGCTTCCCATGCTCTGCCAGGTGCACAAGAAACTGGGAGGGGACACAGCCAAGACAGCTGACCCCAACTGACCAAAGGGATATTGCGTAACATATGACGTCATGTTCAGCATATAAAGCTGGGGGAAGAAGAAGGAAAGGGGGGATGTTTGGAGTTATGGTGTTTGTCTTCCCAAGTAACTGTTATGCATGATGGAGCCCTGCTTTCCTGGAGATGGCTGAACACCTGCCTGCCCATGGGAAGTAGTGAATGAATTCCTTGTTTTGCTTTGCTTGTGCATGCAGCTTTTGCTTTACCCATTAAACTGTTTATCTCAACCGACGAGTTTTCTCACTTTTACTTTTCTGATTCTCTCCTCCACCCCACCAGTGGGGGAGGGCGTGAGTGGCTGCATGGTGCGGGGTTGCCAGATGGGGTTAAACCATGACATTTGGGATGAGTACCCTTCAACGCTCAGTTCTCAGCACCATTCCTTCCATAAACCTGCCTGCTGCTCTTACTGCGGAGTTCTTTGCCCTGCACTCTGCTCTTGCTTCTGCACATGCTGTTCTTCTTCAGAGAATCATGTATCCTGGTACTCTCTTCTTTCAAGTGAAGAATGCAAAAGAGTTGATCAGCGTGCTGCTCTTAATTGTGTATGCTTTGGGACATTTTTGGGACAACATTCTTCCTTTTTCCATGCTGTAGTTCACATAAAGAAATCTGTTTTGAAAGTAAATATAATCCACCCAAATCACATAAATGGACAATCGTAGCATGGCTGCCTTTATTAATCCCCCAGTACAGTCATCATTCTGCAAGCCTGTGCAGGTCTTCATATTCCCTCTTTTAATGCAACTAAAAGAGGTCTTTGTGGATGCTTTTCTAGCCAAAAATCACGCATCTATCTGATGTCCAGATTTGAAACCCACACAACATAGCTGTAATTAACAACTTTATGAGCACTTAGCAGGGTATAGGGATTCATTCCCTGATGTCTCCCCACTTGGTTTTTAATATTGTCAAAGGTTACCCTAACTTCTTTGAGGGGATCTCCTCTTCATTGGTACCAGCATGGTGGTTCAAAACAAGGGGAAAAGAATTAATGAATGAAAAGGAATGCAGTTTTGTAGACAGATGGTGATAAGAAGTTACATTATTTTTCACAGACTGATGGATACATAATCATAGATTTTTTTCTTTCAGAGTAACAGTAATTGTAGAAGTGACAAACAAAGATCTTGAGCCTCATGAGGCCACTCATGGGATGCACAGACAGGGTGGATTCTAACGCGTATCATACCACATCGTGGAAAAGAGGACAGACCTTCACTCTGCTAGATATGCTCTGTTGATTATGTCCTGCAGTGTGACTTCCAAGATTCTCCTGTCTCATCACTGTGGACATGCCCACCCATCACTAGACTGTGTCTGACCCTTGTTACCTTCACTGGACCTGATCCAGACCCTGGCCTTTGGCCTGACTTCCTGGCTTGACCTCAGACCGGCCTTATCATCACATAGTTGTCTTATGGTCTGGACTATTGATTGAATGCAGCTACCATGCCTGGGCTGGTCTTGCTTGCCTCACTTGGGAGTGGTGGGATAGGCCCTGGCTAGTGAGGCCCCTTGCGCTGCTGGCCATGGTATCTCGTAGAATTATAGAACTGTTTGGGTTGGAAGGGAACTTTACAGGTCATCTAGTCCAACCCCCCCTGCAATGAGTAGGGACAACTTCCACTAGATCAGGTTGCTCAGAGCCCTGTCCAACCTGACCTCGAATGTTTCCAGGGATGGGGCATCTACCACCTCTCTGGGCAACCTGTGCCAGTGTTTCACCATCCTCATTGTAAAAAATTTCTTCCTTATATCTAGTCTGAATCTCCCCTCTTTTAGTTTAAAACTATAACCCTTGTCCTATTGCTACAGCCTTGCTGAAAAGTTTGTCCCCGTCTTTCCTGTAGTCCCCCTTTAAGTACTGAAAGGCTGCAATAAGGTGTCCCTGGAGCCTTCCAGGGGAACAACCCCAAGTCTCTCAGCCTTTCTTCACAGGAGAGGTGTTCCATCCCTCTGATCATTTTTGTGGCCCTCCTCTGGACCCGTTTTAACAGTTCCAATGTCCTTCTTGTGCCAAGGGCTCCAGAGCTGGACGCAGCACTCCAGGTGGGTCTCACCAGAGCAGAGTAAAGGGGCAGAATCACCTCCCTCAACCTGCTGGCCATGCTTCTTTTGATGCAGCTCAGGATATGGTTGGCCTTCTGGGCTGCAGGCGCACATTGCCAGCTCATGTCCAGCTTTTCATCCACCAGTGTTCCCAAGTCCTTCTCTGCAGGGCTGCTCTCAATCCCTTCATCCCCCAGCCTGTATTGATACTGGGGTTGCCCTGACCCTGGTGCAGGACCCTGCATTTGGCCTTGTTGAACCTCATGAGGTTCTCTTCCTTTGCTTCCATGGGCCCACTTCTGAAGCTTGTCCAGGCCCCTCTGGATGTCATCCCGTCCCTCGGGCATGTCAACTGCACCGCTCAGCTTGGTGTCATCTGCAGGCTTGCTGAGGGTGCACTTGATCTTGTTGTCTATGTCACTGATGAAGATACTAAACAGCACTGGTCCCAGTACCCCTGAGGGACATCACTCATCATCAGTTTCCATCTGGACATTGAGCCGTTGACCACTACCCTCTGGATATGACCATCCAACCAATTCCTCATCCACTGAACAGTCCACCCATCAAATCCACCTCTCTCCAATTTAGAGAGAAGAACCTCCCTTAGCTCCCCATCCCTTAAGGAGAGCTCGCTCTCATCATGCCCTGACACTTACAGAGGTTGAGATTTTGCTCTCTCAAGATTTTCCATTTATAGAGTAACAGAAACCATGTCAACTGGCCTGTGTTTTTTCTGGCAAATACATTTTGGTTTCAGAAGTCTTCATTCTGTCAGGTCGTGGTACAATGAACCAAAAACATCCTGAGGGGCTACTGTCAACTACTACCAGCTGAGAGGCACTCCTGTCATGATTACAATACAATTTCTCTCGTCCCCACCCCAAATACTTGAGAGTTAATTACATCTCTGGGTCCTATAGGATAACCTCTATATCACAATTCAGCATAATCATTTCCCCATTTCCGCAGAAATATTTTGTAAAAATAAGTGAAAGCATTCATTTTTCTTAACAACAGCTTTCATAATTATAACACAGGTGAAGGAGAATGGAAACTTGTGAAGTTTATTGACTCACACCTGCCAT
Organism: Morus bassanus; assembly: GCA_031468815.1. Classification (NCBI taxonomy): domain Eukaryota; kingdom Metazoa; phylum Chordata; class Aves; order Suliformes; family Sulidae; genus Morus; species Morus bassanus. Next base: position 38,569,835 of record CM062568.1, on the reverse strand, counting down.
AAAACTGCCACTTAAGAATCTTCTGAGAAGAAACTTAGCATAGTAGCTACGCTGCACTGGAGGAGAACTTGCGATACAAAATACACCCTCCAAGTACGTTCTTCATCTTCCTGTGACAAGAGATGAAGCTTCTGCATAATGTACGAAAGGTAGCACATTGCACTCTGTTTGTAGAAGCGTATGACTACGTGTGCTGAAGAGCCATTAAAAATCAGGCTGTTCACTGAAACGTGCCAAGGAACACAGGATCAAAAAGTAATACGCAAATTGGATAGCAACAGAGTGACTTCTGTTACCCACAAAACTGCCGATTACATTTCATATAGAATGTATTTCAGGAATTTCCCAAAATGATATACTTTTTTTTTTAAAATGAGAGGAAGAATTTTTCTTCATGTACATGTACAGTATTTACTGTAGCTGAATATTAAGTGGCAGTAACCATGATATGATTATATCCATTATTCTTGCAAGAGGAAAAACTAGAATGAGAAACTTAAAGATGAATTAAAGTAAGAAAATCAGAGAGAAATAAAAGCTATATAAAAAAATCATAGTCAATTTTGAGACTTCCTTAACACATAACTAACTCATAAAAAGCATTACATATGCACATACATATATGTGTTTATATATATAACTCTCTCAAAATGATACATCTGTCAAAAGAAAATAAGAGATTTTTGAAAATAGACAGTATTACGCCCTAGTAGGAAGTAATATAAGTTATCACAAGTGAAAATGAAAGACAGAATCTTCAAAGGAAATCTGGAAAGTGAATCATAAAAAAAGACAGAAGCATATTAAACAAGGAAAGCTACGAGGAATTCAGAGAGTTATCAAGAAGTAATGGAAGATAATTACATCCCAGTGTTCTGACATAAGCCTTAAAAACTTTATAGTAAATGCCCCAAAAAACCTCCCATGCTTCATCGCACTACTACGGACCCTTATATCCACAAAAAACTCCATCACAATTTTCTGCTCTGGAAACATATTTATTTTCTTTTGGGAAAAATTAACTATTTGCAGTAATTTTACTCGCATCATTTTATAGCATAAGGATAGAACAGACAAGGTTTGAGCAGCTCATTTAATTCTTTAGGTGGCTCTAAAAATCCCACACGAAGTATAAAATTATGTAACATAGCCTTTATTGCGGCCCAGGACGCTCAGACCACTTAAAATTTATAATTTATATCAGCTGTCAGGCTTGGCCTAGTCACTTTGACTAGAGTAAGAACTGAAGATAATTTGGCCCATAATTAAATTACAAACCTGAACTTTATAATAATGTAGTACGCAGTGTATCCTAAATAGTGCCACAAATCACATCTCCAGTATCCTCATAAAAATCCGCTTGATGAACTGTATAATGGACTTCTTTACTGATTTTTTTCCCAGCTAGGCAGTAACTCGAAGGAGGTATATTAAATTTTCTCATTTGAATGAGGGGCTAGCCTAAGATATTTTGTGAGAAATTATTAGCAACCTGTAATCCACAATAAATTGATGAAGCAAACTACTTTCCTGCTTCCTATACCCTCATTTTTAAAGGGTGACTTTGAAAGCTTCAAAAAGGAGAATGGTGCAATTCAGACTACAACTACTTCTGAAAGTCCTTAATTTAAATTCTAGCTAGAAAAGAGAGAGAATAAATCCATTGCATGTAAAATTTTGTTTGACATTTCAAAAAGCTACGACATATAAAATCAGTAACAGGATTGTGACATATCCTGTCTTCAGGGATGCCTTTCTCATCTGTACATACTTGAGTGAAGACAGCTATACAGCTATACCTTCAGAATCTGCTAAAACCATTTGCTTCATCAGTTTCTTCAGTAACAACCCCCATGTAATAATTTAAATTGCATAAAAATATTTCAAAGACAAAAATCAGCAAAAACTTCATTTCAGCTTGAGTCCTTTAATTACATCTTTTTTAAGTGCCTGGAATTTACTGCTATGCTTAACTGAAAAAGAGCCCTGATGTCCTTTCTGTTTCTCTAAAGCCTGAATATTTTTTATAACTGGTGCAAGATAGATATTGCATTGATACTTAACACTGATACTTACCATTGTGCAGGTGTAACTGACCAAGATGCCTAGCAATGAAGAATCAGGATCAAAGTCAACAAGTTTCTGGTTTCCAAAAGTATCTCTGTTGGTAGCAGAAATGAATTGCAAGAAATACATCTATAATATTTTCTTTTTTTTTTTATGAGAAAGGGAAGAAAACAACTGTTTTCAGAAGGTACTAGATCAGAGGTTTTAAAGAGATACATTTTAAAGAAATGTATTTTAAAGAAATATATTTGCCAGGAGGTCTGACTAGTTCACCTTTACCAAGTCTGTGATCCAAATGGCTCAAAGCTGCGTGACTCTACAGACAATTCAACACACCACGTAAGAGAGCATCTTCTTTAATTATCTGCCCTGTCATAGAGCCCTACTTCCACCTAAAATATTCACAAGTATTAGACAAATAATAACTAGCACACACATACTTGTCTGCCAGGGTGCCAGCACATGATGGCAAACAAGTGTTTTGAGTACTTCCAACTGTACATAGCACCCTGGGCAGTCAGACAGGAAAGAGTAAGAGCAGGATTTAAAAAAAAGATGCATCATAAGACAAGTAACATCAGACATTCTTAAAGCATGGCATGAGTAAAATGACCTTGTTACCAAAAAAGAACCCGAGGAATCTCAAATGACTGGTTTTTGGAGATTAGCCTAAACTCAGTTCTCAGATTTCCTTTAAGCAGATCAATAACAAACAGAACTTTTCTCAATGATGAACTTAAGCAAAGGAAAAATTCAATCCTTTATGAAAAGACTATTAAACCCATACCTCCTTTTTATCACATTTTAGTAGACTCATAACTGTGGAACTGTTCATAACTAAGTTCATAACTATAACTGTACATCACAAAATGTCAAATAGCTTTTTCCCTTGTAAGAACTTCAGGCTAGTGTCGTATTAGGCTGCAAAATTTCTAGTTGCTTCCTTTTCCTGATTGATAACCATGATCTTCCAGCATAGAGCTCTAACTATGGATTTTCATTTTTCCTAGTTTATGCCCCAAACAGATAGCAGAGATGACATGTACGAGTATAGTGGCAGTGACACTGACTAAATGACAAATGATGTCCAAAAAGTCGCAAGAATTCTAGCTGTTTGTTTTATGGGGAAAAAAAATAGTAAATTTTCAATAACACTTTATTATTTGAACAGAGCATGAATTTTTTCATAACTGTAACATAAATTTGTTCATTTATTAGTATGATAAACTTGTTAACAGCCAGGTTCTTTAGTAAATTTAATAGAACAGAATAGAACAGAACAGAACAGATGAACAATTTGAGTTTTTAATGGGTACATTATCTTAATAATGGAATAACAGGGTTAGGGAAACACCCATGCCATGAAAATTAAGTAACATCTTATCCATAGGTCACATTTAAGGATATTATATTGTAATACATTTAAATTATTAGTGACTGCTGTTGCAATATGAAAATTCAACTGATAAAGAGTTCCTTAGATTATAAACAGCATCAATTGTCTGTCGTTTTCCAACTTAATTTTCATTGGCATTATGATTTTGACTATCCTATAACGTGGTCTAACTACTTTATTAACTGTTTGAATAAGCTGTTAGGAAAGGTATAAGATACATATTCAGTTGGTATGACTTACAAATAGCTATGCAAGTTTGAGGGATTTGGGATAGAATGGCCTGTTTGGTGCTTTTCATGGGAGAAAGAAGAAACAATTTTCCTGAAAAGACATGTCCACCTGCCATTCGCCTTGCTTCTGCCAAGCCATGGGAACTGTGGCTCTGGAAGGTTTTGCTCGTTAGAATACTTAAACAGTGTTAGTAATAAAGACAGTTAAACTTGTATTCTTGCTTGTATAAAAACAACAGCATTGCTCACAAAATCCTTCATAACTTTTATGTGACAGTTTAAGAGGTTGAACCTAATTAAAGAACAGTTAATTAAGTGTTTTATCTTCTTCTTATAGGCAAGAACTAGGTAACCCCAAATGAAATATGGAGAACTGCCTGAACTCAGTCAAAAGCCAGCTTGCAAATGCTGTGCACAGGGATTTATTTGAAAAACTGCGTCCCTGGAACAATGAATATTAGGAGGGTATTCTTTTTTTTGTTGTTGTTGTTGTTTAAGGCCTGAGTCACAGTATATATAAAAAAAAAAAAAAAAGAGAGATGGAACGGAATGGGAAGAGTCTAATTAAGTCCATCACTCCAAAAGACCAGTTTTGCAAATATCTGTATGTTTAACTTTATGCACTTACTTTGTCTTAGACTTTTATAATTGAAAAATTCTCATTCCAGAACAAAAATAATGTGAAATTGCCAAGCTATATGCATGGCCCAGACAATACGCATGCTATGACTAAGTATAATCTCTGCACAATTATAGTATTACTAATTAATTTCTTTCTCCCAATTTTTTCCTCAGTCATGATTAATCTTGGCCAACTAAGCTGTTGGAAGAGCGTATTTGTTCTGTGAAGCACCTAACAAGCACAGGAGTAAAACAATAATAATTGATCAAAAGTACTAACATTTACTTTTGGCTTAGTAAAACTGTCTGATAAATTATTCCCTTTAGTGTTTCTCTATTATTGCAATACAGTACCCTGAAAGTGATATATTGGCACAAGCCATTGTGTTCTACCACAGTGCAATTAGGAGGTCCATTTAAACAGCTTTATCATATGCATACATACGCTGATTAATTTTCTAATCAAATGTTCCAGGAAATCATTAACCATGACATTAAACAGTGTTGTGCTAATTATACTCTCCACGAAGAATTCCAATATAAATTTACAAAACATCTACAGAAATGTGCCAAAGGACAAACAGTTTAATGTACACAAATAATTCTAGCACCTGCCCTACAGAGCCCCACAGCTCCCTAGTGTTAAACCCAAGCCCCACAAAGCCCCCCAGTTTGAGGCTGAATTCTGCTACGTTTCACCAGAGCTCCATGTAGCGGCAGTCATTACATTCTGTAGGTCACTGCCTGTGCAAGTCACGCTGAAGGACTGAGATCTTTATTCTTTCTATGTCACTGCATTGGAATGAATGCCCATCAAATTATGTGGAAAAAGTGAATGCAGTCATTGGAGGGAGCACTTTATTTTCACTGCATTCAAGACAACACAAAATGATAAAAATGATATGGAAACCTGAGCATCTTTCTTACCAAATGACAGAAGAAAAAGGAAACTTGTCCTGTTTTAGAAAATACTCTATCTTACGAATGCTGAGAGTTATCCTTTTTCTTAATGATACCTAACACTGAGATTTGATAACACATTTTCCCATATGTAAGTCTCCAGTTTGCATCACTGTTCTAACCACTGTTAATTTCAGATAAAGATAAATGCGTGGCATTGATTGTAGTAATGAGAATTCGATTACTTTCTAAAGCATATACAATTTGCTAGTCTATAGCATAATGAAATCTCTATTTACTTGTGTATTTCCGCATAAACCGCAGAGTCTTGGAGGTCTTTCTGTGACAGAAAATAACAGATCACATTAAACAAATACCAAATGTAGGTACAGCTGTTCTTTTGGCCTTGCTAGGACAGCTAACAGCTCCTCCGCAAAGACTGTTGATCATAAAACAAAATACTGGCCTAAAGAAGTTGGTGGAAATACTGCCATTGTTTTGAATACAGCCTGTGTCCCTCCTGTGTTATTCTGCTTTCTTAACCCAGCACCAGCAAACTGGTATAAAATATTTATTATAAATAGATTAAATATGTATAAAATATGTAAAAATGTGTACTTATATAGAAAAAAATCAAGGCTCTAAATATATTACAAAGTTATATAGAAATAGATGAATCAGTTTTCACCTGTCAACCCGTGGCTCTACATAGGAAATTGGAATTTTTAGCAAAACCAGGTTTTGGAAAGCGGCATCCTGTGCTAAACCGGTGAGGGGCCCGTCGCGCCCTCCGGCTGCGGGTGACCAGATCCTTGAGAAGAAAAGGCAGGACCTGGGAGGCAACGAAATAAAACCTTCCCGAGGTGGTAAAGGTGTATCATAACCCCTTCGACAGAGACGACTGTACCTCAAAACCCGGCGACTGACCCCGTTTTCTGTCGCTACTTTCACAGAGCCCTTCCACCCCGCCAGAGCCCGGGGGGCGGGGGGGGAGGAGGTGTCCTCCCTCCCTCCCTGTCTCTGCCAGAGAGGACGGGCACTCCCCTCCCCAAGGGAGGTTAATTTGGCCGCACACCCGCCGCTCTCTGACAGGGGAACCGCCCTCCCAGGGCGGGCCGTGGCCGCCGCGGTTACGTGGCACCAAAAAGCTTCCTGGGGTTGCCCGGTTTCCCCTCCTGGGGAACCGGACGCCCCAAACCCTGAGGAAAACCCATGTGCGCCGCACCCCGCCCCCCCCAACGCCGCACCCAGATCGACCCCACCCCGGGACTGTCCCCAGGGGTCCTGCCCCGGCCCCTCGGGAACTATGGCCGCGCTGCTCTCTGGGACATGTAGTGCGGCGGGGTGGGGGCGGAGCGCGGGGGCGAGCGCTAGCAAACAGGTGCGCTCACCGGCGTCCCTTCGCCGGCGCCTCAGCGGGGAACGGCCGATTCACCGGAGATTGGCAGGCGGCCAGCCCAACCAGAAAACGACGTTTCCAACCTGCCGGCGCGGATTGGCTAGAACGGGGAGGCCGGGGGAGGGACCGCGCATTGGCGGGAGGATTCGGACGGCGGGACGTTCCTGGGCTGTGACGGGCGCCGGGGAGCGGCCGTTGGGGCAGCGCGCGCGCCTGCCCCTCCCGGTGCCGCGGCCGGGATTAGAGGCTCCTCGCTAAGTCTTGCCTTGCGCTGAGGCGGCGGCTTTAGCCCTGAGCCGCCCTCCTCCCCCCGCGGCATCCTGCCCTGCTCGGCCCGGCCGAGCCCAGCTAAGCCGCGCTAATCGCCGGCGCCCAGCTCGGCCAGGGCCGCCGGGCCTAGGCCCGATCGCGGGCAACGGTCTGCCCCCGCCTCCCCTCCCTTCCTCTCCTCTCCCGGGCGCGGACATGGAGCCGCGGCGGCCGCGCTACTGCGCCCCGTCCTCGCCGCCGGGCCGCGGCGGGCGGGAAAACAAGGGGCTCCGTCGGAAGGGCCCGCCCGGGGCTGGCAGCGCCGAGGAGGCGGCGGACGGCAGGAAGCCCAAATTCGTAAGTACGAGTCGGTCCCAAGCTGCCCCCGCCCCGGTTCCCGTCCCCGCTGGGCCCGGCCTGGGGCGTGGGCCTACCGGCGGCCCTGCCCGGCCCAGCGGGCCGCCTCCCCGCCCGGTGTGTGCCGAGGGGCCCCCGCCCCGGGGCGGTCACCGGCCTGAGGCCCCCCACGGACCGGCGGGCCGAGCGGCGCCGGCGGCTTCAGCTGGGCTTCCAAGTGCGAGCCCGCCCGCCCCAGCTCGCCGCTTCCCGGCCTGCCTGGCAGAGCCTGGCTTTATTTTGCAGCACGTTTTCAGGTCTTTCCTCTTCATCGTAAAGCTTTATTTTCTCACTCGATGTTTGACAGCTGTAGGTGTAAGGGGGATGGAACAGGCCTTAAGCTCTTAAATGATGTTACTTTTATTGGAACTAGTTTATTTTTATTTATTTATTTTAGTCACGTAAACTGTGTAGCGAGAACCTGAGCCTTTGAATTTAAGGGACGTGGTAAAGTTCTCCTCCCTAGCCCTGCTTTTACAAAACTTTGGCTAGCACACCAAGAAATTGGGGAACTTGAAACGGCTAGTAATTGTCCACAAGGTAATGTGTCCATAAGATGTGCTCTAACAAAGAAGTGCCCGGGAATAGCCAATTTTTGTTTGGATGTTATGAGATTTGCAAGTATTAAAGCTGTGACAAACGTATTTTCTACAGGACTTGTATCTGCCACATGCAGAGCAGATGCATACCATGCTCGTATTTAGGCGATGAGTATGTTAGTCTTTGTTCGGCTGGCTCTGAGCCCACCTGCTCAGAGCTGTGTTATGTGCTTACAGAACAGATACTATAATAAATAACATAGAGTAGATTCTTGATTCTGAGGCTTCTTTGTGCTGTATTCAGTAGCTGAGTGTCTGGCACTTGAGCGCAGGTTCAAAAAGGTGTACCATACTTGATACACAGCTAGTTGAAGTCAGCCAATAAGCGATATCAAACTCTGGGCAGGCCAAACCTGTTCTGGAAGGTCGCAACTTGGTCCTGGCATTCCTGCTTCCTGAAATCCTTTGCATACTGTGACTGCGCAGATAGCTGTTTGAACCAAGTCCTTGTGCCTGTTTTTGGGTGTTAAAATGGGCGCGTATGAAATGGTGTGACTGAGAGCTGTTTGCTTGTCTTCACATTTGTCTATGTATCTACTGGAGGTGCCTGCATTTTAGTGATGGAGCTGACGTGGCTGGATATGCTTTAGCATAGGATCCCTGAGTAAAAACCTATACAGTCTGCTCAGTCTAAAAGGTTGGGTAGTGTTACTGGTAAGTAACTTGATGGCTGGATTGTTCCTGTGGTGAGTGGGAGACATGGATTTGTGTATGTTTGATACTGACAAGAGCATGGAGTTAAGAGGTTTTACTTCTTATTGATACTTTAACTGCCAAGTTCTTATGCAAATAGGATATTGCAATCACTTTCCACTTTTTTCCCTAACTATGTGTTAAAACAGAAATAGGGTGTTGCCATCATGTTCACTTTTTTCCTAAACATGTATTAAGACAGCAATACAATAATTTACACGGAGTATAACCCTGCCAGATACGAGATACAGGCCGTTGAGATTTTTTTCTTAGATGAAGTCTGATTGGCTTCTTAGTGAAAGAAGGCCTTCTCTTTGGTGCAAATGAGCTTGTTTGATACATGTCTAGACTTCCCAGGCTAGGCAAGGGTGGTTTTGAGCAAGTGTGAATGTGGGCATCAGCTGACTGGCTTTTTGAGGTCACAGTGTTGATTTTTGAGCCAGCTACAGAAAATAAAGGGAGTTGAATTTGGGTATCTGATGTAGCTTTGTAGGATATGTGATCACCACGTGGGTGGGGTTTTTTTGTTTATTTTGTCCTGTCCCTGTTCCCCCTGCCCAGTTTCTGAAACTCTTTAAGCAGGGATGACTGAGAATATCATTAATTCATGAGAATGCTTTGTCAAACTGCAACTTTGAAAAGCATTTGAAAAATTGTCAAAAGAGGTGATTATCCTGCTGTATTCAGCATTGGTGCAGCCTCAACCTGAGCACTGTGTGCAGTTCTGGGCCCTGCAATTTAAGAAGGATGTTAAAGATACTTGAATGTGTCCAGGGAAGGCAACAAAGCTGGTAAAAGGGCTGGAAGGCATGTCCTGTGAGGAGTGGCTAAGGACACTGGGTAGGTCTAGGAGACAGGGAGGCTGAGGGGTGACCTCATTGCTCTCTACAGCTTCCTGAGGAGGGGAAGTGGAGAGGGAGGTGCTGATCTCTTCTCCCTGGTATCCAGTGTCAGGACATGTGGGAATGGCTCAAAGCTGCACCAGGGGAGGTTTAGACTGGACGTTAGGAAGCGTTCCTTTACCAAGAAGGAAATGGAACAGGCTTCCTAGAGAGGTGGTCGATGTCCCAAGCCTGTCAGTGCTTAAGAGGCATTTGGACAATGCCCTTAATAACATGCTTTAACTTGGTCAGGCAGTTGGACTAGATGATCATTGTAGGTCACTTCCAACTGAAATAGTCTTCTATTCTGTTCCAGGGTGTTGATAGGGGACTGAAGAATGATGGTTCTCCAAACCTGGATTGTGTTCTAGATATGCCATTAGCTCACTAGGTGACCTTAAGAAGAGTCAGAGGTGAATATTTCTTGAACAGAGTTTAGTGTCTCTGTCTTTGTGTAAACTGTTGCGAGGGTTGTATTTCACAAATGTGATCTGCGGAATTTGACTCTTACAAAAGAGCAGCAGGCTGCTTCATGCTTCAAAACCTAAGGAGCTGCTGTAGCTACTATAACGTTTGAACTGTAGTCTCTATGAACTGTAGTCTCTAATCCCTGGTTTGTCCTGGCTAATAATTTCTGGTGAAGAAACATACACAGTGGTACAGTTAGAGTTACTCTAATAGTTCTAGACATCAACCAGGTTCTTTGATTGGGGTAGTTCACTTGAACGGTACGATGAGATGCGATTCTTCTGTCCATTGCTTCATAAATTTCTGCCCTAAGATATTGAAATACAGAATATTTATTACTTGGCTATGAAAACTAAAACTGGTAAACTCCTTCCTGTCTACCTCCTGTTGTCTTACAAGACTGGTTTGGTTTTTTTGGGGGGGCAGATGGTATATTTGTGTTGACTTGCTCACATCTAACTCTTCCCGTAATACCTCTTCAATACTTGTATTAGTTAAATTACTGTTGTGTCAGAATACATAAAACTTCTCTCAGCCCTTTGAATTCTCTGTAATCCAGTTTAGATATAGGCTGTAGCCTGTTCTGTGTTTGGGATACTTAGGGTGCCATACTTATTCATGTCACCTGAATTATGTTTCTGATCTCTTGGACGTTTGTCAAATGTGGATGAAATTGGCTGTTAGATTCAGTGAACTCAAGTCATCCAGATTTTGTATTAGTCTAATTTTCCTCAGTGCGAAAGGCTTGCAAATAAGTTCCAGGCTGGACCCTTCTAATCAATGCAACATATTGATCTGTCACAGCAGATATGCTAATCTGAAGAAGAATTTGATTCCCTGACAAACCTTGAGGTGAAATTGGGTTGCTGGTTGACAAAGCTGACATTGTTAACATGTACCTCCTTTTTTTTTTTCCCCCTCTTCCTTTTTTCCAAAGAAATTCTTGTTTAGCAGGAGGAAAATCTCTCTTTTTAAAAAAACACTTCATTTGGAGGGGAGAGAAGGAGTCTTTGGGCTAGACAGTTACAGTGATTGATTCCAATCATATGTTGTCTTGAAGTACTGCCTTTCTGAATAAACTAGCTTCTCAGAAGAAGTAAATGCGTTGTAAGTCCTCATTTCTTTCTGTTCGTTTACAGAATCATTTAAAAAAAATCTTTTAAGGAGTGGTGGTTAATTTTGCAGCACATACCAGCTTGGCTTTGTTCAGCAGGTCCAAGGTTTTGGAAGAGTGAGACTTTTAAAAGGGTAAAAGATATTCTATGGTACTGTGGTTCTTCAGCTTATTGAAAACTATTACATATTGACCGTTGAGGGTTAGGGCTTTGTAAAAAGAGGAAATGAACTGAAGGCTGGCAGAGATTATACCTGTTTTCTGTGTATACATTTGACTGAACAGGAAACTTTTGAAATGCTGGGGGGATGGTGTAACAAAGCAGTTGCTTGCCACTTCTCCTTGACCTTCCCCCCCCCCTCCCCCTTAGAAATGTTTGGAAATCATAAAAGTGAGTGCTAGATTATGTGACTTCCAATCACACTTCATTGGGACTACATCTTGTAGACACTAGTCCTCAAAAGATGAACTTCGATTTCTAGCTTAAGTTAGAAGTGTTCCTATTAATTTCATTATACCATTGACGTGTCTTTAGTGACTTTCAGGTCATGTTTTTGATTAAGTTCTTTATGAAATTTATATGAGTCAAGAAGGCTTTCTTGTTTGCACCAATCTGTTAAAAGTAGACAAATTAACACTTGCATTTAACAGTGTCCGTAAATCAAAGAAAGATGTAGTTAAGAGCAGAAGCACTTCCATTTCTCTGGCATAGAGAAGAAAGATAAGACCGATCTGTGTCAATATCTTTAATTACGAAGTGAATGAATTATTGCTGCAGTTACGCTGCAGTGTAAGACCTTGAATCTAAATTAGTCTTTTAAAGAAATGATTGCTGAACAGATGTTACCTAAACCACTTTATTGCAGCTTTGTAAAATTGTAAATTCCTCATGCTGTTATTTTTGTTGCCATGAATTAACACTGTGGGTTATGATAGTAAATTTTAGTGCTGCGTTCTAGCACTTTGTTATATAATCTTACCTGCAAGCACCAATTTTGAGTTTAACTCATCAAAGTCTAAAGAGTATCACTGTGTAGAAACTGTCTTGTTAAGATAATTTTGCCCCTGATTGCTTTTCAGACTGCTTTCCAAGCAACAGAGGGAGAGTGTGTGATAAAGCCATTAAATAAATGCTGAAGTGGTATATTGGAAGTTAAAAGTAGGAAATGCTGTGGGGTTATACAGCAGTTTCTAAATTCTACTTACAGACTGAGGTAGCAAAGTTACTGAGGGAATATCGTGACAAAGGAGGTCCTAAAGTAATAGCATCCGCTGTAATCATCCGATTTACATCTCTAACTGAGTCTACAGGTTTCCTTGCAATCCCTGCTTCAGTCTTCTGGTTGTGTTTTTGCTGGAGAATAGCCTTTGGGAAGAAAACAGCGTTGAAACTTTTTGGTGATAGAATTAATGGGCAGTGTGTGATGAGTTCTTTCTCACTTTCTAATTTAAAAAGCTACAGAGGGGATTGTGTAATTATGTGTACATCCTTAGTCTTCGTTTATCTATTTCAGCATTCAGGTTTAAGTGGGTCAGTTCTTCTACAACTCACTCCATCTTGCTTAAATGCTCCTTTTTTTTTTTTTTTTCTTTTTTCCCTTTTCTCATAGCTACATGTAGGCTCTAAGCTCTTCTTAATGTGTCAGAGAAGCTATACGTGTGTGTGGTGGTTTGTGGGGGGGGCCCTTATATGGGATTTTGTTTGTCTTTTTTCTTCTGCAAGGAGAGCAAAAATGAAGATCCAAAAAGGATTTAGATACCAGGCTGTGAGATTTTTATTTTTTGTAAATTGAAGTACTTCAGTGTGGTAGAAGGTATATATGTTGAAATTCTTGTTCAGCTGTCTGAGATCCTGTTACTTTGCATGCCTAAAACTTCTCATATTGGCAGGGGTGTATGGCTGGGTGCTTGTCTGTCTTCTAATTCCATTTATGATTAACAAATCAGACTTTGTCTGCCTCTCTGGTGGCATATGAACTATGTCCATCCCTGCCAGGCACAATCTGAGTTCAAGTACCAAATACAGTGTTTTTAAACATGCTGTTTTCATTCGGAAGGTCAGATGAGCAGTGTCACTCTCTGCTTATGTGATGGTGAAAAGAGCACTTGAGGAGAATGGAGATGCTGCCTCTTTTGGTAGACTGTCAAAACTTTTAGATGATACAGACTATACCGTATATTGTACTAGGGTATTCTTCATCTTTTCTAGGCCACACTGAGCTGTAGTGCTGGTGGAAAAAATGCTAAAGACATGAGACCACAGTCCTGTGTGAGAAGATGGCATTCTCCTGAATCCTGGTCCTGTTTGCCTGGACTGCTTGTACCGCATTTAGAGAGAATTTTGTTTATGAATAGGCATATGCAAAGACAGAGAAATAAATGCAATGATGCAACAGGTCGAACTAGTACTGTTGATCCAATTAAGTGGCATTTCTCATTCCTTTGCTTCACTTCACTGTCTCTACCCAGAGTTGACGGGTCATTACACAGACAATGACTCGTTAAACTCTGTCTTGCAGATTAACTTTCAGTATGTGCTACTGTTTGGATATGCAACATAAGATCATCCTCTTCTGTATGACAATAAGGTTCTTTACTGTGAATGTATATGAAGCCATATAGTATTTGGCTTACTTTCCCTAGCTGGGTGGTGCAGAAGCTGCATCACACATGGCTTCATCATATATGACCTCTTCAAGAGACACAGTGCTCTTTCTGTTCTGTGAGTAGTCTTCTTGTTGCTGTGCATGTGTTGTGAACCTCAGCTCTTGTGTCCTGTTGTACCTTTGCTTTCCCGTCTAGGGCTCTCACTATCCTTGATGTTTTTGAGATTGGGCCTTTTGTCAGCTTGTCAAGAACACTGAATGTATGTGTGTATCCTGTGTCCAATGAAATCAGTTATTTACGAGTATGCCTGAGGGGCATAATCTTCAATAAGGGGTAATTCTGTGTCAGATTGCTTGCTTTCTTCAAAAATGATACATCTGTATGCTTTTTTTTTTTAAATTGTGACTTAACTTTAACTAAACTACTTCTACTCAACTGCAAAACAAAATGACCTCTTCCTCCATGTTGCAGACTAAAGTCAGTTACCCTGGAAAATGTAAATTCAATATGCTAGTTATTTATAACTGCGTTTGTATAGTTGAAGACTAAGCAGTGGTGATACTTCTGCTTCTCCAACTGTAGGTGCTACTGATAAATCTGCACTTCTGCAGTATCCCAATGAACACCTTAATCTCTTCATGGTTTTGTATCTCTTCGACTAGAAAACAGTATGTCAATATACTTAAAATACTATGAATTTGTTTTTCAATTTTGCATATCTACTTTCTACATGATAAACAGACTAGAGGAATATTTGTACATAGCACCTATGTTCTCAAAAGCAATAATTTTATTATTCTGGAGTAGTTCATGGAAGACACAGAATAACGTAATAGTATTTTCATCCATTGCAAAGCAGTATTCTATAAGCTTATATAATGTTTTTAGCAGTAACTGAATATTACAGGAATATTACTTAAGCCAGATATTTGCTTGCAGGCCTATATTTAAGGCCCCTTATCAGAAACGTGTTTGTCTTGCTTGCTTGACCTGGCAAGAATAAAAATATACTCCTCTAAATTTAATGCCATTAAAAGATCCGGTGTGGTAAGATTTTTTTTTTTTTGTTTGTTGTTAAGACCACATGTAGCAACCAATTGCTAAATGTGAAGTCGTGAGCTCTTGCAAATGACAGAAATTAATGCTCATGCTGTCTTTGTAGCTCTTTAGCAGAATGGGAAGAAAAAGTCATAAAACCCAGCTCCATAGCAGTGTGTGGGGCAGAAGTCTGATCTATCCCTGCAGTAGGGGAACATCAATGGGAAGACTGGGATACAGATCTTCAGTCTTCTGACTGGACTGGAATATTTTCACATTGCTGTTGTTTTAATTTATTAGAAATCCTCATCTATTAGAATGTGGAATGGGATTGTCGTAAACATTCAGTACTGACCTAGCTCCAATTTTTTTTGTTATTGATGGTAGAACTTACACCATGTCACTGAGTACTGTTTCCTCATGCTTCACTTGCTTTTTCTTTTTAACTTCATAGCCATTCATCAGATGCTTCTTCCTCAGTTTCTTGACAACACTCAGAGTAGAGCTATCATGGGATAATATTTGTCTTAACACAAGTTGTTCTTCAATTCTGAAAGAATAGCCAGAGAAGATGTCATAAGTAATCATGCCTAAGTATTGTTGACTTGGTGAAGACAAAGCAAGAGTTTCCAAATCTGATTAATTTGAATATAGCCATTTACAATTGCTGTAGCTGCTGCCAAGCTTAGCACAGTAGGCAGTGATGAGAGCCTAAGAATAGGGTTAGAGTCTATCTCACTAAGCATGTGACTTCACATTCTTCACATTTCCCTGCCAAGTCTGTTCTTAGCCTCTTCATAAACACTATAAATGGGATCCCTGCAACACTGACTCATCAGTCGCCAATGTTCACCAGTGCTGCTCTTTGGTTTTGCACAAGAGCTGTGCGTCCTAGCACTTGCTGTGTTTGTCAATGTGCAGCGGAGAGCAAAAGAGTTGGTTCAGGAACTGTTGTTTCACACAGCAGCAAGTCATCTTCTATAGATTTTTAGATGTTACTACTAATAAATGCTTATGTCAGTTTCCATTCATAACTTCATGTTCTGCTTGCCTACATAGGTGTTTCTTGAGAGTAGTAAACAGTCTTAATTGTTTGAGTGTTGCAGCTTGGCAGATAGTTTTGAACTGTTGAGGAACTCCATGTTCTTCTGTTGAGTTTAAAATCTCTGGACCAATTCCTTGGTGGTGTCCCCACAGCCATTTTGAGAAGAGACAGTTCTGGTAGCTGAATTATGAGCAGATCTTCTGTTCTAGTATATTTAGCTATAAAATATAGTAAAACACAACTTTTTTCAAGCTGTGCTTGGTTTATATTCTTCTGGTATTCTGTCTAAGGGCCAGATTACGGATTTTTTTTTAATCTACGCTATAGTCCCTGTATAACTTGGGGACTGTAAGCCAACAAAGTACAACTTGCCAAGAAATTATTACTTCATTTCAGGTGCCATGATTCCATACTGTTTAACTTGCATCTTATTTTGAATAACAGTAACTATAACTGACACTTGCTTTTTTTGGGGGGGGTTTGTTGGTTTTTTACTGCACAATTGTGACATGACTGGTTTCCTGTTTGATTTTACAGCACTTAAATATCAAGACACTGACAGATGATGTGGTAAGACAACTTAAGTTTTGCTTTGGCTTTCCTAAGCTAATAACACTATTGCTAATGCAATAGAAATAATGTTACTGATACAAGAAACTCTTCTAACTGTGAAATTAATTTAATTAATTGGCAAACTCACTAAACTGTTACTTATCTGTAACATAGTGCAAGTAGCAAAAGTCTATGGATAGCTTTGAAGTATGCTCTGATCATGGCTAACTGAGCTTCACACAGGTAATTGTGCCAGTTTACATGAGGTGTAATTAAGATGTCTGTGCTTGCATGTTTAATATGTAAGTTACTTAGGCTGCATGGCTAGCTTAGAATACCATGTTTAACAAACTAAGTTGCTGGTAAAACTTATTAATGCTTGCTTCAAACAATGTTAGGTATGTTCAGTGTCATGCTAACACTTTTCTCAAACTTCATCTGTCTCTTGAATAGCAGATTCACAAAGCAGATTTTTTTCTTCCTATTGAAGTTAACTATTTCACTGTACTATTCTTTTGTAGATAAGAATAGTTTTTCTTAAAGTGGATCGTCTACGAAGTCTTTGATTTTTTTACGTAGAAAGTAATGTTCTGTAGGCATCTAAAGATCAGCTGTTAAGACTTCAGTGCTACACAGAGTTCTTGCTGAAGTACTTCTGTGCATAACTAAGAGATTAAGCGTAAATAGTTCTATGCTGGACAATGCTCAACATGTTTGTGCTGAGAAACGCTGCTGTTTCCTAGCTTAGGAACTAATGGTCTGATTATTGTTCATTATATGTGCAAAGTTAGTAGTGTTGAGCATATTGCCACTGCCTATCATTCCTAGGCTGACTTAAATCACCTGTTGCTACTTCTATACCAGAGTTTTGTAGGCTGGAAATGGTTATTAAGAAATTTGAGTCTGAGGGATTGGTAATATAACCTTGATTCTATAAACTTGTGCTTTATCTTCAAGAGCTGAGGAAATGTTCAAAGTTGTCTTAAAGCAAAAGTATTTTTTGGTAAGCAGAACTTTATTTTGGACATGTCGTGTAAGGGTTATAGTCAGGATGCACTAGATCTTGCTGTTTGTTTTTGTTTTTTGATTGTTGGAGCAGCTAGCTTGCTGCCTTACTACCCTTCTCCTTTTCTTAGCTTATTGGACTTGTCTAACTTGTAATGGTAGCCACCATAAATCAGCAGGTTTATTGTGTTTGTTGGAATAAGGATAAAGAGCCTTATAGCTCTGTAGTAAGCAATCTTCACCCCCACTCCTTAAATTTCTCATAGCATATTGAAGGCCCCTTCACAGACTACAGAAACATCACCTGCAAGGTGGTACAAATTTTTCCCTATATATATTTTTTTTTTTAAGAGAGAAGACAGCTGTTTAGTAAAAGGCTAACAGAAAACAAACAAACAAAAAAAAAAAAAAAAACGAAAACCTACCCCCACCCCCCAAAAAAAAAAAAAAAACAACCAACCAAAAATAAAAACCAAAAACGCCCAACAAAAAGAACCTCAAAACAAAAAACCCTCAAACATTGCAGTGGTGTACACTTTTAAAGATGGGTGTTTTGTTCACTTGCAACTTCATCTTGGAACAAGGGTGTGCTTTCCAACTGACACTTTTTATCCCTCTGAATTTTCTGTTGGTTTAGTCTTTCTGTGTCTTATTCTGGGAAACAGCTAATAATGCTAAGTATCTGAGTCCTAGGCAACTTAAACGTGGCTCAGAGCAGGGTGTTTTTGACATTTCATACCAAGCACAAAAACTGGCAAAGGTATTTTCTCCAAATTCCTTTTGTGACAAGGGGGAAAACTGTAATAAGGGAATATTAAGAAATTGAAGGTTTAAGATTACTTGATTTTGTAGCTTTCAATGAAATAATATATTTCCTTTCTTCTCATGGGCAATCATTTGCATGTTAACTTGTTCTCTGCTGCATTATGTTTAATAAAATATTTATATTTTATTACTCCCAGTCTGTTTCTTATAAATTCGGTGTTTTACAATGGTGACCAGGAACTTTTTTTTTAAATTTAGGTAAGTTAGCAACATTTTGAGAGTCTAAAATGCAGACTGCTTTTCAATATTTGAATTGTATTGGAGTATCTCCAAGATGCTGATGAATGTCTACTTTTAGTGACGAATCCCCATTAAGTTCAGAAACACCTTGGTTTTTACACAATCAACACGTGCTTCTTAGCTTGTTTGTTTACAAAGTATGAAGATGGGAATCTTATTCTACAGAGGAGTGGCAAGTAGGTATCTGAGAAATTATCTACCTGCAAGATCACTGTGGAAGCAAGCCTGTTTTCTATCTCAAGTGCTCCACATTCCAACAAATGGTTTGTACGGCTCATAAAGATAAAAAACCCCTGCATATTAACAGGATTTTATTGAAAAGATATCTTACATAGACAAAAATGAAATGTATACTGAAATTCCTTATAACATAAATTTATGTTAACTGATTTCATAGCAAGTCTGTAAAGATAAGAAAAGCTTTTTAATTTCCAGTATATAGAGAAACAAGGTTCAGAGTGAACTATGTTCTATGTATTCCAGATGTGACTGTGCGCAGGCCTAAACTCTAACTTTTGATTTTCTGTCATTAGTTAAATGATTTGCTCTCCAGAAAAGTAAAATAATCTCAGGGAGATTGAGTGTATTATGAATAAGAAGTCAACTGATGAAAGGGATTTTTCTGTGTATCTTGGTTTATGCAAGTCTTTCTCTTACTAAAAGCTCTACTACTACCAGTGGAATTTCTCATATAGTAGGAATTTAATCTTGTAGAGCAATTTGACTGTCAAAGAAAGAATATACTTTTTTTAAATCTTTTGGAACTTCGAGGAGGAAAAAGATGTTAAGAGGCCTTTGACTCAGAATCATTGGAAATAGCTTTGATCTTATGTGAAGAAAGGGAAAATAGTGATTTGCTTTTACTTCTAAAGATACTGAAATACACTGCTGCAACCTGTATTCTCCTGTGTTCCCCATCCACTAAGAATAATTATTTCAAATGAAGACATAGGATTTATTCAACTTTGTATTCTCCTTCCTATGTTGTTAATGTTCTACTCATTCTTTGTCATGTCTCTACATCAGGGCATTACAGCAGACTTTTATGATTGAGCTGTTGGCTTCTGTGACTAAAATGACTGGCAAAATGTCTGGGAGATTGAGCCTTGCTGTAGTACTTGGGCAGACTTTCCAGATGTGAAATTGTGTTTACTGAGTATATAAATAGTGGACAGTCAAAACCACGTGAACTGGAAAGTTGAGGGTGACAGTACTTTTTGTCCTACATACCTATAAGGCAGAGTGAGAAGGGTGCCTAGAGAAAGAGCAAAGCTATAAGCAAGACTCTTGTCTTGATGCCTTCAGACAGGAAATGAAGATTGCGTACCTGTATGTTTCATATCAGAACTCACCTAATAAATTGTGCCTAGTGATCGTCATTGGTGCCTTGAGGGTCCATATATGTGTGTGTGTTTCTTCATGAGAATAGGAGTGGGGAGAGGAAGAAAGAAGACTGTTCAGTACTTCTAGTAACACCCTTTAGGCTAAAACGGAACAATTCTGTAATCCTGTCTCTTCATAATGAGGTATCGGAAGTGGTGATACCTCATTTGCGGCAAACAACACATTTTATGTAGTCAGGACATTGATACTGGCTTGCCTACTCTTTTAGATTAAAGATTTTCCTGTAATGGGGTAACACCCTCTAGTAATATATACTCCATAAGCTTGTCTTGGGTGGAAGGTTTGCTGTTCATGTGGTGAAGAAAACAAAGATCCAAGCAGATCATTACTTTGTAGTATTTTGATCTGGAGCCTTTAGGTTAATTTTCTTGTCTAGGAACATCCTAGAACTTTGCACAGGGATTTGGGATGGTAACAGAGGATAATATTTTACCATTTCTGTCTTAGGAAATCGGTGTAGATTGTGCTTTGTAGAGCTGGAGAAACGGAATATGAAGAGGTACAGTAGTGGTCCTTATTCTTGTTTCGAGGGCATCAAATCTGTTGGCCTCAACCTTAAAGTGAGAGGATTTTGCATGACTTGATTTATATGCTTTACGTGTTCTAGGCATTGCTGTTCTTTGTGCTAAACCAAAGTGCAGGGATCGCAGAGCTAGTGCCAGAAACCTCAAATCCACATGGTGTGGTGCAGCTGTTGAGACAATATGTTGGCTTGGGCCCAGACCGATGCACGTCATGTCTAATCTGGTAAGCCCTGTCTCCAAGAAAAAGAAAGGAAAAGTCAAGGAATCAAAGGCTGTGGTGGCCGAAGGAACTTTAGTCCTTTGTTTCTTTTTCAGCATATCATGAAGTGTATCTTCCGTGGCAAAGCCTCTGTTATTGTGCTGCTGCTTACCTTGAAAAAGGATAGCTTTTTTGTGAATTCTTCTAAGAATTTTTTCATTACTTCAGATAATGTTTCAGCTGTAAACTCCTTTTGCTGTTGGTTGTGACAGGTGCACTTTCATAACTTTCATATCCTGCATAAACCTAACTAATTTTTCTACCTGCTAATTTGGTACAGCTAGTATTTTTTTCTAAATGCTGGGGTCCAATCACTGCAGTAAATACAGTCTAAACTGTGTTTATAAAGAAATATAGCTTATGTTCATAATGTTTGTGTATTTAACAAAATTTAGGTTGCTCAGCCAGTGATGAGATATTGGATTAGGTCCACCACTTTAAGTATGGCTAGCATCCTTTTTTAGGTAAAATCCTCCTGGCTAGATATATGGGCAATGTGCATAGTAAATTATAACTTTGGAGACCTACAAGATGTTGCATGCAAGCTCTTGCTCCAAATATGGGCAATAGGAAACACACTTGATATGCAAAGTTGAAAGTAAATTTTTAGTCTCATTTTACAAATCTAATCTGTATACAATAAACAGCTGTTGTTAGTCAAGTTGCATTGATACCAACATTGATAGTCCAAATTATCTCAGTAAAAGTCTCATTAAACACTGTTGGAAATTGTTCTACAAAAACCTCCTAGTATTTATTCTTTTTGTTTCTGGCATTGTGCCTATTGTTCCATTGCCTGTTTGGCTCTGAGGGCTTCAGTTTGGATATGGAGAAGAAAGGTAAGACCCAGTTGATGTAGTGTTCTGTCCTTGATGTAGGTAACCTCTGCTGCTAAATCATTTCTCTTATTCCCTGTCCACTTTCTCTGTGATCGTAAATAAGACCAGCCATGCCAGTCAATTCAGATTCATTTGTTGTTTCCCAGAACGTGCACAAAGCAGAGGTGTTAGTAGCATTCCTCAGAAAATAACTGTTTTCTCCAGTTTGGATTATTCTAGGAGTTATTGTCTGTAAATGGTTAATCACCTTCAACCTGAATTGTTCAGTTAACTGGAAACGGAGTGTAAGCACGACAGTTTTGAGAGTTACAAGAATAACTTGAAGTAAAATATGATTGAGAATCTAGTGTTGTTTTTTACATTTAGTTCAAATTCAGTGATATAAAGCAATTAAAACTCTGCATTTAAATAGAATATCTGTGTTTATAAGAATGATACTGAATTTACTGGCTGACAAGGCATCCTGCATATGTCAATTTTGTGTTAAACATGAGCTCCAGTTGTTAACAGTCTCAAAGATGGATAGTCCTATGAGAATTCCCTTAGCAAGTCTTGTTACCTCAATAGTAGCTGATGCCATTGGGTTTCTCCGTGGATGTCCCATTCTCATCTGACTGGCTGTTCCGGAGAAAGGCATTGAATCAAGGCTGGAGTGAAGCATTGGCGGAACTAGGGAATTCTTTCAGTGACCATGAACGTGGTTACACATGCATGTGTTGGATTTTATTTTTGAGGAGTTTCTTACTGTAGCAATAGATGATCTAATGTGTTAATTAAGGGGATGGTAGAAGATGAGGGAGGCAGGGAAGTAATACCTTTCATTCCTGGATGCATAGCTGCTCTGTTAGGAGGTGATGTCTTGATAAGCTGTTGAGCCAGCAATTAGCCTAGTAATAACTAATCCATTGATTCCTGCATTATCAAGTGTGTAAGTTCAATAGACACTATTGTCTTAGAGAGAATGGTATAAGAAGTCTTCACTAAGATCAAAATGAGAGCACAAATAGATGTATTTTCTAGGGACCTGATCAGAAAGTGTGATGAGCCAGGAGGTTTGTATTGTGGATCTCTTTGTAACTTTGATTTTTAGATCCATGGTGTGTGCATAAAATCACTTTCTTATTTCATAGACTCTCAGTGGAATAATGGAGAGCCTATGAAATAAGAATCAAATAAAACTTTGCCATCCATCCTGTGATGGTTGCTTCATTTTGGCTCTTAGAGCTATTATTCTTGCTTCCAGTGATTCCAATTCTGATACCCAATTTGCAGTCAGTCTGAAATCAGCTCTGAGGGAGTGAATGCTGCTTATCTAGACTTGTCATTTTATCTCTTTCCTTAGTACCGTGTATTGTGGCTTTCTATATATTTTGAGAGTGTCTAAAATACTGTTAATAGTTTCAAACAGTGAAGGAGATCATTGTATAATGCTTGACAGTAGGTTTGTGGGCTTTAAGCCCATTTGGACTTGATGATCTTAAGGGTCTTTTCCAACCTAAATGATTCTAGTATTTTGAGGAGCAAAAATTGTTCCTATGCTAAGAATATCTGATCTTACAGGCAAGGTGGCTATGAATGTGTGAGCCCCATTGAGTAAAATAAATCCTTTGTTCTGTGAGGGAAGGAAAATGTAAGGGGGAAGATGAATCCTGTAACATAAGAGGTGAGGCTGCTGTAGCTCCATGCCCCTCAGGTCCAACCAGTAGCGAGGCTGAGTGTGTATTCCCAGTAGGCACCTACACAAACACATGCAACATGTATGTATATGCATGGCAGGCTACACAGATCAACGCAAACAGCACCATGGGTATCATCCTTTTGCACTCTTTGGCTGAGGAGGATGAAGATCCATTAGTAGGAAACATATGGTGTGAATCCCTCCAGTAGGTGGGCTCACAGGCTCACTACCTTGTTGCTGGCCCCTAGACCCCAGACTTCCCTGTGGCTGGCACCTGGGTCACGTGAGACCCTGAAGCTGCAGGCTCACTCCGATTGCTGATGAAGACCACCTCGCTCATGGTGAGACATGTGTACATGCACACCTACACACACAGAGTTCTCTGGCAGCTGGTGGGCCTCCCCTGGTCCCTCTGATAGGCACCTCCCCATGTGGCCTTGTCTTTAGAAACAGACATGCGCACATAGACAAAAATCTCCATCAGTTGGCCAGGATTCCCCTTGTGCCTGTAGAAGCTACCCCCCCCTGCCCAGGGGCCACCCCTTAGAGACTCTTGTGTACAGCCACAGGTGCATTTCCCAGTTGCCGCCACCCGCTGCCACCCCCAAGCCTAGAGTCTCTCTGGCAGCTGTCTAGCACTTCCCTTATTCCTCCTTTAGCCAGCTCCTCCTGTCCTCTTGCTCTTACATACACACATTCCCCTGCTCTCAGGCCACTTCACCTTCTCACTGGCTAGTCCAGCTTGATAGATGCTGGTGATCATTCAGTCACCACCCTCACTCATTAGTTGCTGGCACCATGGATGCAGCTGAGGTCCTGCTCCAGTTGCAGGTACTTAAGTTTACTCACTTTGGTCTTTCCACTTGTTGGTCTGTGGTCCACTTGTGGTCTGGTCCTGTTGCTGACACATGGGCCTCCATATACACATGTGCACACAAAGTAGAGCATCTCACCCAGGAAAGTATCTGGAAATAGAATTTAGTAAGGTGGGACTGACTGTGCTGGTTGGGTACAGGGCATGGCCAGATAAGTGTACCAACTAGCAAACTGTGTGCACACAACTGGCCCTATTTATCCCCTTATCTTATTTTCCCATGCTTGTTCATTTCCAAATCACTGATATCCATCCTTTTCCCTGCCTTTGGTTCATCCCTTAAACATAGCAGAATAAGACTTACACAATCCCAAAATGTTTTTCCCCTTCATCCCATAATGTGCCTTATACCCCTAAGCAGTAACACCCCTCAGTCTGAAAGGTGCTCTGGAGAGCTGATACTGTTGACTCATGGGATGGGTGTCAGATCTGGACCATAGGGCAGAGGCTTTGCTGGGATAGCCTTGGGAGGAGCCAGGAGAGCCTGTCTGCTCCTCTGAATCAATAATTTGGGTTTCTCCCACCTGCTGTTGTGCCTCTGAGTTCATCTGGTCTTGTGGAGATAAGCCTTTGATGGGCTATGGCTCCTGTCATGAGTTTGGGAAGAGATAGGTGAAGTATTATTTGGATTCCACCATCCACCATTGTTTTTCTGTGCTGTTTCAGTTGTGTGCAGATGGAGTTTCTAGCACATAGCCTTAAGAGACAGTCCTTTCTTTTAGCCTTGATCCCACTGCGTGCATCTCCTTTCCTCGTCCTTCCTACAGATAATGGGCATTGAAGAAAACTTCTGATATATCCTACCCATGTCAGTTGCTTTCTTTCAAGTAATTTCTTTAATGTGGCTGTGTTGAAAAATATTCATTAGAAATTAAATCCCTATGGGATTTGAATATTGCTCTGATGATAACACCTTTGAAATAAGTGAACACACTTTCTTGTTCTACTAGCAATAAAAAAGCACAGCTCAGATCTTTTTGGCACTGCATGCACAGTTTTTTACATTTAAAGTCATGTGAGAACTTCATCATTTGCTCACTTATCTTGTCTGCCAAGCGATCATTGAGAGAACTTTTCCCTATGCAGATGTTGTCAGCACTGTTACTGTGTACATAGAGTAACGTGCTTTGCATGTCATACACTGCTGGAGCTTGCCAGTAGTGTTTGGTTGCCATACTTCTGAAGCTGTAGTTTTTCAGAGCTTTGTGATGGAGCAGAGCAGTGGAAGAAGCAGTACTGTAAGACAGTTTTAAACTCTGCTGCAGTGCAAGGGGGCCATAATAATAGAGGTTCTACCAAGGCTGCCTGAGAATGTTCAGGCTGGTGAATGTAAAATGCTACTGAAAAGCAGTCTCATGGTAACTCATGTTCAGATGTTGGCCATGGTTTACTTTTCACTGTGTTTCAGTTCTGACATTAAGATCTTGTTTCAGTTGCCTTGCTGTTTCTGTCTTGTGGAGGATGCGAACTGGCAGAATAAAGTACACGGCTTTATAGATGTTCCAGTCTCTGGCGGTAGGAGGCATAAAGACATAGAAGCTAAAATATATGCAAACAACTCACTGCTTTAAATTCAAGTTTATGAGGAAAGACTCCTCATGCCTTTCATGCTGGGGGATCTAGCCTTAGTAATGAGAACTGTGTGAATTATACCTTCAATAGCTTCTCTGTTGTCCTAGTTAATTTTTGTTTATCTTTACCCTCCTCTTCCTCTTTTCTCCCACCTTAAAAAAATCCCAAACCAGCCAGATCAAAACCCCTGCCTTTTGATCAAGAAAGACTTAGGACTGTCTTGGTTAGTTTTTGCTAACAAATCAGTGGTATATCTGCGTTATTTCTAGAATTATTCTTACCTTTGGATAGGAAACTCTTCCTACCTTAAATGTTTTTTCCTTTGCAGAGTTAACTTTTTTAGTTACTTCCACTTCTCCTTCCAATGTCACAATTTTTAAACTTAAGACCTGTTGTCTTAAATTTATTGGACCTTAAGACCTAAACCTTAATCCTATATTGTGGCTATGCGGGCAGTGAATTTTTTTTAGAATTTAGAAGAGCACAGTTTTTAATTAATATTTCTGTAGTCTTTTTGTACTAAGTATTGAATTATTTCACAAATGTTTCTTTTTAGATTATATATCTGGAATAGTTTTCCTCACCTTCGGTAACACTGTTCTATGATGATAGGAATACATTGTTGTTTGAATTAATGAGCTGCTAGAGATTCCTGGTTATGTTTTTGTAGAGCGTATTATTTAGCTTTCTCCTTTGAGTGCCCAGAAGTATTTAACTGCACTCTCATTTTCTTCTCACTTCTTATTGCCTTTGAACTCTTAACTCTGGATAATCTGCTCTGAGTTCCATCAGTGCATCAAAACAGATATTAGTTTGGAGAATTTTGAAGAGACTTTACTGTGGAAATGCTTTGTATCAAGGCCATATGAAACACTGTTTATTCTTTGGTTAATTTTAAGGTTGGCCCTATGAAGACATTAAGGGAAAAGTTTGTCCCTTTCAGAAAATTATTGTCCTCAAGCACTGTTCCTGTATGGGTCTGTGTGTATTTATTGGTAAAATAAATAAAAAAAAAAAAAGGCAGACATCTTTAGAAAAGGTAGAAGGTCAAACCTGCTTTAAAGTGTAGTGACGCTTTGTATCAAAGCTAACTTCAGATATTCCCCATTGGTTAGCCTGATTTAAAATGTTTTTAATGTAACATGGAAGATTATTGAACTATATTTTTGCCATTTCCTCCTCTATGCGCTTGGATCTCCAGCAGCATCAGAGGTAGGTTTCATTACAACCAAGCAATGAAATTTCTGTTCCTTCTGTATAGGGCTTTCTGTGGACCATGAAATTATTCACATGTATGGAGTATAGAGAGGTATTAACTTTTTTGAAGCACTATCAATGTATAATTCAGAAGAAAGTTTATGTAGAATGCCCACACGGTACTGCTGTGGAGGTCTTGTGAATTTTCTTTTTTTTAAGCTATGGAAATCTTATTTTTAGGCTGCATTGTTTTAAATTATTTAAGGTAATTTGTTTGACACACATTTAAATGTGCTTATAATCCTAGTATCTCACTTTGTCTTACGTGTTCTGCCTGATCAAATGTATTTCAGGAGTGTGCTTCCCCTCTCTGGGGCAAGCGGTATAGGATTTGGTGAATAAGGGGAATATGTATGTTACGGCCTAATCTGTAATGTTGCAAAACATCTACCGTAGAGTCTAACATTGAAGAGGAGCTTAAAAACAAAGCATAAACTAAAAATGTGAACAAGTAAAAGGAAATGAAATATCGCTTTTCAAGGATGAACTGGCTCTCATCCCTGAACTGGTGCTGCCTGTTCCTAGTGGAGCAAGAGTAGCTCCGGGACTGCATGAGGTATTTCATGGCAGAGACTGGGGTGGTTCTGCCTGGCCAGAACTGCTGTTGCTGCTGCTGTGTGGAGCAGGGGAAGGAAGAACTTGGGGAACATGGACTGTAAGGAAGGCGCTGAGATTTTTCAGGAGAGATAAGGGGTGTAGGGCACACCTGTCTTAAACCTAATTTAGTCAATTCTCTGCTGACTGAACCATGGGCTGAAATCATAGATTTCAGCCAAAGTGTTTTCCCTCTACCCCTGCTTCAAGTCTGCCTATGAAGAAGCTTCAGATATAATGGTTTGTTTCTTAGGTTACGCACTTGATAGTGAACAGTGGGGCATGGAGAATCTATTGGCTAACTCATTCTTTGGAGCGGGTGCGCTGCCTTTCATCAGTGCTCTGTGAAAGCCATTGTTTGAGGAGAAAACTCTCATATAATACGATTTTTCTTTAAGATTCCAGTCTAGTCATTGTGTTTTGCAGTCTGGCTCCATCCTCCATGCTTGCCATAGACTTCTGATCTTAAAGACAGGAAGGGAAATTGCTGTCTGGTCAAGATGCAAGATGGTGTTTGTTGCTGATGACTCTATACTTCATTTCCAATGATGTTACCCTCCCTTTTTGCTTTTGTTGCATTCTCTTTCTTCCTGGCTGTTGCCTATGTAATAATTCCTGTGGAGTGTACTTTCCTCATTGCCTACTGGTTTGATGTGACACTGAAGGGCCCCATTGTCCGTGCTGAGCTCTTTTATGTTTATGCCATATTAATTTTCTGCTTTTGCATGTTCTACAACCATCTGTGAGTGGCTTACAATCTAGTTCTGCTTTCCAAAAACTGTTCCTTTTCAATTTTGAACAGGAAGAATTTAAGTCTTTTTATTTTTCCTCTAAACCTCTCTTCATGGATGTCTAATAGTCAATTCTTGCTCTGACTAGAGTGGAACACTTGTACCGAATTTTTGTTACTAATTTTCTTTGCTCTCTCTGATCTTAATTCCACAGATGCTGTAGTAACTTTACTTGTCATTTAGTTTGCTAACTTTGATGTACTTATTAAGTGATATCTCAAGATACTTATGTTCAAGATATATTCAAGTCTGAGAATATTTTTGCATAGCATTTCAAAGATGCAAGTCTATTGATAGGGTTGAGATCTTGTCCAAAATCTCTTAAGCATCAAATGCTACCATAACTTTCTTCTGTGTTGAAAAGTGTAATATTGCTGTTCACATCTGTTCAAAAGGCTGCTACAAAGATGTTTGATATTTAGCGCATCTCATTGAGTATGTCAGCTGCTTTTGTGTTCTGTTGGTCCTTGCCCATATACAGTAAAGCACAAAAGCTCTAACAATGAAAATGTTTAATATTTCACTTAGTAAGTCTTTATTGAAAAGCTGATAAATTTCTAGCCAGTAACAAAACCCCACAACCCAAACCACTTTTCCAAAGAAGTTTTTTTTGCCTATTGAAAGGGTAAAGTCAGAGCGATTGCCTTGTGTTGGTGATAAATCCTAAGGATTACTCATGAAACTATAAGTGTATCCTACTTAACTTTATTAAATGAACTGACGGGTTTTATCGTTCTCCTGAAAGAATTTCTAAATAACTGGAGTACAGAAAGGCACTAAGTTTTGGATAATCCAAATAAAAAATTAATAGAATAGTGTCTTAGTTATGCCAACTTGTCTTTTAATAAAAAGTAGTTTCTTTGCATATCTGTATATCCTATTATAATGTCAGGAGTACAGCTGTTTCAGAGTAACAAAAAACATTTTAAAACTATGCTTTTGGTAAATAAGCCTGCTTTTTCATATTCTACATGTAATGGATTGGGAAGAACTCTTCATAAACTGGTTTTGTAGGTACCTTTCTCGAAACTTACCATAGAATTCTCGTGTGTGCGTGGTTTCTCCATAATGTAATGGGATTCTGGTCCGTTAAGTTTTAAGGCAACTGATGGGTGTATGTATCTTTAGGAAAACCCTTTAAAATAAGTTGATTAACAGGCAAGTTACAACAGAAAAATAAGGATGTTTAGCTTCCAAGAACACCCATCTTAGTTCGGGTTACATAGAATGGAAACAGTATATGATACATTACACCTTTTCTGTTTTCAGTTGGATAGGTTTGCCAGTATAAGAATTCCAGGAAGTAAAAAGGAAAGACCTCCTCTGCCGCATATGAAGCAGTCACATTCTACAGATTGGTCATCCACACCTATGGATGCGGAGGATTTTTCTCCAAAACCCCTGTCGGAAAGAGAAATCATAGCGCTGTTTGAAAAAATGATGGTAAGAGTCTTAGGCTGATTTCTTTTACTTAAAGAATGACAACATGGCTAACTGACAGGTGGAGCCTTCTTTTGTGCATGTGTTCTGGTCTTTACCTGAATTATTAGTATTGTTGTTGTTGCAAGTTGTAATTACATGGTTTTTAGGGTGTTTCTCAGGGGATGAAGTCTTTGAATTATTTTGACAAGATTTTGCTCCAAATATATTTAAAATAGAAAATAAAAGTTTCTGATGACTAGAAGTGAGATTATGCAACAGATTTTGAGGAGGGACAAGAAATGGGGACTCCAGCTTGCTTTCAAGATGACCTGAAACTTTTACAAAGGGATTTTATGCCTTTGAATGTCACAGCAGGGTTTTGTTCTGAACTTATATTCCATGTCACTCTTGCACAAAAAACACTTAAAGTTCTTGCCTCCAAAGCAGCATTTTTCTGCACATGCAAGCTCAAATTTGCTTCCTTCCTTCCGTAGCTGTCATTGTTACTGTGCTACAAAAGAGCAGTCGCTTGCTGGAAAGATCATGTGGCATTGGTACCATCTCAATAGGTTGATGTTTTTTGTCATGATTCTGGTGACATTTTGGGCAATTGAAAACTAAACATGGAATGGCCATGAGAAAAGAGTGTGACTGCAGTCTGAAGAGCACAAGATGACATTAATGAGGAGAGTGATGCCTGGATGATTATTTCTTTCTCTGCCTCACAGCAAGTAACAAGTAACTCTTGAAACACAAAGGGACTACTGGGGGCTGGGATGTGGAGGAAATTAAATGTGCTATGAGATAAGTACCTTCATGGAATTTGTAATTCCTAGTACTCAGTAATGTTAGTTTAGTTTTGAAGATACTTTTGTAGAACTGTTGAGAGCTATGACTGAGAGGATTCAGGATTTTCATGGTTAAGCTGATGAAGGGGAGGACTAGTTCACTGTGTTATCAGCTTTCGTATTTGTACTTGTTCTTACATGGTCCATTTTTCTTGGTCTACCTCGATGTCTAGGATATTTTACTTCTGTTAAGAAATTTTACTGTGGATGGTAGTTGCTCAAATGTTAGGAAATGGGAGTGTTTTTTATAAAACTTGAAGGTATGCCTCCCTGCTACGTAAGTGTAGGTTGTATTTCTCTACCATCCCACAGAAATTCCGGTATAGGATAGTGTGTGATGTTGAGATTATGCCATAAAAAATGGAAACTTTCCATAAATCCTCGGAAACATACTACTATGTGTCTAGGTAAACAGAAATGCTTATACCTATGGATCCTGAAGCAATTCATTCCAATTTTATAACTAATTTGTAAAAATAAGTTAAAGTGATGATGACATCCTGGATAATTTGAGTGCTTTCCTAGTTTTGTTGGATAACAAAGCACTTAAACTGTGTTTGATAAACTACTTTATCAATGTTATTTTAGCTATAAAATGTAATAAAGAAAAAATTCTTCAGATTATCCACACTTGAATGGACTGGAATAAAGCTAGTTTAGTCACTGTAGATTACATAGCTAATTATATCTTGTAGCTTCTAGTTTGCTGTTCTGATCAAATTAAGTGATTTGGGGGGGTTGTTGAACAATTTTGATGCTGTAACCAGGCTTTTAGAGCTAATTTTGCACAAAATAAATACAGTCAATTGGTTGGTACTGAAGGGAGCAGTTTCTAAGTTCTAAAGTTTCACTGAATACATTATGTTATACTTTGGGTTTTCCTGGACACATACTGCTTCCTTCTTTCAGTCTTTTATGCAGTGGCATCCTGTGTGGTTTTGATGGCAAAAATTACTAAAGAGCTCATAAAACCAGACAGTTAAAGCTAGTAATTAACTGTCATTTATATCTTTTCATTTCTGTTAGAGCTGTTAGGAAAATATCCATGTGAAATGACTTATTCTGGTTTTCCAAAGAGGTATTGCTCACCTGTAGAATAACTTTAAATGGTTTAAGAAGAAATGAAAGAATGTTGTTTAAGTATTATAAACTAAGACACATCTGATGTGCCCCTCGTACCGCTGCGTACTTGTAATCTGTATAAACTCTTTAATGATGTTTCATTAGTTAAAAACAACAACAAAGAAATTACTTTTTACTGCACACACGGACAGAATATTTCCTATAAATAAACCTGCCATTACATCTAGGATTATGAAATATAGTTTGTACTGATAAGTTTCTTTCTTTCTTCTGTGGTTTTTTTTTTTTTTTAATGTGATTAGAAGTTTGATATTTTTTGCAGGAAAACCAAGCCCTTTGTTTTCTCTTTGTTATTTAAGTTCAGAAATTATTTTTCAGAAAACTTAAAAGAGCAAGTCTGAAAGAAGTGCAAAAATGATTTTTTTTTTCCCAAGTGGTGTATACACACACACACACAAAAAAAAAATCCTACTTTTTTGTGTGTTTTGGAAGAAAATTATCTCTTTGCATGCAATATGTGATCCTAACAGTGTTTTTAATATATGTGTATTTAAGCCTGGGTGGTTTTTTGTTTTGTTTCGTTTTATTTTAATTTTAGTATGGATATTTGAGCCCATGCAGCATTTTTGGATTATACCAGGTTTCCCATCATTAAGTAAATCATAGTAGTTTCTTGTTTTGCTTTCATCCAAGAAAAGCTAGAAAATGCAGCATACACTTTCAAGATAATGTCCCTGACATCTGATTTAGTATGAGACAACTTTCAAATTATTCAGGAATATGTGTGTCCTCATGCACTGCTAGAATTTTGGTTTGGGCATAAGCAAATGGTTTTTCTATGAATTTTTTCATCAAAGGAATGCAGTATTTTGAAGGACAAAACTATGAGAAAAGGTTGAAGTACGTGTGGCGTCCTTTCTTCCAGCTTGTTTAGACAAAGGTGTTTTGCATTTACTTTCAGATGTAAGAAATAACACCAATATGCAGGCTAGCTGCCAAGGAGGCAACAGGCTGTATTATTGCTTGAATGAAAGAATGTTTTACAACATGCACTCTGTACTTACTTGATACTAAAAATATCAAATAATAATATAGTGTATATATAGTATCGAATATAAATTTCTGATACTATAAATACAATAGTAGCAAACAAATAATAAAAATACTAATTTTACAAAAAATTAATAAATAATAAGTGATAATTTAAATGCATACTAGACTGAAGTGAGGAACTTTTTCAAGTCCTTATTGAAAGGAAAGAGTAACATTTGTGGGGGGAAGAGTCCAGAATCTACACAAAATTGCCCTAACTGTACTTTGAACAAGTTCAGCTTAAGGGGTCAGGCATTTTCTGCAGTGCCTTCTCACAGCTTGGACTTATACAAAACTCTCAATATTGCTATGAACGTTGCTTGATTCCATCGTATTCAACATGAACACTAGGGAACGACAAGGAAACCCAAGTTTCAGTGTAGTATAAAATTTTGATCTTTAGGGTTTTTTGTTTCTTAAAATTCTAAGGTTATGAGTTTGCTTACTCTTTGTCTTTGATTTCTGAATAGGTGAAATAGCTTTGATATCAAGGTGGTTACCTGCTGATTTTGTAGCATTGCTCCTGCCAAAGCTGGTGGGGATTCACCTCACGAGTCTCAGCTGAAAATAACTGCAGTAATTCTTGCTAAGCTTGGGTGACCATAGTAATGCTGTATGTGCTCATATGTGTGTGTGCCTAAATTGTTTCTTAAAGCCTTTTTTTTTTTTAACCTCTGGCATTATAGGAAATGTCATTTCTCACAGATGTGGAACTGATTACAATAATCAGAGCGCTTCTAGGCTGGAACTGTGGATGTCCCTGTGTCAGAAACATCAATGAATAGCTGCTGTGTGGCTTTGAATGTGATTCTGCATCTGCTCTTTCTGACCTTTTGGGTTTATGTTGGATTGACTTAATTGTGATGGGGTTTTGATAAGTTGAAGGTTTTAATTTAATGATCAAATCATCAAGAATTTGGGCCTTACCTATTGCGAAGGTGAATATTATTTTGTGAACTATTCTTAAGGCAAAGCAGATTCCGCTGCCCAGGATTAAGCATGTGGGAACTGAGGAACACAACTGTAGAACAAATGGATATATCATTAAAAAGATCTTTCGAAGAGACCAGTTTAAGTACATTTATAAATGTTTTAGGAAGTATTAAATAATGATTTTCTGTAATTTAGTGCGTGTGTATATGTGTGTGAAACTGGAAGTGATTTCTAAGAAGAGATTATGCTAGTAATGGTTGTGTTGCACTTGTTTATCCTGGCATAGTTGACTCTTTTAGTCTGAGTTGCTAGGGAAGATGGATAAAGATTTTTATGGTTTTGAGTAATACCTAACTTACAAAAAGTTATTTATATAACAGCTTTCAGTTGTTTAAGCTCATATTTTTGTGTCTTAATTTTTTAAAATCAGTCTCTTGTGGTTAAACAACTGTGTTGCTGGATGGCAGTTAAAACCTTTTTTTTTTCTCCCATTTTAGGAAGATATGAATTTAAATGAAGACAAGAAGATGCCATTGAGAGAAAAGGATTTTAATACCAAAAAAGAAATGGTGATGCAATATATTAGCACTGCTTCAAAATCTGTAAGTAAATTTCTGTGAAGTACACCAAAAATGACTTAATATTTATGTTATTTTCTACTGGAATGAAAGTGATGCATGCATGTTGCATTCTTTTGACTAACTTTTATTTCTCATAGGCACAAACATTTTTGAAGGGCACTATCTCATTATTTTACAAGCTGCAATGAAAGATATTCACTTGACATGTGTCTTCTGTACACAGAACAGCATTCCTTTTTGGTAAGGTGTAGCTATTAGTGGAGATGGAAAGATTCTGCAGAAAACTTCTTGGAAGGGTTTGATGTGAACCTTTTTTTTTTTCTTTTCTAGCACTGTTTGAAAAGGAACCTTTAGCTGATTAGCGTTTTTCATACTTGACTTCAGTACAGAATTCATGTTGCGATGCTATGTAATAGTTGGTAACAGAAGTGTTGTGCATGAACCCAATTAGTGTCCGTTTTTTTACTTATTGTGATAATTACTGGTTGTTTTAGAGAAGTGTAAGGAGTTGTGTAGTGGGCAGTTTAAGGACTAAGTTGGCATGAGAAAAACCACTCTCGTTTTTGCAAAGTGGGGACTGACTCCAGTGCTAAATGCTGCAGTGCTAATATTGTCCTCAGACCTTTTGATTGTTTCAGAATTCATGTATTTGATTCTTTGACTCTCACTGCTCCATGCATGTAGAGATATCAGTAAAAATTGCCCATATCTAATTATAACTAAATACTGAGAAATACATTAAATATAGTAATTTAAATGAGGTATTTATCTTATTGTCTACTTTAAATGATGTACCTTATTAGTGTAATGCTCTAGCACTTTTGGGATGGTAGATGCCCAGTGCAGGACCAAACTGTCTGGAGATTGTGTTATTTAAGATGAGCATACCAAAGCTACTAGTCCTTCTATAGCAAAAAAGTTCCTTAGTACCAGAAGATTAGGAGGTTTAGCCTGTTTTTTTTTTTTTAGAGATATTTCATGGGAAATCAGGAAACTTCAGGCTAGTAAATCTCAACATTCTTGAAGTTTCTTAGCCTAAAACAGCATGTCAAGGTTTATGACGTTGACACCCCTAGCCTCCACATGGATTGTAAGACCTCAGTTTGATCTGAAAAATAATGTGATAATAGGGCGTGGCTGGCTGTGCAGAGTTGCTGCATCTGCATCTGTTGCTGGAATCTTAGCATCATGATGATGGTGATGTTAAGACTCTTTCTCAAGAGGAAGGTTTTAATGTTAGCTCTTTACTTCCTGGCACTTAATACTTGCAAAGAACAGAAGCCTATAGCAGAGTAGGTTTAATTGATCCTTCCTTCTGAGTGCCATTTGCAATAAGTATTTTTTTTTGGTCTTTGGTTGTAATCACTTGTTTTTTGGCAAGGGAGCTTCTTGCACTATGCCCAAAGCAGCCATACAAGGTACTCTGTTAAAGAGGACAGGTCTGTTTCCTCCTCAAGGGTAGTGATTTCTTCCCACACACTGTTGTCTTGCATGTTTTCATAAAGCACCCAACAGTATTTTTCCTTTCCATTCCCCTCTCCTCTGGCTGCCCACCTATCCCCCTTTCTGCTGTGGGAGATAGCTGAAGCGTAATTCACGCAGGGATACTCTTGTCTTTACTGAACTCTGTTCTTACTGTTGTGTCCTTACTGGAAATGGCATTCGCTCATCGTATAACTGGGACGAGCTGTTTCTTTGATGCATAGATTAGCTGTTTGATACAGTACTGCTGCAGACAAATTCAGATTGGTGCTGGAACTACTGGGATGGGAAACTCCTTCCCTCGCCCATGCAAACTCTTTGTTCCTGGCATGCTCGTTCATGCTCAAGTACATGGGAGTGTCCGAGTGTCTTCTCACTCTAGAGGGATTAGTGCACTGCATGCCCAGGGTACTTGGCTAAATCTTGGTGTACCTTGACTTGATAAGTGTCATACTTTTTCAGAAGAGCTGAACTGCCCTATAGCTCCTGAATATTATATACAACTAACACCATCTCAAGTCTCTCTTTTTATGAGTGATACTGCAGTAACATCTTTTGATAGATAACCCTCAATATCAAAATACAGGCTGGGGGATGAAGGGATTGAGAGCAGCCCTGTGGAGAAGGACTTGGGAATACTGGTGAATGAAAAATTGGTTATGAGCTGACCGTGTGTGCTTGCAGCCCAGAAGGCCAACTGTATCCTGGGCTGCATCAAAAGAAGCGTGGCCAGCAGGTTGAGGGAGGTGATTCTGCCCCTCTACTCCGCTCTGCTGGGACCCCACCTGGAGTGCTACATCCAGCTCTGGAGCCCTCAGCCCAAGAAGGACGTGGACCTGTTGGAGCGGGTCCAGAGGAGAGCCACAAAAATGATCCGAGGGCTGGAGCACCTCTCCTACGAGGACAGGCTG
Source organism: Morus bassanus (assembly GCA_031468815.1). Classification (NCBI taxonomy): domain Eukaryota; kingdom Metazoa; phylum Chordata; class Aves; order Suliformes; family Sulidae; genus Morus; species Morus bassanus. The sequence goes on along the minus strand of CM062568.1, from coordinate 38,533,366 downwards.
AGAGAATTGGGGTTGTTCATCCTGGAGAAGAGAAGGCTGTGGGGAGACCTTATTGCGGCCATTCAGTACTTAAAGGGGGACTATAGGAAGGATGGGGACTATCTCTGTAGCAAGGCCTGTTTTGACAGGACAAGGGGTAATGGTTTTAAACTAAAGGAGGGAAGATTTAGGCTGGATATAAGGAAGAAATTTTTTACAGTGAGGGTGGTGAAGCACTGGAACGGGATACCCAGAGAGGTAGTGGAGGCCCCATCCCTAGAAACGTTTGAGGTCAGGTTGTACGGAGCTCTGAGCAACCTGATCTAGTTGAAGTTATCCCTGCTCATTGCAGGGGGCTTGGACTAGATGACCTTTAAAGTTCCCTTCCACCCCAAAGCATTCTGTGATTCTGTGATACTTCATACTTCTCAAACTTTAAGGAGACAGGTACTAAGCTATATGGTGTTGGGACAAATATCCTCATTTGCAACTGCTTTGCAGGGTACTAAGTAGGTTTCATTTGAAGCAGTTACCATTATAAAAACTATTAAAATGAAGAACAGAGGCTGTGCCTCTAATGGATCACTGAAAATGAAGCAGCCTCTGGTGATCAAAGTGGACTCTGAGGTGAATGATGAAACTTTGACTATAGCAGTATCAGGGTTTCTGTTTTTTAGAAATGCAGAACTCCTTTCCAATATTCATAAAGCACATTTGTTACTGATGCATCTAGAAATTTTGCTGGGTTGGGTGGGGCTATGCTTAGGTGCTCATTTATGTACAGAGCACTGTGACCTACCTCTGTGTATGCATGAGATGTTTAGAATGAATCCATCACTTCAGAACTCAAAGTTACGTAAAAGTAACCAGAGTTCTACTGACGTGCGTCATCCAGTACTCATTAATTTCACTCCACTTTGCTTAGAGACTTCTTAAACAGTTGGCTGAAAGCGTGCTTCTGTATATATGTTTGTCTTTAAGTATGCTGTTACCATCAGTCTTTATAACCTGTGCAGGGGCTCCCTGTAGAAGAATTTCTAAGAATAAACAGTCTAGGGGTTTGGGATACCAGTGGTACTTACTGAAAATTTGAATGATAGTAAAAATTGTATGCTTGGAAGAATTCTGCTCAAGTACTTCAGTATTCTTTTAGTACTTTGTTTTCTTGTAATATATAGTGTTTAGATGAAGCCTTATTTCTTCCCTTAAAAACATTATCTTAGAGCAGTATACTGCCTATTGTTTAAACCATCACGGCTTGGGAAACTTGAATGAAATTTCTGTCTGCTATGGCGTTGTGTCTTATTTATCAGGAAACAGCTGGAGAAGGGAATAACAGTTGCGTTTAAAGGCTATTATTTGAGTGTGAATTCTCACATTCCAAAAGCAGTGTGGTTCTGTTTGTTGTTAGAGATTGTTATGTCCAGTGTATTTTCTGTGTTTTTGTAGCAGTTTGTATGTATTGTCACTATTTGAGGTTAGAAACAGTGTCACATTTTAAGTGCTATATAAACACATACAAAGATGTTCCAGCCCAGAAGAGTTTTAAAAATCAGTTTCCATGTTATGGAGTTAATACTTAAGTGGAAATAAAAGCAGTGTTCCTCTAATGTTACTCTACCATAAGTTTTGCTGTTCTATACATTGAACACACACAAACTGTTTTTTTTAAAGTGAGTTTTCTTCACAAGATTTCGTTTTTGTTGTGCAGCTTATTCCCTTGTAATGTTTTAACTAAATTAATTAATGCTGACTTCATACTGCATCTGCTCACAGACCAGTTGTTCTTCAGTTGAGCAATTAAATTTCTAGAGGCACTGATGCCTCAAGATATTTCCTGTTTCTCGGTTAACTCGAGCATTTTGAACTTAAGCAGCTTTTCCCATGCAGAAATATAGCTAATATAATCAGTTTCACAATTGGTACCAAATGCAGCTCTCATTTTATTTAAGCACTGGCAGATGTGTCATATTCTTATTATGTTGCAGAACCTTGGTGTAACTATGAATTAGTGGTACTTGGTACTGTGGGTATGTTTTAGAGACATTCACAGTTTATTGGCATCTTTTGCAGAGGGGAATGTTCAGGTGAGGAACTGAATCTGAAACGGGATGGCTGGTTACTGTCTGGATGTTGAAGTGAGTCTCCATTGCTTGTGACACTGTCTTCAGATGGGTCAGATGAGACTCTGAAATGCCATTCTAGTGAATTCTTATAGTCTGGCTGGGCTCTTGTCCCATGTGACCTTTCCACTGAACACATTGCTATTGATTATGTTAAATTACTTCTAAAATATCTTCAAACCATCTTAATTATATGTCCTGTCCGTATGACTGTCCTATATGAGTGTTTCTGCATCATAAGAAAGCAATTTTCCTGACTATTTTTAAGTATCTTAGTTATATCCATCTTGGTCAATTTTACAGCAGGAACTGCTGGGGGAAGTCACTGGAAATGACAGGTTCTCCACCCAGGATATTAATCCATATGCTTAGGCATACAAGTAGTGCTTATCAACTAGTCTATGCACAGCAGGAGCTGCCAGGAGAATTTCTGGGACTTCTTGAAATTTCTACTGGAGAGCTCCTGCAACATTTACTTTGTCATGAAGCTGCTAGGAGTTTGGTCATCTTGTCTGTAGTCAGTCCATTATCTCATCTATGCAGAGACCAGCTGGGAAGATCCAGGATCACACAGGAAACTGTATATGCTGCATATACATACAGACATGGCCCTGATCCCGTGTTACACCACAGTAGTAAAAATTTCCTCCTTGTATCACAGCCGTAACTCAAATTCCTCTGATTGTGCCTCAGGGTTATGTATTGTCTAGTCTTAAAATGTTTGGGGATTATTCTAATAGGAGGGATGTGTTGAGTATATAAGCTCTCGAATAACCAGACAGAAACCCTTGTCACCAGTTCCCCTTAGCCAGTGAATTTGTAGCGTTTTGGGCAACTCATGGTGTAGTAGCATTTATCTTTCATGTTTTATCAAGTCTGATATTTGGTTCTTGATATTATGAATGCTTTTTTGTTTTATTTAGGATCTTCTACGTTTAGTTTGGAGATTCTCTCCATTTGTTTTTTCATTCCTTTTTAGATGTAGCTGTGTCAAAGCTGTAGGGGAGCTGAGCTTTCTTGCCTTGTGGAAGTGCAAGCAATCTTGGTGAGGGGTGTGAATTGTTTATGGAGTAAGTTTGCCAACTAGATATTTTTGAGGAGGTGGTGTCCTGTTCCTTGCATTACCAATGCATGCTGTTAACTCTTGGACCTGGGTAATATTTGCAGAGATTAAAGCAAGTTCCCTTACTGTAGGGCTTTTCTAACTTGAGTATTTTGTGGCTATGAACTAAACACAGAACATGAAAGAAAACTGAAAACACTAGGTTTGTTTGTGTCTGTGGAAACACTTATTGTTACGGATTTTTTTTTTTTGTCTGGGTTTCCTAGAACTCTAAGGCTCCCCCTCAACCCTTGTCCCTTCCTGGTCATCTCATATACTTTTTTGTGAAACATAGTTATTGGAAGTGACTCTCATATTTAAGCAAATAGGGATCTCCATCAATTCAGAGGCATGTTTGGAATGATATTGCATGTACTACATGTGGTATACCAAAATATAGCATGAGATGCTATATTTTCAGGGTGGTTCCTGGCAGTAGTCTGTTTTTTGGCATCTGGAACATCTATTTCTCAAGTCTGAGGAAATATAGTTGGAGCAGAGAGGTAGTACAGCCCCCAATAGGCCCGCAGTGTTCCCTTATCACAGAGGCATAGAATAGAGTGGTTGAGGCTGGAAGAGATCTCTCAAGATCATCTTATCCAATTCCTTATCTAGTCCATTTCTTAATATGTCTGATAGAGGAGACACTACAGTCTGACAGGGCAACCTGTTCCAGTGCTTCCAGTGCTTAACCACGAGTGTTCCTCGCGGATAAAAAAAAAGGGGAGGGGGAAAATTGATGTTTATGTCTTATGTTTAACCAATTTCCTGTATTTCATTTTGTGCCTCTTGTCCTTTCACTGATAGGGTTCCCTTGAGCCTTGTGTTCTTGGGGTTAAACAGTCCCAGTTCTGTCAGCCTCTCCTTGTGCAACAAGTACTCCTTTAATTGTGTCCACAACCCTTTCTGGAGTCATTCTAATGTGTCCATGTCTCGCTCTCATGCTGGGGAGCCCAGAACTGGACAGAGTATTCCAGATGTCTCGCCACTGCTGAACTGAGGGGAAGGATCACCTCCTTTGACCAGCTGGTGATGCACTTCCCTATGGTCAACTTGCATCCAGAAGGACCCCCTTTTTTTTTTTCCTACAAACTTACTTTCCAGCTGGTTGACCCCAACATGTGTTGGTGAATGGGATTATTCCTCCCGAGGATTAGGACTTAGCATGTGCTGTTGTGGAATTCCCTGAAATTCCTCTGCCTATTTCTCCTGTCTGTTGAGATCCCATTGAATAGCAGCACAGCAGTCTGGTCTGTCAACCACTCTTCCCAGTTTTTAACTTCACTTCTCTGCTAGAAACTATTTCATCATCTTCTGCTTCAGGAGGAGAAAAGTGTATTTTTCAACACTTCTTGAGGATCTACCAAAGTGAGAAAACATCTTCTGCATGAAGCTCTGTATAATAACATAATGAGGCTGCCTCACCATTTACAGTGGATAATTTCAAGTTATTATTGCACTGCAAGCCACTAGATAATTGAGTATTATTTAGTAACTCTCTTTAGTGCTACATGACAGAATAGTTGTGCTTCTGCTCTCAAAAAAAGGAATCTTCCCAATGGATTAAGTCAAATATAGGTTGTATAGCCCATTGTATGCCTGGTTTTGGAATTTAGATATGTTCAGCAGAAAATATCGATTTATGACATGAAGGATAGATGTATTAGGTGGAGTAGACTTCTTATTTTCCACTGTCTACAAATTTTGTCTTTGCTGCTACTTAAAAAAAAAAAAAGGAGAGGAGGATACTCTTAGGAAGAGGGTCAATGCCTCTTAGATTTACTGTTTTAATTGCAAATTTTAGACCTTCATTAGTTCAGTATAACCATTGCTTTGTTTAAAACAATGGATACTATATACCCTTCAGAAGAGTCATTAATATCTTGAATTTACTTTAAAGCAACATTTGACACTGCACATATAATGATGAGTCAAAATCAGTGCCTTTCATCATATATTGCTTGGAACAGAAAATATTTTGTTTGCACAAAACTACTTTTGCAGTGCTGCATTAACTTGCCATTGCATTTTACTTTCTGTCTCCCTGTTCTCCATGTCCCTATTTGCCTCCCCACCTGCCAGAAAGAGCAAAACCCAAAAAGCAAGGCAAAAATCCAAATCTGAAAGTTGAGTAAGTGTCCTTATGTTATTGTATCAATAGTCATATTTGTGTTGCACTGCATTCTTACAGGTGGCAAATACAACAAATGAGCTGGGATTTATCTTTAGAACTTTAGTGGTTCTAAAGAAGTTTTGTAGTGTGGTTTTTTTTTTGGTTGGTTGTTTTTTTTTTTTTAAAGTTCTTTTGCTTTAGCCCTTAGAGCCAAAGCTAGTCTGTTTTTTATAATCCTAGTCTCATATACTCCTCATCTGAAGAACCTTTAAGGGCAAAGCATTTTGCAACATTATTTGCAAGAACTCAAGTTACTGCAGAAACATCCCAAGTACTCTTCTGGTGCACTGGTTCTTCCTTCTGTATTCTCATAGGACTGCAGTCACCCTTCTGGACACATGCCCTGTGATCTCTTCAGAGCACCTCAGAACTTTTTTTTTTCTTTTGTTGAGTATTGACAATTAAGAAGTTTGCAATGCGTAAACAGAATCCATTCATTACAAAATTGTATTTCACTGAGTGTGCACAATACATTTCTACATTTGATGCCTGTTGCTTTTGACTAGTGATTATAAATTTGTTCATAAATTGACAAAAATTTAGTCGGCATTTACCATGTATAGTAGATGGCAACAAATAGTTACAGGTTTAGGACTAAATTATATCTATTTTTTTCCCCCCTGTGTTTTCAAGGAACAGAAATGAAGGTCAGCCATTAATAATCTGTTCAAGTTCTATATGTGCCAAATAAAAAAAAGAATGTTTTCTGTGTTTCAGGGAAGTCTCAAGAACAGTCGGAAGATTTCACCCCAAGAGTTTATTCAGGAATTAAAATCTGGATCAACAGATGAAAGACTAGTCACTTGCTTAGAATCTCTCCGTGTGTCCTTGACTAGTAATCCTGTCAGGTAACATAATTAACACAGATTGCAAAGATTAATCATATTCTTATCTCTTAATGGATGAAATTAATGGATCTGTAGATACGCATGTTTCAAAGTTTTCCAGTTAATGAATGTCTATGCATTAGTGAATGATTGTACCTTTTTTCTTTTTTTTTCATTGATTATGTAACTTCTGTAGACCTATTTTTCAGTAGATTTTACTGATCTCTACAAGGTAATGCTAAGAGAATGTAAAACAGGTGTAGTACAGAGAAGTTTACTTTGTTTTCTAGTGCTAAATAGTAAAAAAAAAATTTCATTTTTGAAATAATGTCTTAACACTTTAATCTTTCTAACTTTGTCAGGATGGTCAATAATGGGAGATAGACATGTTGGTGTAAGTTTGTTAGCCAGAAAACATATATATATATTTATAATTGTGTGCTCCTCGTTCTGTTCTGTGTGCTTTAGGCTTTCTTCCTTGCTTCCATCTAGTAATTTTTTCTGTATCTGTGGAGTTTGTCTATACAGAAGAGAGCACAACATTAGTTTACCTGTGTTTTTTTTTCTTTAAAAGGCTAACTCTTCAGTAACCATAACTCTAAACACTGAAATCAATCTTTATGTTTAATTTTGATTTGATCCATGCAGCTTGATTTGTGTATGCTGGCTTTATTTTATTAAATTATATTTTTTCCATTTTACTCTATTTACAACCTTTTGTTTTAGAGTTCCTGTTTAAGCCAATGGTTCAACACATGATTTAGGGAAACTGTTTTGAGTTTAGTTCAAAATAATGTGAATGAAATGTTGGGGACGCTTATGATGGGATGTAATTAAAAAGGATTAGACAACTTTTCTTCTTTCTACATCTGGCTTGGCAGAGTTGTTGATGTGGGTCTTCTGTATGGGTGTTTGTCTCTTTCCTTCTATTAACTGGTTTTTGAATTGGATTGTCTTATTTATATATAATTTTTCACATGAGAAGAAACATGCTTTACATTAGTCTGAGTTCTTCTGACAGAGGATTTTACAGAAGATATACTTCCTCCATGAATGTGAAGCTACTTTTTGATATAGTATTGCTTCCCCTTCTTTATTTAAAAAAACCAAAACAAAAAGCCAAAAAAGAACTCCCCAAAACAAACAAATTAAGAAACCCCACCCCAACAAACAGAAAAACAAACAAACAACCCACAACCCCAAAGATTTTTTTATTTACACTTAAGCTGATTTAATAGAGAAAACTTTGCTTGTTAGTATGTGTCTGGAAACAGAAACACAAAATGTATGAAATGGGTGACAACTTAAGTCTAGAGCAATCTCTCCTCTTTGATATGACCAGGTAGTTTGGTCTTTTTGTATGTGATAGCCTTTGCTGCCCTTTCCCAAAAAACCAAAACAAACCCTTGATCTTGGTGAGGTGCCAGTTCTGCCTGACAGCACAGTACAATGTGATAGGACATGAAGTGGTGCAGAAGATGAAGAAACGGTATCAGAATAGGGAATGTGGAGGCCAGCTATGAGAGAACGGTGTTGGTCTATACATGAGACATTTGACAGAGAATGCAAGTTGAATTGGATTGTGATGTTGTAAGAGAGCATCTGATCAACACTGAAAGTCTGGTGACCAATATTATAGGGAAGAACAAAGTACAGAAACTTAGAAGTTTTACAGCAACTAAATATTATGAAATTTTGGACTTAAGGTTTTCCAGAAATGTTTTGCTTTGAGTAAGGAAAGGGTTAGAAATCTGTAGATATGTTATGAGTACAGGGAAAACAGCAAGTGCTTTTGTGCATGGGGAAATGGCAAAATGAATGTTTTCATTTTCATATACTTAGTGTATTTTATATTAGTACTTCAAAGCATGCTAGAAGGGTATGCTGCATTGTTGATATCAAAGTATTGCAGTGATGCTTTTGAGAGGTTAGTTTCTTTAACTTATTGGTAGAAATAGTTCAAGGTTGCAACACTGGCTTTAACTTTGTGCAGTCGAATATAAACTATGGTAGGTAGAAAATTTGACAGTTGAATCTAAGTCCAAACTTGACCATAATTTATTAAAATTTAACTTCAGTTTGAAACATTAAGCAGTATGTAAGAGACAACATTGTTGTGGTTTAGCCCCGGTCAGCAACTAAGCACCACACAGCCGCTCGCTCACTTCCCCACCCTTGTGGGATGGGGGAGAGAATCGGAAGGGCCAAAGTAAGAAAACTCGTGGGTTGAGACAAGAACAGTTTAATAATTAGAATAAAACAGCAATAATACTAATATAATGAAAAGGAAAATAATGAGCGAGAGAGAGATGAAACACTGGAAGAAGAGGGGGAAAAAAAAGGAAAAAAAAAACAAAACTAAACAACAAGTGCTGCAACCGCTCACCACCTGCCGACCGATGCTGCCGGTCCCCGAGCCGCGATTGCTGCCTCCCCTGGCCAACTCCCCCCAGTTAATATACTGGGCATGATGTCACATGATATGGAATACCCTTTGGCCAATTTGAATCAGCTCTCCTGGTTGTATCCCCTCCCCTCCCGGCCCCTTGCACGCCTGGCAGAGTATGGGAAGCTAGAAAGTCCCTGACCAGCGCAAACACTACCCAGCAACAACTAAAACACCAGGGTGTTATCAACACTATTTGCATACCAAGTCCAAAACACAGCACTATACCAGCTACAGTGAAGAAAATCAACTATCCCAGCTAAAACCGTGACAAAAAAAAACTATAATGCTTGGATTGGAGTGAAACTCATTATTAAGTTAGTGGATCTATGGCCGAAGAATAGGTCTGAATTTGAGCGGTTTGAATTCGAAGGAGAGTGACCGTAGCTTGCAAAAACACCAGACGAGGTATTTAAGTAGGCAGCAGTTTCATAACAAAAACCAACCCAAGCCTCTACTAATTCTCCATGAATGCATTTTAGTGTAGAAATCAAAAGAAGGATCACAACCAATAGAACATTTGGGTTCTGAAACAGTCTCCTTGTGTATTGAGTGGTGCTGAAAAAGATTGTTAAGATAGACTTCACTAGACTTAAACAGAGCGTTTTAAAATAGTTGTAAATAATAGGAAAAATCTAGGTTCTTCCATAGGGCTTATATAAAAGAATAGCAAAAATGTAACAGCGGCACACTGTTCTTAATACTAAAAATTAGCAGAATAAACATTTTTAAAACATGTCCCTTTCTTTCTCATGAGTAGCAACAGCTGATATTCATTGGGTGCAAATATTGGTGACCTTGATTTTTTCTATCAGATCTTTGAATAAGAACTTGCTTTGACACATAAAATACTGAACTCCAGTCCAGCTGCTATAAATCCATGACTAGTTATAACTCCCACTTCATATGATGTGGACAATGAGAAATAACTGATGAAACTTCATAATTTTATTTTGTGCATGTATAATACCTAAGAATAAATTTATGCTTTTTTTTAACAGGATGAGAATTAAATATAGATTGGATCTCGCGTGACAATCTTCATGTTTGTGGGCTGTCATCTTTTTGACAATATATAATTTAGGGTTTTTCTGTTTTTCCAATTACTATACTTTAATCGACTTAACCTTTTAATCATGTTGACATTTCATTTTCAAATGCAAGAACTGGTTCTACAACATTGTTTTCAACTAGTTGTTTTTGTAAAATGTATCTTTAGTTCACAGAGAAAATCTGAATGAAGTGATATTGAGTAGTTTGATTCTGGTACTTAGAAAAATGTATTGAAATCTATGGCTTACTGCAAAAAGTAGTATTTAATTTCCATCAGTATAAAAAGAAATCCTCAAAAAGAAAATGTGTCCAGTGACCTTGGTCACTATTCTTCAGGTAAATAAATGGGGTATTTCTACCTCACAGTTGCCAACATAATCCATCAAAAGTGCTTCAGTAATCTAGCTGTATGTAGTACTACAGGTAACTAGTTATCTACAACTATATCTTCTCCTTTTGTATAATAGTTGCAACAGATTTAGCTCTTCTCATTAAGAGGACATTTTTAATAAATTGAAAATAGGAAACTGATAGCTTGGTATTTTGTCAGACTGACAAAAAGCTGAGTGTTTGCTCTGGATAGTGTAAGTAATCTTTGTTCTTTCGTAGAAGCAGAGGAAAGGGCAGTAATAGTGCAACAATATTTTAGACGCTTGATCATTCTCAGCATCCTCAGCTGCTGGATGTATGACAAAGTGGCTGTGCACAATTCTGTCTAATACAAAATGTGCTAAGAAATGTCTAGGAGGATCATCTTTAGGTCAGATATGGCTGGTTATACCAAAAATAATTGACAGTTATTTGCATGATCTGTTTCAGAACGAAACACCCATTCAGGAAGGAGAAAATCTATTTTCATATATATTTACCTTTAGGGGAAAAGCATATAAAAGCATCTGATCTGGTTCTCTCTTCCTATAATCTTAAATCCATTACAGTTCTCTATCTAGCAGATACGAAGAAATGTTTAATCCCATCCTATGATGGGATTGGAAGTGCTTTGTATTTCAAAAGAGCAATTACATCTCCTTTGTGGTTTTTCCAACAGATTAGCTTATTATTTGTCACTAGTAAGGTCCCACCATATAGGAGTATCTAAATATTCTGGTTACTAATCAAAAATGGTGATAAATAAATTTTACCTAATGTGTACAATGGTGTGTAAATAGACAAAACAAAACAATGGAGCGGGTATAATGCAAGTAAAGTGAACATTGTAATTTTTTTATTAATTCTGATCAATGTCTTGATGTTGAACTTCTGATGTTGCAGAATGGATGCTTCCTTTTTATGTAAAAGACTTTATTTTGTCAATACATGACAAGGAATTTCCTCACCTTAATTTTTTTTTTTTTAAGTAATAATTTAAGGAATGCACAGTAACTATTGGTACTACACCCGCAACAGAATCCATGTTTTGATGACGAAGATGGTGAAAAGTATTGCATCTTCATCATTCTAACTATACCTGTTCTAAATAGAGATGGTTTTATAATCAGTTCATAAATAAAAGTATTATGCTTATTTAAAAGTGGAAAAAGTGCAGAAGACATACCCATTATGAAATAATTTTTTGTCTGTTGACCAAAGACAATAATAAGAGATCCAAGGACTTGTCTTATGTCATGGAAAGTTGACTAAAGGTGTCAGGAAATATTCCTGCCTCATATGGAAAGAGAAGCGTATTCAAGTACTTGTGAATTCATTCCATGATTGAATATTGTAACTTCAGCCTTTATCAAAGGAGTTCCTGAGCAAATAGTCTCTACAGTTTCTCTGCTTGTATATGTATTTTTGTTGCCCCTGCAGCCAACTTCTCCTTCCTCCGGTGGGATTTTTGTTAGAAGTTTGAGGTTTAAAATATCTGTGCCTTACACAGACAATGAAGTCTAAAGAGCAAAGTATTTCTTCTGTTATGACCATGAATGACAGTGTTGTCCATGAACTTTAGGGCTAGGTAGTTGATCAAACATCATAGTTTCAGCAAGACCAATGGCTAGTATCAAAGGGGATAGCTGCATTACTGCTGTCAGTCATGCAGTTACTTGTATTTGAAATCAAGGGGTTTTGAGCAATAGTAAACAGGACTGCGAAGCAGCTGTCTCATGTAGAAACAACATGCCTAGGTTTAACCTCACCAAAATATAGCTTTTGCATTAGCTGAAACTTTAAATTTGTGTTGTGTTCACTTGGAGATATTTGTATGGATTAATATCTCAGGCAGCCACTTCTGCAATTCCTTTAGGCTTTTTCTTCCTTCTCTGCCATTTACAGTTAGATTCTGACCTTTCCAGGGGACCCTAGAAACAGTGTGTAGTAGAAATTGTTGTTTTTCTTCCCTTCCTTTGCAAGGGTTTTCAAATTACGGTTCTGTGCCAAAGAATGTATAACTGTTAATTTAAAAATTAAAATTACTAAATTTAGTGGTTACTGTAATTTTTTAATCTTTTTTTAGTTTAAGGTTATATAATTGCATCAATGAGTGAATGGAATGCCTCTTGATCTTCTGTTGAGTGAAGAGTCAATTTTGGGTTTTAAAATGATCCAGATATATGCTTTTATTTATGCTGACAATTTTCATTCATTGTAGTTACTCTTTGAAATGTCAATTTTTTTTAATGTCTTCTTTCTTTTTCCCTAGCTGGGTTGAAAACTTTGGCCGAGAAGGTCTGGGGCTGCTGTTGGATGTTTTGGAAAGATTGGTTGAGACAAAAAAGTAAGGAAGATTTCATATGAAATTGCCAGCTTTTCTTAATATGTAAACAGCATTTAGTTACATTAAATTTTTTTATTTATTCAGCCAGGACAAAGTTGTGAAGAGGAGTCAGCATAAGGTTATACAGTGTTTGAGAGCCTTCATGAATAATAAGGTATGGGATTTTTTTTTACTCCAGAAATTACTACAGTTCAATTAGATTAAGTATGTGATCAGTGGGTGTATAAGCCTGTGCAATTTGGAGAAGTGATGTGTTGGTCAGATGTGGTTTGAAGTTCTTTCTGCTGCCACCCCCTCTCTGCCTAAATATACTCATAGAATAGTGTAAACTTCAGATGTTGATGTATGCCCTTATTACAGAATAAGTGACCCATTTTTGACTTTTCTCTGGTTTAATTTTTTTAATTAAGTATTTGATGGACTTAAATGCCTTTTGAAATATTTACTTGAGGGAACTGTGGCTGTCTCTTACTAGATATTCGATACAGTCATTTGGATTCCCTCCAACTCTCCTTAAAACTGTTTTTCTGTTGTTTAGTATGGATTGGAAAGAATTTTGGGAGAAGAGAGAAGCCTTTTGTTGCTGATCAAAGCAATTGATCCCAAGCAAACTAACATGATGACAGATATAGTTAAACTCATTTCTGCAATGTGCATTGTTGGAGAGGAAAACATGTAAGTACTGTATTTAGCCAGAAATAGTAAGGTAATTTTATGATATCCAAAATTATAGCTATGCCTGAATGGAATGCTAAGATTTTCAACTTAGGTTTGAAAGTAATACCTGTACTATATTGTCAGTTTTCAGAATACCTTTGTGATTTTTATTATGATCATATCAATCGGAGTTTTCTTTTTTACATGTGGATATACTGGTTAGATGGAAGTAATTATGCAGCCGGTTGTTTGCTTAAAATTTTTTAGCATTACTTTTAAGGTATCTTAACCACCGTAATCCAGTAAGTCATTCTTTGGCTATAAAAGTCTCCAAAGGAAACAAGTAATGCTTAAACCTCCTACATTTGTATGCAAGAGACTGAGGCAGGTGAATACTTTGGTAACATGGCTGTTCAGATAACAAATGAGCAGCAAGGTTAAATATCTCTCCTGAGTAAAATGCTTTGCTTTTCTTACAGCCTTGAAAAAATTTTGGAAGCTGTAACAGCAGCAGCAGAGGAAAGGAATGTTGATAGATTCTCTCCTATTGTAGAAGGTCTTCAGGATAACTCAGTTCAGCTGCAAGTAAGCAAATTTTTTTCATAAACCTCTGCAACAAGTAGAATTAAAATTATTTATTTTTCTGTACTGAACAAGTCATTACAATAAAAAGGAGGAGAGATACTCTTTCAAATAAGGGTCAAATTTTGGAATGTTGTTCATAATATTGTCTTTTAAAATACTTTGTGGGAAGAATCAGTATTGAGAAACAGAGGGGTTGCAGGTTAATTTGTTGATTTCTATTACCCCAAATCTTACAGACTTTGGGAGATAAATTTATACTGCCTTTTAAAATAAAGCATGAGTCATATATTCAGATGCAAAAAGATTATCTCACTTCTAGTGATATTTGCTGAAACTTAAAGATTAATAATAGCAAAAAAGCAAGTTTTTAGGCAACTGCTTTTTATAATTAATGTTTAAATCAGCAGGAAATCTGTCCCTCATGCCCACTTTATGATTTCATGAAATTGCACCCAGAGAGTCTGAGGAAAGAAATCTTTAATCTTATTTTCAATTTGTTTCAGCTGGGTATAGAATTTACCGCAGAAAGACGTGAACTATTATAGTGCATTTGAATGATCATTGTAAATCATTGGTTTAAGAGTGTTAATATTAAGTCATGTTGATTTTCATGTAATTCAGCCGAAGGGAATGCTGTTCATAATTATTCTTTGTGAATGTTACAAAAATGGTAAAAGACAAATCTCAAGTTTGAAGAAAATGATTGTGTTACTCCACTGTCACGTTTTGTGTTAAATAGTCCATACCTGATAGTAAAGGTTGCTGTTTGTTTCATGTGTCTCACAGAAAAGCTAACCATAAAGAAATATTTGAAGGTGGAGAATCATTTGTAGTTGAATCATGCCGGTACTGATGGGATTCTCTTTTGAAAAATTGTCCCTCCTTTCTTACCCTTTCTATCTTATAATCATAGAATGGTTTGGTTTGGAAGGGACCTTTTAAAGATCACCTAGTTCCAACCCTGGCTACGATGAGGGGGGGCATCTTTCAGTAGATCAGGCTGTTCAAAGCCCTGTCCAACTTGACCTTGAACACTTGCAGAGATGGGGTATCCACAACTTCTCAGGATACAATTGGCTCTCTGGGCTGCAAGCACACATTGCTGGCTCATATATAATTTTTCATCTATGAATATCCCCAAGTCTTTCTCTGCAGGGCTGTTCTCCATTCTTTCATCCCCCAGCCTGTATTGATACTGGGGATTGCTCTGACCCAGGTGCGGGACCTTGCACTTGGCCTTGTTGAACTTCATGAGGATCACATGGGCCCACTTCTCCAGCTTGTCCAGGTCCCTCTGGATGGCATCCCTTGATGGTCCCAACTTCAGCTTCCTATTATGTGATTTCAAGCATCTTCATTCCGGAATAGAGCTTTTCACAGTTAAAATTACTTATTTACCTTTTTTATTTGTATTCTCTGAATAAGTTATTTTCTATCCCTTTTTAGTAGTCTATATATTGATTAGTAGTATAACTTGTTGAGTAAAATTGTTGTTCTCTTTTACCCAGTATTGTGAAAATCACTACCAAAATACTTTGTTTTCTGAAGCACATTCTAGAATACATATTCTAGGAGTGCTAAACTGGGATCAAGGAAATATCATACAAAAGATGAAAGAGATAGAAAATTACTATTCAGCATAAAGTCAGTTAAATACAGTTACTTTTGATTTGACAAGGAAATGCTTACCTTCTGTTTCTTTTGTTTGATTTTTGTTGTAGTGTGCATAGGTATCCCTGTGTTCTCTGTCCTGAGCAAGAGGTCTGATAGCAAGATTTTTTCTCTTCCCCCCCTCCCCCCCTTCTTTAAATCTTGCTGTCATAGCCATAGTGGGAAGCAGTTACTGTGAGAGGACAAATGCGACTTTGAATTACTGCTCAGTTTTCTGGCAGTAGGAATACATAGCCATGGTGTAAATTGCCAGGTGAGGTGATAACTAAGGGAAGTATGATCCTCTAATTTGAATATTTTTTTTTTTAAATCTTGTAACTGTTTATCTCAGCATGGATTTATTACACTGAATGAAAGTTTTGAATGAAAACCGAATCAAAGAATTTGTGGATTCTCTAGTTCCTTCCTGTGCTTCAACCTTAAAGATTTCTAAATGCCTGTAAATGCATATTGCACTCCATTACCAATGATGATAGTCAAAGTTGCTTAGGAACCTCAGACAGTCAACTTCAGGGTCAAGTAGGCTCTCCCCCCAGCAGTAATTTTTATTGTCTGGAAATGTAGGATATTTTGTTTGTTACTATATTTCATTTGTTGTTTGTTTTTAGAAGTGTATCAGGTTGGTATTGACTTCATATAGATGATGTTCATTCTGGCTTAGTGCAGAAAGATTTGTGTTTTTTCCTTCCCCTCCCTCCCCCTGAGATTTGTGTATTTTTCTAATGTATTGAAAAAGAGTAGTTATTGCCTCTAAGGGTCAAAAAGGAGACCTTGTGTTGGCAAGTCTGGAGTGGGACTGGAAAAGGGCTATAAGGAGAACTGTAGAGTAATAAGTATTTTGTTTGAGCAGCAGCTGGGGGGCTTTGTGTAGGGCTTAGCCTACAGTTAAGACTAACAAGGAGATGGAAGGAAAAAACTTTGAGCTCCAGTTGTAGTGGGACTGGAAAGGGACTGCAGAAGGAAAGTGTAGGCAGTAAGACAACAAATTTCCTGGTTTTTAAGGTTTTTGAGTCTGCATTTTCCCGATTGGACATAAATTTCTTGCAGTAGTAGATCCTTACCTTAGGTATTTTTGTAAATATCATTGCAGTTCTCCTCTGGGGTCTCTGTTTTATTCAGATTTTGAGGTGAATGATGTTCAGTTAACAAGTTCCTATTCAGTAGGATTTTTTTTTTTCCTCCATATTTTAGCATCCTTGAGGTAGTAGGCAGTATGAATTTGGGCCAGGTATGCAAGCTTGGGCATGTCAGACTTTCAGGACAATATAACATTTGGCTCACTGCATCTGGGACTTTTTTTGTTTGCATGTTTTTAGTCCTTCTTGAAGAGTTTACCTGTTTTAGTTGCTTAGTTTACTTTGATATTGGGTCGTGATAAAAGTAAAAAATTTTGTTCTTATTTGATCAACCTGAAAAACAAAAACATGAAAAGTTTGATTTTCTGTTATGCTTATTTCTATTGTATCAGTATAGTCAATAAGGTAAAAAATTTATATATAATATATATACTAAGAATTTTATTCATAAATATAATCAGTCAAAGAATAAAAAAGTCCAAATGCAGGAATTATTTTTAATGTTGAATAATGGTAGTTCACTGTCTCTTTGTATTGGTTGAGCGGCTTTCTTCTTTCTTTGGCATGAATATGGATATCAATTAAAGTTTTAAAAATATTTTGATTCAGTAGGGAGAAATGCTTTAGATCATGGAAATTATATTTTCCAGTTTCAGGATATTTTATCTAACCTAGGAGAATTGGAGAGTCTTTATTCTCTATAGAGCATATAAGGAGTTGAGAACTTCTAGGTCCACCATAGCACTTAAGAGATGCATAAATTTTAATAGTATGAAGAGCAGTACTTCTCTTACTATTCTTTACTAGCTTGTAGGTCTTCAGAGTCCTGAAATTAACAACATTTTGTTTTGAGTGTTAGGCTTCCAAATGTGATCTTGAATTTTCAGGAGTTGCATATATTTGCACGTGTGTAGATTTAATTAAGGGAAAAAAGCTATCTATAACTCCTTTTTTTATACAGTTAAAAAAGCACATGGAAAGTGCCTTAAAAGCAGCCCCTTATTTAATATACCTGCTGCTTCAAATAAAGTTAATTCTATGTATTTCTCTGTTTACCTATGATGGGTACCCAAACGGCCATTTTGCCCATTTCCCCCTTTTTAAAAATTAAATAAATTTATAAGGATGTCTCTAAACCTATGAGTATGTCTTGCAGATTAAACTGAAGGTGAACAGATAAAGAGATCAACATTTGGGAGTAGGTTTCAGAAATTATAATCCCTTATGAACGGTTGTTGGTAAGCAGCCCCTTTAAGAAATAGGTAGATACCAGTATTAATGGCAGTTGAGACAGTTGATATGCAGGGGAAAAAGGTCATAGTTGATTATCTCTAATGAGTTAGATCTTTCTTATAAACATGAGCACTTTTGTACTTAATTGTTTACAGCGATGCTCAACTCCATTAGTGAGATACCACCAATGAGAGAACCAAAACAGTGCAGAAAACTTCAGCTGAGTTGTTAACAGTGCAGGAACAACTTCTGTTTTTCTAGGACTGCTATTCATATATTAAACAATTTCTTTTCTGCTAGTTATGCCTTCTCATGTTTGTGCTATACCTCCATTTGGTATTTTGTTATCTTCTGATATAGAAGGTAGGAGCATTTTTAAAACTGAGACTTTACTCTAAATGTTACAATTGCAATTATTAAGATAAATATATTAATTTTACTTTACTGAGAGTGTTACCCTAAGGTTCCTGAAAATAGGTAACATATTGCCGTTTCATTTGCTGTATCTTATGTAGACATGGAAACCTTTAATGAAAGTTCTCATCTCCTTTTTTTGAGTTAAACTACCATTTAAATATGTTCTTTCCACTAAAAGGCTTTTTTCTTTTTCAGACTCCACAAATGGTTGCTAGATTTCTTTTTTAATTTTTTTTTAAGACCAGAAAAATCCAAGGTTCCTCATGTGAATCAGTTGTAAACTTTTATAACAATGACATTGTCCTGGTGGTTAATTTGACAGTGTTTTAATGAGACAAAAGTTTACAGTTGTCAGTTACTTGGTATACTTGCCTTGATTATCTGCTTGATATGTGTAGGCTTGCTTTGCGGCAGTTCAATTTGACAGTAACAACTGACCTTTTCAATTTTGAATTGACTAACTCTTCTGTTACTTGAAGGCTGAATACGTAAAAAGTCTTGGTATGATGATCTTTGTATTTTTAGCGAAAGCTCTGTGTATCTACTTTTTGCATATGTTGAAAGCAAAGGATACTCTCCCTTTTATCTTTCATAAAATCTGAAATTATAGAAAGCATACTTAAATGCTTTTGGTTCAAGACAAGATTTGTGATCACAGTTTGAGAGTATAAGTACAGACAGGAGTAATACTGAATTTCTGGTTTTGTTAAAGTAAATGTAGTTTAACATCTTAAGACTGTGCTCCAGAAAATGCATACAAGGCAGTCTGGTACCTTGCGTACTTATGACGACAAGGTTGTTCAATTCACAGAGGCAGGAAATGCAGCTCTTCTGGCACAACCCGTTTTTATGTATTTAAGGCAATGTTGACAACGAATTGTGTGTTGCCCAGTTCTTCTTTCTTGTAGATTCAAATGAATGCTTCTACTCTCTAATCATCATCTTTCATCACTGTTCCTCAAGCAGACAGTTTAACTAATGGAAGAGTGCTGTTCTTCTAAATAGTTCTAGTTGCAGATGTCACTTCCTAATTTTCCGGTTAGGACTAAGAAGAGGTGCAACATTGAAGCAAAGGTACAATCCTTCCTTTTCCAATTAAGTTCCTGAAAAACGAGCACTGATCATCCCTGTGGGAACCTGCAGGTGCTTCATGCCTGTCCTAGGAGAAGTGTTTCTGTGACAAAGTAAAAGGTCTTATCTATTCATCAGTAGCGTTACCCTCTCAGTATTTTTAGTTGTCAAGGAATACCATTTCATCTTTCTTTTTCATCTAATAATATGAGAATGCGAGATGGTACGGTCTGTGATATTTTGGTTAGCTAAATCACTTGGTGGTTCTTGGTTGTTCTGTGCTAATGAGATTCTTTCCATAACTGCATATATACTAGGATGAATCAGAGCAAAGCTCATCTTATCTAAGTGTAGAAACTGATAATATTTATTTAAGATCCAAGTAAATGTAAGTGCATGTGGATGGTACGTCTCAAAGTCATTACTAAGAATTTTTTGTTTTTAGCAAGGGTAAAAAATTGATGAACAAAAATATAGTGTCTGTACCAAAACCAAATCTACAGCCAGTTTAATACTGGCAAGCAGAATTTAACTAAAGATGCATCATCTTTACAGACTTTTCTACAAATGCATACTTGCAGTAAGAGTGAGAAAAGTGAAGTAGAAAATCTTAGTGCCGTTCCTTTTACTCAAATCGGCAAGATATGGCATAAGATGATATTTACCACATAGTATTGATTGTCTTGTCTATGCAAGGAAAAAGCTGCTCTGAGCTACAGAGATATACCCGACATATTCTACCAGAGAAGAAACAGGTATATTCTGTCTGGTCTTCAACTGGGGAAAATGCAAGTTTAAAGTATAGACCATGGAATCCTCAGAAGATGCATTCTGTAACTTGGTAGACATCACCAGTGAGAATTGCAGGGGATTAGAACTTCAAACTGTAACTTCTTACTTAGCAGAATATATCTGATCTCATTGGTATAGTTTCTCATGGAGGAAAGCATTCAAAATTTTGGCATTCTAGGTGAACTGTATCATCATCCATGCAAAGTTCTTGCCTACCAAAAATAATGTATGTGCATCCATCAATGTATGCCCCTCTCTTACATAAACATGCAAAGTCAACTATTGTGGATTTCCCTACCATGTGGCAGCAAGGCATTAAAAGCGTTACAGATGGAATACATTTGCAGACCTGAAAGCCCTCTGAAAACTGACATGGTGGACTATACTTAACTGCAGTTCTTTAGAGATGAAGGGAGGGAAGCATCTAACCAGACTGCCGGGTGAAGTGAAAGATTTGCTCTTGGCTTTTCCCTGAAGAAAGGAAAGTGTCTCTACATGCATTCACTGCATGCCTGTTGTAAACAGCAGGACACTCAAGATATAATTACTGTTTGGGTTAGAGGTGTCCTTCAGGAAAGAGTACTTAGAAATTGCAGTCCTTAGCACCACAACAAAATTTTAGAAGGTACACCAGAGAGCTGTGTATTACCATATGCCTTTTGCTCTTAGAGTGTAAAATAGTTTCACTTCTTCAGGCATTTTCTCAAGGGCATACTGACAAAATACCTCTGCCTACAGAATCATAGAATCATTAAGGTTGGAAAAGACCTCTAGGATCATCAAGTCCAACTGTCAACCCAACACCACCATGGTTCCTAAACCATGTCCTGAAGTGCTACGTCTATACATTTTTTTGAACGCCTCCAGGCATGATGACTCTACCACCTCTCTGGGCAGCCTGTTCCAGTGCCTGACCACTCTTTCAGTGAAGAAATTTTTCCTAATATCCAATCTAAATCTCCTCTGGTGCAACTTGAGGCCATTTCCTCTCATCCTATCACTGGTTACTTGGGAGAAGAGACCGACACCCACCTCACTACAACCTCCTTTCAGGTAGTTGCAGAGAGCGATAAGGTCTCCCCTCAGCCTCCTCTTGTCCAGGCTAAACAACCCCAGCTCCCTCAGCTGCTCTTCATAAGACTTGTTCTCCAGACCCTTCACCAGCTTTGTTGCCCTTCTCTGGATATGCGCCAGCACCTCAGTGTCCCTATTGTACTGAGGGGCCCAAAACAATCTACAACCCAAACTACTACAATCTACAATCCAAATCTACTACCCAAACGAATCTACAACTCTTCATGAATTGGTTTTGGGCGTAGACCATTTGCCCAGAATGTTTTGCTTACAGTGACTTCTGCCTTCCTAGGAAGCTAATTTACCTATTTTCACTAAACCTCATACTATCTCAGCAGAAGTACCTCTTCATTTATTGCAGATGAGACATCTTTTTTGATATGGACACAGTT
Organism: Morus bassanus; assembly: GCA_031468815.1. Taxonomy (NCBI): domain Eukaryota; kingdom Metazoa; phylum Chordata; class Aves; order Suliformes; family Sulidae; genus Morus; species Morus bassanus. The sequence goes on along the minus strand of CM062568.1, from coordinate 38,511,979 downwards.
TTCCCACCTTGTGTCCATGTCTGAAAAATTAAAAGGCTGTCAGTGTGTTTACAGAATCTTATCCAAGGTAATTGAGTGTAAAAGAATGCAGTTAGGGCTCACTCATCTGGAGTGCAAGCAGTGACTGATTGTTCTGTCCCCCAAGAGTTGACACTTATAGAGTTGTCAACTGGAGCATCACAGGCATTTTACTTAAGTGTTACATACTTTGACAATTGTCAAGGAATTATGTTACATTTGGGATAATTGTTCCTCAATTTTTGCTTAATTAGGAACATTGAAGACAAATAATTATGAATGGATATTCCTTGGAACTGTGTGTAGTATGAATGCATGTAGAGACAAGCTGTTAAAGAAAAGAATTACTTACCTGTAGCTTCCATTCTCCCTTAATAAGTTCTTTCAACTCTTTGGACTCTGTTTTCTCTTTGGTCTGACCCTTTACTAGCAGCCTTAGAGACTCAACAGCCTCTTTTTGTGGAAGAAATTACCATATCTGTCATTTCTACTGCATTTCTTTGATTAGTAGCCACACTCTAGAAGTAGGGAGCAAACTCATTGTTTGACTATTGTTAGATCTGAAGTCAGTAGTGTTTTCTGGTAATTTAATAATTCTAGATATCAATTGGTATTTGAATGTTCAGAACTTTTTAAGCATGTTGTTAAACAGATTTAGCACTTCTTTAAGATGAGAAAGTCATAATCCTGTATTTCTAAAGAAGTTCACGTACCTCTGTCTTTGTAATTTAAAAAAAAAAAAAATCATGGCAGACTTTACTTTTTGTTTTTCTGAGACATTTTTGTGGTTGAGACTTTCTTCCTAAACAAAGACACAGATGGAGGTAAAATATCAGACTTATTTAAAACTGTAGATTGGGAACAAATGAGCTTTCTAAGTAAGTGGCAGATCTTTCTCTTTAGCAATGTAAAATGCTGAGTAGGATTTAGTCTGCAAGTAAGCCAACCCGTCAAGCCTTTGAGCTAGATGTCTAAACTCTAATGTAACCAATGGAAATCCAAGGCGCAATTTAGTTGCCCACATGTGAACTTCAAATGTCATTTCAGATGCCTCTGTAGATATGATGTGGTTCTTTAGGAGGTTCCCACCCTTCTGGATTGGCAGGTCTGTCAGACGGGACACACTGAAGCAGCTGTAATGGTAGTCTGTATACTGGGTCCCTAGTCAGGAAAGACAATGGATCCTAGAGTGCCCTGGTCACTCCATCTGTGTCATAAAGAAGATCTTTTAGAATTTAGAATCTTAAAGAACAGATTTAAAGAAGAATCTAGTAGGCTACTGAGTAACAAGAATGGGAGTTAAGCTATGCATATAGCTACATATAGATACCTGTCTTCCTATAGTCATCTAAATGCAGGTACCTGAAACTTGAACTGTGTTGTCTTGGAAAACTCTTGAGAACTCTGAGTTTATTCCTGTGCCTTATGCAGACAGTAATTGAACTAAGTTTGCTACTTTTTTTTAATTGACTTACTGTCAAACATAGGGTAATATTAATATATCGTTTTTCTAGCTGCAAAGTTCAGGATAGCAAAATTTCTTTGCTCTTGAATCTTCTCTGGATTATTGGTTAAAACTGCCTTTTAATAAGCCACTGGGATGCTGTTCATCAAGCTTAGGAGGAGTATTTTTCTCTTGATTTTAGCATATTCCCCCAAAATCTAGCTTTCCAGACTGTAGTGTTACTAAAATGTTCATAAGCTTGTTCTTCTTCTTGATAGAATTTAACACATTTTTTCCTTAGAGGTTTTAGGTTCGCTAAACAGATCTATCTTGCTGCAGTCTACTTCTAAGTGAATAAAGGAATTGCAAATTATTGCATTCATGTGTGATTTAATTATTATATGCTAACTGCTAGATATTGAATGATAGTTTCACTTGGAGCATGTTTTAAATGTTCGTGACCTAGTAACAGGTTCTTGCTGTTGTCTTTATCGTTGGTCATTTTAAAATACTTTTAATTTTTTTTTTAAATTTTCATGAAGCAAATTACTCAAAGGTAGCTGTCTAAGCAATGCCTTGTTTAGACTTGTGTTTGCTTCCTCTTGCATAACCTTTTCACATTCTGCTTTTTGTAGACTTCTGTTTGGAACTTTCACTATTATTTTGTCTTTGTATTCCTATAGAAATAGTTTGCTAACATAATCCAGTAGATCTTTATCTTGTTTATTCCAGGAAAGCTGAAGTATGTTCTGGTTATGAACTGCAATCGAATTCCCACTTGATCAAATTTGATTTAAGTACTGGAATAACAGCACTTTTTACTGATGTGTTTCTTGCTTTTCATTGTCTATCTTGTCTCTGTTCTATTTGAATAGCACATGTGCACATGTACCTTGTTGATTTGGCAAATTAAAAGAAAATACCAATTTTTTTTGGCAGCAATTACATCTGTTGACATCCTTTCATCTAAATTGCATTGCTATCTCAAAGATAAAACTGTAATTTGCTCTTGACCAGGATTTTCACAGTAGGGTACTTTGTTCAGTTTCTGATTGCCTCTTCATTGATAGTTTCAATCAAGTGTGATAAATGTTGATTCCTTGCTTAGCAGTCCATTCACATAAAGTTTTGCATGAAAATATACTGTTTTAAACTGCTGATAACAATGACAAAGGTTCCAATTCTGATGTAATAAAACAACATGGAGTTTGATTTATTTGAAATGTAAAAGTAACTTTGCAGTAATGTACTTTATTACTGATGGTATGATAGTGATGTCCAGTGAAGTCTACAATCATTTAAATGCCCCACTGATGTTAACAGGAGTACCAATGTTGGTGACATCTGTCAATGTACTGAATTACTGGTTTTGAATGGCAGAGCTAATTGAATCAAGAAAATGCAATTGAATGAAAGACTCAGTACTCCAGAGAGATAAATTGATTATGGTATAACAGGTTTCAACTAAATAAGCTCAAAATTAGGAGAAGTAAAAATTTTCATCATGGCTGCTGAAGAAAAATACAGATACTGGTACAGTGGATGGTTTGGTAAAGTGGGCCCATACCAAAACAAATACAAAAATTTAAGAATAAAGAATATAGCCCATACTTACATAATAAGAGAAAATATTCTGTAAGGTATTGTTGTACTAAATTTTAACTGGTTTGGTTGCCTGCATTTTCTACTGTTACAGATGAGGCTGATCAGATTCTCTGCCATGTTGTACTGAAAGTTGTGCAGTTTGTGGGCCTAAGGAATACACCTTATATTCAAAGCCAAGAATTCGTTGTTATTCTAAATAAGTCTTAATGGTCTAATGAAATTATTCTCAGTAGTGCTAACACATGTCTCTGCTCACATCCCATGCCTCTACTTTTCTATACTGCATTTTATTTAGGGTCATATCGCTATCTGCTCATTATAGAAATGTATCTAACACTAAACTTTGTGCCACAAACTTGTATAAGGCTAAGCAGAATCTAAAACTAGCGGGTTGGTAGTCATTCTGTTACTAGACAAATCCCACTGCAGCTAAATAAGCCAAAACAGAGCTCCAGGCAGGGAAGCCAAGTCTCAAAGCATGTGGTTTTAGCTTAATACAAAGCCTGTAGCCTGTTACTAGCAGAAATAACTAAGTGGGCTACAAGGCCGCAGGTTCTGAACAAGATTTTAAAGGACATGACAGACAAGTATTGAACATGAGGAGCTTTTTCAGTGTCCAAAAATAGTTAGTTGTGCAACAAGAGAGTCATAATTTCTTCTCTGTTGGGTCCTGTTAAGACAATTACTGGAAGGTTTTATTCAATCTACTTTTGAAAAGTGTACTGGGCACCTGAGGTGGTTTTTACTTTTTTTTTTTCTTTTTTATTGTTGTGTGGGGTTTGGATGTAGGTAAGTCTAAGGATTTTGTTTTTATTTATCTTTTGGTATTTGCAGTTTTCTTTTTTGGGTTTAGCACCACTTTTGGTTACCTAGGACAGAATGATGCTTCAGCAGCAACAAACAAACATTTCAATAACTCTTAGAAACAGTGCATGCACAGAAACAGGCTTCAGGAGTAATACAAAGGTTTTGTTTGGATTTATTTGAAGAAAATAAATAAGTTAACTAAGCCATATTTTCCTTTAGGTTTCTAAAATACTGTAAATATCTATACAGAATTCTATTGCATAATATTAGAGAAATAACAGATTTCAGGGAGGAGAAGTGTCATAAAAAGTTCTTACACTACAAAGATTAAAAATCCACTGTGATAGTTAAAGCCCCAAATTGTTTTCAGTTTAGTAGCTTCCCAAGTGGATTGTTCAGAGAAGAATAACTGAGGATTGTTTCTTATTTATGACTTTAAAGAACCCCCAAATCTGAAAGATCTTTCTCAAGGGAACCTATTTTGTTTAAGACAGAACGGTCAAGGTTGTGGTACTGTTACCTATGTTCCTGTTAAACTGAGTTCTTTTAAAATTGACTGCTAGTAATGTAGTGCCAGTACCTTTCTGAAAGAAAACACACCATTAGGTATATTTCTCTTTAATATGTGTAGGTTTTTTTATTGTTACTTATTAGGTGATGGTGTAGTTGATCTCATTGTATGGAGAAAGGACATGAAAAGCTTTCATTGCCTTGCATTTGCTAGCCTTAATATGGTTTATTAATATTTTTATTAATTTTTTACATTACACACTTTGCTAGTATAAACTAAAAATATGGACTTACAGCGAGGAAAAAAGTAGCAAGGTAACATCACTTCAACAAACCTTAATACAGCCAAATAATTTTTGAGCCCTAAAAGCTTTTTTTAAAAAAAGAAACTTCTAAACATCAAAAGTAATACTATTTTGTAGTATTTTGGAATTTGGCTACTTAACATAGTGTTTTCTAAATTTTTCTAAATGGTTTTGACCTGCTACAAAATTCTTTAATTTTTTGAAGTCCAGACTTAGACCAATCAGAGCATTCTTGCCTGCTCCTTGAGCCTTTCAAGCAGCTTTCATGGGTTTGTGAAACAGGATTTTGCTTTATAAAGCCATGTTGCATTTATTCGTACTGTTCAGTTATTCATGTTACATTTTTTCATGTTACTCTTTAATTTTGTTCTCTATTATACTTTCAGTATATTTACACTGTAGAAAAGTCCATCTTACTGCTCTGTGGTTGTCTAGGTCTTCCCAAAAATGTCCTTGTAAATATCAATATAATATCTGCCATCTTCCTTTTCTTGGATGTCAATGTGCTTTTCAGTAAGAACTTAAATGCAATAGCAAGTACTAAAGTTATTTTGTCCTCAATTTTCTACAAAACTTTTGGGTCAATTGTCTTTTGTGACTTCTCTGCCAACCCCTGTACCTGTTTGCACACCAGTAGAACATTTGATGAAGTGATGCTGTGGCCTTTGTTTCGTTTGGGTACTCCTTTTCACTGTGATCTTCTACTGACCCTATAGATTCTCTGGTTGTCTTCCTTCTTTTGTTATGTTCGAGGAAAAAGATGTGTTAATTATAGATGCTTTTTGCAAGCTGTCCCTCAAACTTTTTTTTTCCTCTCTTTAATACAGCTTCATGTTCTATCAGCTAAAGTTTTGATTTCCACCCCCACTTAAGGTGTTTTATTTTGTTTAGATATTGTAACTTGAATAATAGTTGTGCAAGAGTGGAGTAAGTTACAGAAGTCTATCTTAACATTTTTATGCAGTTGATTTAAATAATTTAGTGTGCTTTGTCCTATTGATGTCAATAAAGTAAAAGCAAAAGTTTGCTTTTTTATTATTATGTAAATCTAGGTATTTGCATGTACTGCATTTCATAGAAGTTCTGAGAGAATAGAACTTAGTTTCAGCTCTTTATTCAAGTAAGAGGAAGGAGCAAAGCTTGTTCCTTCCTATTACTCTCTTAAAGTTTTGTTGATGCAGGGTACGTTGCATGATGGAGTAATATAAGAATAGATGCTGTCATGGCAGCTTTTCTCTGAGAGGTGTTGGATGGGCTAGTACAGTGGTTCCAACCACACCATGCCATGGCATCCTCCCTTGAGCATCCTTGTCCTCTCAGGCATCTCCAGAAGTTGGAGAGATGGTCCCAACTGCTGGTACAGAGTTGTGGGGCCCTTGGGGTACTCTCTCCAAGTGACTCCATATACCGTAATTTACAGGATTGGTTGGAGAATGCCTGGTGCTTAATTGTGTCATTCTTACACTTGGTCCCTAACAACCTGCTGGAGATCAGTCTGCTTCACTTGATTTTTCTCAACAGGTTCACAGCTCTCACATTCATTAACAGGTTGTTTACACTTGTCTCTGTTCTTAAAACTAAGCTATTCCCTTCTTCTGTAGTGTTAACTACATTTCATCTATATATGCTAACATTGCTGTCACATAATCACAGCGTGGTAGGGGTTGGAAGGGACCTCTGGAGATCATCTCGTCCAATCCTGCTTGAACAGGTACACCTAGAGCAGGGTGCACAGGACCGCATCCAGGTGGGTTTTGAATGTCTCCACGGAAGGAGACTCCACAACCTCTCTGGGCAGCCTGTGCCAGTGCTCTGTCACCCTCACAGTAAAGAAGTTTTTCCTCATATTCAGGTGGAACTTCCTGTGTTCCAACATGTGCCCATTGCCCCTTGTCCTGTCGTTGGGCACCACTGAAAAGAGTCTGACCACATCCTCTTGACACCTGCCTTTCAGATATTTATAAGCATTGATAAGATCCCCCCTCAGTCTTCCCTTCTCCATGCTGAACAAACCCAGGTCTCTCAGCCTTTCCTAATAAGAGAGATGCTCCAGTCCCCTGATCATCTTTGTGGCTCTCCACTGAATTCTCTCCAGTAGTTCCCTGTCTTTCTTGAACTGTAGAGCCCAGAACTGGATGCAGTACTCCAAATGTGGCCTCACTATGGGGGAAGTAGAGTGGGAGGATAACCTTCCTCGACCTACTGGCCACACTCCTTTGAATGCACCCCAGGATACCGTTGGCCACCTTGGCCACAAGGGCACATTGCTGGCTCATGGTCAATTTGCTCTCCACCAGCACTCACAGGTCCTTCTCAGCAGAGCTGCTTTCCAACAGGTCAACCCCCAACCTGTACTGGTGCATGGGGTTGTTCCTCCCCAGCTGCAGGACCCTACACTTGCTCTTGTTGAATTTCATGAGGTTCCCCTCGGCCCAGCTCTCCAGCCTGTCCAGGTCTTGTTAGACGGCAGCACAGCCTTTTGGTGTATCAGCCACTCCTCCCAGCTCAGTATCGTCAGCGAACTTGCTGAGGTTACACTCTGTGCCTTTGTCCAGGTCATTGATGAATATGTTGAACAGGACTGGACCCAGCACAGTCCCCTGGGGAAGACCACTAGTTATGGGCCTCCAACCAGACTCTGCCCTGTTGATCATGACCCTCTGAGCTCTGCCGTTCAGCCAGTTGTCTATCCACCTCACTGTCCACTCCTTTAACCCTCACTTCTTAAGCTTACCTATGAGGATGTTATTGGGGACAGTGTCAAAAGCCTTGCTGAAGTCAAGGTAAACAACATCCAGTGCTCCCCCTTCATCTACCCAGCCAGTCACACCATCATAGAAGGCTATCAGGTTGGTGAAACATGATCTCCCCTTGGTGAATCCATGTTGACTACTTCTGATAACCTTCTTTTCCTCTACATGCCTGGAGATGACCTCCGAGATGAACTGCTTCATCACCTTTCCAGGGATGGAGGTGAGCCTGACAGGCCTGTAGTTTCCTGGGTCTTCCTTCTTGCTGTTTTTGAAGACTGGAGTGACACTGGCTGCCCTCCAGTCCTCGGGCATGTCCCCTGTCCTCCATGACCTTTCAAAGAAGATGGAGAGTGGCTTAGCAAGAGGATCTGCCAGCTCATGGGTGCATCCCATTGGGGCCCATGGATTTGTGAGGATCCCGTTTGCCTAAATGATCTCTGACCCAATCCTCCTCAACCAAGGGGAAGTCTTCCTTTCTCCAGATTTTCTCTCTCACCTCTGGGGGCTGGGATGCCTGAGGGCCAGCCTTAGCAGTAAAGACTGAAGCAAAGGTGGCCTTCAGTAAGTCTGCCTTCTCTGCATCCTGCCTCATCAGAGCACCCACCTCGTTCAGCAGCAGGCCCACAGTTTTCCCTTTTATTACTGTTGTATTTGAAGAGGCCCTTCTTGTTATCCTTGACATCCCTTGCTAGGTTTAGTTCCAAGTGGGCCTTGGCCTTCCTCATTGTATCTCTGCATACCCTGACAACACTCCTGTATTCTTCCCAAGTGGCCAGTCCTTTTTTCCACATACTGTAAACCTCCTTCTTCCATTTGAGTTTTCCTAGAAGCTCTTTGCTCATCCATGTGGGTCTCCTGGCTCCTTTGCTTGAATTCTTCCTCACAGGGATGCACTGATTTTGAGCTTGGAGGAAGTGGTACTTGAATATTGACCAGCTCTCTTGGACCCCCCTACCTTCTAGAGCCCTAACCCATGGGTTTCCTCCAAGCAGGTCTTTGAAGAGGCCAAAGTTGGCCCTCCTGAAGTCCAAGGTTGTAATCCTACTTGTTGCCTTGCTTCTACCATGCAGGATCCTGCACTCCACTATCTCAAGTAGGCCTAAATTATGCTGACTGCCATGCACACCCGTAGCAGTTCAGCTAAAATAATATATAAAACTACTTTCATACTTCTGTTCCTTTCAGTAGGATAAATGTAGGCTCATGGCTGTAGTCTGTGTTACCATTTAATCTTACCATGTTCCTCTTGGAAACCTAATGAGTGCTGTTGTTTCTTACAGTCTGTACCAAAGTAGCTTGACCATCCAGGTTTTTCTGGTGACCATATGTAAATTCAGTTCTTGGAATTATATGTAGTTTAAAGATGACCGAAACAGTATGTTCCCAGTACTTCCTTTTGCCTGACCATGGCATAATACATTGTCATTTTCTAGATGATAAAAGCCTTTACAACAGAGAAAGTATTTGAACCAGATTGCTTTACTTTTTACATAGTATATTAGGCTAGAAGACATATCCTAATTGATTTGTACTTTTAAAAACCCCTTAAAATGCTGGAAATACATGAATAACATTTCCTGTGCATTGAAGCAAGATATGCAAACAATGAAGAGGGTAAAAAAAGGAAATAATGGCTGTTGTCGTCCTCAGAAGAGAGACTACTCACTAGTTAACCAGACAGATACAGGCATCATAGTTGACCTGATGCTTGCTTTTGAGCTCAAGTACTGGTTCCCGTGAAGTATTCTCTGGCACTCAGGATTTTTGAAGAGGGAAGATTTTTAAAAAGAAGGGAAAAAAGCCCATTCTGTTCTTTAGGCTCAGCTTAGTTTAATCAGTATTTTGTCTTCTAATACGTTTTCCACTTTTCACATAGGCTTTAGCCTTTACCATTTCTATTATGTCACTAACTTTATATATATATAAAAAAAAAAATAAATATGTATAGGTAAATGTATACTTACATTGATTTTAATATATTGAAAATTATGCTTATCAACATATTCACTATCTGCTAAAGTTCACTTACTAAAGAAACTTGCTATTTGTATAAAATGACAAAATTCAGTGGAGTGCGAAAATATTTAATTTTCACTGAAATTTGTGAACTACTGTTTGGTATTTATAGCTCATGTGGCTGATAAGAAATTTAAGTATCTGAATTAGATTACAGGAGATTGATAATTACGCATGATGTAATGTCTTAATTAATAGTTTGTTATGTCTTTTTGACTGTGCGTATTGAAATCTAAGGAATAAAATAGTTTATTTCCTCTGTTTTAGGTAGCTTGCATGCAGCTCATCAATGCTCTCGTTACATCTCCGGATGACTTGGATTTTAGGCTTCACATCAGAAATGAATTTATGCGCAGTGGATTGAAAGAGATATTGCCAGTAAGCGTCTTGTAGTCCCTCTTTGCAGTACTATTTAAATTATTGGACTATTTGAGCTTGAGAGGGGGAATGGGAGAACAAGTTCTAATAAATTATTTTCAAAGGCATTTTATTAAGTCTGGACATGAGCAGTTAGATATGAGAATCAGTCTTAAAATAAGAACGAAAGGTGAAGTGTGCTCTCTGAACTTCATGCTGATACCTCAGCATTTTAGGACTTTGATTTAGAACGTTTGACACTGTTGTGCAGACACTTGTTAATCCAGGGTGAAGGCATGTTTACCTTTTGAATATTCAACTTAACTCATGTGTTCTTGTAATTTTAAACTTTAAAATAACACAGACTTATTGAAATCATTAAAAAGGTGTGGTTTATTTACATATGGAAATGCTGAATTTGCATGCCTTTACTGTTTTTGCAGCAATTGAAATGTATAAAAAATGAAGCACTAGATATTCAGCTGAAAGTGTTCAATGAGCATAAGGAAGAAGACATGATCGAATTCTCTCATCGTTTAGAAGATATTAGATCAGAACTAGAATATCCTTTTGATATCAGCAAGAGAAACATGAACAAAATAAAGTGTATAATGGACATTTTCCTGGTATAATTTCTGTTTAAAAAAGTTACCAGTCAGCATTCGACTGAAATATTTTCTTCCTTGCTATTACTCTCCTTAACACTTTTACTGAAGTAAATGATGTTTACAACATGGTGTGGAATACAGTTAAGGACACTAGCGCTGAAGGATATTTTCTTTCTATTCTCCAACATCTTTTGCTGATAAGAAATGATTATTTTATACGGTATGTTTAATACTGTGTTAAATGTTAATTATGGATTTTGTTGTCATTTAGTCATTAATAGAATATTTCTTCCACAAATTTAATGATAAATACAGTTCAGTCTTTTCTGTGTGGATTGCAATTTGTAAGTACTCCTTTATGAACTCATGTTCAAAAGTTTCAGTTTTGAATAAGAATGCCATCTATATGTTTTTGTCTTTTCTGCTTAGGATACAATTTTATATATAAATACTGAAAATATTTTTGTTGAGATCTGAACCTTGATGACTGCAAGTATAACTGATCAGGACAGGTCTCTTAATCAGTTATAAGTAACGGTAGTGGCATTGTAATTTTGTGGTGTATTTGAGTCAAAGAACAAAACCGAGTAGGCACAGAAGTGGACTCTATACAGAAATCTGAACGTGTGCTTAATTTAGAGTAACTTTGGGCTGGGAATTGAGTATTCTCGGTATACGTTATAGGTCAGTGTGAACATGTTAGTATCTCTTGGAAAATTTGTCAGATAAATTACAGGGAAATAGTTAATAAAATCTTAGGTGATTGAAGCTGCCAAATACTTTCCTTTCTAATATCTGCTTGTGTTGTTTTTGAGGAGACACTGGAGGAAACAGATATGAACTGAACAGGAAAGGAAAGCCATCCGTTTTCTGCATAGCGTTCTGCATAACCTTACATTTCAGGCAAAGTCTAGTACAGATGTACCCCTAAAGGTTAAGGTGCTTGCCTGACATGGGTACACCTGTGCTAGACCTCTTTCACCTGAAGGGGTTTGAATTTACAGCTTGCGTGTTCTGGACAAGTGACCCAGCTGTCGTTCCCCCTGACATTTTAGAACAAGGTGCTTTTCATTCCTCTTACTGAAGAAGGGTGCAGTGCATCCATAGTTACAAAGGTCACAAGACCAGAAGGGATCAAGCTGAAGGAATAGTCTTCTCTTTACTGGGAGGAAGCAGGAGGGAGTTCTTCTTTCCTCTAGTTCCATAGGGGGAGGGATGCAGAGTTTATAATATTAGAATCGTTTATCTAGGTCAACTGTTTTTTCAGGCTTTGTGTAATAAACTGCCAGATGTATTTGTCCTTTGAGACTTTAAGGGTTTGCACCTACCCTTCTGTGGAAATAAGTCAGCCCAAATCTTTTGACATTACTGTGTTAATAGACAAGATTTTAAGTATACATTAATAAATAAACATGCTGTAAAAGAACTCATCTCTGTCTTTAGTCCACAGTATTTCAAATTAATTGAAGAGTGTGTGTCCCAGATAGTGTTACATCGAAGTGGAACAGACCCAGATTTCACGTATCGTAAAAGATTAGATATAAATTTCAGCCACTTAGTAGGTAAGTACTACCTTTGGAAATGATTACAGTATCGTACTTCTTTATATGTTCCAAAAACCAAGTTAGAGTTGTACATGTGATTAAGAGTCTTGTGTTCCCTGCATATGTGCAAATGTGTTTGTTTATTTTTTCAAGACATATGTGTAGATAAAGCAAGGTTAGAAGAATGTGAAGAAAGGGCTGCTGAACTTTCCAGAAAAGTAAGTAATTTTTAAGTTATGTGATCGTAAGATGGACACAGGGGGGTTACTTAATAGCTTCATGAATGGTGTAACTGTATGTGGCATAGTTTTTAACTTCAAATTATTATTAGTTCTATGTTTAAATGGGAAATTAGATGTTTCTTGTGGACTAGGAAGCAGAGAAAAATGGTGTAAAGTAGTTAACCTTATTTTAAGGTTTCATATAGAAATCTCCCAAAAATCAGCTAAATACTTTATTTGAACAGTTATCAGTTTCTACAAGATAAACAGTGGAACAATAAGAATTGACTCATTTGTGTCCACAAACTCTGTATTACTATACATCAATTTTTAATCTACTCTGTCTAATTCCAACCTAAAATACATTAAGTACTATATGGAATGGCATAAAGTAAAGACTTGTAGTGGTAGCAGAAATGATACTTCCACTCAGTGGATTCATGGAAATTTAAATAGCAGATATGTTGTATGTGTCCTTAGTATTTTTAACACGAGTTCTAACAAACACAAAAGAAAAAGCTGGAATCTAAAGAAACTGTGCAGAAATGACTAGTATCAACAAATGATGTTTTTCTTTTTCTTTTTTCCTAGTTTGAAAAAGATTTTGTGGTTCATCAGGAGACCCAGGCCCTACTGCAAAAAAAGGAAGAAAGAATCAATGAACTTGAAGCAGAATTACAAGCTTTTAAATCACAGGTATAAGAATTTAAATGAATGTATGAAGTATTATTTTTGAAAGGGACTTAATTTTGCATCTTTTGCAGATTCTGATAGTACAGTTGAAGGTTTCTTCAAAGTATCCCTGTGATCAATTATTATTGACTGTTAGTTTCCTTTATTTCGGTTTTATACAGAGAATTGTAGTGTGACATTAATTAGCTGTTTGAGTTCCCAGATGATCCTTTTTGTGCCTGAGCTCTGTTAATTAAACAAGTTTCTTATGTTTCATTTGGGTTTTGCTTTCAGTGTCATATATTTCCAAAGTAATTAACCACATAGGGTAATAAGTCTTATACTTTTAGATTAGTATTCATCACTGTGATCTTTATCCCTCCACAGGAAATTATTAATTACGCAGTTTGCTTTGCTGAAGCCTTACCATGGATATCCAGCAGTGAAAGAAAGAACCTGTGGCTGGATAAGAACATTTCCTGATAATTTTTCAATTTTCAAGCATAAATAGATTTTTTAAGATGTGATGGAGAGGAATAGGGCAGATTTTTGAGAGTAATACTCTAGTTAACTTGTAACTGCTTCAGCTCTAAAATCTGTATAAGGAGACTGTGACCAAGTGATTTTTCTTGTGTCTTGTTTCCTGGAATAAGAAGCGCAGTCTAAAAATGGCTAAAGACAGACAACATTGGGAAGACATGCATATAGAAAGGTGATACAATATATGTTTTGTTCATAGAGGATTTTTTATACTTTTGAGCTTGTTTAATTTTCTTATTGAGGAATATAAGTTTAGCTCTGCTTTGGTCTGTTTAAAAATTTCATTCTAATTCAGGTTTCTGGTCAGAATTAACTGTTAATGTCAAAGACAGACTTTAAAAAAAGCAGTTACAAAAATTGTTGCATTCTAGAAAAATCATTTTACTGAGACCTCTATATTGTTCGTTAAGGAAGTATTTTTATGTGTGATTCTTGAAAACATACTTAAATACTTTTTGTGAGTGAAATAGGTTTTCTCTCCTATTTTACATTCTCTTGTTCGCTGTATTGAATATAACTTTTTTTACATGCAGACAGTAAGCATAACGTATGATTGTGCTCACTAATTATCACAGCATGAATTATCCCACTGTTAATGGGATACTTGGAATCTTCTGTAAATGTCAAGTAATGGATTACTGCCACTTAGTACTCTTAAAGTCAGTTTTAAGAGGAATCTTTGGTTTCCATATGGCATCAGTTGCTACTTAGCATGGCTGCTTCCACCTCTTACGACTACTGGTCTCATTCCTTTACTCGTTTGTTGGATTTGGATTTGTTCATTTATTTCTTTTGTTACTAGAGCCTGATTGTTCAGTGTCTACTTGTCAATGTAAACAATGCATATGTTCAGAAATTCAAAACAATAATACTGCTGTGCATATATTTATTTGTATTTATTGATATTCAGCTATTTCCTTTTAAAAATATTAAATCCTTTGTTTATCATATTTCCCTTGATTTTTAAATAATATAATGGATTGTTTCAGCTCATAATTATCAGTTGAAAAGTTGATTAATACTATCACTAGTAGATAAATATTTCATATTTATTGTTTTGTTGTTTTTGTCAAGTACCTATTTATTAATATTTGAAGGCCTATAATAGTTCTTCAAATAGTGTGATAGTTCTTCAAATAGTAGAAATAAATACTTTTTTTTTTTAGACTTACTGCAGTGCTAATAAGCTTATCTTCGTACAGTATAGATGTCCTTACTATATAGAATAAAAATGCAGTGTGTAAGGCAGCTGTATTTTTTGGAAGGATTTTTTTGCATCATTACTTCATGCTTTCAGTTCTGTAGAAGGAGAATGCTCCTGTACTGGAAAATATCCGTTTTTCAACAGAATTACTAATCTCTTCAGATTCTGCTGTTATGTCCTTGGAATGTTTCTCTGAAGTCTGTAGGACAAGTAAGAGCACTAGAGACTAGAATGTTATTTTTTTAATTTGAGCTAAACTGTGGTAGTCTAGACAAAATTTAATCAAGATACCTCTCAGACCCTTCTTAGATCATGATCAGTGAAATATGACAAGTGGGATATAGTGTTTCAGTTTGTCATTTTTGGCATGCACCCCCTGATCTGAATGTCCGCCTCAAACGTTGAGACTTCCAATTATAGAATCAAAAGAACATTGTCCTCATTAGAATACATGTTTGCTTGTCCTGTACAAGAAAAATGGCACTGACTTTCAATTGACTTGCTGGATTTAATCTATAAACTATGATTATTATGGCATTTTGTTGATTTAAAAAATGTGAAACTGAATAAGAATATTTTCCTTATCAGTATGGCTCCTTGCCACCTGGTTTTCTACCATCAACACGTGGAGATGCATCTGTTGTTCCACTGGAAGCTGCAGGACCACATCATCTGCTGCCTCCTCCTCCTCCACCACTGCCTTCTAATGGAGTAATTCCACCACCACCGCCTCCCCCTCCTCCTCCTCCACCACTTTTGAATGGCTTGGGAATTTCTCTCTCTTTTGGTGGTGCTCCACCACCACCACCTCTACCAGGCCTGCCTGGAGCACAGTGGTCTCCACCTTCATGTACTTTGCCATTTGGAATGAAGCCTAAAAAAGAATTCAGACCTGAGGTTACCATGAAAAGACTGAACTGGTCCAAGGTAGTACTCCTTAAAGGCAAAAACTTGATGTAAAATCTTACATAGAGCTTAGGGTAAATAGATTGTCAGGAGCAAGACTATATGAAGCAGTCTATATTAGTTAAAATTATCTAAGATACGAATACTTTCTGCCATTAGTTTTCATTGTTTTCTGAACACTTGTGTTTAACTGACTCATAAATCATCTGGTCAAGTATCTGTTGACTTTGTGAGATGCCTGGAAAAGTAATTTCTGGTCTAGAATAATACAGCCTTGATACCAGCATGCTTCCTGGGTCCTATTGTGCCTTGTCTTTTAGCAAAATGTTCACATGGAGTCAGTCACTGCACTGTACTGAGAGCTATACAGTTTCCAAACAAGTGTCTTGCATCTATCTAGCCTGGACTGTGGGAAGAAGCATTGCAGGTGTCTCCATTTGTCCTTAGTGTAAATGTACTTATGTAAATTCAATGGTTGAAAAAATATAGAGTCCATTTTGTTTTCTTCTCCATTGTGACAGGATCAAGTATACCAGGACTATCAATCTACTGAGTTTTGGAAACTATAATTATTTAGACCAAAATAAGTCAGTAAAAAGTTTTTTGAGAGTTTTATGAAGCAAGCAAAGCTACTATCTCAAAAGTAATGTACTTAATTTCTAGTTAAACCAGCTGTCTACAGAGACTAAAGTTTACCCAAGTTTTAAATTTGGAGCAAATACAATTTGCTACATATAGACCTTGGATAACAGAGTATGTTGTCTGTATTGCTTTGTATTGTCAGAAACACTTTGTCCAAAGGTACTTACTGTAAGCTTTATTATCTTCAATCAGAAATATATTAACAATCTGAAGATGTATTATGTACCAGAAGTTCACGTGTTTTAAAGAGCTCCTAAGTATTTCATGTGCTTTAGACTCTATGGAGCACAGTCTCTGCATAGCATCAAAATAATTTAATTAATAAAACTTTGTTTTGTCTCTTGCTTGTAGATCAGGCCTCAGGAAATGACAGAATCCTGTTTTTGGGTTAAGGCAGAAGAGAACAAGTACGAGAATGCTGACATGCTTTGCAAATTGGAACTTACATTTTGTTGTCAAAAAAGGGGTAAGTAACTGATGGCTTTAATTTTCAGCTTTTAGAGATATCTTTAAAATTCTTGGGCCTTAAATACTGTATGAAAAACTTCAGAATATAACCTTAATGTTCTGTTTTTCAAGTGGAATGTGTGAAGAAAAAACTTTGTAAATCCCAGACTGCTTAAAGCAGTAATATTGAACTATTTTACTTAAAGAGTGACAAAAATTTTGTGACCTATAAGGAAAACCTTACCCAAAACAACCCCAAAAATGCTTCCGGATAATACAGACTTTTATTCAGTCATGTTTGAAAAAATATTTATAAAATTTTGGCAGAATACCTTAATGAAATCATGTGACCTAATGTAGAGTCCAGAAGATGATGTGTTTACCCTCAGAATGCGTATGATAATTGATGTGTTTTGGTCCCATGAAGGAGGAGAGTCTTTAATTAATTTTTTTACTTTCTGATAAGCCTGTAGCAACATGATCTTTTGATATTTTGCATAGATTCTTCAGCTTTTAAACCCTTTTGGAAGAGCAAAATATTTGAAAGTATTCCTAACTTTAAAACTTTTCTCCCTTTCTGGCAGTAATTTGTCTCACTCGTAGCTTAGATTTTTGTGCCCCATATAAAAAATGCCTATATTTCCACTGTTAAATCTTGACACATCCCTCTCTTCCTTGATTGGTATCAGAGACTTAATACTTTGGGGCAGCCAAAGAGGTGCAATGAATAATTCCTTTTCAAATTGAAAAGGCATTATTATATTTTTGGTTTGTTTTACAAATTTCACTTCGCTATTTTTATTCAATATAGTGCATGGATTCTCAAGTTTCTCTCTTGGGTGTTTTTTTTTTTTTTTTTTTTTTTTTTTAAACCATAATCAGGAACTTCATTCTGCTTTTGTCAAAGCAGGCATTTTACACTCTAGCAGTATTTCTACTGAGTTGAGTATTACCGTTTATTACTGTTGATACTTAATAATATTAAGAATGTTGTACAAAGGTAAAAAGGCAAGAAAACCTGAAAACCTCACAGATCATAGACACTTTTGCTTGAAGCTATTAGAATAAGTCTAAAAGGTAATTGTGGTGCCTTTATAATGTTGGGAGAATTCCCAAGAATGTTCCCTGAATTAATAGGTTGGAAGGTTTAAAAGCCACTGGAGGAGATACTGTTTCCTGTGTGTAATTAAACAGTAAAATTTGGGAGACAAGTTGATATTCAGGCCAAACATGTTAATGGCTCAGAAGAGAATTGTGAATCTCCACAGAGGGCGAGAACATTAGAGTTAACGAGATTAACATTCCTTCAAAGTTTAACTGAATTGACTGAGTACATTGTTTTGACAAAACCTAATATAAAAGAGTTATTGGATCTACAGTTGAAAAATCAGTGAAGTATCCTCTTATTCCAAATTCAGGGGTAGAGGAGGGACAATTAAAAGGCTATAACCTGCAGGGACAAATCTAATTTTTTTTTACAGGTGCAGCTTACTGCTTAATCTTTCTTTTTAAGTTTTGAAATCTCTCTCATCTCACATGGGTGATATAAGTGTGCAATCATCTTAAT
Organism: Morus bassanus; assembly: GCA_031468815.1. Taxonomy (NCBI): domain Eukaryota; kingdom Metazoa; phylum Chordata; class Aves; order Suliformes; family Sulidae; genus Morus; species Morus bassanus. Next base: position 38,493,813 of record CM062568.1, on the reverse strand, counting down.
TTTTCAAAGGAACTGGAGATACTAAAGATTTTATTTCGAACAGCAAGCAGGGGTCTAAAGGGCAAAATGGAACTAAATTTCGTCTTTGTTCAAGTGAGCAGTTTACAGAAAATTGCACGAATGCTTAAAGATATAAGTAGACAGAACTAGGCATCTCAGTGTCTCTTAAGAGCATGAATTCTGGTACAAAGGACAGCAAAGTAACTGCTTTTGTTCTCATGACTGTGAGGAGATGAGGGGATGCTTCTTTGTAGCTTATCCGTAACTTACTGGTTATAACAAAGCTTGCTGAAGAAATTGCAGACATCTAGTTTTCTTCACTTCTCAGTCTTGAAGATATTTAGCACCATGCTTTCTAAAGTAGAATCAGGAAGCTATTCACTAGACTCAATTTGGGAACAGTCCTTGACTATTTCTAAACCTTTGTCTCTAAAACCAGAAAGACGAGAAGTTGAAAACGATTTTGTAGCCAAATGATGGCACGCAAAGAATGAGCTGGTTTCCACTCTGTTGAAGGGTCTGCTTAGGCACTCTTTTCCATTGAAGTCATTGTGTAAGAAGTATCTAGTTGTGGAAGCAGGGACCAGAATGTTCAATGATGCTTTAAGTGAATTTTATTCTGATTAAGTAAAATCAGATTGAAGTATTCAAATGTTCAGTTGCTGCATTTTGCCAGCTGATGTGCCAAAAGTATTTCAGCGCTGATCCAGAAGAGGAAGTCTTATGTGTATGTAAATAATCCACTGAGGAATTTCTACTACAAAAAACAGAATACAGAACAGTATAGAATAGATTTGAAGCTTTAGCAGATGTTTGTATAGAAGTTATAAATTATGTTGATTTTGAATGGGTATTGAAGCAATTGAAATAACTGAAGATGTTATGGAGCTGTGAAAGAAATATTACTACAAGAATAAAAAAGTAAAAGAGAGTCTAGCTTAAGAGTGTAGGAAAAATAGTAGTAACATGGAGCAAAGACTCTACATGGAGAAAAAAATGTCACTTTTTTTGAGGATGTCTGGAGACATGGCAGAGATGTGTTCTTGAATCATGGAATTATTTACTTTGGAAGGGATCTCTGGAGGTCACCTGGTCCAGTCACCTTTGTAAAAGGAGAGTCAGCCTAGTTCATGTTGCTTGGGCCTTTGTCCAGCTGAGTTTGAGATATCCCTAAAGATGGAGATGTGTGGATGGACAACCTGTTCTCGTGTTTGCCACCATAGTGGTGAAATTTTTTTCATAACATCTTCTTGGAATATCTCTTGTTGCAACTTGTGTCTGTTGCCTTTTGCTCGTTGTGCACCTCCAAGAAGAATCTGGTTCCCTCTTATTTGTAGCCTTGCTAGGTAGTTTGAGACAGCAGTAAGAGTTCCCTTGCCCTTCATCATTCTCAAGACTGACAGGTCTCTCAGCCTTTCTGTCTTCATCTTATGTCTCAGCCCTCTAATCATCTTGATGACTTTCTGCTATACTTGTTCCTATAGATTTATATTTTTCTTGAAGTAGGGAGCCCCAAACTGAAAAAGTACTCCAGATACTTCTCCCTGAGAGAGAAGGGGAGTAGAATGAAATAATCACTTCTTTGACCAGCTGACAACAGTCATGGTAACTTACTGGAGGAAATGTTTTCATTGTGCTGCTTGTTTAATAATAATAATGATAGTGATAATGATGAGCCCATATAAGGGGCTATGGGTAGTATAGGGTATTTTCTCTTCATTCTTTTACTTGTTATAAAGCTGTTTTTGTCACTTTCCAGAAATTGAACCTTTTTGTGAAAGCAATGTGTTTTAAAAAATTGAAACTTTGAGCTGGAACAATGAGAAGTATCAAAGCATCAATTGCTTTGTATTCTTGTAGCAACTTACTGGAGGCAAAGTGTAATTTATTTACTGACTCAGAATTTATTCTTGTCTCAGAATAAATTTGTAATCCTAAAGAAATCTAAGAATATACATATATGAAAGAAGTAGGCAAGAGTGTAATGGAAAACCAACTCCTTTGTCATAAAACCATATAAATTTACTGCTACACAGGGAATGTGGGAGGAGAATATTAGTTCAGAATCTGGAAATACAGGTCAGTGTGTGGATGGAATATTTTCCATGTGAATACTTGAGAAAAGACTTGATTGTGACTGAAAAGTGTACATACATTTAAGTATTTGCAAGAAAACATGAGAGTTTACTGTGAGATGCCCCAAGAAACAAACAAACAAAAGATTCTGCAACCCTCAAATCATTAGCTTTGTGTCAGCATCTAAAAGAGTAAAAGTAAGGAGTGAAATCACTGCCTTGAGGACATCAGTGTGGAAGTAGGGCATTGCTCCATGGTGCTCTCCCAGGCTGGGTAGGGGGAAGGAAAAAAAAAAAAAAGTAGTAATTGAGGAGTTCTGAAAATAAGGTGATGAATGTGAATGGTTTACGTGAATGATCTTTGGTTTTCTAATAACTTTTGTTTTTAAAGGGAAAAAGAAGGATTGGTATGAAGGGTAGTTAGAGGCTTGAAAGAGAAAGAAATAAAAAATATCAGGTGTTAAGATTTATCAGGATTATACTTATGGTTGCAGATCAATGAAGAAAATCTGTGAAAAGCCTTTTTGGCAACAGTGGTATCAAAGGAATCTCTCACTATAATTCTTTGAAAACACTAAATTGAATATATGACTTAAAGTTAACTGGTGTGTGAACGACTGAGCAGCAGAGCTGGAGCAAACCCTATGTGTGCTTTTATATTATCTTAAGCTTAAAAGATAAGATGAACAAACAAAAATGCTCATTATCGGATGACAACCACTTTATAATAAATGTGTTGGAAGCCTGATGGAAGGAGAAAAATCACTGGTGTATGATGTTAGTATGCTGCCAACTTTGCTGGAATGATTAGACATACAGGCAGGGGAGTGGCAGCTTGCATAAAAGGTAGCATGAAATGTAGCAGCATGATAATCTTGTGGGGGGAGAAGCTTACTGTGCGAAACCTTGTGAATGGAAATTCCTTCTAATAATATAGTTTTATACTGTATATTGTTATACTGTATATATAGTTTTATACTGTATTAATATACTGTATTATATTTTATACTGTATTATTACTGTATTATACTGTATAGCTCTCAGATCAGGTGATGTTTGTGATGAGAAAATGTTAAGTGAAATTAGAGATGCTGCAGATTTTGTGGCGATAAAGTGAGAGATTTATCTACCTGCAAAAGGTTTTAATTGATTCCTCATCAGGATGTTATGAGAAGATAAAATCTTTGGATGCAACGAATTACTGTTTCCAATATTCCTGTAACCAACACCAAGGGGAGCTGTTCTGGGAATGGGCTTGAGTCATTCAAAGGACCTAGGAGATTGGAGTAGGAGAGGAGGAGGGAATGATCGCTATCTTAATGTTGTACCAGGAGAGAACAATCCAAGTAAATCTATTATACAGGTATTCAACTTCAGGACAGGGAACTGAATGAAAGAGGCAGATGGTCAAGCAAGCAAGATAGTCATGCCTACTAGCAACTCAGAGGCTATTCTGAAAATGCCATCTTAAAAATTTGAATAAACTTTGTATTGTAATTCAGAAAGAGACCAACTAAAGCTATGGGGTAAAAAAAAAAAATAATGCGTGTGACTCGATAGGAAAGTTAGAGACAGTATTGCAGGGAAAAATATAACATTAAATATGTGGAAGGCCTGCCCAAATTCAAAGCCATCAGTCAAGTTGGACTTGATAATCTTAGAGGTCTTTTCCAACCTTAATGATTTTATGATTCTATGAAATGAAGATAACAGAAAAAGTCATTCAATGTAGCTAGATAAATGTAAACAGGACATTCTTAACATATTCTTCTAGAATTCTGAATTTCCTGCATAGGATACTTCAGCTGATATTGAAAATTGTATTTAATTTTTTGAAAAAGAAGATAGCTAGGGAATTGGTGGGACCACTTGGTCACAACTTCAAAAGTTTAGCAGTTTCAAAGAACATTAGAAAAATTCAGGGGTAATAGGTCCAAAAGAAATAGGAAAAGATGTAACATTCCTAGTCTAGTTTTTTAGGAAGAGGCGCTTCCTCTTTTGGGAAGTGAGATGGATGGATTATAAGTAGTGATAAGGTTGGCATAGTGTCTTTTTAAGTAACATATCTTACTGCAGCTCTTGGAGAGAGTGCTGGGCTAGGGGCATCACTGGTCAGACGCAATAGGGCATTTATTAGATTCTTAACCATGGATACAAGACTGGCTGTTTGCTTGGAGTAGCTTCAAGCTACTATGTTTAAGACTTAAAATGCTGAAAGAAGGTAATTTTTTATATGTGAATGCTTGGCTTTGTCACTTACAGAAAGGTGAAAAGTCATGAAACACCTGCAAGAAATGTACTTCGTTCATGGGGATACTTTGAAGGGTACTGGTGTGGACAAGATATACCAATAAATTGGTGGAAGTCTGTAAATAAGTGTAATTTATGTAGTGAGGCTGTAGTAGTTAGGCTTAAAGTGGGGTGTGTGTTCAGGACAACTCAAGAGGGAACCAGCTACATATTGCTTAAAGTCATCCTTTGGGTGCTTGAAGTGGTCTGCCAAAGGTGATTCCAAGACTTAGGAGGTTGTAGGGAGCGTACAAGAAAGCAACCTCTAACCAAAGAGAATCTTTGGAAATATTTAAATACAAAATGACAATTTGTTTCATGTATGCGAAATATAAGAAAGGTAGTAGTTTTCTGAAATACATGCTTTATAATTAGTGTGTGGGTTTGGTTTTTGTTTTTTACATAACTGTTATGTTTGAAGTGTTAACATCCAAATGAGGATTAGAAATTGCAGATCAAACACCCAAGAAACCACTCCTAAATTATTCATTATTTTTAGCAATATACACATCAGTTAATGGGAGATGGCACGGAAAATTAGGATTTTACTCTTCTTTCTTTTCTAGGTATTAAAGGGAACTGATCTAGTAAACTTGAGAGAGAAAGACTGCATGATCTCTCCTTTTTTTTTTTTATCAACTGGGACAGATTTTCGTCCTAATCTTATTGGAGATGGCAGTGTCTGATCCCATCACACCAGAGCTCCTGCCAGACTTGATTATTCAGTAATAAAGCGCTTCTGTGGGAGTGCTATCTCTGTTGGTACTTGTCTTGAAAAGGTCAATATAGTTCTATTTTTTTTTTCTTTTTCTCTTTTTTTCTTCCCTGTATAGTCTGTGAGAAAAACCGTCGAGGCCCAAACTGCTATGGCACCAACCAAGTCTCAAACATTTTAACCAGAAAAGAGAGTAAATGCTAGCAAGAAGGTCAAATCAGCAATGTGAATTAGTTTAATGCTGTATTTGACACGCCACAGGCTATCCACCATAAGCAATAGAATGTGTGGTCAGCCACCTGAAGGATTAGGTGGATCCCAGTGTCCTCATACTTTCCTCCTCTGGAGGAGGATTTACACAGAAGTTGCTCCAAACTGTTCTGCTTATGGTATCTTATTATTTTAAACCTGTAATACTGCCAACAATATAGTCTAGTAACTTCTACTAATAATATAGCACTGAGTAACTTGAGTTACCTTTTGATGTCACCATTACGAACTGTGTACAAGTAGAGGTAAAGCCTGCTATGTGTTAGAGTTTGGCTGCCTTGCAGTATCACCCTACCTACCCTTGAAACCAAAATTATTCTAAAAGATTTTTGCATATAAAATGAAAAAGGAAAAAAAGTGTTTCTGAAGAATGCAGGAGTAAGTTATAGGCATTTATGAGGGGCGGCAACAAATCACTTCTATAAAGCACTGAAATATCAATTGCATTTTGCAATTCTAATATGTCATCTTTCCATTGAGGGAGGAGATGGTATATTTACTGTTGCATCAGTGGTAAATTTATTAGTTGTTTCTATTCTTAAGAGATAGAATGATCTCTGCTTTTATCTTATTTAGGTAGCTGTATCAAATATATTTGTTATGTACAGCTTGATAGATAAGAATCCATGAATGAATATACTGTTGTGGTGGGTTGACATTGGCTGGCAGCCAGATGCCCACCCAGCCACTGTCTCATAAAATGGAAAAGCTTATGCATCGAATTGAAGACAGGGAGATCTCTTACTAATTACTGTCACAGACTTAATTTGGGAAAATTAATTTATTTTAATATATTTAATGTTCTACCACGGATAGGAGAAACCTTCAGTTGTTCAGACTGTTAAATGTACTGAAGGAAGTGGGATGTGAATAACTCTAAAAAGTGACTTTCATATTGAGATAACCCCACAGATATGTGGCAAACAAAAAATGGAAAACTTGGAAAGGGAATTAACATGTTAATGGTTGGAATAATCTGACAATAGCATTTATTTGGTAGTTTGTTTCTTTTTGGAGCTATAAATTGTGGCATCTTTTTTCTTTCAATCTCTTTCTGTGGCAATTTCTTAGGATGAATTCTCCTCTCATCAGTACCCTAATCCGAGTACATCAGAATCATCAGTAATATCAGATCAGTATTCTGACAGGACTGTTGAAAAGAGGCAGTCTGTCAGTAGATGTTATAAATAGTTTTAGAAAAACTTCTGTTGCTAGAAAGGGTAATTTGGCTTCTATATGCAGTTAGGAAATGCTTTGTCAGACAGTGAAGGGGTATTGTTAAAGAGTTTGTTACAGCACTTCTAAGTAACCACCTAAGCAAAGTATTAATTTTACCTTAATTTTAATTTATTTTAACTTACTTTAACTTAATTTTTTTGCTTTATGGCAGAGTTGCAGTATGTGTTGTTATTAGGTGATTGGTTTTTTCCTTCTACACACACTCTATTTATTATTTCCTGTCAGCTTCAAAACAGGTTGAGTGCTTTCCTTTCTCCTCAGTAAAGTGCCTGACAGAGTAGTTCCTGCAATTCACCTTTACCTTTTTCTTTCAAACAAGTGATTCTTTTTTTTTTTTTTTTCCACAGGTGGTTTCTACCCAAAATGCAATATTAGTCTTCAGTTAACTCATGCTTGATGAAAATATGACAGTATATTCAGGCTAAACATTCCACTCCCATTTCGCATCACTGTGGAAGGAAAAGCCTTTGAGGGTTTGATGTTTTAGAATCAACAAGAGTGTTCCTTTATTGATTTCTAGTAGAGAATGTTTTTTACAACGTGAATAAGTAAAATCTTAGAGGAGATAGATACTATTTTCATGTAGCCGGAGATGGAAAAAAGCCTGCTCAGTATCATATGTCCTAAACCATAAATAGCAATTGAATGGAAAAACAGGTTTAGAACTTAAAATGCAAGTTAAAGGAGGTCATCAGAGTGTCTGTACTCAATCTAATAATTTTTTTTATTTAATTGGAAATGCTCACTTTAACAACTTGTATGTTTGCCCCTATACCAGGAAGGATCTTGGAAGAATTAATTTGCTTGTGTTTATATTGCACATGAAATATAAAACACTATATACCTACTACAAACCTATTTTCATGGGTTTTACCTCCTTTTTAGTTTTGTTACATGTTTATGCACTAAGTGCTTTTGATCAATTTCTAATCTAATGTTACAAGCATTTATGTCTGACTAAAGGTAACATTGTATTTTGAGTGCAGTAAAATCTTCATTACAACAGTGCTTTTATTGTAGCCTTTTTTATTGTGAGCTGAGAAAAATAATTTAAATACAAGAAAAGAAGTGTTTAACAAACCTTAATTGGCAAACCTTCAAAGTCACTGTTGATGAAAATTATTAGCATTTAAATTTGCATGAGCGCTACTTCTCATCCTTTAGAAAATCTGCCATTTAGTTTCTCAGTGAATGGCTTGATTCAGAGAAAATTCATTTCAAGGACAATTCATTTAAAAAAAAAAAAATTAAACAAGGAGATTAGTTGTTAATTGAACAGTGACTTCCAGTTAGGCAGATGTTAGACAGTGCTTAGGTAGACACTGGTACGCCACGGAGAATATAGCAGTATATTTGGCAGGGCCTTTGGTTCTGTTTGCATTTGATTTGGTTCCGCTGGAACAATATTTTAATTTATTCATATGCAAAAAGTGGTTGCAGATATCTTCTTTCCTTAGCCACTAAGGTTACATATTCCTCTTTACCTACTAGCTCCGTATAAATGTGATCTGACCTTATCTAATACATAACTTATTTTCTTGGTTAAAGTGGGTCTTATATAAAAAACATTAAGTTGATTACTTTGTTTGAGAAACACACTTCCGTTGTAGGCTGCTGTTCTCCTCTATGTGATCTCTACATGATAAATTTCTCATACAGTTTCTTCATTCTAAATAGATTCTTCCAGTCTGTAAATATCTTGCCTTGATGGTTTCCTAACAGACTTTTAAATGGAGCTCTTTCAATACATTTTATGAAACAGGCATCATCATAAAGGATGTGTATTTCATAAATGTCCCATAGATGGGGTCCCCCACCTCAATAGCAATCAGGTTCTGAAGGTTATGTGAGAATGGAGAGAACTTGATCTGAAACAGTAGGATTTTTTGGGGATTGGTGTTTCAACAAAATATTCTTTACATAGGATATCATCTAGTTCAACATTCTGAAAGCTTTCATAATAGAACAGGACATGTTTGCATGAAATGTTATTATTTTTCTTGTCTGGCACAATAGCTAAATGTTTACAGTGAAACAGTTGTGTTTTCAGATACATTTTTCTGGATCAGTCTGTTGCTTTCAGTTTCATTTAAATTAAGAGAATGAAGACACTGGACAACAGATTCTGTAGCTTTTAACAACTTTGTATTTCTGTTTTATGGCTTTGCTTCCCTAGTCTTTCTATTTTTAACAAGTTAGTGGGGCTCTACTTTTCTTTCTAACTCACAGGTTAGCTCTTCTACAGCCTTGCTCACCTCTGACAGCACTGGAGTAATGAAACTTAGAAACCTTATCTGCTCTGTTATTCAGCTTAACAGTTGTAAAGACTAAATGTTTCCTGCTGTGCAATCTGACTTGTCCTTTGATACAGAAATACCTGTTTCTAAAATTGTAAATGCATATGTATAGCTGGCAAGGGTAACAAGCTAGAAAGAGACTACTCAGGGTGACTGCTTATCTTTGCAGTTCCCTGATTGTGCCGTGTAATGCCTTCTGGCACTTAAAATTTGGCTGCAGTCTACTTGATATATACGCAGCAGAATGTTGTTTTTTGTTGCTGGCATTTCAGTGTAAGATCTCAAAGTATTAGGTCATCTATTTGAAACAGTGGGAAGATGGAAGAAGCAACTAAATGTTCAGCAAGATAGTTTGAATGAAAGCTGCTATCAAAGCTGACAAAATGGAGGGCAGATGTAACTGGAATGTGTGAAGAGAAACTGGGATTCAAGGATAAGTTGCTCATTGTAGGAGAAACCTTGGCATTTGGAGTTCAACAGATCTATAATGCTGCTGTGAAAAGAAACAAACCTGGATATTATAGCTAAAACCAAACCAGGTTGGATCATCCTAACTGCAAAAATCCAAGAGGGAAAGCTTATTGTTAGTAGAAGTCTAGTAGTATGAGCTAAATTGCTCTTTTAATGCTCTATAAAGAGAAACAGTAGTGATAAATGAAGGATTGGACTTGGTCAGACTTGAAAAAGGGGTAGACAGAGTCCGTTCGCTGCTACCAGTTGACTCTCAGAATGCACCTGTGAGTCTTCCTCATTCCGCAAAATAATGGAAGAGGTAGTGAGCAAATGGGGACAAATGGTGAGTTAAGCTGTGCTGTGCAGATGCATGCTTTATAATAAATATAAAGAATCTGAACCACTTGAACAAAAATAGTTTTTTGAGAACAGAATATCTGTGCTCACTGGAAGGAGACAGTTCTGATCTTCAAATTACTAGTGCTGAGAGAACATGGGAGTATGGACCAAAACCCAAAGTATAAAGCATATTTGTGACTAAATAAAAGCCTTCCTGAAACAGTGGCAAAAATAAGTCAGTATGAAAAGAGTAAGAGAAATAAAGGACAAAGGGCTATTGTGCCTCTGATTTGTCAAGAAAATACTGTGATTCATTTTGCTAGAACTTGTGCCTACCTTTAGGGTGAAATGGAAATTATGCTCAACTTCCTTAAAACTAATAACAAAAAATTGTTCATTCGTACCACTGTCAGTGTTTGTTCTGGACTGTCTATATAGCTCTTGGTACTTATGAGACTCCAGTCTCTGAAGATAAGGCTTATTCTTTGATCACCAGTTGGATTTTTCTGTTTACTCAGGGAAATATTTGAGTTCAGTCTTTAGGGGGGGGAAATGTCATACAGATTTAATCAAAGTATAATTCTGCTGCAAGAACCACATTTACTGATAATGATGCTTCCGATAGTTGTATATTCAGGTCAATTAGAATGAATGCTTTGTTGGTGTTTACAAGTGGAAATAATAACTAATTTTGATGCATATAAGATTAGACTAATTCCTCAAAAGTCAGTGAGGTCTAGTGACTAGGTAGTCAACTGTTATGCATATGTAAACCTAACCGGAAGAGAGAGATAGAAATCCTCTTCTACAGCATTTAGGCATCTTAATGTAATCAATACTGAAAGGACTAAAACTGATGCAAAGCAGACTTATTTGTCCGTTCTTATCTGTCTCCAGCATTTAAAAATTTGAGGCTAATACAAAGATGTGTGAACAGATAATGAAGAAATACTATTATTGTTGTTGTATGATAAATTATATTTTTCTTTGTAAAAGATGTGTAAAATAAATGAATCTAACTACTAGACTGATTATTCAGAATCTCTATAATAGAATCTACATCATCTTCAGGCTCACAAAACTATAGGACAGACTTTAAAGAGCAGGAATTCAAGAAGCTTTAATGATACGAATTTTGTTTGCCTGAGTTGCTGAGGGAATGAGAAGTTTTCTGGACAGAGTTTTAAATGCATGCTAATTAGAAAGTCTTTTAATATTTAGCCTAAAACTATATTCACACTATTTGTCTGATATGCTGGCTTTGGTAGCTGTGTTAGATTTCCTCTTATCTATTTTTAATGCAGAAATACGTATCCTTTTTCAACATAAGAGAAGATCAGATTTTGCAGTGGAGTTACACTCAGTTTTATAGTATGGTATTTATGGTATTTATAGTATAGTATGGTATTTATGTGTTCTCTAGCCAATGAAGATGAGAATTCACTTGCAATTCCACCATCATCATAGTTTAGTCTCTGTCACATAGAACATGAGATACAATGGTGTTTTACTGAGAATAAATGCTACAATTCTCTCCCACTTGCTTTTTAATATAATATTCTGAAATGCTGTATCTTAAGGCTTGTTTGCAATGGATGCTTCCTCGGTTTGAATCTCTTTCTCTGTTTACGATTGGCTGATCACTTCATTCCTTAATATACCACAAGAGTGTGTCATAGTACAGTAAATGATCTCTATTACTGAATATCTATTACGGATTTGGTGAAAGATGAGAGAATACTCTAAGAAATACAAACTCTGAAAGTAACATCTGTTGTACTTCTGTAATAATGCTGAAGAAATGTGGTTCTGTAATTGGAAGATACGTAGGCTTACTTTCAACTACAAGACTCCTTGCACCTTTTTTGGGAAAGTGAGCTCAATGTTACCTCCTGCAAGTTTGTATTTTCAGTGAAATTAGCAAGTGGCATCTTGTTACCCAGAACCTCATGTCCTAGTTGATTCCTGTTTGTGTCAGATTTTTATATTTGTCTTTAATATTAGGGAAAGCTTTTAACAGAATATTTTTATTTACAGAAAATGCTAGCATTTTATTATCTATTTATGTAGAATACTACACTGAATATTAAGTCTTTGAGTATATTTAAATATTTCTAAGTACTTAGGCTGTGAATTAATGGAAACGATTCTTTTGTGGGTTAGAAATCTTGTACCTAAATTACTAAATTTACTTCACTCTTTTCCTTTTTTTTTTTTTTATGGTAGTGATTAAAAGCTTTTAATGTGCAAATTGTGAAATACTGTTCTAAGATCAGAACACCAATGTGTTCTTGGAAAACTGTGCTGCGGATTCCAATACAGTCTCCAGTTATACTTTCCAGTTCTGAGGAAAAAGTTAAGGTGTTTTACACACGTTTAGTGTGCATCCTGTTTATTGGCTTACAGAAGTTGGAAGTTTTTTGTCTTTTTTTAATTAGTCAAGTTTGTGTATTAACTAAACAAATGAGTTTTATTTCAGATTAGGATATCAGGATTTATTTCAAATTTCAGGGTTGAGAACTACAAACCTTATTACATTTTATTTTACTGGACATGTCATGCCCCTGAGTACAAATAAATAACATGTACCTTTTTTGTGTGGGTTTGTGGTGCTCTAACTGTTTTGAATATGGTAAGTAAATTTATTTGTTATTTTGAAAGGCTGTAGTTAGATGGAGTTTCATTAAGGTATCGATGGCATTTTAGTGTTATTAGTTAATTAATTTACTTTCAGTTTTCCCAGAAAACTTGCTCTTGGCTCCAGCTGTTGCTCATACCTGTGATGTTATAAGCAGTCGTGAAAAATATGCTCTAAAATATGGGGAAACTGATGCAAAGGGAAAGTACAGTACAGATGCAAACATGGAAAACAATTAAGTTTCTTGGAAACATTTTTATCATGTGGTTTTGTACTTCTGAATACAAGTGAAGATAAGCAGTTAGAAAAATCACATAAAGACAGTATTTCATTTAGATTATAAAGTATTTTAACAAAGATTTCTAGAAAGAGGAGGAAGCAAGTGCTGTTTGCACAAAATCAGCCTGTGGATATAGGTGAGCAATGCTAGGTTAAGCTTCCTTTGAGAATAAAATACATGCTTTTTGTTTCAATATCTTAGTTCTGGTACTACAGTATATCAGACCTGCAGTAATCAGGCAAGTTTTATTGCTTTTTAGTGTATAAACAATTTTTCACACTGATTTCATTGGAGTGTAAAAAAGATCTGAGCTGCTTGCACCTTTCAAGAAGTTAGAAAGGTGCACTACCATCAGGAACAGCACGGAGAACACTCTTATGTTACTTTTCCCTTTTAATTAATTTTTTTTTTCAATCTGGAAGGGTAAAGAAGAGACATTGGCATTTTCTTTAATTAATCATATCAACCTAAACCCCTCTCTCTATGTTACGTTCAGATATACATTGATAAAGGTATTAATATCAGTCAGTCAGGAGAGTTCTAATGGTTTCTTTCCCCTATAGACTGCTATTGAAAAATATTTTTTTTCTGTTATTTACTAAGTCTAACAATAAGAAGCTATGTTGCTCTTATTTACTGAGCTTTGTATGTGAGAGTCCCTGTATCCCAAAGAAAACAAAACAGTTTGGTACCTGAATAATCTGGTGTCTAGAGGTATGTGATGCAATTTCCTCATATTGTAGACACCTTCATGAGTATATTACGAATATGGAAGTTTTACCTGTTACAGTTTGCAGTTTAGTGGTTTTCTCATAAATGAACTTGTGGCTACAGTTACTAGATGGTACTTGCTTTCTTTTTTGCTTTGTTAGTTTTCTTCTCTTTCAAGGCTTTCTTCAAGAGAAGCAGAGCTTTAATAGACATTCCATGGGGTCATAAAATTAAATAAATGATCATTGACTCACTTTGTATGTTTTTCTCAGTACTTTTATTAGTTTTTTTCTGTATTAGACCTGTCCAGAATCAATAGTTAAAATGGGCACTCTTCTGAACAGCCTTGAATAATTGGCTTATTACAGGGTATATTAAAGCATATAATCTAAATGAAGGTATGCTCCATTTACCTTTGCTTGCAGTGTCGTTATGGCTTGAGACTGTGGGAGTTTAGTGTTTAATATGATGAGGACACAGAGTCTTAACAGTGTAACTCACATGCTTAGACAATATACCCTATAATAGTGTAATCTTTTGCTTGACACACAATGCATTGAAACTTCTAAAACCTCATTAAGTATTCCTAATATCCTATTTCAGCCACTGGTAATGGACTAGGCAGCCTTTAAATGTGTCTAAAGTGATCTTAAAATTTGATGTAAACGGTAGTGTGTTAAGTAGAAACTTCCTAAACTAGAATATGTTTGGTAAATCCAGTTGTTTTCAGCTTGAGTGTATGAGATCAGTCAGTTCTCTTGGCCCATAGAAGGCTCATAGTAATAACTACCTTTTGCTGAGCTGTTTAACACCCTCCCCCCAAGGAAAACCAAACCAAACAACACCCCACACTCCCCCAACAAAACAACCTGCCTTCCCTTGCTCTGTGGAATATTTCATCTCTTTTAGTAGTTAATTTTCTAACATTATTTAAAGATGTACTTTGGAAGGAAGTTGAAATTATTTATGAGACATTCTAGCAAAAAATTAAGACAGAAGTCATTAAGATAAATTTCTGATGTTTACAAGCTTAAGCCAGCTGAAATTGTATGATTGGCACCTAATTTTAAAAACATTTGGTTACTTAAATGTTTTTGGCAATATTACTCAACACATCATGAAGAGTGAGAAGGACGAGGTGGGAAATCAGGTTTGGGTGACTGAATTTACCTTCTTGTCATTTTCTGCTGAGACTTGACATACTTTTCAAGTCTGAGACAGGTTTGGTCATTCAAAACTGATGACTTAAATCCGAACATATTCACAAAACTGAATTAAGAGTACAGTGCTGGTGATTATGCTGGCCCCAAAAGCTGTGGCATGTGTTTGGGGTATGAAACATCAAATCTGGAATTCATTCTGTATGTTAGATCAGAATTGTTCTTGATTTTGAAGTACAGGCCCTTCTGGAGTGAATAGGTACCTTGACTTCTTTTGCTAAATACTGTAATATACTTAATTAAAACCAAAGTAGTACTCCCAGCCCCCCTTCCCCAATAACTACCTGAATTTTTATTAAAGTGCTAATTATTACTGTTAGATAGTAAATAGTTTTAAATAGCTAAATAATTATTAAATACACTTAAATGCTAGTATATAAATAATTGCTAGATCAGGAGGAATTTTTGTGGTAGCTACTAAGATCAAGAAATTTCTTGCCTGTTTTTTTTTTTTTCTCAACATCTTCTGTGTTGTGGTCAGTGTTTGATCTTTACATCTAAATCAGATAGTCTAAATTTCGACTCTTCTTTTATTACTTTTGTATTGTTCCCTTTTAGCTTTTGTTTTCTTATATGAATTGTTATAGGAATTGTTTTCATTTTTGCTGCCGGATGTGATTTTGATGTGAAGACACTGGTTTGAGATCAGCTTGAACCTGCTCTTCTTCTCAATGGTATCTTGCTTCTTTTTTCATTTGATTTGGTTTTTGGTGGCAATGTAATGTTGCTATGCTATTTAAGAGAGTAGAGACTCTGGTTCACCCTATAGGCACCAAAATGTAATTTCAAAAGTGGGTACTGAAATTTGGGAGAAAAATATAGCTTCTTATTAAAAAAAAAAATGGATAGGATGGGTGACCCCTTCAATTTAAAGAACATCTAAAAAACCAAGTGTTTGGTCTGAAGTCCACAAGCTGTTGCCAGACAGTTACTTTTGCTACACAGTGTATGACTGAAAGCCTAGGATTTGTGATAGTTAAAAAATGCCCATTGCAAAATATGTAAAACTATTAATCTAGCTTATTGAGGAGTTACAGTACAGAATTGTGCAAGGCAGTTCTTTATTCCTAATTAACTTTTTTCAACAGAGCATGGACTATGTTGTTTATGTGCACCTATCAACAAGTTAATGCTATTGGTAATACCTGGATTTCGTTATTAAATATGGCAACTATATCCGCATGGGGATTTTGTGTGACCTTGATTGACACTGACTTTAGTTATAGAGCTGTATGTCTTGTTTCTCCTACAAGTACTCCATTGTGCTCTAGAGATTTGGTGTTCATTAAGATCTATTTGTTATACTTAAAAATGAATTAATTTGTTATTTGCTGGTTTCTAGCTAGTTTGAAAGATGTATTAATGCTGCTTTCAGTAAGTAAATATTCTGGTTTGTTCAACTTCTCAGAAAGTATTTTGACAGATTTTTGTCAATTGTAATGTTCCCTTGTGCAACTGGGAGCTCACCTGTAATGTAATTCCTACATATATATTAAGCTTCATATGCCAGATCATGTTCCTTCACAGAGATTTTTCTCAGAATACTGTACATGCGTGCAAATGTAATCTGGGTTTCAGGGAGAAAAGATACTCCCCTCTTTCTTGGGCATTCAAGACTAAATCTAAAAGCTGCTCATGGTACAATAGCTATGCACTTAGTTTGTTCCCATTGCAAACTGTCTGCGTTCTCCAGTTTGTACAGTATCTACTTCCACAGTGCCAAGTAGTGTAGTTTAATTAAGGTGGAATATAGCTTTCTTTTAGGGAGGTAGATATGTGAAATATGAATATTCCCTGATTAGAGCAAATCAAATTTTTTTTTGCTTTTCAGTTTGCGTCAGTCATGTTTGTATTTTTCTCTAATTGCTATTTTCAGTTTCTATTGGGGAGGAGGGGTAAGTTTCCTGAAGCAAAGTGTATGCTTTATGAAACTACATTCTGTGTGCTAGAATAAATCTCAGTACTTATATAGTTACTAAATTTGAACTATTATAATTGTAACTTCTATAGTTCATCTCTGTTTTCTTAATTCTATCTTATTTTAAACCTCAGTCTCTTACTATGAGGAGATTATATGTACTTGTAAGAATAGGTAGATCAGAATTATAACTGTTGCTATTGCTGTTGCTCTTTGATCTAAAACTAATATGTAAATGTAATAGTTCACTTACTTAAGTCTAAGATGGTAAATTTTCTGGCTTTCAGCATTTGTTTAAATCAGCTTGATCACTTAATGGCCGAGATCGTTTAAGTTAAATCCTAAAATAAAACTGTAAAAAATTTTGTCACCTTAGATCTTAAGGGGTTCAAACTAAATGAAATGCTAATTATTGATTAGTGATTGTGTCATATCAATGTAATATGATTTTGTAGATTTTATGTAAGCAGTCCTTTTGTAGTCAGCAAGATTACTCTCCTAACAAAACCTTAATGAAGATCAGGAATTATAGTTTGCACTGTCATTTTCTAATAGAAATAGTAATGGTCAGTTAAATATCTCTGGCTCTGCACTACTTTAGATTTCTCAGTAAGTTTTCAGTGTATATTTCTGTCTTTGTATATATTGTTCTTTCATTTCACATATATTATGTGAAATCAGTTTAATGTCTCACATTGCGTTCTTGCATCACATCTTTTTGTTCTGTATCCAAATACTTTTTTTAAAAAACTATTTATGCATGCCGTTTTGACTTTCTGCTTCCTCCTGTCTTCACCATAGCAACCAGATTCTTGGATCTTTTTTCAGCCTGTATTATGTCTTATATTACTTTGACCTTCGTATATTTAAAAAAGATTCCAAACTTGACTCATCTTACATTCTTAGTAGAAACAGATCTTACCATCATATTGAATAACTTACTAATTCGTGCTTCTCTGTAAACCTTGCAACCTCTGATTTTTTGATATATAGATACATATGCTATGGTTTAGGAGACTATGAAGCTAAGAATCTTTTTTTTTTTTTATTTTCTTCCTCTTTGTGTGGCAGTTTAGAAATGTGATTTCAGACCCATTTCAAATATTTGGTTAAAAATCTAATGTTTAGTGTGTGTTGAAAGTAATGGCTACACAGTTTTAGGTATAGATTTTTTTATTTCCAAGTCTCTGCATCAGTAACAGTTTTTAAAAATGTATTTTCTATTATAGTTACCTTGTGGTTTTAAATATACTTGTAGAGAATTGCAAAGATTACCTTTATACTTTCAAACAAAGCAATGCATCTTAAACCAAAGTATCGGTTTTCAGAAAAGGCTTTTACTGTGGTAGTTCTCAGAATAAAACGGTAAGGTAATATTTTTGTGGATTTCTCTAATGCATAAAAAAAGGATCTTTTCTACCAACCTTCAGATAAGGTCATAGTTCAGAAATAATTATGCTTCTGTATAGGTATAGTATTTTGTTTACGTTAATAGCTTTGAATATCCATTGACAAAAGCATAAATTATGTCGTGAGTGCCATGTATAGTCAGTCTAGATCTATGTGTTGATTTAAAGTTAGCTAGACAAAAAAAAAAGAGTATTTTAAACATTGAACAGCTATATTGTTATTTGTTTATTATTTGTATCTTATGTGCTTGCGTCTATTTTCAGAAAGTAGATGCAAGAAGGCAACTCTGTGGATCGTTTTAATGGTGAGATAGCTTTAGTAAGTAGAATTATCATGTGAAGTCTCAATATATTCTAGACCTCATTCAAACTGAAAAAGTAAAGTGATAGCAAGGCAAATTCTAGACGTAAAATGCATGTCCCAGCCACTTACTAATGAATGAATTATGTTGGTACTGATGATCACAACAACAAAAAAGATCAACATTATAAAGCTAGAATAAGAGTGTGTATTTCTAGTCTCGATGTCCTATTTTTGCAAATGGATGGTGTAGAAAAACATCCCTTCTTAATGTTTGGTTTTAGATGGTACTGAATATAGGTCATTTTGGAAATTGCAATTGCACAAACTTTCCAATATTTGGGGACCTAATTTTTGAAACGTTAGTCTATCTTTTTGACTTACAACCTAGTGGCTATTTCAAATACTTGACGCTTTGGGGAGGGAAATACAGCTAAAAGAACTGGAAAGCTCTGGAAGTAGAATTTTACATTTCTTCAGTGTCTAATATAGTACAGTCCTGGTTATCTACAACGTTAGTGTGAACTGTTTCATAGTAGTCATAAAAAATTGAAGGCTCTACTTTGAAGTGGGAAACTGCTGTATAGCCTCCCTCCTTCCTGTTACAGAGCAGTGTAAACACAGCTGCATTTCTGTTTAGGTTGACTGGGCAAAAGGCATTTTGGATCCAGCTGCTGACTAAGTTTGAAAAGGTGGCAGGTCCCTATTTTCTTTCTGAGAAACAAAGGCTTAATTAATTAATTAATATGGGGACAATCTCTTTAGCAAGGTCTGTTTTGACAGGACAAGGGGTAATGGTTTTAAACTAAAGGAGGGTAGATTTAGACTGGATATAAGGAAAAAATTTTTTACAATGAGGGTGGTGAAGCACTGGAACGGGATGCCCAGAGAGGTAGTGGAGGCCCCATCCCTAGAAACATTCAAGGTCAGGTTGTACGGGGCTCTGAGCAACCTGATCTAGTTGGGGATGTCCCTGTTCACTGCAGGGGGTTGGACTAGATGACCTGTAAAGGTCCCTTCCAACCCAAAGCATTCTGTGATTCTTTGATTCTAATTTTTTAAGTGGATAGAAAACATACAAGTTGGAATTACTGTCCTGATTTTGAATATCAATCAAATTTGTTCTTCTAAAGCTCGCCACGCCAATTATAAAATGTGACATGATAAATATTTTGTTATGACACAATAACTCTTCTTCTGTTCTTAGTCTGAATTTAGCAACAATAAGCCAAGTTCTCTAAAGCATGTTCTCAAAAAGGAAGTAAAAAAGAGAACCTTTTCTTCAGAGATCCATGGTCTGAACTATAAGCATCTCCATCCTGCCTAATGGAGGCAGACCAGTGTATTTGGCTGCGGACAGAGTTCAGGCCACTTTCTTTCCTGGAGCTGTTCAGTGTTTTGTGCCTCTGTGCTAGCGGAAAAGAGGGAACGGAAGGGCAGGAGAAGAGCTGACAACCTTCACTGATGATTGCATAATGTTTAGAAGTCTTGATCTCTGAAGGCAGAAAACAGAAAATTCTGCAAATGAATATGGGTATTCTTCTTGCACTTGATTTTGGGTAACATTGAGCCATTGTATAGATGCTGCCATGACACTTGTTTTTACATGTGCAGAAGTTTTTCTTTCTTACTTAGAGAAAGGTTCATCCATCCAGAATGCACAGATACTTCCCGCCCCCAGTGTTTTTTTCTGGTGTGCTTTCTTGCTGAACTTCCCTCCCTAAAGTCTGTCCAGCTAAAATTGTGGTGAGTACATGTCTTTGCATTTTTGGACACAATTCAAGTCCGGTGGAGCCCTAACAGAGAAAATAATTATAACGGGTAGGCAGAATTGCCTCTACCTTTTCTTTTCCTTAAAACACTGTTAGCATTGACCTGTTCACAGCCCCATTTTCCAGAGTCAAGCATGGGAAGTGCAAGAATCTCTTGAACTTACTCTTTCTAGAGTAAGCAAGGGAAGTGCGAGAACTACTGATAAACAATGCCCAAGTATACAGTAAAATGTTTATAATGGGCAAAGGTGAAAAAAAAACCCAAACAAACAAACCAAGAAAAATGCCACCAACAACTAAAATGAAGATTTCTAAATACCTTTCTTCTTGCCTTATGTTGGTCAGGTTAAAACAAAACAAAACTGCACAGCTTCAACCCATCTGTCATGGGTGTGTCAAGTTCTGGATTGCAGAGGTCCCAGAAAGCTTCATTTGCAGATGCATCAGGCAGTGTTAAAAGGGAATTTGGTGGGATTTAGGATGAATAAGCATTGATTGCCACATGGAGAGATCTTTATGATAATAACATGGTTGTCAGTTGCTTCAAGTGCATTTATGCTTTTGTCAGCTTCTCTGTTGCCGATATCTCTAAGCATCATATTGCTTTTGAAAGAGAGGTGTTTATGCAGTTAAACTCCAGGATGCTATTCCAGGTAAATGATGGTGTATGAGTAGAACTTCTCATTGCCCATAGTATGAACGCCTATATAGACAACTATTTGAGAGAAGGAGATTACTTGTCAGTAATTGGAATTCATTAAGACATGTTATCTATGTGTACGTATGTAACCTTTCTATTTGTGAGGATGAAAGTAAAGATCATGTACCACATCTGTATGGCAACATGCCCAGCTTCAGGGAAGAACATGTAGGAAGGAACATGGTGACTTACTATGGACTTTGAGAAATGACAGTGGCAAAAATACTGTGGTATACTTGTGCTCTTATGCTAGAAACTATAACTGTACATGATCTGCATAACAGATCTCAAAGAATTTCAGTTACTGACAAATAACTTTTTCTCAAAGTAATACTGGCATCACAGCATTGATGTGCTTTTTTAATTGGTGCTGCCTTTGGGAGGTGGACACTACAGAAAACAATTCATTGATAAACAACTTGTTTTAAGCTGTACCTGAAATCTTTCCTGCCTCCTGAAGGACACTTACCTACTGATTGATTGATGTAGAAAGGAAAACTGGGTCTTGTGCTCCCTCTCTTTACTTTTGTTTGTTTTTAATGATAACTTGTCCAACATTCTGTTTGGAATAGACACATTGCTCTGTCTCCCATGCTGTCATGATGTTGGCTCTTTCCTATGGCAGTGGGAAATTTTAATTTAATTCTTTTTTTTTTTTTTTTTTTAATTAAAAAAATTCTTAGATAACTACCTTCTGTATAAATTCTCGTTACTAGCTGTTGATGCGCTCCCATGTATTAACTTATTCCAAAGTGAAGAATTTGGGCAGGGTATAGGTTTCTAATGGACCTTCAACTGCAATTTTTTTTTCTGCATCTGAAGCCAGACTTGCTATTGAAAATCTGCTTTCATTTTTATAATCTAACCTAGTAATTTCTGCAGATATCTGTCACTTAACAATAATAAAAAGAAAACATACATTTTTATCACAAAGGCAGCCTTCTAACTATGAATAATTTTTAAGAAATAATGTTTCTCTAGATATGGAGATTTTTCTGTTGCTGAAATGGAGCACTTCCATTTCTACAATTTCCTCAGAAACTAGAAATAAATGTAGACAAAGTTATCCTCTGACTTTCAAAAGGTTCAGTTTTGGGGCAGGAAAAGCAAGAGATAATGCAGCACTGAAGTGATTCTCGTGGAAGAGACAGGGAACATTTATCAGCACGCAACAGTTCGTTAACAGAGATATCTGATAGACATCTGAAAGAGTTTTTAAGATATTTTTAAATAAGTAATCTTGTTTAGTTGTTTTTTAATATCAGTACATTATAAAAACTGTAATATGGACTAGGTGGATGTAATATTTTGTCACAGAAAGGCAGATATATTTTGGATTTTCCACTGATATTTCCTTCTTTCAATTACGCAAATTATATTTGGAGTTTTGGGGGAGACTGGAAGATTGGGGGATAGCTTTTTTTCCTTACCCTGGAGAAAGAATAATATTAAGAAAACCAAGAGCTCTTATCTTCCTTGAACTTGTTACGGAATGCAACTATACAACTATATATATGATTGCTTTCCTGTGTGGTTTGTTTTAGCATTGTGTACTTGATCTGAATTCTTTTCTTATAGTCTTAAATATGACACTGATTTTTCTTTCAAAGGAGTACAGTAAAGTTACCATCAGAGAGTTTTGTAAGGATGGTTTGTAATTTGGGAGTTGTATAAATTATTCTTGTTAATTTATTAGCATTTAAATTAGATAATAATGAATGGCAAGCTAAGTTTCAGTTTATATCACATGACAGTTTCATAAATATTACATCTTCTACTGAGCTGTGAGCTTACACATTTCAATATTTGTCATGTGATCTGGAGAAATTCCTGTCTTAGAAAATACAATGCAATTGGATCATTAAAGCCTAAAATATGTTAGGATTTCTTTAGTTGCTAATGAAATGTCGTCTTTTCAAAGCTGCTGAACAGGACAGATGACTTTTTAAACTAATTGTAATTCACTGAGGCGCCTTATAATCTATAAGAAGGTTCACCTCTGCACTGTTCCTGTCCAGCTGTTGTCTCGAACAATTATCAGCAAGTTATTGTTCTGGTATGAGCCATGTCATGCTTGAAAGTGAGATGAAAAAAATTAATGAGGGTTCATGAATGCTGGTTGATGAAGGTTAAGTAGATACAGTTACGCTCTCTGCATTCTTTACTATGACTGTTGAGATTGAGGCAGTGTACTCTAATGAGACCACACAAACAAATGTGCTGATTGACAGCTCTTGATTTAGCAATGGAAAATGTTGGCTGAAGCCATATTTTGTTTCAGCTTAATACTCGGGTTGCTTGTGCACATAAGGACCTTGAATTTAACTTATACTGTGGAACATTTCGTTTTTTCTTTATTCAATTATATAAATCTATTTCATTGCTTTTATTAGGAATGGCATATATAATTTTTCATGATGATTGCAAGGGAATCATGTATCATTTAGTGGCTATAGCAAGGGATTACTGAGGGGTTTTTATATTTATTTTTGCTGGGGAAAAAAGGCTTAGTACCTTTTCTGTAAGTTAATTTTAAAAATCATAGAGGACTTTGTGTTGTAGCTTCATTAGTCCAATATCAATGATATGCAGAAATACTGAACAGTTTTTCTACAAAATTAAAATCAAAGATACAGAGGTAGATTAAAAAAAAAAACAAACCCCAAGGTTCCGTGTGTGTCAGATTCAGCATATGAAAAGTAAATTATGCCAGACAGTTGATAAAATTTGTTTTCTTTTGACAAGATGATAGTTTTTCTAAGCAAAGTAAATGTGATAGATTTAACCTCTGGACTGCAGTAGGATTGCCACTGTGCCAATATTAATGAAAAGTGGGATTAGGTGCAGATTTGTAAAACGGGTAAGTTCAAGAGGAGGTGTAGAATATCAAAAAAGGATGCGTTGGACTATGAGACTATTAGAGTTTCTGAAAGATCAGTTTTGGGAATAATTATTTACTAAATAGGTTTGTTACATATGTTAAGAGAAGGCTGATTTTTGTAATGGCAGGCTTCGGAGGCATTCTCAGGTTGAAGGAGGTTAGGATGTCACAGCTAAGAAGCTGGATGAGTAGTAGAAACACAACTAAATTAAATTTGGAAACAAAACCGAACACTTAAGTATGATGGGCAGATTTTGCTGTTACTTTTAAGTCCATCAATTCTGAAAGAACTTGTTCTAGTTAAGTGCATTTCAAGCCATCTCAAGATATTTATACTACATATATGATCTACAAAGTAAGAACCATAGGACTTTTTTGTACAAACCTTAATCTGTAACTTCACTTGTCTGTATTTAAACAGAATTTTTGGCATGAAACAAATTTCAGTATGTTCAATTCTATGTGTGTATCGCTAAATGCTACTGAACTTTCCTAATGGGTATTTAACAGCATGCTACTTAGTCCAAAGGGTCTGTGCCTGATGTTGGGAGGAAGTGGGGGGACTGCGGGGGAGGGGTAGAATACAGAGAGTGGGTGTCACGATTTTAGCTGGGATAGTTAATTTTCTTCACTGTAGCTAGTATAGTGCTGCATTTTAAACTTAGTATGAAAATAATGTTGATAACACACTAATGTTTTAGTTGTTGCTGGGTAGTGTTTACACTAGTCAAGGACTTTTCCAGCTTCCCATGCTCTGCCAGGTGCACAAGAAGCCGGGAGGGGAGGGGATACAACCAGGAGAGCTGAGTCAAATTGGCCAAAGGGTATTCCATATCATGTGACGTCATGCCCAGTATATTAACTGGGGGGAATTGGCCGGGGGAGGCAGCGATCGCGGCTCGGGGACCGGCAGCGTCGGTCGGCGGGTGGTGAGCGGTTGCAGCACTTGTTGTTTAGTTTTGTTTTTTTTTCTTTTTCCAAGGTTTCATCTCTCTCTCGCTCATTATTTTTCTTTTCATTATATTATTATTATTATTGCTGTATTATTTTAATTATTAAACTGTTCTTATCTCAACCCACGAGTTTTCTTACTTTGGCCCTTCCGATTCTCTCCCCCATCCCACAGGGGTGGGGGAGTGAGCGAGCGGCTGTGTGATGCTTAGTTGCTGACCAGGGCTAAACCACAACAGTGGGATAGGAAGAACAAGTAGTAACCTTTATGTTAAAGTTTTGTAGCAGTCATTAAAATGTTTCTTGCTGTCTTTGTGTAGCCTTGCTAGCATCCATCTGCTAATACTTTGTTATGGAAACCTATAGGAGTTGAATGACTACTTACAAAGTGGCAGAGTACCGGTGGTGATTGAGAACGGAGAGTGTGAGTGCAAGTGTACCTGTGTCACAGGAAAGCAAAAAACTTGGGAATAATTCATTTGAGAAAGAAGCTGTCTGAAATGAAATAATGCTTCTCCAGTCCATTCAAATGCATTTCATATTGTATAAGAACATAGCATGGAACTTGCCTTTCCTTGTGGTCAGGGTATCAGAGCCTAAATGAAGAGGTGATTATACACTAAATTTAACAGTGCGAACACAAACTTTAAGTCAGCGCTAGAATGTGTGATTTTTACTTGGGTTTATGTACATGCCTGTATGTATATTTATGTATCAGTTGTTTACAAAAAAACGAAAAAAGAAAAAAAAGTAAGGGAAGAAGAGCAGAACAAATCCTGGATTTCACAGAAGTGTTTCCAGTAGGGAAGCATTGTCATTAATATGTTTACAAGTCACGCTTTGTAATGTGACTTTCAGTTCTACTGTCCTAGACTCAAGACAGATTAAATCACAGATGCATAGAAGCTGCTGGTATCATCAGGTGAAGAGATTAAATGGATTTGAAATTTTTAATTAAGAAAAAGCAAAGATCATCTTGTAGCGCTAAGGTGTTTTCTTATTCTTTTAGAAGAGCATTAGGAAGGGAAAAGAACTGTTTAAACCAAGAGAAATAGGTATAAACTAGTCATGAATAAATTTAAAGTGCAGATTGGTTCCGATCTGCTAGATCAGAGAGGTTCAGGCACGCTTATCTTGTGAATGCATCTTTAAGAAACAGAGTTCAATATTTTGAAGGTGGACTTAATAAAAATATTAAAAATGTATATGTTGTGCTTTCATATAGGAGCGACCTGGTCTTTGGACCATGAGACTTCCTATTTTACATTTATTAGATAAAGCTATAGTTAATATTACTGTTGCAAAAATTTACAAGTAAGGGATAGTCTTGCTTTCCTTCATCTTCTCTCCCTGTCCCCATATACTACGTAAGGTGAATGTTTGATCTGCAGGCACACCAGTAGTGTGTGAGGAAGAGGTTGTGCAGCAGATTGCAGGATTGGAAGTCCCCAGTGATTTGGCTATTTCTTGGCTTGCCTCCCAGGTTTCCCATCTTCCATGGGTTGTAATAATGAGTAAGTAGTCTTGCTCTGAAGGCTTAAACCCAAACATTTGACCTTCAAGTACACTGCTACTTTCAGGTTGCCATTCAGCATAATGCCATCATCTTGCAGATCTAGTGATACTGCACTGCCTGGTGATGTACTGGTGTCTGATGTCTTGGGTTGGTAGAAGTGACCCATCTGTATCTCCAGGCACGCTTCAGGGTACTTCAGGTGCTTTGAGGTACTTCAGGGACTGGTGTGAGGGAATGTTATCTCTGGTGTTCCTTGTCTTCCACTGCCTGTGTAATTTGGCAGTCCATTGCTGACCATCACTTCCTCATTCACTTTCATTCAGGATACGCCAACTCTTCCCTAGTAATCCCAGTTTGCTGTTCTCTCCCCTCTGCCCTTTCAGTTTGGAGTCCCGTGTACTGCTGTTTCTTCCTACAGATAAATGATCAGTCTTCCGTCAGGTTAGTATTGCCCCTGCCTTTTTGGTGTGTGAGACACTGACAGTGCTATGAGGTGACAGCACTAGCTTAGTAAGTTTTTTGTCCCTCTTATGTCAGATCATTCATTCCTGCCCTCGCAGTCCCCTGTCTCTTTTGCTGCCGTGTCCTTTTTTTGTGCAGTCACTTGATGAATTAGATTGGAAGCCTGGTCCAGTGTTTCCCTGCTGGAAAGATCTTGAATTGTTTTAAGTTGAGATCAGAGGTTAATCAAAGAATTAAAAATAACATCAGAACACATAGAGTAACCTTTGGTGTTCAGTGAAAGTACTTACAAAAGCATACTGTATAGTGCAATACGTGTTCCGCGATGAAATGACTAGTATAAATTGTCTTTTTTGTGAGTACCTTGACGTATTGTTCATCTATAAGAATATGTAGTAAAACACTGATTTTGAGAGCTGAGTGCTGCTAAGACTATACAACACTGCAAGAATTTATGAAGTTAAATTAAACCATATTTTAAAGGAAAGAGATGAGATTTTAATGAAATAATTTTTCTGTCAGATATGTCTTCAACTTAGCTGTAGATATAGATGGTACCTGTTAACTTTAAATCTTAAAGTAACAAAGGTAAAATAAATTATGAAAAATGTTGATCTTATTAAGGTGTTACAGTGTATCGTTCTGAGAGAAACAACCTTTAAGTAAAAGGAAATGTTTAATTGAAAATGTGTAACTTCTGTTTATAATTTAATGTGGTAGCCAATTTCATTAATTTGTCCTGTGCTGTATTTCAGTGACAGGTGAATCTGGTGCTGCTGGATGGGGGGTCCAATTCTCTTTCTTGTTTGACATGAGTGTTTACGTGGCTGTGCAGTGAACTGGGGGGGGGAAATGGCACAGCTGAAAACCAGCTTCTGACATTCGCTATACAGATAAAAGTATGCTGGTCAGTATAAAGTATCGGGAAAAAGGGTGAAACAACCTTTTTCAGATGCAGTACTAGCTTCTGCTCAGCTGGGGTCAAAGGATGGTGCTCTGCGAGCAACTGAGCAGATGCATCAGTTCATTGATGCTGAAGAGAAGAGGCCTGACTGATGTCTTCTGCCCTGCTCCTGGTTAGATGGCCTGTCCCACTCTGGTATCCACAAACTGATCAAACTTGCTACTTCGATAGAAAGCTACCCACTATTTTGGTTTTTTGCTTGATAATTTTTCTGCCATTTTAGTGAGTTCAAGAAGTTTTTGAAGCAGCCTGATTCTTGTGCTGGCTTTTTCAGAAATGGTAGGAACATGCAGCCAAGAGAAAAGCTGAGTGTGAGAGGGGAGGAATGGACTCCCATCTGTTACCAGCAGTGCTCTGCTACGTCTGCATGCTGTGATTTGTGGAATCATAGAATAGTTTGGGTTGGAAGGGACCTTTTAAAGGTCATCTAATCCGACCCCCCTGCAGTGAGCAGGGACATCCCCAACTAGATCAGGTTGCTCAGAGCCCCGTCCAACCTGACCTCAAATGTTTCCAGGGATGGGGCATCTGCCACCTCTCTGGGCAACCTGTGCCAGTGTTTCACCACCCTCATTGTAAAAAATTTCTTCATTACATCTAGTCACAATCTTCTTTCACCCTCTTTTGGTTTAAAACCATTACCCCTTGTCCTATTGCTATAGGCCCTACTAAAAAGTCTGTTTTCATCTTTTTTATAAGCCCCTTTCAAGTATTGAGAGGCTGCAGCCTTCTCTTCTCCAGGCTGAACAGCCCCGACTCTCTCAGCCTTTCTTCATAGGAGAGGTGTTGCTTTCTTCTGATCATTTTTGTAGCCCTCCTCTAGACCCACTCCAACAGCTCCATGTCATTCCTGTGCTGAGGGCTCCAGAGCTGGACGCAACACTCCAGGTGGGGTCTCACCAGAGCAGAGTAAAGGGGCAGAATCACCTCCCTTGACCTGCTGGTCATGCTTCTTTTGATGCAGCCCAGGATATAGTTGGCTTTCTGGGCTGCAAGCGCACATTGCCAGCTCATATCCAGCTTTTCATCCACCAGTATTCCCAAGTCCTTCTCTGCAGGGCTGCTCTCAATGCCTTCATCCCCCAGCCTGTATTGATACTAGGGATTGCCCCGACCCAGGTGCAGGACCTTGCACCTGGTCTTGCTGAACCTCATGAGGTTCTCACAGGCCCGCTTCTCCAGCTTGTCCAGGCCCCTCTGTCCCTCAGGTGTGTCAGCTGCACCACTCAGCTTGGTGTCATCTGCAAACTTGCTGAGGGTGCACTCAATCCCACTGTCTGTCAGTAATGAAGATATTAAACAGTACTGGTCCCAGTATGGACCCCTGAGGGACATCACTTGTCACTGATCTCCATCTGGACATTAAGCCATTGACCTGAATGATATGACATGAATATATATATGATATATATTGCACTATATATCTCTTTCTGTATGCTGAATTGTGTTCTGGCCTTAGGATGTGCCCTGGCGATTCTGATTTCAAAATCCTATTTGACTGGAGAAAACAACCTCAAGGATCTTATTGATCAGGCAGTGATAAAGTAATACTGGCAGCAATAAAAAAAATAATTTGCAAGTAACTTAGAAAGTAAGTTTGTCCAACAAGTCTGTGAGTCTACTCTTGCTTTCCTCTCATGACATTATTTATTATAGCATGTTTTCTATTGGAGTGTTAACAGAAATAGGTAATAATAGGGGTGTTTGAAAAACATGCTCCACTTATTATCAGCTTCTGAGTTTTTAAGTATAAGCTTAAGCATTGTAGATCCTTTAGTCTGTAAGGCACTGAAAGTTATTTTAAGTGCAAGTCCTAAGGTCTGCTTAAAGGGAACTGTAGTCAAATCAGCCTTGTTTAAGTGCATGCTTTTGAATTAAAAGCGTAACTTGAACAAAGATGGTTATATGAGAAACTGAAGGTGAAGAAAATTAAGTTGCTTTATGTTTGGTCCAGATTTCCAGTCTTTGAAACTCAAGGGCTGGAAACATATGTATTAAATTCAAAGTAAAGATTATGATGCAGCAATTTTGACAGTGTAATGAATTAAGGTATAAATGGGGAAAAGATATTTTTACTTATTCTTGTAGGTAAATAACGATAAATATTAACAGTTTGAAAAACTGCACGTTAAGAAGATCTAAAATTAGGTTGTACCTCGGACTTTGGTCTAGAAACAAGTCATTGTCCAACTTTTAGAAGCCTTTTGGTGAAGTTGGAAGAATTTTCATATCAAGCAAAGGAATGACTTGTTCACTAGAAGGTTAAAAAAAAGAAGTTTAGTCTTACTTTTAAACAATAACAGAACATAGGGAAATACAAATACTGCAGCCTATTAATAATGATATTTAACATATACTGCCTAAAATCTATAAGCAGCAGAAGCCACATCTTGGAGTGCTCTTTTTCATTCAGATTTTACTTAAGAGTGTACGCTTGTATTTAAATTCCAGGGACTTCAGTATGTCTCAAATGCTGTTGTAATTCTTACTGGTTTGCTGAGTTACAGCTAAGGTGTTAAAATTTTCATGCTAGTGAATTTTGAGCATGGATAAAGACTTAATAAAAATGCAATACAAAAGTATAATTTACTGCTTCTTATTTGTCTTCCAAAGAAAAAAAAAGGTGAGTAACACCCCTCTTTCCTACTTCCACATGTTGAAGCTTAGACTTATTTCTGTTTGTCCAATACTGAAGTTGCTTCCAAAGTGGACTTTGGGGGGAGTACCATATTAGAGGATGAATCGCGACTTGCATGGTCAGTAGAGGAAGTTTTAGAACAGGTCAATAAAGTGGACAGTAACAGATTGCTAGGACCAGTTGGTATTCACCCCAGACTTCTAAGGGAACTGAAGGATGAAAGAGCTGAGCTGTGAACTGTACTGTATAACTATTATTTGTACTTATGCCAGCATCAGAGGAAAGGAAGCAAGGTGACAAATGTGATGGCAGTTATTAAAAAGGTTTCTGGGGTTTGAGGATCTACAATTAGCAAAGTTGATACCCATGGTGGACGTATTGTAGATAATCATTAATAAATGGTAGAATTAGTTAACAATATAATAAATTACTGATACAGTGGCAAAATCTTCTCTGTCTCAGTAATGGTCAAAAGCAAATAGGATTTTGGGAACTGTTCAGAAAGAAAAACAAATTAATAATAAGAAAAAGGTGTCACTATACAAGTTCAAGCTGTGCCCCCATCCTACATACTTTGTATGTTTTTTTTTCCCTCTTGCTAATAAAAGGTATAGCAGAGGTACAGCAAAACTGATCAAGATTGTGAAAACAAATAAAAGGAAGTCTTTTTTTGTACAATGCATAATTAAGAATGGGAACTCTCTGCTGAAGGACTTAATCAATGTTTAAAATTTACTAGATGTAAAAAGCAATTACACAAATGCATGGTAGAACGATCTGTTGAGGATTATTAAATGAAAAGAGTTTGCTCTGGAATTGGACAACCTCTGAAAGGCAAATGTGGGGAGACTTGCAAAGAAGCATATGCTTGGCTTGTTCTTGTACTTCTTCCTTTGCATCTTATTGATCCCTGGAAGGGTTGACTTTTGATCCAATAGGGCATAGTTATTATTCCTGTGAAGAGGTTTCTGGAGGCAACAGTGTAGTTATGATTCTAACTGCTTTTTTAACTGAATCTTGTTCATTCTGTTGCCTTGTCCCACTTAATCTGACCCATGCTGGCTCCTTGTCCAACACTTTTGTGTGGTTCTCTATCTCCTTTCAGATATTGGACCCAAAAAAGTGGAGCTGGACAGTTATCATTCCATTTCACAAGGTACTAAGTAACATTACGGTGCTTCCTGAATCAGCTACGCTCACCTTGGGTGTAGCTGCACTTGGGTCCTGTTATTCTGCTTTTGATAGCTTCTGTGAAGTGATGGATCAACCTTGTAAGCCCAAGAAGCTAAGTCTTGATGGTAGGAATATATCTTAAAATGGGGAGGTCCAAAAACCATAGGATTATGTGTCTAGTGAACTAGACTTTAAATAACTTTATTACTGGGAACTTCGGTATGTTTTGCATTTCCCTGTACAGCAAACTCCATTGTAGCAGAAAGCTCATCTCAATGCCTTCTTTTCCTTTCGCCTCCCAGGAAAATCAGTGAATTTTTAAGTCCTTTCAAGAGTTGAGTCAGTCTTAGTTAAAACTTTCAGTTCTAGTGTGGAGCCAAACAGGTGTTCAGACTGTAACTAAGAAAAAGATTTCTATATGCCATATTTCTGAAAGTGTTTTAGTTAGTTACTTCCTAAGAAATAGGATTTCAGAGTTGATTTTTTTTTTTCCTTCAGAATTTTATCAGCTGCCATTAAAAATGTGAGAGCTTAATGTCTTTGGTTTATGAATGAACTAACATTATTTAGAAACTATTTAGTCAGTATGGCAACACTTAGGTTTTCAAAATAAAGTGAAGATGGTATTTCTGCTTTAAAAAACTTAGTGACTTACTTTAGCTACTTGGCTAATTTCCCAAAAGCAGTACTCTTTAGCTATAAACTCTTGTGTTCATTAGTATAAAAGAGGAGGAAAAGGGTGGAAGCACAAACATGAGTCCATTTGGTTAATCATTTGCCAGCGTACTACTTCCTGTTACATGGTCAGTCAGCCTATGCCTGTTATTGCTATGTCTTCCTGCAAAAAAAGGACCTTATATGTCCATCTTAATTACCTGTTGTTTTTTTTTTTATCTTGGTCCACCTATTCATGCCATGATTGCATAGTATTTCAATGGGCGGAATGCATGGCTGGCAACTGTAGAGATTCTAAGCTGAAGTACTTATTTTTATGCATGTAATGTGATGTACATACAGAAGATTAAAGACTGTATTAAGTAATGTAAAAGGTGCTAGGTGCTAAAACCATCTGAAAATATGTTCCTTTTTTTGTTTTAATTTTTTACAGAGCGTTAAGAAAAAGTATTAGTATGTTACACTTATAAATATAATTACTCTCCAACTCTCATATATATTATGTATGCTTCAGTTGTTTTCCTGTGCAGATTATATAATTATACAGGTTTAATAAGATGTGTATTTTGTGGTAAATTAAAATATTTTAAAAATAGGCTGATTCATAGAGAAGCTACGTGTGAAAGTATCTATAAAGTCAGTCATTGGGTGTATTTAATAGCTGATTATAGAGGCATATTCTTCTGAATTACCTTGCAATAGCCTGTCAGAGATAAAATGCCTGATTACATTTGTACCTTTGCTGTTATCAATGATGCCAGTTCTTATGTACTCTTGAGAAATTATTTGTGATAAAATCCTCTATTTTGAATGAGTTATGATGTGTGAGTTTAAGTTATCATGAAGCATGACTGAGTTATCTTGATGTATGCATGAATTGAGCCAAGTCAACAGCAGCATTGTCAATATGGGAACAACAGTGCATGTGTGCATGACTGAACACCTGTTTGAGCAAGGTAAGAAGTGACAATCTCTTACAAACTGCTCAGAAAACAAACATTAAAACTTAAGAAGTATTCACTATTGCATCAACTGCTGTTCCAAAGATATGAGTTACTGATGAATAGAAGCTGTCAAAAAGGAGAGAGGCCTGAATAAACAGGAACTTGGAATACATTGGCACCTTTGCATTATATTTTTCACATATCTATTGTAGTGAACACAAAGAAGAATAGCAAGTACCCATACTTCCCAGGAGTTTGCAGTTTGACTTGATGTAAAGTAATGGAAACATTTTCAGTTTCAAAGCTGAGAAGTAAAACTGTGAAACATTATTTATATTCCTACCATAGTTAATAGCTTCATACTGGTTTTTCTAGTTTTAGATATATGTAGATATAAAATAAGATGGAGTGTGAAAGCTTTTTCATAGTATTTGAAATATAGTCTGTACCCCATAAAAGGGCTGGATTAGGTTATTAGGAGTGACGAACAGTTCCTGAGGCTAACATTTGTGTTGATACATCCTTAAAGTTGGTTGCTCTGTTTGGGAAGAAGAATGTTTACCAGCTTCCTGTTCTCTCAGCATTCAGGCATTAGTCCTACTGCTGTGGGCTGTACCTGGTATCCTCATTTTAACCTTGCTTTTATAAAAAAAAGCACATGGGTGTCTTCAATGATATTGCAGAATGATTTAAATCCAGTTCATAATTTCTTTGCTATTTTGAAGCAGATTGTCACAAATAACTGTGCTGGTGAACCTGCAGCTCAGTATGGAATCTGCAAATGGATGTGATGGCACCTGTGTAGGATCACAGTCGAGGAAATAGGATTGTCAGTGTCCTTCTTTGGAGACTAAACTTTTCTTTGCTTTGTATGTCATATTGTGGGACAATAGTTGTGGAGCTGTTGGGGAAAAAAAAAAAAAATAAAAATCCAAGTTTTCAAAGGACTGTGTTCTGTCAGCCGAAAGACATATCTTCCTTATCAGACCTTTGATTTCAACACTGGTGAGGACACATCTGGACTGCTATGTTCAGTTCAGGGCTCCCCAGTACAAGAGAGACATGGACATCCAAGGGAAAGTCCAGCTAAGGGTCGTGAAGATGATGAAGGGATGGGAGCATCTCCCCTATGAGGAAAGGCTGAGAGACCTGGGACTGTTTAACATGGAGAAGAGAAGGCTCAGGGGGGAGTCTTATCAATGTATATAAACACCTGAAGGGAGAGTGCAAAGAGGATGGAGCCAAGCACTTTTCAGTGGTGCCCAGTGCCAGGACCAAAGGCGATGGGCACAAACTGAAACACAGGAAGTTCCTCCTGAACATCAGGTAACACTTGTTTTCCTGTGAGGGTGACTGAGCACTGGCACAGGTTGACCACAGAGGTTGTGGACTCTTCCTCCATCCTTGTTGATACTCAAAAGCCACCTGAATACAGTCCTGGGCACCTAACTCTAGGTGGCCCTGTCTGACCAAGAGGCTTGAACCAGATGACCTCTGGAAGTCCCTTCCAACATCAGTCATTCTGTGATTTATAGCAAGTTATTCCACATTTTTGCTTTGAATAACTAAGAACTTTTGCAGCATTCGTTGTTTAGCTACAACTTCATGTTCTATTAAAGATTTGTTCCTTTGATTCCAGAAAAGTTTTTGGAGATAAAGAATGCAGGTCTTTCAGTTTAATATCCTACTATATGGGGCACAAGCTATCGTTTACTTCTGAGAGTTAGACTTCTAAACATATGAGGTAGGCATCTGCTTTCATAATGAGACTAGGTATGGGTACATTCTTTGAGCCTGTGACCCCAGGCTTGTTCTTTCATTTTTAGGTGAAGACAGACTGCAAGATGCCTGTTGCCTTAGCTAAGAGGGTAGGAAAGGTGTAAGGTCTTGTATAATTTTCTGTACGCTCTGTTACTAAGTGACAAAATAACTCCATTGAGTGTTCTGTAGATTTCTGTGTAATGTAGTTTTTAAGTTTCATCTGAACTAGGAATTCAGACTTTTTAAAATAAATGTTCAGATTTGCATGTTCCTTTTGAAGCCTGTATTTCAAGGGTATCTTGTTTTTATTCAGTAGCATGATGTGTTTTTAGAAGATTTTTTTTTTGCTTTAGCATACAGATGTACAGACATGATTTTTCTTACACAAAGGTTGTGGGTAGCAGATTATAACAAGACCTGTGGCAGAAATGAAAACAGTGGATAGCAATTCATGAATGAATACATTACTTCAGTGGCACCTACCAAGAATGTTATTGTTTCAGAGATCTGCAGAGCAGCTATGTAGCATTCAATACACATTTTTATGAAATGCTGTTCTGTAGGCTTCCAACTGTGATGATGTATTTGTAAAACAGTGCTATCATCACTCCCTTCAGGACTCTGATTTCAGTCAGATCATTGCCACAAGTGGAGGTAGTTGGCTACAGTTGAATTTTTATATGGATGCATGTTTGAAGGAGACAATAAAAGCAATCTTTCCAATAGCTAAAACTCCTTTGACGTATTTGTCTGTCTGTATGCTGGCAACCACATCTGTTAATTTTGGAGTCATGTTAATAAGGATGTGGGATTGTGGAGGTAAGAGGAACCGTGAAGGGTATGAGATGAATTCCGTGTGTTTCAAAGTTCTGTAGCACTTTTTTTCCCAGCCTGAGAGGGCAGAGCAGTTGGAGCATCGGATGAGGTACTACTGACTAAAAATTACCCAGTTCAGATGCTGGGGCCACGTGTATGCCCCCAGTGTGATAGACGTAGCATATAGACAGATCTTAAAAGGATGTGCAGTTCTTGATAGGTAACATTCCTTTTTAGTTGTATAACACCTGAAATAAGGCATATGATTTTTAAAAAGTTAATGGTTTAGTATGATGGTCCAGCTTCTGGAGCCATGAGACCTGTCTGTGTATTTTGAGATCCCCTGGTTTGATTCATGTCTCATTAGCATGACAACATCTTACATCTTTTTCCCTCAATAGTCACCTCCTTTCTGCAGTAGCTGCCCACTCTCGCTGTGTTGCTTTCTTTTTTTCCAGTGTAAGCAGATGTTTCCCATTTTCTATCCTCTATATACTTTCCTCTCTGCTCCAGTGCCCTCCCCAAATAAAAATCTAGTTGCTTATTTTCTTTGGTTTCCTGTTAGTCTAGATGTCTACTTCACCTGTTCAGATCTTTCTATTAAATTTTTTCCTCCTTTTTTCTCCCCAGTGGGCTTTTCCCTGTTTTTATTGTTGGAAATAGATGATAGTTTTGTCACTTGTGGTTTGGTTTTTTTTGTGGGTTTTTCTTTTTTTTCCCCCTCCCTTATAAGTTAGTAAGCAAATGAAGTAAAAATTTCTAGAGGTGGTAGGAGGTATCAGAGTTTTCACTGGAAAGTGCAACATTTCCAATAGGGAAGACAAATAATATGTATCCTCTGCTTCTTATTGCTGCCAACTACATAAGGATGTCACCTGAATTCTCCTGAAGAAGTATCATGTAAGTTTGCAGTAATTTAGTTTGTTGCATAATTATGTAACTCTGCATACAATTCCCGCATGAGTTCCTAGAATAAATATGTTCTGTGCTTATACATTTTTCCTTAGGGTTTTGATGCCTTAAGTATTGCTCTAATGTTGTGGGTAACCCGCTCCTGGGTGAAAATTCCAGAGGGGATTAGCTGTTTCATTTGCAGCATTGTTTCTTGATTTGAAAGTTGGTTGTTAAAATAGTGCATGTTGAACTGCTGATTCTTTTGTATGTTTGTGAATCTGTGTCTTACCTGTGTTAGAAGACTTGTAATGCATAAATATTGCTTTCTAGTGCTGGCAAAGTCAAACATAATTACATTTTTTTTTTTCTATTTCAGGCCCTACTAGTATCTAGTTCAAGGCTGTCAGGGAAAGTTTAAGTAAATTAATAAATTCAGATATTGTCACTTTCTTGCGACTACTAAGGAAATTATTTTTTTCCTGTAAAATGGTGATTTACAAAGTTCCAAGGTAGCCATAAAGCATTATTCTATTTTCATTATGATTCAGATGAGTAAGGCTTGAAGATGACATGGAACCTGCGCTACAGAGATGCCCAGGTCTTCTAGTGGAATCTGCACTTCTAGCATTGATAAGACAGGCAACTCAAAATGATCTTTTAAGAAAGACTGTTTTCAGCATGTAGTCAATAAGAAATTTGAGAGGTCTGTTAAGGTGTGTAACTGCAGGAGAAGATAGTTGCATGATCCCAAGATCTGTAGCCTCTGACATGCCCTTCTGGGTTCAGTAGGGGCTCTTCTTAAAGCATAACCAGAAAAAAGTGAAGCTTTAGTGGTAACTTCCTTCTTATCCAGTGGCTGAAATGTCATTCTGTTCTTTTAAATATGGGGTATTGAGTTCTCACACTGGTGGTTAAAACCTACTTCTTTTGCTTTCACATGTATGGTAAGCAGTGTGTGTCATTTTACCTGGGACAGGAGAATGCTAACCTTTCTGTTAAATCTGTGCTAAAAGAAATTCAAGGCCAGCTGGTTGTTGTGGGTAGGGTGGGGAGAAAGGCAAAAAAGAGAAGGATTGTGGCTCTAACCCAGTTGCCAGGACCCTGGATATTGATGGTTCATCCAAGGACTGCTTTATGTCTTAGCTCAGTAATTTCATTTTTCAGAATACCGGGTTCTTTCTGCACTGTGGCATGTCCTCAGGAGGAGCATCATGCTGCCTAGCAGGTGTAGAGTATTAAAAGTGATTTGAGAGATGATTCAAATTTGTCTCCTCCAACTTGGGAGGGACTAGAAAGCCAGTTCCTTCAAGCCCTGTGTGAGGTTTTTAAGTTCTTATCTCTCTGGTAGTATCCTAGACAAGTATCCTTGCTCAAAGACCGCAAGAGGTCATTTATTCTGTGTCCCAATTCTAGGCAAAATATATGGTGCTTAGGAAAACATTTTTTAAGAATCGTAGTATAGTTTGGGTTGGGGGGGAGCTTTAAAGGTCGTCTAGTCCAACCCCCCTTGCAATGAGCAGGGACATGTTCAGCTAGATTAGGTTGCTCAGAGCCTGTCTAGCCTGACATAGCTCTCAAAGATCTTTCTTAAAATTTACAGAAATAATTTAAACTTAAGGAAATCCTTGTGATAATTCACGCTACATTTACTTTTTTTAAGAATCATCAATAAGCTAGAAATTTTAAGCCTATATCTTCTTGACAAAACTCATCTATATCCATCTTCTGAAGTCAGTAGCATATACTTTTATTACAACATTTTCTGCTTTCAAATATTTGAAGCACATGTAATTTAATTTTGAACAATCATGCTGTATAAGCTTGGAAACTAATTTCATTTGTGAAATAGAGAATTAGATGAACAGTAGTAAAACACTGGGTGAATAACATTTGATGGGGGGGGCAAGGAAAAAAAAAGGACAACCAGGTTGGATTTAAGGAAAGATTTGTGTGGGGTTTGTCTTTTTTGTTTGTTTGCATAATAATTGGAATGGTTCCTACTAATACATTATCAAGCCTATGTTGTTATTTTAAGTGAAAATCTTATGACAATGTGTGAATAATGAGAACAAAATTCAGCTTACATAATGCATTTGGGAGATCCTATTTGTATGAATTATTTTCTGAAAAGAAAGAATAAGCCAAAAGTTCCAGCAATGTTAATGTATGTTTATAGAATCACTTTGTCTTTGTGGTATTTTATAATAAGGTGATTACATCATATACTTTAAAATATATCTTTTTGGAGGAGATAAGGAAAATAGGTATATACTCATTTATCTTCTAAGGTAATGTTAATTTTTTAATGAGCCAGGGGTCTTTGATAATTTTGGTGCATATATTTAGACAAAAACGGTTACAAAAATACTTAAATTTTGGGTTGGCTCTTTATTGTTCAATGTTGAGACATATTGACATATTCTTTAAGATTTGTTATTGTTAAAATCCAATTCAGAATATTAACCTGGCCAGGCTGACTGAAGTGTGTTACATGGTATTTTAAGCATGACTCATGACCTCAGACCATTTGTACAATTAACATTAGCTTCTCTATTTAGTTTCTATACATTAAAAAAAAATACTGTTCTAGAAGGCTAACATGCTGACAAATTTGACTGAAGAGCAAAAATTTTGAGAATACAAGCGATAAATGCAAAACCTCAGTATTTTTTTGTCTGTATGTTTTATGATATGTTATTTTCTTTGTGAATTGACTACACTTGAGAGCAAATATGTTTTCTGAATTCGTCGTTAATGTTTTCTCCAAGTATTAAGAGTTAACAATGAGTGTATTTGTGTTTACTTTGGCAGTAAAAAAAGAGGAGGAGGATTTTGAAGGAAAGAAATCCATTAAGAAACGAATCAAAGAATTAAAAGTTTTGGACTCAAAGATTGCACAGAATCTGTGTAAGTATGTTTTTATGACAGAGTAATGTTTTATAAATGTTTCATAAAAATGTCTTTCTCTCTTGTCTGACTGCCTTGTAAGCACTTTTTGTTTAAAGCATGTGAAAATATGTGCATTTGTGTAGTAATTGGTGTTAAGCCCAAAGTGTGAGTAGATACAACTGAAACACGTTTTGAAAGACCCAGAAAACAGTTAAAGGTTATCCCTTCTTTAAGACTGAAATTATTCTCTTCTGTATATATTGAAGTACAAGCATACAGGTATATATCCAATTATCTATATTTTCAAGATATTTATCAAGGAATACTGCCTGCCCTACCCTACCCCCAGTAAAAAAGACAATAATGTCTACAAGATGTCTGGTCATCTCTCATGTACTTCATAGAAAGAAGGCAATACTCAGTATTATGCAATAATATGCAAATAAAGATGATAAAGTTTTGGTAGAGAGGAGTTCTATAAAGAATAGGTTCCTAAATACCAGCAGAGATAAAATAGGAAATGATTGGATTATGGTGAATGAACAAACAGATTTTATAAGAGCATTTTGGTTTTTAACTGTTTATATGGTTTTGGTTTCTCATGCTTTTTTATGAAAAAGCTCCGACAAGACCATTGAAGAAAAAAAGTGTAATTGTCACCTCAGCACAAAATCCTGTAATAGCAATGTTTATCCTTCAGACTAGACTTGTCACTGGCTGCTTATGGAGGTCTATTGTGATGCTGGATGTTGTGCATAACAAATGGATGGAGGAGGCTGGAATTGTAGAACAGTAATTAAAAATACATTTAAAATTGTTATCTCTTGTCTTTATTACTTTGTATTGTGTTTATTAACCTGTCAGTGTTATAGCCTGTTTAATTGGTGTTCTATAAGCAGAAAAAAAGATTATTGTTGTCTTGCTTTCTTCATTATGTGTTGAATCTTTGTTTTAGCAATTTTCCTTGGCTCTTTCCGAGTGCCTTATGAAGAAATCAAAATGATGATTTTGGAAGTAGATGAAACACAGCTGTCAGAGTCTATGATTCAGGTAAGGAAAATGACACCTTAAATCCCAATATTTCAGGGTAAGCTTCTCATTAAATAGAAACCTGTAACTAAAAAGCCTCTTACCATAAACTTTTGGCTAATAAATCACTACCAGAATCTTTTTTCTGCGAACTGTAGGTTTTTCATATTTGCAAAGCTAAATTTTTTATGAAAGCAGCTGAATTTATATTCTCTATTTTTTGCATTCATATTGTCCACACCTAAATTGAGATTTTTTTCTTTGGTACATATTCAAACAGCATATGATGTTGTGTTTCTTCCCTAGTTACTAATTTTTCTTTAATTTGTTTCTACTTCTGTCTCATCTGCACAATTCTCTTGTTCTGGTCAAGAACTAGGTGGAAAAAAGTTTGGGGCTTTTTTGTGGGTTTTTGTTGTTTTTTTTGTTTGTTTCATTGTTGGTTTGTTTTGTTTTGTTTTTTGTTTTTTGTTTTTTCCCCTCGTCCTGTTAGAGCTGATACAATCTGGGATCTTGCCTTATGGCATCCACAGTGACCACTTTTCTTCCCTAGAAGAAAATAGTGTTTTCCCTTTCTGTATTATTTTATT
The DNA here is from genome assembly GCA_031468815.1 of Morus bassanus. NCBI lineage: Eukaryota > Metazoa > Chordata > Aves > Suliformes > Sulidae > Morus > Morus bassanus. The sequence goes on along the minus strand of CM062568.1, from coordinate 38,453,004 downwards.
CAAAGCACAAAATCAGTATGATTTTGTGTGGAGACAAAAGAAACTGGAAGTTCTTCATGTTCTTCTATGCACAGTGTAATTTAACAGTTGATAAGTTGGAGAATTTAATAAAATAATTTAGAGTACAAATACTTCATTATAGAACCGTGGGAAAAAATAATTTGAAAGGGATGTCTGGAGGTCATTTGATCCAAGCCCCTGCTCAAAGCCAGGTCAACTAGAGCAGATTGCCCAGGGCCTTTTCCCATTAAATTTTTCATATTTCCAAGGCTGTGGAGACTCCATAACCTTTCTGGACACCTTTTCCAATCTTGAACTACCCTCCTGGTGAAAGCCTTTTTCTTGTTTATCTAACTGGATTTTTCGTTGTTGCAACTTGTGACCTTGGCCTTCTGCTGTGCGCCTCCAAGAGGAACCTAATTGCCTCTTCTCTGTACCCTCCAGTTAGAGAGGAACCCAATTGCATCTTCTCTGTACCATCCAGTTGGGTACCTGGAGACCCAATTAAGTTCCCCTGAGGCTTGTTTTCTTACAGTTCAACAAACCTACTTCTCTCAACCTCTCGCCTGTCGTGTGCCATGTTCCCCAGTTGTCTTGACGGGCATCCATTATTAGATTTGCAAAGATATGTCTTTAGACTAAGACTGTCTGTCTCTTGGACAGGACTCCAACAAACTGTGATCAACTTCAAATTTTTGCTGTTAGGGCTCATAAATGTCAAATCATAATTAATATTAATCTACTAGAAATGTGGCATAGGTTTCACTTACAGAGGATTTAGATAGCTGATCTCTACAGCATACCTGAAAGTGTGTTAGAGTCGTGGGTGCCAGGTCCTACCGAAACATCCAAGAAAGATAAAGTCAAATTTTTAGAAACGCATGCTTTTTGCAGGAATGTTTATTAGTGAAGAAATAATACAGGTAATAGAGAGTCATAAAATGAGTTGTAACATTAAGGCTTTTTGATAATCAAATGTGTGACTCGTACTGCAACACACAGCAATTTGGATACAAAGGTCAAAACAAGGCATACTTTATTTTTGTGTGCTTTGCTTGCAAAATAAACTTCCACCATACTGGATTGTCAAAATAAGGTCCTGCTGAGAAGGCTATACGATGTTCAGTGTGCTCCTTTTCTTCCTGCGTGCAGTTTGGCCCTCAATTCTTGTCATTTGTATTTCAAAGATCTTTAGACTCTGAGCTATTTGGACTTCACTGTCCTTTAAAATGAGCTTGTCTAATTGATTTGAAGAATGAGATGTTTCTCTTAAGAAATATCTGAAGGAACAAACATGAGCCATCATCTCCAGTGACAGTGTATATAATCATTGTATAAGTCTCTTTTGTTGAACGATGCAGTTAATGGTGGCACTGAAACTATTACTTTAAGGTTATTAGGATGAACAGAGCAGTTTACACCTCTAAGCTGTTTGTTGACTGTAGTTTGCACTTACATCACTTTTCTTCAAGGTTTTCTTCATACTTATAAGATGCATGAGGCGTATCTTTATTTTATTTTGTTTGGAATAATAGTCGACATTCTCTAAAATATCATGAAAAGCTGAGAGATGGAATATGCTATGCTGTCTCAGATAGTCCGTGCTTGCTCTGAGATACTCTCTCATGCTATTTGACCTTAGCACTGTTTTTCAGCAGTGGTAATTCAGCTTGTTAATGAAATTAGGTCCTCAACAATATCATGAAGCAACCTGTATATACTAAATAAATATTATATATCAAAACTATGAAAAACTGGCATCTTGGTAATTTCTATATGTATCATTTAAAGAAGACAATACATTTTTTTGCATCTAGGCTCTGGGGGAAAAGATCATCAAACCATTAAGGGTAGTTAATTAATAGCATACTTTTATGTGAACATGTGGTAAATATTCCATCAGTTGCAATAAGCTAAGAAGAAAAACTTTACTTTCATTGAGAATTGTTTACTTTCTTCTTTCTTTTTAATTTCTTCTGTGGACTATTATTTCCATTTCAATGATATATACCTTGGTATAAAGAATGCCTACTTTTCTATATATTTAAAATGGCTAACACAACCTAGCCCCACTTTATTCTCTATGCACTAAGCATGTTTAACAACAATAGGAGATACTTTTTTTGACACTATGCTGATAATCTTGTGGCTCTTTTAATGGGTATTAAAAATAGTATATTCAGAGTCAGTGTATCCAGCAACCTCTCTAGATAGTTCTTGGCATCAGAATTGAGTCTAAAGTATTTTTCACAATGCTTGAGTCTTTTAGTGGTTGCTTTTTGGAGGGGAGGGAACAATTTTATTTAAGAAAAGGATAAGAGAAGTTGAAGAGCCAAACGTGAGGTGAGGAATAATGTCATACAAGAGGACAATGATGTTAGCAGGTGCTGTGATTGAGTGAAAGTCAATGTAGTAGAATCTAAGTGATAATGCTCACAGTATCCTGTATGAACACAGTGACATATATAACAAGGCATACTGTTAGAGGATGGCAGGTCTCACATACTGTTTGTTGTTTTTTTTTTTTAAGCAGATAAATGATTCAAGAGTATAGGTTGCTTTTTCTTTTTTGCAAAACGATTAAACACTTGCAGACCTAAATGAAATGGAAAATTCAGTACAACTTAGGCTCCAAATTTACTTGCAAGTTTGGATGTAATCATTTTTATCAAATGGTTTAATCCAAAATTCTTGTTTCTGGGTAAAACAACCTTGTAATAACTTTGAAAAGGGGACCATCTGAGTTCAAACTTGGGAAAGCACTTAAGATACCCATCTTCCTTTGAAAGTAGTAGAATAATGTGCCTCATTGCTTTAAAAATTCGGTATCCACCTTCACATATGCTTAGGTTACTAAATACTTTTAACTATACAGCTGTATGTCTCTCTTTCAACCTTAAAAAACATTCACAAGTATGGTTATGATCATGCCATGAAAATGTAGTCCTGTGTATTTCATGATTCTGAGAAGAGCATAAGCAAACATAGGTTTGCAAGCATACAGCTATTTTTACTTATTTATATAAGGTACCTTAGATATTATGGTACTTCTCCTTTCTAGAAATTTCTTGGCTTCATCAGTTTTTTCTGTCTAGCTTTAAATATTGTTCAGTGTATCCCAATATCACAGTTTCCAAAGCTGGAAATTTGTCCTTAATCCTACTCTTCTATTATGCTGAAGAAATAAAATGTATCCCCTGACCCCTCTCTCTCCCCCCCCCCCCATCTCCCTCTCCCCCTTTCTCCTGTTTGAAATTAAATCTAGTTCTTAAAGATGCAAAACCTCTAAAAGTAATGTTGAAACCGAAATAGTCATTGACTAATTATTGGAATGTTTCGTGTGACTTAGTCAAAATTCTTTGTCCTGCTTTTATTCTCTGTTTGATATTCAAAATGTGTTTCATCTCTAGCAGTTCAAAAGCTTTATCTGAACACCATAAAGCTGCTTTGATATCAGCTGCTGCTTCAGGTTTTTGTTTTTTCTGATGCTCAATATTGAAAACATTCATACAACACTTGACTGTTTCTCTTTTGAAAAAATTTTGTGGTCAGTTTTTCTACATGTGAAAATTATTTTAGCATCAAACAATAATACTTTAATCTCAGTAAAGATTAAGGAATTGTATATTTAGAGCTGGTTATATATAGAAGTTGTATATCAAGACAAGAAATAAGTGGGTTCTGAATTTCTAATTTAAAATGTATTTTTTTACACTCCATACTCTTTCATTTTTGCTCAGTGTTACTGATTTAGTGCTGGACATCTTCATCCGTAATTAATAAATGTAGTCTTTTTTACAAAAATATTTTCCAAATGTAATAATGGTAAGGATATATATGACTACTGTAATAAATTCTTCATGCTGAAAGTTGGTCTGACCATGTCCAAATCAAGCTCCATAAAATTTAAGTTTGCATTATCATTTTAAGTATCATCATTCATGCATTTTTAATAGTTCTCTTTTTTTCCTACCAAAACCCTTATTTGAGCATGGATAGTGTGTTGAAGCAGTGTACTCTTTACCTATCATTTATTCTTCCTTTGGTTTATATAGACCTTTGCTTGTAAGTCTAGCTTTTCTTATTTGCTTACTTTACTTTCTTGATAAACTATGTTGTCGTTATTTTGGATATCACAAAATATTGTAAAGCAAATTACTTATCGTAGTCCTTAGAATCAATTCTTAAAATAGTAACTATTTTTACACTAAAACAAAACAGTGATAAAGGACTGTCTAGGTCTTTTTATCCATTAGAAAAAAAGTGTGATAAATGCTACATTACCATAAAATGACAATTGTTGCAAAGGCTAAAAGATTGAGTTTTAAAAAATCAAAACTAGTATTATTAAACAAAATATTCAAGCTGCTTTTAAAAAAAACTTCAACACTTTGGATACACCTGTTCTATAGTTACAAACCTAGTATTTTCGTACTTTAACAAGAGGTATATCTATACTGCAATCCAAGGGTGCTACTGCAACTTGAACGAATACCTGGGGCTAACTCTGAACTAGCTAATAGGTTTTGAAGATAGCATAGAGCCCCTGAGTTGACTACTAGTTTAGGAAAATTTTTGGGGTACTAATTAAAGAGCTGAATTCTTTCTTCTTAAATGAGGGAAGTATGCTAAGCAAAGCATAGCTATGACTTCTTATCTCTCTGGCCCCAGAGAGATAAATTTGCATATCCTAACTGGCTGAATTTCCTGTAGAAGAAGAAATCAGTATCTTTTGTGGATAAAATTAGCGGGTTTTTTTAAGACTTTCAGATGGAGATCTTGTTCACTAACTTAAGTAAATTCTTTTCTGTTGATTGTATAGCACCAAAGCTATTTACTTGCAGAGTGATGTAACAGACTTCGACTTAACTGAAATGTCTGCCTTTCTGTAGAGTAATGGGGAAATGCTGGAGTTAGTCTTTCTGATCCTTTCTTGAAATATGGTAGTAGGTAGTGGGATAGCTGTGTTTGTGAGACCTGATTCAGTGTTAGAAGGATTGAATCTTTATTTCAGTTCAGAAGAGTGATCTTATCAGTGGACCAGGAATTGTTTTAAGAACACAGTCTCTCTCTTGTTTTCTTACTGTGATGGAAGCTTAGCCACTCTGTAACCAGGAACACAAGAGTCATTAAGTTGAGAAAGAGAGCAGGCTGTAGAGGCACCCTAGCTATTGCCTAGCAGTTATAATAGTCATCTTGGGAAGGGACAGAACTGAGCTACTGACCTAAAAAATATATTATAAGTAAATATTTGAGAAGCTCTCTACTTCCAGAATCTCAGAATGGCCATTTTTAGCCAACCTAGCTGATGGTAATTAGAGTGGGATTCAGGTGCCTAAATGTAGGGGTCTATATGTGTATATATAGGTGTCTAAGTGTTCAGGAAGCTCCAGGGAGTCTGATGACTCCTCAGATGATCAGATGAAGGTGGTATGTTTAGATTCCCTTACCTGTGTTCACAAGACATTCACTTGTGTAAGTGTCCAAACTCCCCATATGGACTCCTGAATTCAGCTGAAGCTGAGTCCCAGCTCTGAATTCCTACTTCTGGCAAGTTTTCAGGCCAAGTAGTGTCTAATGGGTTTAAGCTTTTGTTTTGAAACACTAGAAAATGAATTATCCATTTACAAAAAACTTTTTGTCTAGTATTAATATTTCTTGCCATCCATTAGTTGGATATGTTACACTTGAAGTTCTTATCCTATTTGCTGCTTACTGTTGTGTTTGCATAGTGCCTATCAAGCATATTCTGTCTTTAAAAATGTTTAAAAAAAGCCTACAGAAATGTTTATGGAATCAGCAAAAGATGCTAGCTAGCATTGTTTAATCACTTGCTTTTTACACTCTCAGTTACGTTAATTTGTGTGTTGCCTATTTACTTTCTTTTGTCTTCAGGGAAGAGTGTTGCCTTTGGAATGTATGGTAATGATGCATATGTAATACCATTTGGCTACAATAATACAAGCAACATAGAATCTCAGGTTTTTGAGCTTATTTTATTTTTCTTGACAGAATTTAATAAAACATCTTCCTGAACAAGAACAATTGAATGCATTGTCCAAGTTCAAGAGCGAGTATAATAATTTGTCTGAGCCGGAACAGTTTGGAGTTGTGGTGAGTTCTGCTTTGTTATCACTTTTTTGTCCTTTCCTGAAATATAATATTATAGAAACGATACCAGCTGCTTCTTCCTAAATGTGACGAGGTTCCAGACTGGGAGAAGAATAAAAGTGCTGCCTTTTAATTGGACTTTTAGTGGACATGTCCATGAGTGTGGAAGGCCTGATTGTTGGAATATTACTGCTGGAATGATTTGGGATTCTCTTTTTTTTTTAAACAGTAATTTGGTTTACAAAAGAAAAAAAATTAGTGGTATTTTCTGTGGCAAAGTTTCACTGGGAGGTAAGGAGCTATTTCTGAATTTCCATAGCTAAAATAGTTTGGCTTTACTTTTGTTTGTGTTAATAAATCCTAACTTTTTCAGTGAAGTTTTCTACACTGATGTTTTTCTTTCTATTCTCCATATAAATGAGAAGAAAAAAACTGTAGTTGTCACTGTTAACCTATTCTGCCTCCTTCCTCCTATGATTTATAGTATGTCTGTCAACAGTACTTGTAGTCACTTTTTCCATTCCCAGTGGGAAGGTATGTTTATAATATTTCCCAGGTTGAATTAACAAAGGAAGACTGGAAGAGAGAAAAGAAAATACTGCTACTTCAGTGCTGGCAGTTGATGCTTTTTGTGGAAATATAGTTTGGATCTAATTTCTGCATAGCTCATAATTCATAATGATTTCATCCAGACAAACACAGAATAAGGCTATTTCTTTTCCTGGGTGCACATATCTATGTAAGTCTTTGATTATTTATTTTTTTTTTCCATCCGCTCCTAGCTTTTCAAGCTAAGATGGTCATTGTTAGCTTCATCTGGGAGGATTTCCCTGGGAGGAAGTAATTCTTTTAGATGTATCTGTAGGCTTCAGGAAAAAGAGCATCATGCCTTCATAACAGTAGGCATTTGCTGTTGGTAGTTATCTGTGTGGTTATCAAATACCTCCACTTAAATATTGGAACAGCTGGAGTACAGGTGTGGGATATAAGAGCAGTGCTCACTATTCTGAATCAACTAAAGAACATTGGTCTGGTCAGGGAACACCACTGCATTGAATCGGTGTCAGTTACAGGTGTGACATAGGTAGTCGCCTTTGAGTCCAGGTACTTGTAAAACAAAACTAGTTCTGAAGTGGTGCTTTTGCTGAAAGCTGTTGCCGCTGTTAATTTTCAATCCATATTTAACAAGAGTAACAGTCATTGTACATCTAATGTAATGCTGTTTTCCGTGTTCTTGGGAGTCTTCTAACTACACTCTGGGAGCAAGAAATAAAAGAGGAAGAACACCACTGTTTTTTACACTTTTATTTATTTTCCAAGATTTTCATATATACTTTTCTGATTGAAGCCAAATTATCAATTTCTCTTGGTCCAGATTTCTAACTTAAAAAAGCTAATGAAATATTTTGCTTTTTATTTCTTGTTGAGGTATTATCAGGCATTCAGGGGATCTATTTATATCTTAACCCTATCTTAACCTTACTTCATTTAATTAAATTATCACCACTTATCTCAAAAGGTCTCTGAGATTCTTTAAAAGAAGTATCCTCCCTCAACAAAAAAAATACAGTCAAAACATATTTTTTTGTTTTATAAGATGTGAAACTAATGCTTTCAGCACCTCTGTTGCTTGCAAAGAACACAAAAGTTCTAAAGTCAGAGAAATTATTACCTTTTCACTTGTTTTCTTATAGTATTTTTAAATTCAATTCAGAAAATAGCAGCAGCAGTTTCACAAAGGTAGGTTTCACAATGCTAAGGTTTAGATTTGTTTTCAGCCTAGTTTATATTACAGAGCTTTAGAAAGAGAGCAACAGGTTAGCATTTAAATCTACCATGACCAACAGAATTTAACCGTTTGGTGGTGAGAATTGGTAGGAAGCTGTGATAATGATTATTATGTTTGAATCAGTTTTCCAGGTTGCAATTTTGGTTTAAATCTGCAATTTTATAAATGAGAGTTCCTACATTTATTTACTCAGTTGTGGTAATAAAAGAAAAGTTAAGATGCATCAATATATTAATGTCTTAAAAAAAAAGCAAACCCACAAACCACAACAAAAAAAAAACCCAAACCCCTGCCTGAAGAATCACTTCAATAACTTTTAAAAATAATTTACGCTTAAATTGTACCTTCTGACTTGTCAAATTCTCTTAGATTTTTCCATGGTTCTAGGCTCTGAAAGTTTTTGGTTTCTCACTTGCATATTATTTTTCTTTCTTGAACATGGACTTATATTGAAACTGATATACAGTAGATGCTAACTGGGCATGCTTGGAATATATAGCCAGATCATATGGTATGGGAGGCTTCTTATCTGATATGAGTTAGCTCCTTCCTCTCACTTTCATCTTCCCTCCACGAATTTCTTCAAATCCTGTAGGGTGAACCAGCTATGTTAGATTCTCCAAACTTCTTTCTTGTTCTCAAAATAAGTCATCATCTTAAATGCTATTAAAGAATCTGATGAAATTAGAAATCAGATGTACTAGACTTAGTCTGGAGTCTCACATGTTCAAAATTTAAGTAATATATTGTAATATGTACATTTCCTAAGAAAACGTTTCTTCATAGGCCCATATCTCAATCAGTATATGAGATGGGTGGTGCCTTAGGAATGAAATTTCCTATGTAATGAATAAAAGCTCTTGGTAGAGTTCCTGGCTCATTGGATCTAGAATTTGAAATGTTTGGAGAGGAGTTGATAAACAACAAAAGGAAGGGGGAAAAGAAAACCTGGTTAGGAGGAGTGAGTATGATAAAGAAAACAAGAGTCTCTTGCATTTTTACCTCTGCCATACTCTTATAATATAAATCTGGCTGACCCAGACATTTAGATGACACTGATAAGCAACACAGGAAAAGAGGAGAAAGCTAGTAACGGAATATTTTACAAAGACCTTGTCAAGCTCCATTTTCTGGTTTGGTTTTTTGGTGGTTTTGGGTGTGTTTTTTTTTTTTTTTTTCCTTAGTTTTTTTTTTCCTTGTGCTATTTGGTGCCACAGATGTCAAGCCTTTCTGTGCTTGTCAGAATTAGACCCTCTTTATGTAAACTTTTTTGGTTTTTATGTTTAAGTTTTATCTGTACATCAAACATTTTTTTTCTTTTGAAAATAAAAAAAAAAAATCTATTCTGGAATTGAGCTCTATAAATGCTGCACTTCTATTAAATAATATTAAAAGTTCATGGGTTTCCAGAAAATTTAATTTTAAAAAACTGAAAGGGTAGATTGTTGTTGTAGAGAAGTTCATATGTATCAGTTTTACTGAGAAAAATTCAAGTGTCCTGTGCTGAATAAAGTAGACTGAGCACAATGCTTCTCCCTGATAACCTTGTTTCAAACTGTGTCTGCCAGGATGACAGAGACAAGCCTATGTCTAAACTTCAGCAGCTCCATTTGAGTCTGACAAATTATGGCAAAATGCCAGTAAAGATGGATTCACAACAGTAAATTTCACCATGAACTGGACTGGCTAAGGAGTAGGCACCTATTTGACCATGCCAAATCATTCCAACAGTAATATGCATGTAACTGACTTGTTGGGGAAATATTTATATAGGACAATTACATGCAGGGTTATGCATTTTAATTAAATTAGTAAAAATAACTAAATTAAGTAGCAAACATATTTTTTACTTTATTATCAAGAATAAACACTGACTCAAAAGACATTTAAAAATTAATTCCATGTATGTTAAAGCTTGCTTTGCTGTTTTTATTTCATATTTGAACCTCACTCAACTGACAAGCCTGTCTTTTGCTCTTTAAAAATGTCAGACTTACTACAACTGGACATACTAACAACAGTAATAAATTTGAAATTTAGTGTGTCAACATTTTCCAATTGATCAGGAGCCTTCTAGTACTTAATATGATGTCTTCTGGAAAGAAACTTGGCTTATGTGGGAAAAAGTGTTTGTTTTTTCATTTTTGCTCTCACCAGACCATCATAACAAGTGTTATTTCGTATTTTAAAGACTAATCTCTAGTTTAAATTCTTTCTGAAAAACTCCTGTAGTATTTGAACATTTATTGGCAGTGATTTTAGTATTATATTATTGTTTCTATAGTGCTAACAGTATCCTCACTATTGTATAACTATAGAATTGGGTATTCTGATCAGTTTTGTCTAAAAAGATACTTTAGCTGGCAAGCAAAAAGGTGTCTGCTTAATAACCAGCAAACTTTCCTGGTATCAATGTATTCTATGGTTTAACTATCTTGTGCTGCATGTATTGTTAGGAGTAATAAAATTTCTGAACACACTCTTACACATATTTTTGTTACGTAGTTCAGTCACATTAATCCTTTAATTACTCGCCTTTCAGCACTACCTATTTGTTATTTTGCAAATGAGGATATATTTTAAAGCACTCCTGCAAGTTAATTCACAAATTTCTTAGATCTTAAGCAATAATTCATTTCATTCCACTGTCCTTTTGCTATGCTTTTTGCAATCTGGTCGTGTTCAAGTACAAATAAATTTGAAATGATCTGTTTCAAGACATCAATTGACTTGTATCGATTGACAAGATGCAACATTATAGGTAGACATTTTTAACTGTTAGTTATTTCTTTCAGATGTACCAATTCAGTTAGATGGGACTGTCAGGCTGATGAGAAGAGCTAGACCAGTAGTACTGTAGGTCAAGTTTTGCTGGATGTGGCCCAACTGATTTAATCAGTTTGTCTTACAAAATTGAGGCAATGTGATAACTCAGAAAAACGTTGCATTAATTAATAGGAGTTCCTACATGTCAGAAGTTAGTGGAGTTTCTTTTCTGAAGGAGCAACCAGAGTCACCCTGAATAGTGCAAGTGTGTGCTTTCCCTAGCTTTCCATGCAAAGCATTAAAAAAAAAAAACAACAAAACAAAACAAAAAAAAAAAAAAAACAAACAAACAAACAAAAAAAAAACCAAAAAAAAAAAACAACCAAAAAAACCAACCAAAACCCATCATTAGGCACAATTTTTCTAGTGTGACGTCTTCGGTGCATCTAGTAGAGCTGACTTCAGAGAACAAGCTACAATCCATTTTTAACATGAAACATTTTTCATTGCTCTTGGAGAAGGGAAGTTTTCAATAACACACTTTTTATACTCTTTGAATATGAAATCTTATACATTTGCTTCTCATCAAGCTTCTTCAATCACTATCAGACTCTTTTGTATCTTTTGTTTTATTCTGGCTGGGGAGCAGGCTGAGAATTCCTACTCATTTCTTTAAGAAATATGAATCTCAGTATAGCTGTTGGTTTTTTGTTTTTTGTTTGTTTTTTTTTTTTTTCTTAAAATTGCTGTTTTATGCCTCATTATTTGCTATTCTTTTCAAATGAGAAGAATCAAACACACAATACAAGACTTTCAGGTTTATCTTTTAGGTGAATCATGTCTTGTAATTATGGTATTTCAGAGAATTTGGAGATCCCATGTTAATTTGCTCTAAAGTTTTGCTTAAGGGAAAGACTAAACTATTTGACTCCCAAGGAAGAGTCTAAGTAGTGAATAAACTGATAATTACTGCCTGTGTGATAATAAAAAAAATTTATAATGGAAACCTTCTTTTATCCTTCTGGCTTTGAATTCAAAGTCAAGATTTGATACTCTGAAAGAAACAGCTAGACACTTGCTCAGATACTGGCATGCTGTGACTGTTACAGTACGCTTTACTTCAACCATAGTTAATTAACTTTTGTTGTTGGCTTAAAGACATTGAGGGCATGACTCTAAACAGTTCAGGTTCCCTTCATGAGTGTTGCTTGGGTTTTGGGTTTTTTTTTGATGACTCTATGGACTGCTTTTGAGGTTTCTGCAATTATCCTCTTCTTTAAGTTATTTTGCACTTTTATGTTTTCTGTTCATTCAGCAATAAGTATAAAATAAATCCTGTATTACCCTTATCTTCTTTTCCAGGCTTTAGGTGTTCTTTAGATAAACTACTTTATTTTCCTGTACGTTCTTTCCTTCGCTTACTCCAGGCTGATGTCTCAGAGCACAGATGTTATCACCTATTACTGTGGACTTTGGTTTTTGGGGCTTTTTTTTTGGCTTGCGCGCAGCCATGAACTATTTCATGAAAAGTATGTTAAATCTGTTAATCTTATTAAGCACTTTAACTTAGCTTTGCAGTATTATCTTAAGTTGATGTTATTTTGAATGTTATATTTTGTTGCTCAAATTCTTGATGAAGTATGCTTGTGCTTGCCAAAATTTAATTATTCAGTTGCATTTTGTTTTACTATAGTTTCTGTTTTGAACTTGGTTTAGTAAGTGCAATAAACTTCCTCCTGAAGTAATTTAGCCTTAATATTATTTTCTTAGAGGTTTCATTGATTATAACTGATAATGTGCGATATATCCTATAAAACTTTTTAATGATGAAGACTATCTTTGTGTTTAGAAATGAGTAGTCATATGACAGCACACTTGCAATGTGAGACCCATCTGAGATTAATGGGGTTTCAGCTAGATGATCATCTTAGTAGATGACTGTTGACAGAAGGTTTTTTATTTTGATGTTCCCTCCCCCTGCAACCGCCCTGATGCTTTCTCCAGTGCACAGTATAAGTATTATGTTGCTTTAGGACTTAAAACATTTAGCAGTGTTGATTTGTTTTCAGGTAGTTCCTTCCTACTGAGAAAAAAGAATTGGTTTACGATTTTTTTTTCTAATTTTGGGTGTTGACTCTGTCACCATATCAAACAACAACGGTTAAGGAGAATCACAGAATGGTTTCTGTTGGAAGGGACCTCCAAAGGTCATCTCGTAAACCCCCGAATTAGATTGTTTAGTAATGGCAGTCTCATTTGTTTTCAGTTAAGTTGATATAATAGTAACTTGTTAGATTTATTAATCATGACTGATACTTTAAATGTAGTAATCTGTTTAATGGATTTTCATTGATGAACTATTGCCATACCACGGTTTAAGCCTTGCTCTTGAGTACGTGTATATATCTGGCTTTCATCTGGCATTCATGAAACAAAACCCAATGTGTTTGCCATCAACAATGAGGCTTTGCATTTCAGACATATTTCTCCAAAGGCTTTTGTTCTTATGTAGTCTTATCCTGCCCTAGAAGATTTCATTATACCAAAGGTATACAATATAGCATATTTCTTTGAGTGTTTTGCATAAGAGATGATAAAGGTGCTGAAGCACTGAATTATTTTGCTAAAATTTATTGGGCAAGGATGAAATAGAGTTCTTGAAGTATATTGATTAAATATCTTTCTACCACACAAGCAAGATTTCAAAACACTGGAGAACTGTTACATTCCTTTTTGAATTTGTCTGTGATTCTTCCTTTTTTTCATCCTCACAGTCAAGGAGTGGATCAGATACCACTGGTAAGGTTTTGAATGTTGTAATAATATGATAATTAAACTCACATCATGTACCTTCGAAGTTTTTTGAGTATTCTAGTGAAAGAAGAGTTGGAATAACAGGAATAATAAATTAGAAATAAATGTTGGGATGTCAAACAAGAGTTTAGAATATTTTTAGAAGAAAAATAAAAAAGTATTAACTAAATGGTGATTTATCCCAGTTTAAGAAGATATTTTTACTAAATAACACTTGAGATTTCTGAAATAAATAACTGGACTTTGGAAATCATTTGTACAAATAAAGCCTTTTTTAACGCACATTTTTTGTTTGACATTTCTAAATCAGGCCTGGGCAATTGTATCTTAGCTACAAAACTAATATTTACCTGACTGCACTTTTTGTGCTGAACCGTTTGTGCTTTTGTGCTATATACGGTTTTTTGCAAAAGGTTTGTAAAAGAGGATTAGGCATGTGTATAAAGAATTCCCTGCACTGTTAGAGCAGTGTAAGGTAATTCTTTTGTTTGTATGACAAAGATCGAGGAGGAAATTTTCTGTAGGAGAATAATATTTGATAATGTCCATTGATTCATATAGCAGTTGCTTTTCTTCTACTTCTTGTCATCTTCACTTTTTTGATGATCCCAGATTTTGTTGTCAGCCAGATTTAAAATTTTTAACTCTTGCCAAACTGCTTGCTTTAAGAAGAAAGCATTTAATTTGTCTCTCATTGCCAAATATTTATCTTTGTTTCCTCAATTTTTTGGACAAGTAGGAACATTTGTCTATGTACTGTTATCTCCATTCATGCTTGTAGTAACTTTTTTCTCTCTGAATTTTTTTACTTCGAAACTTGGTCCATTGCATATTCTTTAGAATACATGTCACCTGTTATTTAGACATTCACTCTGCTGTACCAATATATCCAAAGACTTTTATCCAAATATAAATTCAGATATGTTCTTAATTATCTTCATCCTTGTTACAGCATTGATGGTTTATCTTGTATTCCACTTGTTGATTCCTTGTATTCCACTTGTTGATGATGAGCTCATTGCTGGATTTTGTCCTTCTAAACAAATATGCTACATTTTTTTTCTATTTCAATTTCCTTCTCACCCTTACTCTCTAGCTAGTAGAAGTCCCTGATCTTGATTCAGTTCCACTCCATTAGAGTGTGTTTTTTCTTGGTACTCCAGGCGCTGACTGTGTTCTGGCATGAGTCCACTGTTGACTCACCTGGGAGCAGTCCTAGTTTTCTTATCTCTTGCTTAGGCCATCTAAAGCTCCTACTTGGCTGCCAAGTGAAGACGGTGATAATTTCAGAAAAAATAATGTTCATTTAGATATTCTCTTGAGAGAAACTTAAAAGGAGAAACACCAGCATGGATAATCTTATGTATAAAGAACAATTAAAGTAAAGGGATTTTGAACCATAGACATGCAATTAAAGTTCACAGGAAAAGAACTTAGGGATGACAAAATAAAAGACAAATATAGTTATGTTGAAGAAAGCAAAACATAAAGTTTCTAGATCAGCTGATTTACTGGGAAACATGACTTGTAGCTTTTCAACAAGAACTCTCATGAACCTTTTTTAACAACAGATTATCTTGTAAATAAATAGGAAGTCTAAATGAAATGCTTTTCGAAATCATGGTTAACAATTGTGTAGGACTTCTTGAAAATAAGAACCAAAAGAAGTGGTGGAGCTTGCTTTCTCAAATATGGCATAATTAAGAATGTGATCCAATAATATAGTGGTATTAATTTCAGGCAACCAAGGTTAGAGCCTTTTTAAGAAACATAGTGTGAGAAAAGAAATAATATGTCCTTATTTGAGAGACTGCTGGAGGGTTGAAAAATAAACCATTGTTCATTCTAATTGTTTTTAATAAAGCTATAATAGATATGTGTGAGTCAACATTTGTTCAATGCTTCTTGAATGTTCAAGTACTAAAGATTATCTTCTATTGTTGTTCATTTGTATTAATTAGATCTGACTGAGGTTTTTTTCTGAGATATTAAAATTGTAAGGGTCATGAAGCAACTGATAAGGGCATCTTATTGCTTGCTTGTTTGAAATAAACTTTCTGAACTTTCTTCTAAGTTGAAGGATAAATGCAAAGAAGTTTACAATAACCTGAAGTTTTTAAGTTTCAGGCCTGCATAGAAAAAAACCTCTTAACGTGAGATCTTATGGAAAGGGAAAAGTGATTTTTACTTACAAAATCCTGATGTAAATTGATTTTTACCTGCTCAGTCTCTTATAGATTTAATTCACTTGTTCTTTCATACTCACATTCTTCTGATCACCATGATGTGCCACGTCCAAGCAGTCTGGCCAGGATGGCTAATGTGAAGCACAGAGGACAAAGGACCTTCTCAGCACCATATTCTGTCTCTATGGTTCTTGACTGATGACAGCAAGCTAGTTTTTGGACTGATCATCTATATGATAAGGAGTCATTAGTAGCCATGAGGTTGTCTTTATGTCAGAATCTCCTAACGTCAGCTTCCTGTAAATCTTAGCCTGGGCTGCTGCCCACTATTTTCTTTCCCTTGTTTGGAATCTATGTTTAAAATACATACATACAGTTTGCTGGTGGGCTAATAAAAAAAAGAATAATATATGTGATATGCTGCAACCTGACGGCAATGGTGTCCTGAGAACAAAACCAGCTCATTCTGTTGACCCTTGTGCTGCTGTGTCTTCTGCTGCTTACATGTACACATTTCTGTTCACACTAACCTTAATATTTCTGTTAAAAAACTGTACAGCAGGAAGAAATCATATTGACCTAATGATGTAGCCAGAGTAAAATAAAATAGTCTTTTGCGAATGTCTATCCTGCAGACAGAAAGTGCAACTGAGAAGAAGAAGACGTTGAACTCTTTTTACTCACTTCTGTAAATCTGTTCAGGAAGAAAACACGTACTTGAAAAAGAACTTGTTGACAGACAACTCTCCTTTTTTATTTGTGGAGTAAATATGGTGTTTAAAAGAATGTAGGAATGATAAATACACATCTAAGTATTTCAGATATATTGACGTAACTTACATTTCAAACAATACTTTTTTTTGGGGGGGTGGTTGGGTACACTACACTTTCTTCGTGTTGGAAGCATCATAATCCTGATTACAGTAACCATCCTCTTGTTATGTTGCTCTTTTGTGACTGACCCTTGAATAACTTCCCTTTTGCTGGGTACTCCTTTTTATTAAAGTGCAGAGAGCTGCACTTTCCCAAACAGTTTCTGAGCACAGTTTCGGAGATAACAAGAGATCTCATGGGCTGAGCATGCAATCATATAGTTGAGGACTTAAGAATAAGACAGAGGCAGATAGGTTTATTAAGGCAAGTTATAATAGTTACAAAGCACATCTTCCCTTTTTCATCATGGGGAAGACAGAGCAGCCTATCATAGGGAAGTCGGGTACAAACATGTTCACAACTTAAGTGTTTAGCAGGCATCCCTGCCCCTCTCAGGCCTGACATCTCAGGGTGCTTTTGAAGGCACAGAGGTGCAGGGCAATGTTTGGTCCCATATCAGGTGGCTCCAGATCTTTGCCCCCACCCTCCCCAAGTTATTTTTGGATACAGTTTATATAGATGAGTGCCAGAATACTCAAAATATAATTGATTCTTTAGAGAGTTGCATGTTGTTCTGATAGATTAGGCTTTCTTGCTGCTCCAGCTAAGAATGTTCTGTAACTATAGTTCCCTACCAACTCCCCAGCAGCACACATCCACCTCTCCCCACTGTCTTGCCCACACAACAATGCTAAGGCTTCAGGCCTCTCTGTGCCAACGTATGTTGACAGCCTGTTGCACCAGGAACCATTCCCAAAAGTACTTCTGATATGGTTATGCTGCATGGAGGGAGCTGAATCAAGTAGTAAGATTGTAGCATCTTCAGTGCTTTTAATCCTTAGTAGTGTAAAATAGACCTGGACGTATTTATTAATATGGTTTTAAATCCATAAATGCCATTCCATTTAAAAAAATAATAATTTTGACATTCTTCATAAACATTTTTGACCTAAAAAGTTGCGAGTACTTGTCAGGATGCTATTAGTGGACACTTGACCTCGGGTGTAGGCAACTGTACTAGCAGTCTCACACCTGAGAATAGTGTCTCAAGAGCCACGTGTGATAGCTCCTGCTTTTATTTCTTTTCTTAAAACTTGAGATATTTGGAAATATGTTCCCATATTGTCCGGGAGTGGGGAGAAAAAAAAAAAGAAACAAGATTTTTGCTTGATCACTTTTATTTACTCAAAGATAAAATTGAGAGAATTATGAAATACTGTTTCAGAAATAATTAATGCCCAGACCTTGTGAAATACATTGATAGCTAACCCAAATAGAATTTGGCAAGCAATCCTCATGTGGCTTCACAGCTTGTTCGTTGATGGATGTGTTTTTAATGAGTTCGTACCAAAAGAAAAGATTTCACTAGAGTAAATTAAAGATTAGAGTGAGGCCTAATGAAGGCTAGTTTGTCTTAAATAATTCAGCAGACACTTAAAATGATCAATTCCATATTCAGCTGATGGTTTCACCTGTATGTCCTCATTGAGGATAACTAGAATGTATTAATGTTTTTCACTGTTGTCTGGAAAATATACTATCACTATATCTGCAGAGGTGTACTTTGCCCTTCCTAATACTTGATGCTTGGGCACAGCCATACCTAGGGACATTTCGGTTTGTTTAAAATCCTGAAGTGGTGAGGTGCATCTGTGCTGTGAGATGTTTGATTGTGTGCTGAATCGTAGAGGAATGTTCCTTTAAAAGATTCAGTACCAGCAGGTCTCACTCTTCTTCTGATAAAACTATTTAGGGTTTCTAAAGAATAGGTTATTTTTTTTTTTTTTTTTAATTGTTGTCTGATGTTAATTCAGATGGCTGGAAGTGGTTGGTTGTTGTTTCTTACAGCACACATATAGGCTATCTTTCAATTTTCTTCTTGGCACATATCTTCACGTCTTCATATCAATGAGGTGTTTTGTCTGAAGGGTCCTCATCTTTTGCCTCCAGCCATTCACTTTGCAGATTTTTCTAAATGTCTCAAGAGCCTGTCCTGAATCTGATTTGATGCTTTTGCTTCACTAGAAATGTAAGCAATCCTCTAATGTTCATGTTGTGATTTGAACATCTTAAGAAAAACACTTCTGTTTTGAGTAAGGACCATGACCAGAACAGGATCCAACCATTTTGACTCTCAGCAACTTCAAGGTTTTCTTGGAGTTTAGCCACCTAAATTGAGTGACTCATCCAAATGACTGGCTAATGTAGGGCAGCTGTGTTGAAAGAGTCTTGAGGCTAGTCAGTACTTCTTAGATCCTGGAGCTTGAAATGCCTATGCAGATATTTCACCTGTTCCAGCTTGAGACTGTAGAGCTCAGCAGAGGTCTTACAGAGCCCAAGTGCTTTAGGATTTACTTTCTCTGTGATCATTTTGTAGAACTGGGGAACTTTCTCCAAGATATGCAAGCTGTCTTCCACAGCATTCACTTATGTGATACTTCATGTCAGACTGTTTTTCGCCACAGATTGTCTGTGGTTCCAAATAAACTAAATAACCATATGGATAAAAATTCCACATTCGTAATTGAATTCTCCATTGACAAGACTGCAGAAGATCTACAGTAGAATGCTTTTTCCTTACCAGTACTATCATCATCATAGACACATACCTTCCTGCTTACATAATTAACTTGGACACCTTGTTGGGTCAGTAGAGAAGACTATACAAAATGTGAATGTGCTAGAGATCTGAGCTTTTTTGAAACAGGTCATGTCTGTCGCATCAAAGACATCATAATCAGCTGCTATTGTGGTCTGTTACCACTGTGTATTGCTTAAATAATTATGTAGCATCAAATTCCACTCTTACGTTGGAGATGTTATGGTGGTTCAACCTGAGAGAAAGTACTAAGCATGCTGTCATGTTTTTCAGACACTACCATCCAGATCTTGATCATCTGCCTGTACCTTCATGGCCTTTATGTTGGGAGACTCAAAGTAATAGTGTAGACTTACTTTTCATTACAAGGTGGATTTCTGGTAGTAGCCAGATAGATGAGGCACTTATGTTAGAGCTAAACTGATCAGATTTTTCCATCTGAAATACAGCTATATCTCTTTTACTTTTAGAAACTTTTCTCCATTTGGTTTGATACTATATTATTCTATTTTGAATTTCTCAATGACTTCTGCCCTTGCCTTCTGGTGTAAATTTATCTATTTTAGCTATCTGGCTTGAATTAGAGGTTTTATAGAGGATTTTTACCTGTATTAAACTCTTGACTTGGTTTCCCATGAGGAAAGCTTTTCAGTCTAGTGGCATCTGCTCCATATGTACCTTTTAATGAAAATAGTTTTTCTGACATCTGTTAGGTCTGCTAAGAATAGAAGAATTTGGGAAATTCAGACCTTCCTACTCTTGGATGATTCCTTGTTAGGAAAATACCATTGTCTGAATTCAACTTGGATAAACAAAAGGTGTCTCTGTGCTTCATTCTGATCAAGATGTCAGTAAATTTACTTGTATTTTTGGGATAAGAAAAAATTGACCTCTTTCTCTTCGTAGTAGAACATACCAATCTGTGAATTTTGGCATGAAGACTGTAAACTCAGCTTGTTTTGACATCTGTGTTGTAGCTCCCATGGGCAATTTGGATGTATTTCATAAGACAGGTGACACTTGGATTATTCAAAAGGAATTACCCCATTTCTGAGATCTGCAGACTGGCCATGCTGGCCCATCTTTGTTGAACATAATGCCATCAAAAACAATACCAGGGATTTTCTGCACTGTACATTAGTGCACTGTTGTCCACAAGACAAGAGAAGGCTACATGTGTGGAGCCAGGAGGTAACTGATAGGTATTGTCCCTGTGTCACTTACAGTACACTCCCTTCTCTTCTGTCCTGAATACCCTTTAGGAAAATCTTTGATTTGCAAGAAATTGAGTCAGTGGTGCAAATTCAAACTGTTTATAGTTCAGGCTGGAGAAATAGAGTATCAGGACATACCCTCTATCAGTGCTAGTAAGGCTGAAAAGTCATCAGTTCAATTGTTTGCATGTACACATGCCCACATTCTAAGTATAAAGACTTTCTGATTTCTCATAAGTGATCTTAATTTTGAGTTGGAAGTTCTTGACTTTATTATCATTTATTTGGGAAAAAGAGTGTGGCTATTTCCACATAGTCATAAAAATATCTCAACAAAAATACTGTTCCATTATCGTGGATTGTATTCCCATACACTGAAATAATGTTTGGTCCTTCCAGAATGCTGGTGGTCTTCACTAAGATTTGGGCATGTTGGCTCCCCATTTCAAATTGAGCAGGGTGTTCTTTTTTCTTCTTTAAACGTGATAAAAAGTCTGTTAAGGTATCAGTTCTTCCTTACTTTATTTTTTTTTTTTTTTTTTTTTTCTGCTTTTTCAAGTGCCTGAGTCTAAAGATAAGTGTTAGGAATTCACGCTTTTTACCTATGCACTCTGTAGAGTTCACTGATGCTGCAGTGATGAAAACCAAACATTTTCCACAAGGGATGCCCTTCCCCTTTACTCTTTTAGTTGGCTTGGCTGTAACTGATACTTTACTTTTTGGATGGAACACTTTCAGGTGGTCTGACACCCTTGGTTCTTTTGTTCCTTTAAGGAAGGTATATTGTGAAACTGGAATCCTTGCAGTGTTTTTGTCTACGAGCTTGGTGGTAAGAATGAATCACATTCAGTGGTCAAAATGTTATGTCAGTGTAACTTCTGAGACATGTTCCTTTACTTGACGTCAACAGACAGTGAAAGTACACGTTTACCAGATGGCACATTCCTGCAAGTGCCTTCTGATTTATGCTGTATTTGAGAGAAAAACCTCTCTGCTGTTGGATAAAGAGCTGAGAGCTGCTACTGGATAGCTCAAATCAGTTGTCAATTCCCATTTGGACTTGCACATAGTGAGAATATTCTTGTGGACTATTACTTGAAAAATAGAACAATTTGCTACCCATACACTGAGTTCTCTGACATGTAGTCCACTCACTCTTTAGCTTTCTACTACAATTTCATTTTTTAGTTATCCATATTGTCTGTTTCCAGGATTCCACTATAAGGACATAAGTAGACTTACGTACTTATATGCTGAGTATAAAAAAAAGTGTAGGGCATTCACATAAGCCTCTCAACATTATGACACTTGAATTCTTAGCGTTTTTTATGATAAGGTGTATGGAGTCTACAGTTTGAATATATTTGTACATGTCACAAAGCCATATATTGCTAAGGGAACTCTCAATCTCCTCCCTCTTCTATTATTGATTTAGCAAACAGGTAAACAAATAGTACCAACAACATGCATTGTACATGAACTATGGATTTCAGAGTTTTTAAAAAACAATAATAAAAACAAGCCCAGTGGCATTTCTGTTCTGTATCTGGCATGTGCTTCTGTTTCTGATTTTTTAGATTACACGTTTCTGCATTCATCCTTAAGACTCACATACAGAACTTCTTAATTTGTTGTAGTTCAGCTGGTTCTGTTGAACACATCTTTCATGCATATGTGCTTGCTCATGTTTGTGCAACACATCTTTGTGATCTAAAGTACCTGATTATTTCAGTTTCAAGAATCTGCCTGACTGAAAAGTCAAGAGTCAATAAATGATGCATCATCTGCTGGTTCTGTAGTATCTTGAGTTTGGCACCATTTAAAATCAACATAACTTACACTTTATTTTGTTAGTTCCCACTGTTTGATATTAATGATCACGTCTGTTGCACCCTGAGTAGGGACAAATATTAAAAATCTGGATAATTTCAATGGAGTTTTGCATTTTTTCTAGTCTAGTCTCAATTTTTTTCCTGAATGGAGAACAAAATTTAAAATTAAGAATATTCTTAATATGCTGAGTAGTAGTTGTACACATATAAATCTAGTAAGTGAATTGTTTGAGGAAAAGGAGTTAATACTGGTTCTTCCCGATGGAGCTGGGAGAATGACTTTGTGACACTTGTCTGTCCAGTACCTTAATATTCTTTTAGGTATTTATTCCTAAATTAGGTGTAAAGTTGTATGAGCACTACTTTCATGTTTAGGTGGGTTTTAGGTATTTCCATTAATGTTTCACTGTGAAATGCCCTATTTAAATTCAAGTCCCATTATCCTTGCTAACCGGCTCTTAAGTAAGAATTTTACCACACTATTGGACGCTATTTAGTGTATGATTAGTACAGAATATCTGCCTACAGTTGGTACTGAGCTAACATTCAAACTATATACATCTGAGTGTTTTATGTCAGGACCAGGCTGGAGGCAATCTGTGGACTAAAGCTCAGTAGTGGACTTGATTTTCAGCCTAGTTTCATCTGAGAGACATCCTGTTTGTGTGCTCTGCTCTGTGATGCAAATCAAAGTGTGGTTAGTGGAAAGGATTCCTTTTTTACTTCAAGATTTCTTATCTGAACTGAAATGCAAATGGCGTGTCTACTGCAATGGGACGTCATCAGGTGGTTGCACTACCAGGCAGGCATTGCAGAAGTGGCTTAGGAGCATAAAATGCTAACTCTACTTGATTTTATTTTCTACTACTGCCACAGTAAAACCAATAAAATAGACTGTAAATTCCATCCTCTTCTGCCTCTGTATCAAACCCTTTGGATTAGACAGCCTTCAGTATCAGTTTAAGATAACTTGTTTGAATTTACGGGGAAATGGATGAAGAGTGTCACTATTATCCTTTTTACTGAGTCTATTGTGGGATAATGAACACTAAACGACTTGTGAACATTGAACTGTCAGAGCTATTTCACATTGATAGACTAGATATGGGTTGAGAAATATTCTGTAAAACCTTAGGTATCACTGTGGTTTGGAGGGGGTTATTTCCAATTTAAAGGCAAACTTTTAAGGCCACTATATGAAACCTATTACTTTGTAGGAGAAGTGCCAATATTATTGCTTCTTTTGTTGCATTGAGAAGTACTGATAGCTGGAAACAGTAGCATATGTTTTATTAAAAAAAAAAAAAAAAGCAAAACAAAAAAACAAAACCAAAAACCAAACCCCACCCCCACCCCCCAAAAAAAAACAAACAAAAAACCAAACCACAAAACAAACCAACCAACCAAACAAACAAAAACAAACAAACAAAAAAAAAAAAACCCAAAACAAAACACCTAAACCCCAACAAAACAAAAACCAAAACCTAGTTTAGGCTTTCAGGAATGGCCAAGGCGTTTATTGGCTTGAACCTTGCCTTGAGAAGGGAAAATACAAGTATGGGGAAGATGATCTTACAAATTCATCAGATTAGTGAGAAAACAGGGATGGGGGAAAATGAGGGAAGAAGCTCATGGAAAAGTTTGAGACTAGTGTTTGTCATGTGTAAACAGAGCCACAGAGCAGGGAGGGAAAAAATGTGATTTCTGCTGTGGAAGAAGGAAAAAGCAAGGAACGTATAATGCCTGGTAGGGAGAAAAGGAGCAAGAATGGAAGACAGAAAGCTTCTGGGATTGTATGTAATGCCAAACCTAAAAAATGTTTGAAAATTTCTGTGATAGAGTTGGAAGGATAAGTAGTTCATTGGAACCTTGGGAGATGGAGGAATTTAATTTATTGAATGCATTCAATGTTCCTTGCTTTAAAGAAGCAATAAAATTTGGAGTCGTCTTGTTTGGATGTAGTAAATAATGTGCAAAGTATCTCTGGGGTGGGAATTCAGTGACCTAAGTTATATAGGAAGATTGAATCTTCTGTGGAAAATCCCTGACCAGTAAACCGTAGAAAAAGCCAAGTCTTCTGCGTATGATCTACAGAAGATACTGTTTTCCTGGGAGTATTCTGCTTTACCTAATTAACTGTATAAGGTCATGTAGTATAGTGGGGTATGAATACTGGTATATATTAACATATGCTATATTAAGTGTTTCATAGCAGAGATATTTCAAAACTCTTATTTTCCTGCAAGTTTATAGTAAGGTCTTATTGAAATCAGCTTTTAAATATTTGCACCAGAAAATGAGATTTACCTTGTTTTGGTACATCCTGAGTTACGCAAAATTTGTGCACTACTTTTATTACTTTGCAACTACTGGGTCATAAACTTGGATTAGTTTTATAGGATTTGGTATATGAGTTGACAGATGTGATATATGATGACACTTTATCTTTTATTGCTTACACATACTAGTTATTGGGAAAAGATGGGGGCAGTTCGTATTAACCACAAGATGGGATTTCAGTTGCTTACCCAAGTGTGTCTCATTCATTCGTTCATTTGCTATCAGTTATAGCAGATATATTGCTTATTCAAGCCTGTCACACCAATAAATCATTACAGATTGTATGCATTTGTACAGTGCCAAAGTGTAGCATGAATTTTAAAGGAAATCTCCTATTTTTTTTCAATCAGATGAGCAACGTGAAGAGACTACGGCCACGGCTCAGTGCTATTCTTTTTAAGCTTCAGTTTGAGGAGCAGGTGAACAACATCAAACCTGACATCATGGCTGTCAGTGCTGCCTGTGAAGAGATAAAGAAGAGTAAAAGCTTTAGCAAACTGCTGGAACTAGTATTGTTAATGGGAAACTACATGAATGCAGGTTCTCGGAATGCACAAACCTTTGGATATAATCTCAGCTCCCTATGTAAAGTGAGTTTTGAAATGTCCATGTTGAGTATTACGTTCACTTTTTCATTTGTTTTTATTATACTACTTAAATACCTTGTTTTGATGTTTTTCCTGCAGTTAATTCTTCGTGGGGTGATTTGGTTTTTCTCATAATTTTTAGCACTAGTTGGTGGTTTGAATAATATAGCTAGTCTGTGTACAGTCATCTTGAGACTGGCTTGCATTTGAACTTTTAGAAGATTCCATATTGAGGGAATAATAAAAAAAACCCCAAACTAAATAAGGTTGTGGAAGGACCGTACCATAGTAGTGTTGTAGTCTTACATGTCTGAGTACTTACAAGACTGTCACATTTTAATCTGTTTTAATACAGTTATGTTTTCTCTTTTACATAAATTTTCTCCTTATCTGATTCTCCTTTGTTGTTGCTCAGTTTCATCAGTTCTGTCTCTTCTAATTTTCCTTACATTTTCACTCTTTAGACTTTCATGTAAGGTATACACAAGAAGACATCCATACTTTCCTGAGTGTTAATTCATAATCAATTTTAATCCTAATTGCCTTCCTCTTATTTAGTGTTTTTATTTTTTTCCTGTGCCCTCTGGGAGATCACTGCAAAATCTGCACAGAGTGGATGTGCATGTAATAGTCCTTATGAGAAAGGAATTATTTGGAAGTTTGTACATACTCTTTGTCTCCTCTCAGCTTCTTTATCTTTTTACACAATGGAGAAAACACAATATGTTAACTCTTACATTCCTTAAAATAATAATCCTTACTCTGCCATGTTTCCGAAGAATTCTTTCACTATGGTTCTCGAGTGTTGAATGCGATACCTATAACTTAAATATTCATGGAGAATAAGTTCTATAACCTTCCCTAGTCTAAAGTAAATATTTAAGCATGCATCAGCCACCTAGAGAAATACAGCATAGATGAAATTATTGAGTTAAAGGTACAATTTGTTGAGAAACATATTCAGAAGGAAGACACTAAAGGTTCTCTCTCTCGTTGGGTGCATTTACTTCTTAGGTATGATTTTACAAGAATCTGTCCTAGGTCTGTGTTTTTAATGCACAAAGCAACAATAAAAGAAATATACTTATGAAAACAATATAAAGATTACAGACATTTTTCAGAGCAGGGTCAAAATTCAAAAATTATCTTGGAGAAGTAGTTTAAGAAGTAGAAGATGAAAATTTTGAAGACTACCATGAAGTACTGCACACAGGAAAGTGAACTGATGTGTGCAGATAATGAAAGTAAGGAGTGAATGGCTAGGCAGAATTCCAGAAAATGGGCTTTAAGTCCTGGCGAACTCTACAGTGCTCTGGCATTAAATTCATTTGATAATCTAGGATCTCATAGTTACGTAGATTTACACGCTTAAAGGATATTTAGCTTTAGAGGAGGTTACAACATTCTGTTGGAGAGGAAAGAAATGTCTTTTATTGGACCTTCTATGTATTATAAAGATGGTAATTATCTACTGGTTACTTGGTGCTAATAAGGTTTTAAGTGAAATTTTGTCTGAATTACTGTAGAAAATGTAAGATTGACTGGTGATAATCCAGGTTATAGTGACATGTAACACTTGCACACTGCGAAAAAAAGCATTTGGATGTATTTAGTTTAGAAAAGGAGAGGAGCATGAGAAGGGCATAACAGTGTCCTTTTGGTATTAATTTATGATAAAGAAGGCATTTGAACATATGTTTTCTGTGTAGCAAAGGTAGGAGATAGGCTTTGCTGGTAACAAAAGAGGTTTGCTTAAAAATTAAGAAAGCTTTCTAACTGCAAACGTAGTTAAGAACTTGAAGAAGTTTGTGGAAAGCTTTTGAAATCCAGGAATACTAATAATTCTCAAAGAGTCTCCATGAGGCCAAATTACGAGATAAAATAATATTTTGCATAGAGTATTTAGTTAACTAGTCGAGAAGTGCGTGCATGTTTCTTAGAATCATGGAATAATTCAGGTGGGAAGGGACATCAGTAGGCATCTAGTCCAGCTCTCTGCTGAAGAGAAATTCTGCTCGCTACCAATAGCCTGCAGGTGAAGTAGATACAAAGCTATAAGGACGAAAAAAGGTAATTTGCTCCCTACTATCGAAATGCTTAGTACGGTGTAATTTTAACGTAGTATCATGTTATATGATTAGAAATGGTGATAGTAGTTTACTTATTTCAGAGCTTCATTAATTTATGCATAAACATATATCATAATACTCAATATATTTCATTTACATAAGAAATATGCAAGTAAAAAAACAAAGTTCAAATGACAAGGATTTCATATATATTTGATTTGGCATCACTTCAAATTGCTAGCTTGTAAATACCAGATCACGGTGCTTAAAAACTTTTCTAGGGGGAAGATAATGCAACCTTAATAGTAGTTGAATATGAGTGTATTGATGTCACTGCCCATAGCACAGGGGTTGGACTAGGTGATCTTTAAAGGTCCCTTCTAAGCCAAATCATTCTATGACTAGGAAAGAAAGACCAACTATTACAGATTTTGCTGGGAGACAGAACAACTATGGCCACCTTAGAGATCATGTGTAAAATTGCAGATCTCTTCCAGTAGATATCCCAGGACAAGTGCACCCTGTAGTCAACTGCTTGTTCTTTTGACGTTTGACGATTTTTGGAGAGAGGATCACTGGGAGTTTGCATTTACTGTCCTACCTTTGTAGTGAATTAATACTACTGGTATCATCTGAGAATGTTGTATTTTTATATCATCCCAGACAAATACTGAAAAAGACCCAGGTATTCAGCACATCAGCCACAGTTTTCTTCCTTCATGATATGTGGTGACATTCCAATATATCAGCAGATTTGATGGAGACTTGAGATCTGATTTCTCTTACAATTTTTCTTGCTTGCTTCAGTATTGAACAGCTGGGTTTTAGAGGTAACTCTGGACTACCCAGTCCAATGTGTATCAGGGAACTAGTCACCAATTCCTAATTCACCTCATCCAATTGTGGCCTCATTTAGGAAGTCCGTGAGTGCCAAGCCTTCACTGGTTATGAAATTGTGTCTTACACAGACAGATCACTTTGTCTGGAAACACAGAGGTAAAACTATGTATGTGTAATTTTGGGGATTTTCTTAACTCTGTGTAGTGTCTTGGTTAATGCTTTATCTTCTCTGTTCTGAGAATAATAAACTGGTGCAACTATTAGTAATAATAGTAATAAAACAGGAAGAAATCCACCCAAACCAATATTCCTTCAAGGCCCAAAACTAGAAAGCTGCAGATGGCAGGCTGCTTGGTGGTCTGCAAAGCAGTTTTCAGTAGGGGTTCTGAGAACTTAAGAAAATTGCAGTGGCTTCTGTCCTTCAAAGATGTTGGTTCCTGTAATATTTGAAGAGTATACAATTTATCTGCTCTTCTTCATTGGTGCCCAACTATGCACAGGGAACTAGATGAACTATCCACTTTGCAGAAGGCAATTCCGTATCTTGCCTTCTCCCTGCATCATGTAGAACTGAACTGTAATGGTTGTTCTGCATCAGAGAATGTGTGCATATTCTCAGAAGAGAGATATGATATTGGTATGCTAATACTCAATCATTTATTAAATACTGATATATTAAAATTATATGCATGCTTATAATGCTGATTTATTTTTAGAACTAACTTTTGTTAACTACATGTATTCACATTGTAGAAATTGTGTGGTTTCAATTATCGAGACATTTCTCACTGAGATTCTCAGTACAGTAGAAGTAACTTATAATACTACATACAGTAATGACCCTAGAATATATTTTTTTGTTTTGATATATGTGTTCCATTTTCTGTTTATTTTGAAAATTCTGTCTCATTATTATTAATTAACTCGTCTGAAGGAGAACATATACATTAGGGAAGAGTATATCTAATCATATTTAAGATAATATCATTTTGATTTTTGAAAATAATCACTGAATTTTTACAGTGAAATATGAAATATCAACCTCAGTGATAACCACCATCCAAAATTCTCCATCTTAATTTACATACAGTGTGGGAAAAGCAAACAATATATTCTAATGTATTTTTAAAATCAGATCAATAAAGTGCCCTTTAAGTGATCGCTGTGGATATTGGGAAGCACAAGAAGTGTGAAAAAATCTCTATAAGAAATTTGCAACCATGGGAAAACTGTGGTTTTATACGTATATATATATAAATAAATATATATATAAAATAAAATAAAAATGTGTATGGATATTTAAATTGGGATTGATCTTGCTCTCAGTTCCTTATTGAGAAGTAATTCCCATATAGCTCTGTGTCTGGTTTTGAACCCTCTTTGGAAAGAAAGGTAATTTTTCCTTTCTACCTTGTTGCTGTAGTTACTCTTACGCAGTTGAGCATTGCTGATCACTTGTATTTTT
Organism: Morus bassanus; assembly: GCA_031468815.1. Classification (NCBI taxonomy): domain Eukaryota; kingdom Metazoa; phylum Chordata; class Aves; order Suliformes; family Sulidae; genus Morus; species Morus bassanus. Next base: position 38,423,519 of record CM062568.1, on the reverse strand, counting down.
CATGGTAACCAAACTAAAGAACAGTCTTGAAGTTGAAGCAAACTAACATGAGTTTTCTAATTGTTTAGTGCTAGTTGTAATACTGCACTAAAGACTTTTGCCCCCGATATTCAGATGTACAAGTCCGTATGCAATTATGGCAGCCCTTTAGTATGTGTGCATACTTTGTATGTGCCTATGTACATAAAAACTATTTCTGCATAAAACAATTTAAGAGAAAAAGTATACAAGTAGTGAAGAAACACTTTCATATGAGATGTCATTTTAAAATGACATTATATGTCATTTTCTATTTCTAAAAATCTCCCCAATGATTTAAAAGTAGCTCAAATGGGAGACTACAACAGAAACTTATAACTGAATGCTCACCAGTTGTCAATTGTTAGTGTTTTTGCACAAGTAGATGCAAGTTTTAAAATGGCTGGGCTTAAAATAATATTATATGTATAGAGGGTTCAAAAAGAAAAGTTTTTGCTTAAGAGTTTTTGAAGTTGAAGTTTTTAAACAGTGAAGCCTATGAACCTCTTGTTTGCCCTATTGAGAATTGATAACAACAAGAACTTGTGCAGGTTGAGCTTGTAGCTTCCACTGCATAAATATTGTTAGGCTAGAGTTAGCTTCACACATAAGCAAGTCATGTCGTGGAGTGGATACGTGCATCGTGTATTGTTAGATTTTGCTGATTTAGCACTTTTTTTTTTTTAAAACATTTTCATGAGTCTAATCACAGTTTTGCAAATATTCCAATATTGCTTAATTAATTACATTTTTAAGAGAAATGCATACTGTTTTTGAGTACAGAACTCAAATATTATATAGAGTTAAAAATATTTACTGTGATCTTTCTAGGGATTTTTAGCAAGGGGGGAAATGAAGCAGCCCATTACTTAGGGTTTTCTTTAAAAGATCTGTACCAGTTCAACAGTTTGTTCTTACCTTTCTCAGCTTCACAATTAGTAACATATGTTAATTATCAAAATAGTCAGAAGTAATCTTATTCTCAGTTTTAACATTTCATTTTTTCTCTCTAGCTGAAGGACACAAAGTCAGCAGATCAAAAAACAACATTGCTCCATTTTCTTGTAGAAGTGTGTGAAGAGAGCTATCAGGATGTCCTGAATTTTGTTGAGGATTTTCAGCATTTAGATAAAGCCAGTAAAGGTTTGTATAACTAACTAAAAGTTTTGATTCTGATTGCATTGCAGTGTCTTTTATGTGAGATTATGTTTATTTTTTACTAATATTATTTTAAAAATAGTCATTAATAGTCTATATCAGAGATCAGTTATGTGAACTGCTGTGAGTGGTCTTGAAGATATTTGTTGTTTCATCCTCTAATATTTAGTACCGAATTTCCCATTCCGTTACATGTCTTCTAACATATCTTCTAGAATCATTGTCCAAAATAGATTTCTTTTAACATTAACAGATCTTAAACTATTTCCAATTGTCAATCTTTTATATGGTAAGTGTAGTAGAATCACTGTGTCTTTTAATTCAGAAATGCAGAAAGGCTATCAAACCATCACTTGTTTCTTTTAGTTTTGGTTTTTGTTTTTTTTTTTTCCCCTAAATATGAATCAGAACACTTTCATCTTTCCTGCGTGTATGTTTTTCATGCAACAGTAGCATTGAAAGTCTGGAAAAATAAATTCCTCTTTTTACTGCTTCGTCATTGTTGTGGTTTAACCCCGGTCAGCAACTAAGCACCACACAGCCGCTCGCTCACTCCCCCCACCCTTGTGGGATGGGGGAGAGAATCGGAAGGGCCAAAGTAAGAAAACTCGTGGGTTGAGATACGAACAGTTTAATAATTAAAATAAAACAGCAATAATAATAATATAATGAAAAGGAAAATAATGAGCGAGAGAGAGATGAAACCTTGGAAGAAGAAAAAAAATAAACAAAACTAAACAACAAGTGCCGCAACCGCTCACCACCCGCCGACCGACGCTGCCGGTCCCCGAGCCGCGATCGCTGCCTGTCCCGGCCAACTCCCCCCAGTTAATATACTGGGCATGACGTCACATGATATGGAATACCCTTTGGCCAATTTGACTCAGCTCTCCTGGTTGTATCCCCTCCCCTCCCGGCTTCTTGTGCACCTGGCAGATCATGGGAAGCTGGAAAAGTCCTTGACTAGTGTAAGCGCTACCCAGCAACAACTAAAACGTTAGTGTGTTATCAACATTATTTTCATACTAAGTCTAAAACACAGCACTATACTAGCTACAGTGAAGAAAATCAACTACCCCAGCTAAAACCATGACAGTCATAGAGCATAGAATATAGTCAATCTCAATATAAGCAGCAGCAGATTTTTTTCAGTTAATTTCTTAATAAAGAATGCCTTCTCCATATTTTATCATAGCTTAAGTAATTTAAACTGACTAAGCATGGAGTTAGAAATTGATGCCACCTCAGCATTGTCATACTCCTGCAGGAAAAGATTGGATGGACTGTCTCAGTTAATCATTTTTTAGTTTATGTCAGTTTGGAGAATATCACTGTTTATCTGTATTGCTTTGTACAGTGTCTCTCTTATGCCTCACTCAGTCTCCCTGCCAGAAACTACAGCTTTGCAAAACCTGCTCCTGATAGAGAACTGGAGATAGTGGTCACTCACATAGTTTGCTTTCTCTTATCATGGTTTTAAAGTTTCCAATTTTAGTTGGTGCATTATAACCACTTAGAAGTTCAAGTATTTTTAAATAGCTGTCAAATGCTTCAAGCCCTTCATCTAACTGTTTGTACTGGTAATAGGAATTTCTGCTGTATATGAATTTGGAAAATCTATGCATTATTTTCATAGAACCCAGTGTTAACTGGCCACTTCTTTTTTTTTTCCTTTTCATTACTAGCATGTTATTGGCTCTATTGTGGTTGAATTTTGTATATCAGCCAGAAAAACTAAAATGTTCCTTATTAGAAGCCATTATTTCAGTGTAGACAGTCATCTTACTGGAAGCTGCTGAATGTCTTCTGGAAGGCTTCTGAGATATGAAACACTCACCATTCAAAGAGTAGCCAGTAAAATTATCAGGTAGTCCAGGTTTTCTGTTCTTTTTTAGGTATCTGCTATTGACTAGATGAATCTTTGATCTCACTCAGTATGTTGTAGGATGGAAATCAATGACCATGTTTTCAAGTTTATATACTGAATTTACTTCAGTGTGTTATGAGATGTATTTTGCATTTCAGTTTTACTGTATGAAAAAGGCAAAGGCTTAGGATGTCTTTACCAGATTAGCATATCGGTGTGTTTGTTTATACTTGTTCACCTACCTGCAAAATTCCATTTTGTTTTGAAAGTCTCCTGCAAAGGAATTTTGGAAAATCCAGCAGATCTCAAAGCTCATGGGTTTTGGTGTTTGTTTTGTTGTTTGGGTTTTTTGCTAGTTTGTTTTGGTTTTTTTGTTTTTTTTTTTTTTAATTTTTGGTACTTTTGCAGAAGTATGTTTTTACAAAGCAAGTTGACTTAATATGCACCAACTTTTGCACCGTAAATTTTTAATTAGGTGGTTATTTTTGCTTGACCTTACCAAAAGGTCAGTTAAAAAAAAAAAGTCTGTGAATCTGTGGTTGTGATCAGCCATATCCAACATAATGGACTCCCTTGGTCTGATGTAACTTAACTGATATGCTGATGAAGACTAACAATTTGACCAAGAATGATTTGCATCGAGGCTTCTAACGTGAGCTGGGAAACACAGCAGATATTACAAGGCATCATTATGGCTGCTAGGGAGAGTGATAGAGGGCAAGTCATCAAAAATCTTTTATCTTGATGATCATCTAGTCAAATATATTTATTCCAGAAGAAATACTGACTGTGTTAGAACAGAATCTGGGTATTGAGGGCTTAGAGCATCTCCTCCATTCCAAGAAACTGTACTTAGGGCTTAGTAAGAATAATCCCTCCTGGGTTGTATTTATTGGAGGCAGTTCAGACTTCAGTAAATTTGGAAAACCACTGGATCCAAAGGTTACATCTAAGGGTTACAGGCTGATGGTAGTACAGAAGGAAGGAAGTCAGCCTGGGTTTTTCTTGTCATCCGATAGGAAGGTTCTGTTTACATGTATGCTGCTTTGGTCAAAGTTGTTGAGTGAGGAGATGCATCGTTCTTTTTCTGGTTTTGTATAATACTGATACAATGTTCAGTTTTCTGTGAACCGTATTGGTTGTATTTTGTTCCAGTATTTGTTACTAAATCCTTTTCTCTACCTTTTGTCCTAGCAAAGGTTAGGGCCTTGTAGAGGTGGTGGAATGCCATTCCCTTCATGGTTTCTCTGAACTTTGAAGTAATTCTGAAAAGTAATTCCCAGAATAAATCAATTAAGTTTGATAAGAATATTCTTTTCTCCCATACCTTTGTTGCAAGCTATTTTTTTTTACTGGGCTCTTTTTATTTCCTGTCTGCATATTCATTTCTGCAAATACAAAAATTTCACATTTTATATGTAGTATAAAGGTATTATTTGCAAGTGCCCTTTAAATTATAAATCAAAATTAATGTAGCAGAAAGATGTGTAAATGCCATTTGAACAATATTAACAGAAAAAATTAAGTTGAAGAAACTGTATAAAAATGGAACTATACTATATATTTATTGGTTTTGGCTTGATCACCATCAAGTGATTGTTCAATCTTCTACAAGTTTCTTAAAACAAGTTACTTAAAAGATGCTTTTTAGAATACTTGCTTGACATGACTGTCCTTGTATCAGCCAGCCCATTTGTACCATCTTATACCTTTTTTTATTTTGTACTTGCTCATTCTTAAAACTTCTCTCTTAAGTTATTTCTGATTCAAAATGGTGGACATTAGAACATTGCAATGTTTAGCAATTTATTTTCTTTTTATCCTTTTTAGAAGAAACATTATTGCTCCTTTCATTTTATTAAATATCGACCAGTAATTGTTGTACAGTAAGCTGTTGATGTAGCTTGCAAGACTTTAAGTGCAGTGACAAGGTCTGTTGTGAAGCTAACATGTATTTTATGGTATTTTTTGTAAATGATAAAACATTCACAATATGTAAGTTAATTATTGCATCAGAAAAATAAATTTTAATTTTTTTAAATATAATTTTGACAGGCAAGCAGCAAGGGTCATGTGACCTATACAATTGTAATTTACTTCAGGGTATTTAATTTGTTATTTTCTATTACGTGCCAAAGTTTTAGTTTCTACTTTTGTAATACTAGAACTAGGCTTAATTCACTGTTACAGTACATGAATTAAAGATACCTTTTTGCTTTGAAGTATAACAAATCCTGGTTTTTAAGTACCCTTGGATCAGCAGGAGGAGCTTTCATTGCAGCTAATGAGCTTACTGATATGACAGTTCCTGAAGATTCATATAATTAAAGCTGTCTCTTCTTTTAAACATAATGACTTTCCTGCTTTTCTATTAGTATTCCAGACAAGAAATATTTTGGTAATTTAGTACACTTTACTAATTTCTTATTTTATGGTATTCTAAAGACTTATATTGCATTTATTCAGGCTGCTGTTTTATTTGATTGACTCTTAATTTACACAGACCTTACAGGTAACAGAGTATAGAGTCTTCCTTTCATATCGTAATAACAATATAAACCTGCAGTTTTTTCTTCCTCTAAAAGTCATTAACTCATTGTCGTTTTACAAGTAACTTAATCATTTTCTCACTTTTAAAACTTTATTCAGTTTTTTTCATAGATAATTAATTTCACTTTTTTTTAAAGGATCTAGAAACCAAATTATAAATGTGAAGTTTAATCTATATTCATTAAAAAACAGAACATGCCCACCTACAACATTTAAAAACATTAGGACAGCATGAGAGAACAATATTAATATATATGCTATAAGGAATCTATATGTCAAAAGGAAAAGGTTTTTTTCCTATTACAGATTTTCTAAAGCTCCATGGAAGATTTCTCAGTACTCTTAAATAACATACATTCTGCTCTGCATTTCTTGGGCTATTGTTTTTTTGTCTTAGGTTGTGAATTCACAGAGCGTGTTTTCAGGTAGACAGGATTGTTGTGTTTGTTTGGGTGGGGTATTTTGTGCTTTCAGAAAACATTACAAGCTTCATGAGTTACTCCTTACTGTATTACATTCAATCAGTACCAAAATCAATAGATGGTTCCACTATCTGACAGATTACACCAGTTTCTAAGTTCTTATAGGCAACTCAGTGTGGAATGGTAGCCTATGCAGAGATTTACTTTGAAAAATATTTGTAACTAACATGGTAACAATTTTATCATAATTATGTCTCTTTTTTTGACAATTCCTTTTTTTAAATGCAAAGTTCATTTTCCATTTTTTTTTTTTTATGTTATGTATGGAATGTTTCTCTGCCTTAAATGGTATTTTTCAAGAATGATGGCTATGAAGAATAACCAGGAGACTTGCTACCAAACAGAAGTCTGGTTTTAGAGGTCCATTTTTTTATTCTATATCTGTTACCTGAATTTTCTTTTTTTGGTGGCTCTTCAGAAAGAGAGTAAAAAGAGTTCTTCAGAGTACTGAAAAAGGAACAGTATCCTTGTTCATTCTCATATGTTAATTTAGTTAATTCAGCTATTAGGTAGGTAGCTTCACTTATGATATACAATTCAGGGTTTGGGGTTTTTTGTATATGTAGGTTTATGAAGTATAATTGAAAGTAGCGATTCAGAGACTTCCACGAATGGCAGAGAATAGTGTGACAAATGGCTTATGTGACACAGGGCTGTAGTTCAAAATCTAGTGGTAATAGTCACGAAGTTTCAGAATCAACCTTACAGTGAAAGCATGGGGTTTATCCTCTGAGTGAAAATCGCTCTATTACTGCACCTATAAGAATTTCTAATTTCTTGGTCTGTGATCCTGTTGGTTGCATATCAAGACAAAAGACCCAAGGGAGGTATCAAACATATTTTATGCCTTAGTTTCTATGGAAAGAATCCAATGTATGCTTTACAAGAGCTATTGAATATTCTTGTAAGTTAGTCTATAGGCAGCTACACAAACTAAGCATTCCTTATATCAAGTGGAAAAAAAAAATCTTAAAAGAACTGTGGACTTAATTTCAGGAATTTTGTCATAATAAAGAATTTGATTTCATGCTTCATGGAAAATCGCTATCAAAGTTGAACAAAATGAGAGTTAGTGAAATAACAGTATAAACAAGAATGCAATACTTAATTTTGTAAAGGAACTTGCTCATTTGGGGAGCAGTTGTACCTATTGTGATTTCTAAAGGTTTACTGTTAGTTCAGTAAAGACTTACTGTTACTAGGAGTAGAAATGTCTTAGTGAAATGAGGTGATGAGACAAAATTAATAGTTGTTATTAGAGGGGGGTTAGAATATTACAATCAGGAAGAGGACTAAAGTGTGGATGTGGTGGTAATAAAGAAGAGAAAAGGATTTCACTTAATTACATTACCACAAGTAGAAATTAGTTTAGAAATTAGATCAATGTGCCAGACTATCAAAATAGTAAGGTTACAGAATTGCCTTCCTGGGACATGTTTTCCTTGGTGGAAAAAAGCAATGATATGTTTTAAGGTGGAGTTAGATTGCTTATAACGATGGTGGTATAAATATAGTGCTTAAAATAGCAAATACTAATTTTATGTCTCAAGAGACAAACAGTATTAGGAATTGATGTTTTGGTTTGATTTAGCTTTCAAACAGGACTCCTATTAACTGTAAAGTAAGGGCATTAGCCTTAAAATAAATACTGAAGTATAACAAAGTAATGACAGACAAAGAATTCCATATGGAAAAAGGGTTTTGAGATACTTTTTTTCTAGAAAGAATAAAAAAATTTAAAAATACATCTTTTTCCTGCTTTTTGTTGTCAAGCCTGAGAAAACATGTAATGTTTTTAGCAATTAATCTTACAATATTATAGAGCACTAAGCAATAGAGGAAGTTATAAATTAAATATTTGTCCATGAATGCAGTACTTAGATTAGAAGACTATTTCAAGCTCTAAATCACGTGAAAGAGATTGTTATACAAGACTGGAAAAGCATGTTATTTTGTGGCTACTGTTTTTTGAAATTATTTGAAGATAACTTGTTTTTTAGTCTTGAAAATCTTAGGCTAAAAATATATGTCTCTATTTACCAGAAATGTACCATTTAAGACATAAAAATGTGGTACTCCAGCATTTGAGATACTGTACCAGGGGCATTAAATATTTGCAAAGGGAAATCCATGGTGGTATGGTTTAACTACACCTTTAAATATTCCTACAATTTTCTGTTTATTGATGCTTTTTGCACCCCTGTTTATAACCGTAATGGATCAAAAACTCTTGCTTTATTGGGACACAAGTCCTACATCAGCACTCTACGGACTTGCCATATTCCTGTCTGAACCATTTTATAATTAATTGAACCTGGTTAAAAATAAATAATCAAACACACTTCCTTGTGATTATTTTTTTTTTTGTCTGAGTTCATTTCACAGTATAAAAGTTTTGGTTTTAAAAGCTGACGGAACATATGCAATACTGTTATGTATTTACTGCAAATAATATCTTATTTCTTTTAATGTTTGTGGCCTTAAGGTGTGCACAGTACAGTTATCTGGTGAGTAATTTTAGGATACAATTATGTAATGAACTACTGATATCTAAGTGAAATATTCTGTTTCCTTTAGGGCATAGAGATATATGTATCTCTTACAAGCATGAATTAGCAAATCAAATAATAAGCAAGAGTTTGAGTATCTGCACGTTTTTACCAGAGCAGCGCTTCAATTCTGATATGATATTGAAGTATGTCAGTAGTCCATGAAAGTAGCTTGCTTTCTCTATCATCTTCCAGTGATCCAACAGTTAAGTATCATGGCCAATCCCTGGTGGAGTCCTTGAGCCCCCAGTTATTTAACATGTAGACAGTTTGATCTGTAGACAGATCAGGATTCAGATAAAGCTGTTCAATACTTTTAATTTCATATTTGTTCAACTGGGTAGAAATATCTGGATATTACTGAGAGATTTCATTGCTGTATAGCATTTTAAGTGATAGTGAGATTAAGACAAATAGAATATTATTGATACTCTGTAGGGGAAAAACATAGATATCTATCTGCTAAAAGGCAAAGAAAAAAATATCAAATGGGTCATGCAGAAATCAGTTGCAAGAGGAACATTAAAATGACGGAGAGGGCAATGGAATAGAGAAGCTGAATACTTTGTGCAGAAGTATAGACTCTTGAAGGTGAGAAAGCTTAATTTTAATGAGTAGGGGGAAGTGTTGCAAGTGCATATGTATGTGTGAGCTTGTGTGTCTCACTACCTATATATCTGTTTCAGGTAGAGATGGCAGTGATAGGATTGTTTAGAAAACTGATAAATCTGGCTGGTTTTAAACTTTTATTTTAAACTTTTACCAGGCTGATATTCATTAACATTTCATGCTAATGGTTCAGTCTTAATCATTAGTAATCACTCTCACTGCGTATTCAAAGCAGTTAGTTATTAACAATCCTATCCTAAATTAGCTGTGAATATACAATACACTGCAGTCAGCGCAGTACTTCATGGTCTGGATGCCCAAGGGTCAGGGTGATGAGGCTCAAGAGCTCTTCAGTGAGAGGAGCCACAACTGATGCGACGGTCGTCTTTCTCTTCCCTCCTCCAAATTTGATTTGTTTTATGAGATGATTCTGCCTCTTGGCAGCTCTTAGTCCACCACTCTGCAACTCTGGGGGATATTACTTCCCTGTCCTGTGCCAGGTGCCATAGCCTGGTGCTTGGCCATTTTTTCCCCTTCCCTTAGCAGCTGCTTCTTTCTTTCAGTAGCAATCCAATGTTGAATAACTGACCATCAGTGAATTGTTTGTCATTTGGGGGTTTCTGTTTTCAAAAACAACTTTTGTCTGTATTTTCAAGTTCTGAGCTTAAACTGTACATTGTAAGAAGACACATGTGGTGTCAGGCTGCATTTCTCCCAGGAGGTTCTCAAAAGAAGTTTATAACAAGTCTAGCAGGCCAGGGCTCATGCGTAGGTAGTATAGGGCACAGTTTAGTATAAGATCTGAGGCGTATTCTCACTGATGATAGTACTGTTATTACTAGGGAACTGGGTACAAAAATGCTTATACTGCATTAGTGTGCTCATATTTGAATTCAAAATAGGAGAAAATTAATTAAATCCTGCTTAAGAGAGCTGATTCTTTCACGTGTGCAACTGTAGTCTGCTTTGGCTATAGAAGGGAACGTCTGAGGGCTCAAGAGGAAATGGCATTGTCAGAGCTTCAGGAGAAAAGAATTTCAACAAGAGTGGTGTATTATGCCTGTTAAAAAAAAAAGCAGGAAAACCAGAAAATGACTTTAGAAGATGAGAAAACGTCATCTTGGGAGAAATAAAGCATAAATATTGTAGTTTCATTCTTCTGTGACACTGAGTCAGTATATCCAACTGATCTTATTCCACTGTTAATAGATCTTTCAGGCTTTTGCTGTTGTTTACAGAAGCCTTTTGATATTTTGCCTCTGGAATATTTCTGTTAGTGCTCCAAACCATCTGACAATACAGAGGGGTTTTTTTGTTGGGTTTTTGGGTTTTTTTAGGCTATATTTTGTCATTTGACTTCACTTTTTATGCTGCATCAGGAATATGTCGGCAATTTTAGAGAATTATTCAGTAAACTGTCCATCAGCCCAGTATGAAGTTCAAATGACAAAAGTAGTAGTATTTTTTTTTTAATATATAATATAGGTAGTTTTCTGCATCAGGCTAGAGATCAGCTTGTCACTGTCACTCTCTCCCCTCAGAATATATGGGCCAGCGTAGCACAAGGGAAACAAAATATCTGTAGGCAAGAGGAAGATTCTCTTGATCTGGAGATTGTGACCATCCAAGCAAACTGTCATACAGGTTGGGCAGCACATAGGATTTCTGAAATATCAGCTGAAATATCTGTTGCAAAAAGTAGCAGAAGGATTACAGCAATATAAATGAGAGAGCACACAAGTAGTATTGCTTTGCTTTGGAAAATTATTTCTAGGATTTAAGATAAAACAGGTGTACTCTCAAAACGAGATGAAATATTGCTTTAATTTTAAGCAAGAATAATAACCTGTGGATGGGGAAGAGGGGAAAAAAATGTCTCCATAAAAATTTGTTGAAAGAAAAAAAAGTCAGAGTACCATATTCTCATATTGTAAATACCAGTTTCCATTTCTCCATTCTGCGATATGGAACTAAAAGTTTAGTAAGTACATTTTTTACCAAGTTTTGCTGTGGCTATAGTAATGTTGTATGACTACAGAATATTTAAGAAACTGAGGAGAAAAGAATGATTACACAACTCTTCATCTGACCTTAATGATACGAAAGTTTATAGACAAAAGAATAATCAAACATGGAGGTTAATGAAAGTAGCATAAAATAAAAATTAATTTATTGGTAGTAGACTAGTCTTCTAGCTTTGACTATTTTTTTTTTTTTTTTTGACACAGGAAATCTATGTTGACTTTTGGAAAGCATTTGATATTATGTAAAATGGGAGAATATTCATTAGAATAAAAAGTGGGAGAAACATAAGTACTGTCTAAAAGGAATATGGCAAAAAAATACAATTGTGGTATTGAACCAGTGAGCATATCTGACAAAGGGTTAGACAGCTTTGCCAGCTGAGAGGAGGATTGGGTTGTCATCACTGAATGATCCTGAGGAAGCAGAGTAAAAGAAGTGAAAATCGATAGTATGAAGTACAAGATTATGCATCTTGATACTGTAATAAGAACTTTGGTCAAGAAAAAAGGATATTTTTTCATAAGATAATCAGATAACATTTCCAGTAGAATTGTAGAAATAGTAATGCAAACTTTAAAAGGCCTGGTGAGTCATCTGAAAAGCCACCTGAAATACTGTGTAGAAAGGTTTTAAAACAGAAGCAGGTGAATAGGCTTCTGGAATAATCATGGTATTAGAAAACCTGAATCAAGAGAGGAAACTTTAAGAACAAAGTTGTTTTAACCCTGAAAAGCAGAAAGTGAGGAAATCTAATTATTGCCTGTAAAAACTTCAGGAGCCTTTTTGAAAAGGGGTGTGAGAGTTCAGAGGGTGTAAGTGAGAGAGCGTTCAGGCACACATGCATTGTATTCAACAAACAACTTGGTTTTGTGGGCTCACTAACATTCAAAACCCCAGTCTTTGATTTTGTTTCCCAACTATTTATGAGAGTTGCTTACTTCAGTTTGGCTTAGGTTTATATCTGAATCCTCCCAGGATTAGGAGTTAAAGTTAGGGTGGGTTGGTTGTTTGTTTTTTTTTTTTTTTTTTTTTTCTGCCATTGTTCTATGTCCCTTCAGATTTTATACCATGTCTTCTAGAGGGGCACGAGAGAAGGTTGGGAGGTATTTTATGTGATCTTTTTGTTGAAGAGCTGCTTGTATTTACAGATTTGATTTTTTTTTATCTGTTTTCACTAAATTGGAAGTTGCAAAGACAATAGTACCAAATGAATACCAGCACATTGTTCGCTAGCCTCTGCTTGAGGCTGTCACCAGAAATGTAGTCTTAAAAGAAAATATATCTAATAGTCGTGCATTGCTGAAATCAAAGGAATGCTGAATTTTTATATTCAGGAACAACTTCAGATCATGACAGAGGTAAAAAAACCTTCAGAACAATGTAGAGATGTAAAGCTTCTTGATCAATTATGTAACTGTTCAAGGTCAAAAGAACTGAGGTAATAGAAATAAAAAATTGGCTTTGCTGGAAGCAAGAATTCAAACATCTCTTGTATACAACCCGTTAATCAGCCCTAAGCGCTGAGGTTTGTTGTTTTTTTTTAATATGGGTAAAAGAATATAGCTATTACTCAACTGCTACCTGCCATTGATGTAGAGGGTTTTTTTGTGGGTTGGGGTTTTTTTTTGGTTGTTTTTTTTTTGTTTGTTTGTTTGTTTGTTTTGTTTTAAAACCTGTGTACTTGCTGAGTCCCATCATTCTGACATTTTGTAAGTATGTCACTTCAGTTTTTACGCTGTCAACTCTTTTTATGCAAGACAAACTGTACTGTGAAGAGTCCTATTGATAGCTATATTAAGCACGAGGTATTATATTCGGTGTTTCTTAGCAGCTTTCTAAGTAAATCGTTGTCTTAAAATTGTGTTCGCCTACCCTCAAAGGCTTCTTATGGCAGCAGGAGTATGACAATATTAAAATTAGGTTTGTTTCTAGAATCTGTGAAGACTGAAACACATCTGTAGTCAACATTGTCAGCTTCTAATTTTAGCTCTGCTTCCCAAACAATACAGTTTCTTAACTACTGAAGCCAACTGACCTATCTGGTGATGATTTGGGCTTACCGGTTGCTGAGTGAAAATCTGCCACGTCTAACATACAATTGGAAAACAGTGGTTTTGGGTAAACAGAGGGTTTTAAAAACTGTGATTATAAACCAAATGATAAGTTATAAATTATAATATGAACATAAAATTATATTCCCTTATTCTTTTTCAAAAAGTTGATGGTCTCCAAATTGTTTGGGTTATATTTTTTTAGGTTACATTAGCATTTTATCATTTGCCATTGATCATTTTATAGTTGTGTTAACCTTTCTGCTATGAATGGGATTGTAGTTGCTATGCAACATTTTACTCTAGTCGTATGGGGACTCTGTCAGGCTTTTATGAGAGAAAGATGTGTTCAGTGTGTGCTTCTTATATTTTCCATCACATAACTCTTCTCAGTGGATGAAATCATGGATCCACTACAGATCCTAGTAACGTCATAGGGCCACAAACTTCCTCCAGGGAGTTTTTAGATGAAGTTTAAGGTAGCTTTATCTTTATAGGTACAGTATATTATGAATGAAATAAATAATTTTTCATTAAAATGCAAATAAAAAAATCAAGTCATTTCAAATAAAAAAGAAATCCAGTCATTAGACTAAAATTCAGAGTATGTTCTTATCTATATATTGTTCCTACAGAACATATTTAAATGTTAAGTTTACTTCATAAACAATCAGGAAATAAGTCTTAACTGATTCCAATAATATAAATCCAAAATAGAATACATGCTAACAGGAGTTATCCTCAGATTACTCTTATGGTCTTAATATTTTAATCAACTATTTACAGATCAAGTATTCAGCTTCCATGCATTGCTTCAAATGGATGAAAGTTGTATTTCTCTTTTTCTGATAAAGAAAATTTGCACTTTTCTACATCCTTCTATAAATTCCTGATGTTTCCTCTCTACTCTTTTCTTTTTCCTAAGTCCCTGTTTTACTCTGCTGCACCCTCTCAATTGCTTGCACTTCCCTCCAGCTTGGCAACCACTTTATCTCTGACAAATTCTGTTGTGTTTTTACCAGGCATCATGCTTTCAAACTAGGGAATCAAGTCTTAGGTTTCGTGCGTAGGTGTTTAATAGCCCGATTTTCTCTATGTTTCGAGGGTCTTATTTTCTTCATGATCTTCCATACAAATGTTCGTATTTTCTGTTTGAACAGAATGAGATTGAAGAAGACTTTGTGGTTCTTGGAGTAGCTTCAGAACTTGTCCTTTGGTTAATTAGAAGAGACAGATTGGCATATGTATATCTAAGGTTATTTAAAACAGACGGTTAATTGCAGTGCAAAACCTTAGGCATAAAAATAAAACAAAATGCAGTGTTCAAACAGCATACATCTAATCAGAATAACGCAACTGCGTAAGTGAGGGGAGCTGAACGTGGTAGAGTGATCCCCTCATCTTGTATTGTAATTTGTTCAATGTGCTTTTATTTCAGAATTGAAAACAGTATGCTGATTTGAGTAAGGTTTTAACTCATGTATTTTGCAAACAATGTTTCTTGTTTAAGGTGTTAACAGAATGAATGTTCTGTATTTTAGTCTCAGCAGAAAACCTGGAGAAGAGCCTGAAGCATATGGAGAGGCAACTCCAACAGCTTGAGAAGGATTTGCAGACTTTTCCAGTTCCTGAAGATAAGCACGATAAGTTTGTAGCAAAAATGTCAATATCCTTTGGAGTATTCTTGTAATTTAACTGCATTACCTTAAACTTTAAATTTCTTTGCATAATTTCTGTCTAGTCTATAGGATTTATTTTTGAAAAATATAACTCTTTTTTTCCCTCAAAAACTAAATACATGAACTGTCCAATTAAAGGATTCATCTGTAGTGGATAGAATGAGGAGAAAAATGCTTTACTGACAGGTTTTACACTGTGTATAAGTTTCTTACCTTAGTGAAAGGTAGTTATAATAGGAATGTTAAGCACTTCACTTTAGTGTTAAATGATTTTTTACATGAGAATATCTTACAAAAAGATGTCTGTCAGCCTGTGTTTATTTGTTTTCTAGTGTATGCATTACCACTGAATGTTTTTGTCCATGCAACCATAGAACAAAAAAATTTCTCTTATTTCAGAAGTAAGATTCACAGCATGTGAAAACTGGTTTCTGGTCTTATTTTTGCCAAAATTCCTTTTCTCACTATTTATTCCAAATCCTGCAGCCAACTTCACTGCCCCTCTTTCTTATAAGAAAGCCTTGTGACATGAAGATACTTACTTAAAGCAGAAAAAGCCATTCTTTCACTTAAACCTCCCTAGCAGATGGTGATCATATATGCTTAGCACTGAGACTAATCTGGAAGCAGAAATAGCAGCAGATAGAGAGACAGGTTGAAATTTCCTCTGCAGGCATGGTTAGGTTATTACCTAGCTGGAAGACTACTTTGTTATGTACAAAGGCAGGGGGACTCAGGAGACAGTCCTCTTGATTAATCTTACACTATGAAATAAAAGGTGGCAAGGGACCCTGAGGCCTAGGGGATATATTGGTTCTTGCCGCATTAGGGCCAGTTTTCTCTTCAGTAGACTAGCTGCAACCAAAGTGTTTACAACTTAGCTTTAGGCCTTCTCTGGACTCAGTGGGTTATCTGTAACCTGTCAATGTTTCTGCTAATTTTTTGTAAGGTCGGGTATTTTGTTGGTGAGGTTGTTCTGTTTCTTGTTGTGTTTGTTGCTGGCTTTTTTTTTCCAGCTCAATGTGTTTTTGAGAGATATGTTGCAGCCCACCAGCATGGTGTCTCTATAGTACAAAACATAAGTGTTGTCCCTGAAGAAGCCAACAGCATAATAGGAGAACTAGGAGAGGTGTTCTGAAGGCAAGAGATAAACTATTGGTAGGAAGTTAAAGGAAAATATATCCATGATAGCTTTCTCAGAATTATTGCTCGGACTACGCAAAGTCTGTGCTTGGATAAGAAAATGATATGTAGTCTAGGAAGTTAGGAATGGGAAGCACTTATTAAGAAATCTAACTTATGAAAAAGGACAGTTTATTCTTAATCTGTTAGAATATAATAAGACTATTTCAGTTGGAAGGACCTACAGTGATCATCTAATCCAAAATAGTCATGATGCTTGCACTTAAAATACCCCATAACCTTTTGCATTTTTAAGCTGAGGACTGGCATTTGAAGTAACAGAAAATATAGTAGTATACAGCTTTCTTTGGAGATGTGGTTATAAAACTTCCATACCTATAAAACCAATGTGAAAGAAATTAGCAAAATTCAGTTGACAATGAGTGAAGAATACCGTGAAACAATTAGCTTGACTTAAAAGAGAGAGCATGGGAGAAGTCAGTTGAGGAATAAATATGTACTTCTATGCTAAAATCAAGCATCAAAAATCAAAAAATTATTATCTAGGATGCCTCATTTCCCTTTGTGTTACTGATATTGGGCATTTCTGAAACTTGATGGCAGGAAGTGGGTGGAATACTGTGATACAAGGTTATAAATTTTATTTAAGACAGAATAAGTCACAGTCGTAGAGAAATAGTGTGAAAAGTTAAAATATAATAAAAGTCAGATAGGGTAAATAGGTGGACCTTGTCAATAAATACCGTAACTTTTCTAGGTGTTGAAAGTCCATTCCCATATATGAAGAGCACTAGAACAGTTTACTGATTGCTTAAAAAGGATAGTGGTCATCTTAGGAAATGTAAAGGAGGATCTACATGTTTTCTTTCTCAAGCATCTCAGAAGCTGTAATCCTGCCAGGATGTCGATGTGTGCCGAGAAGATAAGCCATAGCCCTAAAGCTAAATTTGTTCTTTGCATCAGTTTTCTCTAGGAGGAACTTCAGTTGACCCCGCTGTGCAATATTTTGAATGAAGGATGATCTCAAATGAAGGAGTCAGTAGAAGTTTTTTTAAAAGGAAAATATAAAATAAATAGCAATAAATATCCAGGAGTTACCAGTGGTCACAAAAGACTTCAAAAGATTTTTAAATTAACTCAGATATAAACCTTTTGGACTACAGATTCTACATGAGCTAGGCTAGCCCAAGACACCAGAGGAATCAAAGCTGAAAAAAAGCACCTGAGTTTTTTAAAAGGGCTACAAGAAGGATCTGCAAGTCTGGCTTCTCTACCGAGAAAACTGATAAAGACTAAATAAAACCAGAAACAACATGTATATATGGGATATATAATATGATGGGGGAGAGTCAGCATGGGTTTTGTAAAGAGAAGCCAATCTCTTGCAGATCTGTTACGGCATACAAATATAAAGGTAGGACAGTCGGTAGAGCATAACTGAAATTCTATGCACCTTTCAACCAGGTGTTTTAACAAAGGCATCCAAGGAAAGAAATTTCTTAGGTCAAAAGTGGAATGATTATTTTTTCTGGATTAATATTTAAAAAAACAACCAAACAAACAAACCACCTCATGTCAAAAGGGAGATACTGGCAGATGCTGACAAAAGAGCAAGTGAACTTCAATGATTATAGAGTAATAGATCTGGAGGAAAATCATCATATTAGAACTATTGAGAACAATTGTAGTTAAGAGCAAGCAGAAAACATATATAAGTTGCTATAAAAAATGTTAATACTCTCATATCTTAAGCGTTTCCATCACCCCATCTCAAAAAGTATACTGTGTAGCTACTGATGTGGCAGAAAATGGTGATAATGATCAGCAGTATGCAGACTCTGAAGGTGGGAAATCAAAAAAGTTAGGAAAATATAGTAAAAATACTTGTAGCTTTGTATGCCATGTAGGAGGAAAGTTAGGAACATAATCATTGTGTATTATAAATAACCAGGGTTCATTTCATGTAAAATGCTGTCCAGCAGGGTAAAACATACCAATGGAAATATTTTCTTACGCAACGAAGAATTAAGTTGTAGCATTTACTTTTGGATTTGTACAGGCTGAAAATGTAAATGAATTTCATATAAGGCTTAGATAGTTTAGCTAAAGATAGTACATCTGGAGCTGTTAAACACAGTAGTCCAGAGGTAGCTTTAGCTCAGAAAAATCACAAGTGTACAGACTGCTAGAAGCTAAATACTATATTGGTTAAATTATCATGCTATACTTGCCAAGTTTCCTTATTTTCCCTAATCATTGGGTATTGACTGCTGTCAGAAACAGGTGAGATGAATATTTGGTCTTACTCAGAATAAATCAGTACAGGTAAAACGAGTCACACTACATATTTCATTGTATTAGACTATTCAAATACAATATTTTGAACAGTAAATATTATGAACAGGAATAGTTCATACTATCACCTACTTCCTCTCCCAGCAGACAGGCACTAATTTCAAAACAGTAAAGTTGCATATGGTTTCTAGTAATGTCTCTGAACACACTAATTAAAGAAGCTCACTTCTAGAAAAAAACAGGAACTTCAATAAATTACGAAGGAAAAAAGGTTTGATGTAAAGGTTAGATAATCCTGCACAGCATGATGAAGCCTGGACCTGTCTTTGCTTTTATTCCTATGACAAGGAAAGCTGAATGATGCTGATGTCTTGAAAGGCATGCAGCTCATAAAAAGAAACCAGCGGGAAATCTGAAAAGGGAAGGATGGTGCTTTGTTGGAAATAATTTTTCATCCTAAGTACAGTTAGGTTCCATGGACAAGCAGGCTATTACATCCTGTCGCTAAATATCACAACCCAAAGGCCCCTAATGAACTGATTAGCATTCTTGTTTCTTTAGGAAGTCAGATATATGCACAGTTGGTGCACTTTTTTTATTGACAAAGTCTATAATTAAGAATATTTCTCCTATATATTAGATTGTGCTATTTTGTCTGTCATGTATACTAGCTGAAAAGAAATTTTAGTTATTTTTGCAGTTCTTCTGTTTGCTTTAATTAGGAAAGTCAAAGAATATTGAATTGATATTGATCTAGAGTATTAAATCCATTGAGTGAAATGTTCAATAAAAAGCACAGTGAACAAAATACACGTGTACGTTCAAAATAAATTTAGTGGGTTTATGGAGAGTATTTTAATTGCATATTAAAAGCTTAATTAAGTAATTTAGTCAACATGCTCTTTATCAGTCCAGATTGCATCTCATGATTTTTTAAGTAGCAGCTGAGAAAGTCTTGGAAAGTTTCAGCCTACCATTGAATGTAGTGTTGATGGCGATTTTCACAGAAGCTTATGGAACTAATACTTGAGACACAACGAGTTGGTTGCTGCCTTTCAGCTAGGAACAGAGTGCTGTCTTTTTGATCAGTTCCCTAGTCCTCTTTCCTTGTCATTTAAGTTAATTTGCTGACTTTGTGAAAAGAGAAGGAACAGCACTTACCCAAGTCAGAGCCTGATTCAAGTGAGGTAGAAGAAACCCATTTCATCTGCAAGTAAGAGACTACATGCTGTCTCTAAACTGTCAATTACATAATCGGCCTCAGAGTTTGAACTTCCCTCTGTGCAACAAAAACAAACTGAAGTCTGTGAGATGTCCTGGCATCCTAAGGACTTTGGAAGATTACAGGACCTGAGCTTGTTAGGTGAAAAAAGGTTGTATGTTGCTATTTGGGAGAAGGTCAAGATGTTGACTGTGTGGACAGGTAATGAGATAGGACTTTGGCAAACAATGTAAATTTAACTTAAGTATATAATTCCTTTATACAGGTCTTTAGTGTCTAGTCTGGACTTCAGGTGTGTATTACAGCTAGCACTGGATTTGCTCATAATATATGGGGTATACACAGTGGATGCAGCAGCTCTGTGTGATAAAAATACATGTCAATTTGTTTTAGAATTATAACATAGAGGTAAGTAGGAGCAAGTGAGTCAAGGAAAAGGTATTATTTGACAAATACTCTTCAGAAGGTACTAATTTAAAAATCTAAGCATTTCTATGTGTTTCTTGAACTGTTATATTTGGATACGGAATTTTACTGTTGAACCTGCCATAGGTATACAAAAGGAAGTCTCTCTGACATGTATTTTTCAGAAAATTGCAACTATTTTACCAAGAACTTGATATAGGAAGATCCTCAACAGAGCCCTACAACGTTCACATCTTTTGGCCTTAGAAGAAAATAATGGTTTGAAGTGACCTCAAAGTCTCTTGGCAGTAGTCTTTGAAAAGTTTACCGTGTTTTTAAGGAGACCATTGCTGGCTAATGTAGTGGCAGTCTCAGTTCCATTTTGAAGGTTCTGCTAAAATATATGCAGCATCTATGCATCTGCTAATTTTTTTGTTCTTATGCAGAATCATGTTCCTTTTTTGGATTGTCTACAGTTAATACATAGGTTAGTTTTGTGGAAAAAATTCACAAGTGATGAATATGGGATCTTTCAAGGAAATGTTTGCTACAGATCAACATCATTCATTATCTGCTGTAGGGTAACAGCTGCTTTTATTTGGCTTGATACCCTGCACTATATTCGTATTTTATATAGCACAATATATTAAAATCAGTATAAATTTCAGACAAGCAATTCACTATGAAAAGAGCTGCCATGAATATGCAACACCAAACATATAGCAGTTAGAAATTTTGCCACAGATATGACTTGTCTCAGCTCTGCATTGCTTTCCTGTTCCATTAATGAGCAGAATGATGATCTGTGAGTCCATGATGATCACATGAGTCCAAAAAAGCAGTCCATGAAGTGAAGCCACTTCAGAAGAAATTAACAAATACCTAACTTGATTTCCTTTTCCTCCCACCTGTGTTGCAGCTCTGCTGTACTTCTGTCTTCACTCATCCAAAGCCAATGAATTGTGTACCTGATAATGCATATATATCAGCCTGTTCATAATAATTACAGTTGGGATTGCTGTACTCGGTAGTATTCCCTGTTGTTTCCAGTTTAGCTAGTGCTGGCTAACAAAAGCCATATTTAAGGAAAAAAGGAAGGGGGCTTATTAAAAATACCTAAATGGAAGCACAGTCTCAGTAGAATGCCAAGAGCTTAAGGTATCCCATAATGCACCAGATAGAAAATAAAAATCTCAGGATTCATAGTGTCTGGCATTGAAATACTAGATAGTAAACCATCTTTCCACAGTGCTGTATTTTGAGTTTAAAATTGTGCATCACACATTCAAGGGGAGTCAGTTTTAACAGTATAAACTAAGCAACCTATATGGACTCTAACATAGCTGCAATTTTAGCTATGTCTTGCAGAATATCACAGAAATTTCGTCTCGCTTACCTCCCCACCCCCATCCCCCCCCAACTTTACTTTTCAGGATATACTCTAGTATATCATTCATTTATAAGATGAGGTATTGACGTGGTTTAACCCCAGCCAGCAACTATGCACCATGCAGCCGCTCACTCACTCCCCCCGCCCCGGTGGGAAGGAATTGGAAGGATAAAAGTGAGAAAACATTTTATTGATAATTTTAACTTTTTTTTTTTCTCATTTTTTTTTCCTTCCTAGAAAACTGAAGAAAGTTACTGGAATGTTTGATGTATGGCATTTATATATAGTGATGACAAAACAAATGTATCTAGTTTTCCTTTACCTTTCCACTCTGTGGCAATAAACAGCTCCATAATTGCAAAAAATAATGTAGTTTTCCCTACGTTCTCTTAATGATCTAAGAATCACAAATACTAAGTATCCTAAATTGTAGGATCAAAAATAAAGAGGATGTAGAAATACTTGTTTCTAGTTTCCTCAGCATTAATTTTACTGTTTTCCTTTATTACAGTTGTTCGTTGGTTTGGTTTGTTTGGGGTTTTTTTGAACTGCTGGTATATCTTTTGATGGTCCTAATTTGTATTTTGTCATGTCTTGTTTCTCGTAATCCTTTTTTTATTTAATATTTGGGCCGCTGTTGCTCATCAACTTTCCTCACTGTCCCACCGATAGCTTTTTAACATCATTAATTTTAAAGAAACTCAACTCTGAAGTGTAGTTTCCTGTAAGCTTTGTGCATCTTGGGAGCTAAGTAGAGGAGATAGAATCAAATTGATATGGGAGAAAAAGTGAGCTAGCAACATCAATTCCCTTTGAGCTGATGCTAGCCAGCACAGGGAATCTGAAGCTGCTCACAAGCTGCATCTTGTTAGTCAATAGAAACAGGGAAAGAAGCTCATACTGGCTAAAGAGCCTTGTCAGAGGAAGAGAAAGTCTGAAATCAAGTGGTTGGGAGGTGATGGAAGATGTATCATTTAAAACCTTCGCAATCTAGTCTTTGTTAGTCCTTTTCTACAAGACTTTCTTAGTGGAGATTGTTGTGCTCTTAGAGACCCAGCTAACAGCCATCATAATGACTAATCTGAATGTTGTGGAAGTGCATTATTTCTCCTTTGCTGCATGTGTCTGAGAACATTATTGTATGACCTTCTGGCATGGATTCTAAATCACAAAAACAAAACCATTAACTGCTTGCTTGGTATTTTAAAAACAACGTCAACAAACCAGAAGGACAGTTAATAGTGAAATTCAAATGGGATTCAGCCTTTAAACAAAACTAAAAGAGGAGTGCATCGCAAAAACCCTGAAGGGCAACAGCACTCACCCAGCAGTAAACTGTTACTGTGTATTTAAAACAGCATGGTGGACAAAAATCTATTTGTCTAGATTTTAATGCACTTGATTAAAAATCCTGTGTTTCATAAAATAAAGTGACCATAGTGTATGTATCTGTAATATGAAGAATACAAATAGAGTAAATTCCCTTTTGAAATAGTTGGGGTGGGCAAATGGGTGTAAAGATAAAATTGTCATTTCTTATCTTTTGTAGCCTTTCCTGCAGCAGGAAAATAATGGAACATAAATATTTGTTTAGCTACCATTCCATTAAAGTAAACACTTTATGAAGTTGTCCTACATAAGGAAATGAGTACACACAATATTTCTTCTTTGAGCTTCTTTGACAAACTATATTATCAAAATTCTTGAATAAACATAGGGGGTTTTATTTCATTTATGTTATGCAGTATTTTGGTGCTGTTTATAAATTGTCTCTTGTAGAAGTAGTTCTATTGTTTTCACATCTAATTTAATTAAGTTGTATTGACATTGCAAATAACCTTAGAAAAAGCACAAATACCTGATGCAGCCACTAGGAATAGAAATTAATGCATTGCTGTTGCTACAATGGCATTTTAAAAAAAAGCAGTTAAGATGAAGTTTTTATTCTTTCATGATTTTTACTTTTAATACTGTTGTTTATTACTATTTCTATTTTTACTCTAATTATAGTAGGAACTATACTATTTCTTGATACATTAAAGTATTCAGGTTAGTTATTAGTATCTGTACCTAAATTCCATATAAATTGTAATTTATAAACCTAAACCTTTTAGCTTCAATAACAAGGCAGTTAT
The DNA here is from genome assembly GCA_031468815.1 of Morus bassanus. Classification (NCBI taxonomy): domain Eukaryota; kingdom Metazoa; phylum Chordata; class Aves; order Suliformes; family Sulidae; genus Morus; species Morus bassanus. The sequence goes on along the minus strand of CM062568.1, from coordinate 38,399,941 downwards.
ACTAAATAAACTACATAGGTGCTTGCAGTTAGATTAGTCCCATACATTTCATTTCGTACAAAATTCTATGCTAATGGAATAATCTTTAAATTTAAAGTGGCTGATAAAATTTGATGAAAGCATCCTGATTTATTCATAAGCCTAATATACACAGTAAATACTAGCAGGCATATATGACATGGAAGGAATTCTTTTCATACTTCATTTGATGCAAATGAAAAATGTGTATGAAGTACAGATCAATGTTAAGTAAAAACTGTGGGTTTGACTGGATTTACTGAGTATTCTTGCAGCCTTAACAGCAGTTTACAGCTTTCTAGTTCATGCCAAAGAAGATTTTCAGAAACTTTCACGGATGCATGAGAATATGGAAAAACTCTATCAGAATGTCATGGGATATTATGCAATTGATCTGAAGAAAGTTTCGGTGGAGGAGTTTTTAACAGATTTAAACAACTTCAGGACAATGTTCATGGTACAATCTGTTTATTTTATGCCTAATGTTTCTAGAATTTTTTTTTTTTGTAATCTTTCAGTTACTGAACAAACTAAAAATCATTTTCTTCCTCTTCAAATGGTATCTGATACTCATATTAGAAATTTTACTTTGCACATCCTAAATTCTTAGGATATCCTAAGGATAATTGAGTTTTGAATTATTATTTGTGGATTATTTCTTTCTGAAATAATTAAAAATTCCTAATAACAATGAATGTAATTTGAAACTGAGACTTTTATAGGCATGTATAATCTGAAGGTGAAAAATCTAAAATTCTACCTCTTTTAAATACAACCGCATTTCCTGTTTAAAGGAAGCTTGTTATTTACTTAAAAATAAATATTCTAACAATTATTCTATATTTATAATGCACACCCTTCCCATGCAAAATCCAGACCTACGATTTTATATAATTTAATTTTTCGTTTGCCTGCAGCACTTGATCAGTGTCAAGTTTTGTGTCTGTAAGCAGGTTCCTTGCTATGGAAACTCAGAGCTCCTTATCTTGACTTAAAAAAATAGCATGTTTTCCTCAATCTTGTTCTGTTTCTAAGGACCTTTAAGTTTTCTGACAACAGATTGTCTAGGATTTTAGGTTTTATGCATTTTAAATGCTTACTTTCTTCTTTTCTCTTTAAAAAGGATGATCTTGGGGGGAGGGGCTAAAATAGTTATTTTATTATTATTTTAAATATCTAAATTGTATTTGAGAAATAGATATTAGGCTGATCCAGGTTATTGTTGGGTAGCTCCTTTTTTATAGAGCTCAGGACATAGTTATAAACATAATTCAGACTCACTGTTAATTAGCAGAGCTTTGCCTTAGAGTCATCTAAAATAGTCATAGATGTAGAGGTTAGCTCTGTCCTTGTATGACAGGGCAGCATCTATGTTATGTGTACAAACGTTTGCACATACTAGCTCATCATAAAAGCTTGAGCTATTTTGGGAAACTAATTTTATTTTTCTTTAGGTATTTTTTAAGCCCAAATGCCCTTTCATTATGCTTACAAATTTGAATAATAGGGATTCTGTTTGTTTGGGTTTTTTTTTTTTTGGTTGTTTTTTTTTTTTTTTTTTTTTTTTTTTTTTGTTTTGTTTTGTTTTGTTTTGTTTTGTTTTTTAATTCTACCAAAATGTGATTTAAGAGTTTTAATAAAGGACTTCTCTGAAAAGTGAGGTAGAAATTTCTCACCTGGGTATTTCTTTACATGTTTGGACCTGATTATATATGACTATGAACAGTCGTCTTGGTAAATTTCAGGATAACCAAATGTTCTCCAAAATATTGCAGGTTCTTTTACCATTGTCAATGTAGTTCTTCTGAAAGAAGGATAATTATCTTGATGATATACTTTAGAATACATACTCAAGACTGGTATATCCCTCAGCTTAAAACAACCAAACAGCTTTGGGAAAGCAGATGGCTATATAAGTTCAAAATACTTTTGTAGAGCTCTTATTTAGGATTAGAGGGGATCGCTGTCTTGGTGATTTATAACTATGTTCAGGTTTCTTAAAGTTAGGGCAGCAGGGAGAGATTGTTGATTTTGTGTAGAGGTTGTGGTTGGTTTTGTTTGTTTGTTTGTTTTTTAAGTTTTCTTTGCAAAAATAGTTTTTTCTCTTGGATTCTGAACACTTGGCTGGTAAGCAACTCTTTATCAATGAAGAAATAGAAGAATAAAAAGGCAGGTCCCCAATTGTGTATGAATTTATTAATTTGTGTAACTTGGAGAAGGTGTCTCATGTCACATCTGGCTATTTATTGAATATATATAAATTTATACATGTTCCTTTTCCGGGTTAAGTATAGGTGGCCTGTCCACCTTAGTGTACTTATGTAGCTTAACTTACTGGCTACACTCCTGCAGGAATGTTATCTGAGTATGAGCTTTGTGACAAAATCTGGAGCAGTGATCCAACTCATGCCTATTGATCTGTAGAAGGATTCAATTAGTCATTTTACCATCTACTCCTCACTTACCATACTACTACTACTACTATACTACTTATCATACTACTACTATATATACTACTCCTGACGCTTATCATTACAACACACTTATTTAAGTTTCTTGCATATTTTCCAGTCTTGATTGATTTTGCTTGGTCGGTTGGGTTTTTTTGAATTATTTCAGACATGTCTGAAGGTGTAGATAGGGGAAAAAATACTTCTTTCATAGATATTGAGAAAAAGTTTGAAATTCCTATGTCCATCTATTTTGAGGAAAGGACTTAAAATGGAACCCATATTTAGCAAATATATTGGAACACATAAAGATTACCAAGCCTTTGCTACTTCAGAGTTTAACAACTAAAAACCTAGGAGGCACAGTCTTCAATCAGAATAATTTTGCTTGGCAAGTTACATATGCCAGGTCAACATGGGCGTTGATTATGTTTTCCTAACTTGATCAGCGCCTAATTTGAAACTCAGGAGTCTGATTTCAAAATTGCTTAATATTATGAAATTGTTGTATTACTTTAATTTCTGATGTTTAAACCACACCTCCCATTTAAATGCTGTAGAATAAGAATTCTAAATGCTTAGGTTCATCTTGAATTGGAGACTTAAAGAAGTGGTTGTGCTTTACCTTAATTTCCTCATATTTCTTTTCTGTGTCTGTAAAATTAGCACTGATACTAACCCATGCTTCACAGCAGTGTTGTAAAGATAGATTAATTAATACTTCGAAACAGTTAGATGTTATTGATGAGCATGATAGAAGAAACCTTGAGGAAAATTAATAATTCTGTCTTGCAGAGCACAGTTTGAAGGCTATATGAAAAAGGTGTGTAGATAAGGCATGAAACCACTTATCATTCAATGACACTAAACAAAATATTGAGTAGCTTCTCAGTTTTGAGACTTTTTGGAAAAGATTTTTGAGATGCCTAGCATGAGACACCTGAGGTCTGATTTTCAGAATTGTTTAGCATTGGTCTCGATTACTGGCAGAAACTAAAGGTGGTTGACATCCTAGAAAACTTAGCTCAAAAGAGTTTTAAATTTAGTGCTGAAAAATCTTTGGATTCTTAAAAAGTCCAAAACTAAAAGAGTACTTAAATCACCAGTAGGTGTGGGAAAGTGAAGTTCAGTCGTCCTTGTTGTCAAGCAAAGTTGATAATTTACATACAGTACTTACCTACTTATAATGCTTTTTTTGTTCTCAATTAATGAAAATGTTTGAAAAATTTAAAAAAACATCTTTAAATCTGGAGCCATAGACTTCAGGTTCATAGCTAACTTTGGACGGCACTTTGTACTTCAGTGTTAGTTGGCGGCTGTGACAGCTATTATTCATAATCTGTGAGCACCAAATCTAGAGCACAGTTAGTTGGCCAGATCCAAAAAATGGGTGAAGCACCTTACCTTCAGTGTTTTAACTCCCGAAGCTAAATTCCTGGTACAGTCAGTGGAACGTCTTAGGTACCGAACATCTCTGTTAACCTCCTCCTATGCTTTCTCAGCATCAGAGGTCCTGCTAACAGGCTCATTGCTTTCCTTGGAAGGGTAGCTTTCTGAAATAAGATTAAGCAATTGTAGTATTTCCTCTTCTTGTGTTTGTCTAATGGTTAGAATTTTCTTGAGGTTGTAGGAGAGGAAGGGAAGAGGTTTTGTATCAACAACTCTTATGTCCAAGACAGTACACTGATCATAGGGCTATAGAAGCCCCTTGCTCCTATTGACACTAGATTCCTCAGCAGCAGAAACATGACTGTGAAAGAACTAGAAGAGCAACTAGGTAAAAGTTTAATCCCTAGGCTCTAGAAAATTTTTCTTTTATATTATGCAAATACTTGAATAAAAATCAGAAATGATCCTGGAAAGCACATGAGGGAGCCCAAGAATGCTTCCATATTGGAAACTCTAGGCCTTGGCACGGTATGCAAAAGCTGTATACTTTGGTAATTCTTCTGAAAGTTAACTTTGCATACTGTGCCGTATGCTGGATGCAATGCTGCTCATATGTAGCAGCTGTGGTCAGACCATGTATAACTTTTAAGGCCTTTTGAGCAAGGAAGTGTTAAGACTTTTAATCTTTGAAATGCAAACAGTGTGAGAGACAAATATATGTTTGTCTCAGGCAAGTTTGTGACAATTCTTGGTATAAAGATTTTGCATAACTTCAGACACCTATGTGTTTTATGTTGAAAACACACAGAACATATAGGATAGGATTTGACTCTAGGGCATAGATCTCTAAACAGTGGCATCTGTATGTGAGCTTGAGAGTCTAATATCATGTTCTAGTCAAGGGAGGTGCATGCTTAGTACAGTTAGTGGAATTTGGAGAGTTGTCTACCTGATGCCTCAAAGGAGACCTGACAACAGAAGTGCCTAGTATCCTGGAGAGGTGTCTTAAATGGTATCCAAGACATCATAAGCCTGAAATTCTGGGTTATGACACAGAACTTATGGAAGACTGGTGTCCTGCTAGAAAAAGGCTGGAGGCAAGGTGTGATACTCCAAAGCATCCAATTTACACTGGATATGAAGGTGTGAGCTACGAAATCAAGCACAGTTGAACAGTGTGATTAGAAAGGAATGGATGGACAGCTACATTTGGATGACTGCATTCCGAGGCTCAGTCCTACTGGTATTATTTTTGGGGAAAAAGTAGATGCAAAGTAGAAATTTCTTTGGTGACTCTGTTAAGAAAGTGTGTCATTTCTGCCAAAATTGTTCTTGTGCTCGAGTCCCATTTGAGTTTTGCCCAGCAGTTTATTTTACAGAATGCCCAGTCCGAAAATCAGCAAATAATTTGTTAGAATTAATTCAATCTAGAGTTTTAGTATTTTGTAGTAGGCTTCTTCCCTCTTCCCCCAGTATCAAGAAAACTGACAGAGGTGACTCTGGAGAAGACACTGTGGAAGTACAGTTTTGCTTTGTTTAAAAAGTCCATTTCATTGTCATTTTTCATGACTGAAAGCTTGTTCTTCTTCAGTTATCAAAGACAGGTATTTCCTTATGAGATTTATGTGTTTTATTTATTTATTTTTATTCATTTGGTCACTATCTGTTGCAGCGATGCTACAAACAGTGCCCATGCAAATATTGCTGTAATCCACATTCATCTGTGTTTTATAGTACTCTTCAGTTCATTCTTACATTTTTTTTCTGAGTACAGGTGGGACATTTTCCCGCTAAAAACAATATAAGATATTAATTATCCTTGCAAACATATAGCCTCTGCCTCAGACCTTATGAAGATTTTAGCCATTTTATAGGAAGGGACACTTTGATCTATTGTGAAAGATGAGATTTTGTGTGCAACTGCATTCTGAAATGAGAAAATTTCTGCTATGAAGAATAGGTGCACTTTATATTTAATGCAAGCCACAGTAGGGCACAGAGAATTTACTGGTGTGCATAGCTAAAATTAAAATAATGAAAAGGTAATTCCAAAATTACTTTGTTAAAAAAATTATTGAATGTGACAGTTTTTTTGCTTAATGTCTGAATATGCAAAATAATGATTCAAAAACGCTGAAGCTCTTGGTTCTGTTTTGGCTTCATTGGAAGCTTTGGAGTACTTATTTATAATTCAAAATAAACAATGTTGTACGGGTACTAACCAGGAGACAAGAATTTATAAACCCAGTGAATTAATGCATATGTGTATAAGAATAAGAAAAATCCACAGCGAAGTCGCCCAAGCAGCCTTTTTTTGCTTGATATAGTGGCAGCATGAGAAAGAATAAATGCTGAAACTGTCCTAGAAATACAAATAGTAACATACTTATAGTTTTGTAAAACCAGGTGGTTTAGATATTTTGAGTTCTTCCTACATTAATGTGTATTCTTAAATTGTATTTCTTGCTGAATTTATAATCCCCATTTGGGGCCAATTAGTATGCTTTTGATGTATTTATTCTGAATTTGCTTACTCTTCTGAATAAAATGTACTAAATATGGAATGCAAAATACTCATTTGGCTTGATAAATTAAGGTTAGTTAGGAGCCGGTGTTTTTAAAGCTTTTTTCTTTGTTTTTGAGATTCAGCTTTGTTTTTGCTAAGACTTCAGTTTTAATGGAACTCTACTTTTTTTTTTTTTTCATAGCAAGCAGTAAAGGAGAATATGAGAAGAAGGGAAGCAGAAGAAAAACAGAGGCGTGCTAAAATAGCTAAGGAGAAAGCAGAAAAAGAAAAACAAGAGAGGCAACAAAAGAAAAAGCGCTTGTTAGAAATGAAAACCGGTAAGTAAGGTAGAAAATGCATTTTATCTAGTGTTTTACTGGAAATAAAGCTGATATTTTTTCATTATCTGAATGTGCTATGAGAAAAGAGAATAAATGAATGATTTTCACTGATTAAAGTTTACAGCAAAGAGGTTCTTAAATTTTGGTTTCTTAATGAGCTTCTCTAATTACCTGTTTTCCTCAAGCTATTTTAGAACTCGTAATGCTGCTTTGTATTTTTCTGTTAGAATATATTGAATCTTGTGTGATCAAATATAAGTTCAGTTATGCTCAGAACCCCTTATGTTACCTGAGAACAGACATTTTCCAAATCACAAAGCCATTTTCTTTCTTTTAACTAAGATTACATATTCATTTTTGTTCTTTTATGAGAACAAGTAATTCCTGAAGTACGCTGGATTTTTCTTTGAGTATGTTAATTGTTATTTCAATAGGTCCTTATTGAAATACCTTAAAAGAAACCTCAGCCATGCATTTTTAAAGTTACTTATTTATGCTGTGTTGCCTTTTGTACCAAAAGAGGTGGCAGACACTGTGAGTTCTCTGTTACTAAAAAAGATGTCTGATGATCCTCTACACTGCTATATTTTATCCCAGACTGAGCTTCTGGAATCCTTCAGAATGATACATGACTTAATGTGTAAATTATTGTGAGCTACTCTCATTTTTTTTCTGAGCAGATCTTGTTAAACAGTTCCCCACTCAAACCCCGGTCGGCACCTTTGGCATAAATGATTATCTGTCTCTTCCACGTTTCACTAATAGCCAGAGTAGGTGTGCTTAGCTTCAGAGATTATTCAAACCAAAAGTCTTTGATTGATTTTCATAAGAACATCCATGTCTTGAGGTGTGAAACTAAAGCTTTCTCTTAAGATGGGAAACTAAGTGGCTACCCTCTGAACACAGAATTTGCAATTCTTTACAAGTAAATTCAAGACCCAATGAGAAAACTGCCAGTGACAGCTTTTTAAAGCTCACAGAAGATACACGAGGCTGCAGAAGACCCTTAAGAAAGGGTAAAACTGGCATCTGTATTCATGCATGATTGGAAGTGTTTCAAAAGGTTAGATATTTTTCTCTCAGACATGTTGTATGTATGACTGATAGTGCTTTGGATGGAAAATTGATAGCCTTCCAGGGAAAATTAAAGCTCCTCTCAAGTCCTGTTCTTCATAATGTCATGTTCAGGCTTTCCAGAATACAGGTGCCGACGTTATGGACTTCTGAGTCATACCCACATGTGCATGTAGGCCTCTGGTAGTCAAACCTACTGCTTCAGCTCATGTAGCAGGTGACTACATACTTGTCATCTACAGATCAGCTAGGTCATTGAGTAAATAGCTGCTTTGTCTTTTAGTAGCTTGTTTTTTTATTAAATCATGTAAGTGTACAGAAAGAGGTTTCTTGCTCTTGTTAGCAGCCACTTAAGGTTCAGTCTGGAATGACTGATCTAAACAACAGCAGGTGGGAAAAGATGGTTTTAGGATCACCTAAAGCTGTAAACGTCTTGAGTCTGATATTCACTAAAACGGGCACTGATGAGTTGGGTTTTGTTCTGCAGAGCTCCTTGTAAGATCTCTTGTGCTTGTTTGCAACATAATTTTAAAAGTCTATTAGAAAACCCAAATTCTGGCAGTGGAAGCACCTGTGGTAGGTTTGTTTGTCAGGAGGGACAGCAACAACAATATGAAAAGTGGGGGTTGTGTTTTGTTGTGGGTTTGGGTTTGTTTTTTTTTTTGGTAGTCTTGTCAAAACTGTATTTACTAACTGAAGAGGCATAATGTTGCTCTGGTTCTGATGGAAGAGTAACATAGATATTAAAAAATTATTTTCTTCCTATTTTCCCCTTTTCTTTTTAACTTAGCTATAACTAGTTCATTGAAAGGCTGTCTTCTTATTAAGAATATGTAAATCACTCACAAAATATTTACATCTGACCTGCTTAACAAATTTCTAACCAGGTCCTCCCTCTGGCAAAATACCAATACACTCTTACCTGGAATGTTACTGTGGAGTAACTGATTTTTGCTGCATATCATTTCATGGTGACTAGATCAGATGTTGGATTTGTAGGAACATTATTTCAATTATTGCTTGAACGAAGTAGCTGAAAACTCATTGATGTCACCATCCTAGAAAATACTTTCTGGGATTCAAACAGGTGGATACTTGAAGAAAAGTATAGAGTATATGTACTAACTGGTTCTTCGAGATTTTTTCTTTTCAGTGAAGAGATCATAGTGTACCTGCATCTCCACTCTACTTTTTTCAGTAACATTGCTGAATGACCTGAAGGTTAGGGATGCCTGTGTATCACTGTTTTATGCCATGTCAGAGTTTTGTAACTGTTTCTCTTAAACCAAAACAAAAAAAACCCCAACACCCCACAACCAAGAAACAAACAAAAAACAACACCCCACCCCCCCCAAAAAAAAACAAAAAAACAAAAAAAAAAACAAAAAAAAAAAAAAAAAAAACACAAAAAAAAAAAAAAAAACCCAACCCGACTTTACTGGACTGACAATCATTAACAGCACTGGTTGTGCTAACAACTTATTCTTATGCGTTGTTTGTCATTAACACTACAAATTAGTTCTTACTATCAATCACTACCACTATGTATTCAAAGCAGTCAGTCCTTAACATTTGTGTCCTAAATCTTATGTGGATATAAAATCCCACAGAGCTGATGCTAGATGTAGAGTTGGCAATGATGGCTACCAGTGATGGTCTGTGGTGACAAGATGACATGGACAAACTTGAGAGCAATTTCTGCAAGGGAAGCTAGAACAGAAGTGGGCATTTTTTTCTTCTCTACCATCTTCTCTTCCCTTTCCCATGCCCAGTTTGGGATCTTATGGTTTTAGAAGATGGTTTAGTTTCTAGATAGTTCCCGATCCTCTTGTCTGTCCCAAGACTACACAATACAAAATCCTTCAGGGGTTGTTAATTCCCCAGGTCACAGCAGTGCTTTCAGCTGAATGTTTTTCCTTTGCTTAGCTGTTGCTTCTATTCTTAATGTAAAAGCAGTTTTTTCACGGCGCTTAAGTTGTGCTTTTTTTCAGTGACCATTAATTGGCCATTAGTGACTTGTTTACGGTGCTGGAGCTTCTGTTTTCAGCTTGTGCCCGTAATGTTCAAGGCCTGAGCTGCTATCCAATGCTTAAACAGGATTTATATCATCATCCTAAGCTTGTTTTGTTAACCACTGGTCTCATTTACAACACAGACATTTAACCTGTCCTAGATTCTCCTTTGTTCTTGAAGTCATTTTCTTTGTATTTCTTCAGCTTTCATCTGCTTTTGGAAGTTATTTGAAGAATAGAGTTTTGTTGCCTACGGTGCCACCTTCTGCTGCGTAATGTGGAATCATTTCTTCATGTAAAAGTGACCTACATAATGCTGCAAAAATTTTTAGCTTTTTGGGGGATTTTGCTGACTTTTTTTGCATTCACAAAACCCTAAGATCTTAAAGAAATATGTACAAAAACATAGATTTTATGAATATCTAACAAATATGTGAGTTCAGCCAGTAAGTTGCATATAGCACATTAGGACTGTATCATACCAGGTTTGCCTAGTGCTACACAGGTGTATTAAATAAAAGGAAAATGATCCTGAATTAAAGATAAGTCCTTATTTTTAACTTAAACTACTTTGGGGGGTCAGGGGAAGGAATCCTTCTGGGTGAATACACTAATTTTCACCACTGTTGACTGACATTTGCTGCAAACATGAGATCCAAGGTGGTCCTACAGTATACCAGCCTTCTCATGAACCGTAGTAGTCTTCCTTAGCCTATGTTGTGCCTTTGATATACAGGTGGCAACTTAACCATCTAAATCGCAGCTTACACTCTGTCATCCATACCTGATACCATAAAAAGTCATCAGACTGCCTTTGAAATACTGTTACACCAAGTTCAGTGTTGATATGGTTCTTTTCTAAAATTAGATAAATATGTATAGTGTGTGAAAAATCTTCATAAAATTTTCAGTTTGAATTTTTTATATTTCAGATATAAATAATTATATCAATATTTTGTAGATTGTGAAGTATGTCTAGTGTTTTATGAATATGTAGTACAGCGTCTTTTTAGAAAAACTTAACATTTTAGGTAGATTTTATAATATAAATTTGGACATCTGTTAATAAGACCATAGATTTTTTGTTATTTGTGTGGAACCGTTTGACTTATTCTCCTGCAAATATTTTTTTTTTTTGAGATTTGGACCGAAGCCAATGTCAGATTTAGATCTCTCTAAATTGTAATTTGCTGAAATTCTCAATTGCTACCTTACATCTTAGATGGTGACACTTTTGTGTGTCCTAATGATCACAGCTCAAATGGTGATATAAAAGGATGAGATTCTTAAGTTTACATAATAAAAATATGAGCTCCATACTTTCCTTTCAGCTCCATCCTAACTTGAAAAGTATATGGAATTCATTAAAAATTTTGAATGTCTAAGCAGTGAATGATATTTGGTATTTTGAAATTTGTGTTAATAAATTCTGTCCTCTAAATACCCTCTGGGATGCAAAGTGATATTCATCATGAGATGCTTTGTCAATAAGATTGCTTTAGTTGCTTCTATGAAGCCAGTTCAAACTATCACATGCTATCGTTCCAAAGGTAAATAGCCAGTGGAAGGGGATCTTTATGTAAATGCCACTTGTCTGCATACTATTAACATTCAGATACGTACTTTCTCAAGCTTTTCAGATTCTCAGTAGAAAGCAGCACACCAATCAATTATTTTGATCTTATCATAATGTAAAGAATTCTGTAACTGTGATAAGACCAGCTAAATTTATTGTAATATAATTGAGAACTCCATCATTATGGCATCTTCAATGTGTCTTGCTTTGAATACTATTTAAGTAACAAGCCACTTTCATCAGTGGTTATTTACAAAGGCTGCCCTTTCTTACTCAAAAGCAGTGAAGTGATGCCAAAATGGTGTCTTAAACATCTGATTTCCAATCTAGACTACTAGTTTGTTTTCAGTTGCGTTACTCAGTTTCACTTTTATCACACTAACTGGTTTTAAATCCGTGTTCCAGTTCATTTAGACAGTTATGACCTTATTTGCAGTCATTTTTTCAGCATTTATTTTTGCAGAGGTTTTATATTGTTTATCTGTTTTTGGAAAAATACATTCATGTCTCACAAACTTGCTAAGAATGTTTTAGATTTTAGTTCTTCAAACGTTTACTACTTTGTTACCGTCTGCTAAGTTGTGCAATATGAATATTTTCGTTAGTTCTGTAGTGTTCTGCAAAACAAAAGGACACCATGGACCCTGACACTGACAGTTTAAGCAATGAAAATAGTAAACGTAATTAGGTAATTAAAATTCAGATTCCAACAGATAAAATGCTTGCCTTTGAAATAAATTTAAAAAATCCCCAAACCTACTTATATTAGTAGGTACCCTCAAACACCCTTTTTTCCCTGCCTAGCACAAGTTTGTAAGGCCTCCATTTTGTTAATTTCTTCTCACTGGGAGAGGAGAATCGATACTTCTTAATAGTATTCCTTTACTCTGGGGGGAGTGAAGGACTGCAAATGTCACAGATTATAAAAGTCTGCTTATGTTCCATTACAACTGAGGTGACATCAGTAGTTTCTAACGTGTTGATAATTTGTTGTTTTAAAATGTCTGCTGGGCTACTTTCCTGAAAAACACAGGTTTTGGGCAATAGTAGGTTTATTGCTAGGTTTTGGGCATTTAGGTATATGTTTTGTGCAACTAAATTTACTGTGAAGGGGACAAAAGATCTGATAATGCTCTATATGAAGAAATCCTGAGGGTATAATATTGATATCCAATGGGTGTTTTGTGTAAGGGCTCTCTTCTCTAGGGCGTTTCCCCTTTTGGAATTTCAAGTGCTCTCTTCATCTCGGTTCTTCCCTGGTGATTATAACTCTTTCCAGTTGTCCCATGACTGCCTTCATTATCCTCAGATTGGACCTTCTTCACCAAGAGGATTCCTGAGGTCACTTTTTGCTATTTAAATTTATTCTTAAGGATCACTTTTATTATGAGGCCAGCAGGGAATAAATCTGTTCCATAACTGTGAGGAGTGTAACTTCTTTCTCTTACATTAAATAACAATGAGCAGAAAGAACTGTGGGACTTCAGAGAGTTGCCTCCTTACTCATGTTAATACATAGGGCACACTTGACAGTAAGCTTACGACAAGCTTGGAGAGTAGATCTAATTTTGCTTTCTGCCTGTTAAAAAAGAAAAAAAAAAGTCCTCTATACGAGGACATTGACCACAAATCCACTGGAAAGGAGATGTCACCTAATACGTCACTAAGTATGGAGGTTGTTTTTCAGCTGCAATTGTATTGTTTTGACAGCAATGTATAAATCTGGGTAAGCTACCTGAGAACAGATGTTTCCTCAGGAATAATTGCCACATTTATACTTGAAAATGATACAGAGAATGATAAAATACAGGTATGCTGAATTAAAAAAAAAAAAAAGGTGGGCTGAAAAACAATGTGTGATACATCTGCAAGAAGCCACAGCAAAAGGTGAGATACAGCAAAACCTCATCAAGTCTCACACTGTAGGATGTTCAGGGAATTAGATGTTTTCAGTGGGGGAAAAAAAGTAGAACTGATCTGAATGTATATTAATTAAAATCCAACAACTAATAGTCACAAGTCATGTTCTAACAAGATCTCAAAGGTGCTAAATCTTCTGAAGCATGGAAGTGTAGTTCACGCACTTGTTGGCAACCCGTGGGCTCAGAGTGCAGCAGCTGCTATTTGTTTGTACTAAGTAGTAGCTTCAAAAGAACAAGAGGTTTGGAAGAAACAATTATTTTTCTTTCTGAAAATTTTACTTAGAAGTGGAACCTTTGGAGGTGCTAGCTGAAAGGTGCTTGTGAAACTGAGGTTTACACAAAGCCCCTGAAAAAATAAATAGCAGCTGTATTTGCAAGAGAGAGAAATAGTCAAAACAGACATTACTCCTGAAAAAATTAAGGGTCATTAAAGTAATGTCTGTAGGTAAACATTCTCATGAGACTTGTCATTTATGTTGTAGCACTAAAATTTCTAAACAAATGTGAAAAGAATGCTGCAAACTTAAAATGGCATTACCATGAAAAAAAAAATTACAATCTCTGGAGACATCTTTGGGATTAAGAGCTCTAACATTCATGCAGGTAGAAGGTTTTGGTTTGAGTAAGCATTTTCTACTCCAAATACTGCCTCACATCTCCATAAGGAGGTAGACATCAGAGTAGTCCTCTTCATACTCTCACTCCTGCTATGTGTAAATGCTTTTACTCTTTCTGTTTTTTCTGAATCATCAAAAGTTTCTTCTCTCAAGTTACAGGGGAGGGGAGGAATAAATATCCTTACCAAAGCATTGGAGGGTATGCTTTATTTTTACTTTCCTTTGTCCAAGGTTGTAAAACAGCCAAAAACCTCCTCTGTCGTTGTTGGAAAGCTAGCAGAAGAGAAGGTCATGTCTCTGACTCTTCCTTCAAACTGAATCTGCTGCTGCTTCTCTTTCTATGCTGGTCACTATGACGCTTATCTTCACTTGGCAATACCTCAGTGGGTGTACAGAAGTACAGTCTTGTTACTGCATGCCAAAATATTCTTGCTCTGAGCCTTGCTGACAGAAGGTACTTGATTTCTCTGGCAGCTTCTATCTATTGGAAGCTATTAAATGCAAATACAAAGTCTTTAAAACACAAACTGCTGGAGACAAAGAGACCATTCTAGAAATGTCTTTACATATTTATCCTTTCCTTTTTATAAATGTTTGCTATTGGCTACTAGTGCATGGAGGATGCAGGGCTAGGTGGACCTTTGATCCGATCCTCCCAGGTATTCTTGTGCATTTATAGCCACCCAAACAAAAAGGGTCTTGCCCATCCAAAGCTGTCCAGAAGCTTTCCTTTGACTAAGCTCAGTCATGTAACCCAGTCAGAACTTTGTTACTCCATGAGTGAGAAATTATATAACTTTTAAATTTCTTTCAGCCCCTCATCTCTATAGCACAGCTGTCAGTATGAGTGATCATTGTGTGTATTTTCTGATTTATCGGTTGTTTATAAATCTGAATGGAAGTAGTAATGTCTTTTCCTGTGCTCAATGAACTCCTTCAGAGGCACACAATAACTAAGAGACAAGATGTTCATACACACCAGCACACATATAATCAGCTACATATATCCTTATGAGAAGCTGCCTTCAGTTAAGAATGCTGCTGGAGTGGTTCTAACTGCTTTCTAAATGCAATTGTAATTGATATGTCTCAATAATAGATGATTTTTTTTTTCCCTCTGTGAAACAACACTAATGAAAATACTAGGTTTTGGCTGGTCTGTAGAACAGATTTGTTGCATTTTTGTCAGTGCCCTTGGAGTTGGAGCTGATGTGTAAAGAAAACAGAAAAATCATTCATTAACAGTAAAACTTATTGACTGACGACTTCATATGGAGCTGATGGTTCTCACTATTAGCTGTCCTATCAAATCTTAATGTCAGATAACAGTGCATAAGGTTGGTCTGGTTTAGTTTATGATTGATTAAATATAAGTAACTGAAACTTAGCATTCTGTTTAATTTATCAGTTTTATTTTTCCACTAAAAAGGCAGAGTATCCATAGGGAATAGAAGGGCTATAAGAAGATTGTGTCTTTAAACTAGCTTTTTAAAAATATTACCAGGTAATACAATATATGATGCATTACTAGAATATTCTGTGTTGTTGAGTTGGTGAGAGAGTAGGTGTGTATGCAGATAAATCATTTAAATTTTTGAGACTCTTAGTTACTGTTTCTGTGGACTTAGTGGAAAGGTAGCCTCTTTTTTTATTGTAGCCATGTTTACAGTTTCCGTTGTAGATGGGCAACTTGTTCTAGTGTTTGACCACTCTCAACAGGAAAAAAAAAATATAATGTTTGAATGCAATTTCTTGTAATACAATTTGTGCTCATTGCCTCCTATCCTGTCTCTGGGCACCTCTGAGATGAGTCTGGCCCAGTCATCTTTAACCCACCCAGTCCCCCATCAAGTATTTATATGTATTGATAAGGTCCTCCTGAGCCTTCTCTTCTCTAGGCTGAACAGTCCCAGCTCTCTCAGCATGTTCTCATATGAGAGATGCTTCAGTGCTTTGATCATCCTCGTGGCCCCTGACTGACTTTGCTTGAGTATGTTTGTGTCTCCCTTGTACTGGGGAGCCCAGACCTGGATAATTACTCTGAATTTTGCACCATATGCAAACTTGCTCAGGGTGCACTCTGTCCCATCATTCAGGTCACAAAAGAAGATGTTATAAATATTGGCCCCATTATCAAGTCCTGGGGTGTACCACTTCAAAGGCTTGGCATACTGTTTATTCTTCTGTAAGTCCAATTTACTTCAGGAAAACTTTTCAAGAATCTCTCTCAGAAAAGCTTGCTCTGGCAAACTCTTTGCTGGATCTAGAATCAATATAGATGATCCTGGATAACCTCTGTGGGAGGTGAGTTTACAGTGGCTTTCTTCTGTTGTCACAGGAAGAATGGGATTTATAGACTCACGATGAACATAAGTTTATACATTTTTACTACAAAGTCAATATTAAGATGATTTCACTAGTCCCATTACTTAAATGGGAAATTGTGATCCAGTGGAGATGCAGAAATAGGTACCTTACATCACTAAAGTATTTTTGTATCTTTGTGATACCGAATCACTTTTAAAACCACAGTTTACCTTTTGTTTTTTACGCTATGAATTATCTTATGGAACATAAATTAGTGTGGTTACCAACTGTAATTTCAACAACAGATTTGAAAGGGACAGCTGTCTTTCAGACTTCATGAAGGATGTATGCTTAGTTTGCATTTCATTTGTTTTGAGCTCTTTGGAACTTGGGGCACACTTTCATTCATATGCTGAGAGTCAAAATCTATCTATTTCTGTACCATAAAAGCACTTTATGACAACTCATCAATGGAACAATTTCAGCAAGAGCAAACAAGATGGCATGAAATCCACTCTCCTCAGCCAGAAGATTTATGGAATAGGTGCATCAGTCATTAAGGGAAATCATACCTTTTTATAGTACACTTGCCTAGGGCTCTGAAGCATGAGCAAAGACTTACTACTTTGTGTTGGGCACCAGTAAGAAATGTAACTCTTCTGAATCTGGACTAGACTGTTTATGTGATTCCTATGGGGTGTATACATGTGTTTCGCTTTTGGGTAGGGCTGGTATGTGTCTTTCACCTGAAGTCACCACTGAGGAAAGAAAAGTGAATAGTGATATTTCTGGCTGAAGTTGGATTTAACACTTTTATATCTAAAAGGATCTATCCTTTCAGCCAGTCCATCCAAGGCACACTTGGCAGCTATTTCTGCTTTGCATCTGTACATTGGAAATTTTCTTTTCCTCACTGTAATGTAATAAGGTTCTTGCAAGACTTGATCAGGGACAAAGGAACTCTTGTATTCTGTTACAAATCACGGCTCTAGTCCGTGCAGCGTTATTGAAACTCGAACTGATAGCCATGTATTCCTTCACTTACCTGTCAATGAAGATTATCTGATTGGTGCTGTGGCTTTTACCAGAAAAAGTTTGAAGCCTTAGAGCAAGTTCAAGTTTGAAGTCTGTATATGCTGTGAAATTTCTGGACAAAGATATGCTTAAAATGGACAAAGATACTTTTAACATCTACCCACAATTTCTTTGTAAGATTGTATCTGAATTTCATTAGAGTGAAGAGTCTGAGTTTAGGTGGTCACATTGTTAAACATTTTGAAACCTTCCCTTCTCTGGACTTTAAGATTGCTTTGTATTTTCATGTTGACAGCATAAGAGCCTTCAAAAAGTCTCCTGACCTGTTCATATATAAGGCTGAGAGGTCTAGAAGTTGTTATGTGCCAGCACTATGAATACTTCACAGAATCTGGCTGGCTGAGACTCTGAGAATGAAAAGATGGAACCACTTTGAAAACATTGGAGCTCGCTCCTGTGTTAATGGCTTAAATTACCTCCCTCTCTGGGATCTGCGGTTCTGCTCCCTGGAGCTTAAGTCATTCAACACTATACCATTGCTAAAGCTTTCCTTTTGTGACATTGTTCAGAGAGTGGTCCTTCAATTTTTACTCAGATGGAGACATTTAGTCAGCTGGGCATTGCTTTGTAGGCTGTACTGGTCAAAATCAGTCATCATACAAACAAACATTCAGGACTTTTTATGATGTCTTGGAAGTAAAGATACAACAGTAACAAAGTTAAAAGATGATCTTGCTTTTTCTCCTTCGCCTTGTGTGAATAGTCTGGAAAAGTCACTGCTGGTATTCACTTGCCTCAGAAATTTTTGTACATTAAAGCACAAGACATGATGTAGCTAAACTCAGAAGAAGGCTGCAGAGGGATTAAGTTTCACTTGATCAAAAACTGGGTACAGTATATCTGACCTGAATTATATTCTGAGCTGAAGAGAAAAAAAACCCAGTTTGTATTCTAGTCAACCAAGAATAAAAAAGTATTCATTCTGGTAATTACTAAATTGTGAGATCAGGATTTAATTCTTCAGACAAGAAAAATCCATCCAATAGCTTCAGCACTCCAAGTTTGTTTTTAAATTATATAAAAGCTTGAGTGCTGCCATGGAGTTACTTCGAAGATGATATAAAGATAAATAAAGTCTTTGCTAATTCAGGTAACTTGATGAGTAGCCCTCAAGTTTCTGCATCCCTTTCCTTCTGTTACAGCTATGAAATATTAAGGTCTATTTTTAATGTACACATTTGTCCAAATTGTGCATTTTTAATTTCAGATGAGGCTTAGTATTCAGAGGTTGGCTTTAGGAGCTGATTCTTTCCATTACTTAAAGTGTAACAAAAAGCTGTATGTAATTGCAATGCCATAAATAGATCCCAGAGGAAAATGACAATTGAAGTGCCTGTAGATAAATCATAGAATCATAGAATGTTTTGGGTTGGAAGGAACCTTAGAGATCATCTAGTTCCAACCCCCCTGCCATGGGCAGGGACACCTTCCACTAGACCAGGTTGCTCAGAGCCCTGTCCAACCTGACCTTGAACAGCTGAGGGATGAGACATCCACAGCTTCTCTGGGCAACCTCTTAAGTGTACAAACTGAATAGGCAACATCAACAGAAACCATGCTAAAGAATTCTTGATTTGTTTTTTCTGAAGCTCCTTAGTATTTTCTTCATTAAAAAAAAACCAGTTTTTTGGTTGGTTTTTTTTGGGGGGGGGGGGGTTGGTTTTTTTTTGTTTTTTTTTTTTTTTTTTTAGAAGAGTAGCTGAATAAAGCTTTGATTCCTTGAAAGAGAAAAGAGACATATTATTGTATTTTTTTTTCCTGGTAAAGTGAACTCCTGGAGTCCTAGCACTGAGTACGTTGTTTTAGTTTGCATTGGACAGATGCTCTTGTTGCACCATTCTTATTTTAGAACCATATTGCTAATGATATTTGTGATTCCATCACATCAGTGGACTCTACTGCTTCTGGAATTCTAATATATGTCATTTGTTCCTTAATAAGTACATAAAATGCAGGAGTCATTACTAACTGCAGTATCTGTTGCTATCATCATAAGACATATTAAAGTTGTACTGTCAAGCTTATGATGCTCAGCGCAGTAAAGGAGAAGGGTCTCTAATATTCTTAACATTTTTAAAGACGTAATTATGAAATTAGGCAGTTTATATCTGACTTGGCACTGAAATGTCAAGGGCAAAACTTACCAGCTATTTTGGCAAGTTTAATTCTGCTTTAGATGGTATTTTAAAGACAGTTGTATGAGTTTTAATTAGGTATGATATTAAAAAGTATTTAAATCTCCTATTCTGCAATTGAAGGAAAAGAGATCATTTAGATCATAAAAGGGTATATTTCTCAAAGGAATTTTTGTGGGCTATGTAGCTATCTGTAAGCCACCTGGAATTACTAGTTCTAGGATGTCAAAAGATTGATACACTTGACTAATTAGGAAGGCAGTTTGGGACTGGTGACAGCAGTCTGCAGCAGCTTGTGAAAGCCAATTTAAAGGTCCCATAGGAAGTGTTAATACTGAACAATATTTGTGACTCTTACAGTATCATTGTAACAATGGTGTATGCAGTTCTCCCAGGGCAATTTAAAATATTTCTCAAATACTGCATGGTACACTCTCATTTCTTAAACTTTCCATCGTATAAACATAGCATGGGTAATTAATAGCTAGTTGTGTAACTTCATAGAAGATGTCACAGTCAACTGTTGGTGTAGGCATCAAAAAACAGAATTTGGAGCCTAACTGAATGTGCAGAAGTTTGAAAAACAGGCTTTCTGCTTGTTTTGGGTACATAGATTATTAACTATGAAAGTTTTTATTTGTAGTGGTTAACTTTTTTCAATACATCTATGCATACAGGAAAACTACTAGAGGAGTTTTTTAATTCAAGTTTCTATATACTCCATTTGTTCTTCTGTTAACTGTTTTGCATGTCAATGGAAGCACTGATCTATAATCCAGTTTGTGACTACAGTATATTTCAGATAAGTATTAAAAACAGATGGTACCCATAAGTATGTTACAGCTATGGTACAAAAAGTTGTTGTTTTGCAGTATTTCTATTCCATTATTTAAAATCTTTTTTTTTATTTTTGACAGGTCTTTTTATAGTATAGCAGATTATGCGCCAGGATTTTTTTCTACTGAAAACTGTTAAGTTTTTGAAGTAACTATGAAATCTATAGTAGTCTTGGATAGGCTTAAAGGAAAGAGATGACATGCTGAAAGAGGATTGAAATTTTTCTTCTGTTATTCCTACTTCCTAAAACAAAGCTTATGAACTCTTTTCTATAAACATTTATGGTATTGTTTTGGGGACTGTGATATCATTCAGTCTTTTTTGCATTACTACTACCCAAAATGCATATAAACTTTCCTCCAACATTAATGTACCTTAATATAATTAATGGCTTGGCCTCCAAATTTCTTCAAGCATCACTTCGATTTGAAACTATTCACTGAGTGTTTTTATTCCAGACATGAGTATTTTAGAGAATTGCATGACATCGAATGGAGAAAGGAAAGCTGGGGGTAGAACAAACAAAACAAACAAACAAACAAAAAAATCCAACGCCACCCCAACCCCCCAAAAAAAAACCCCAACACCACAAAAAAAAAAAAAAAAAAAAAAAAACAAACCAGGAATCTGAATACATAATATGAGTAATTTTTTGTGAGGTACATTCCAAGCCGTATTAATACCTGTGATAGTCCATTAGTCATAAGAGAGCAAACTTCAGCGTAATAAAGCATGTTATACCGAACGCAAAGCAAGAGAAAAACCTGAATTTCAGTCTTCATCTTTATTATATCTGCCATGTGTTGTACAAAAAATAAGTGTACTTAAATATTATGAAAATTTCTAAATTATTTGCTAATTTTCCTTTTTTTTGTGTATAGCTCTTTTCTGTAAGATTGTTAAGTTAACTAGTCTGGTAATACAGAGTACAGAGAAAAGAGGAGAACTAAGGGTTACTGTTTGCTGGGTAAAAAACTGGCTGGATGGCTGTGCCCAAAAAGTTGTGGTGAATGGAGCTAAATCCAGTTGGCAGCTGGTCACAAGTGGTGTTTCCCAGGGCTCAGTGTTGGGGCCAGTTCTGTTCCATATCTTTGTCAATGATTGAGTGCACCTTCAGTAAGTTTGCAGATGACACCAAGTTGGGCAGGAGTGTTGATCTGCTCGAGGGTAGGAAGGCTCTGCAGAGGGATCTGGACAGGCTGGATTAATGGGCCGAGGCCAACTGTATAAGGTTTAACAAGGTCAAGGGTCAGGTCCTGCACTTGGGCCACAACAACCTCATGCAATGCTACAGGCTTGGGGAAGAGTAGCTGGAAAATTGCCCGGCAGAGAAGGACCTGGGGGGCCGGCCGAGAGCCGGCTGAACTTGAGCCAGCAGTGTGCCCAGGTGGCCAAGAAGGCCAACAGCATCCTGTCTTGTATCAGGGATAGTGTGACCAGCAGGAGTAGGGAAGTGATCGTCCTCCTGTACTCGGCACTGGTGAGGCCGCACCTTGAATACTGTGTTCAACCTTCATAAACAGTTGGACTCAATGATCTTAAGGGTCCTTTCCAACCTAAATGATTCTATGATTCTAAGGGTGTTCTCAGATTACAGTTTTGTTGTTTTAAGGACCAGCATCTTGAGGAGGCTGTAAATCAAACACTATAAGGAAGGAAAAGGGTCCTTCTTAGAGGATATATTTAAGAAATTCCAAAAATTAAAACAAAATTACTTTCTAAACACAAATATACATGCAGAATTAGCAGAAATTAAAGAATGGGTAACAACGCAAGCAAAAGGAACAGAAGTGCAAACTAAATGCAATTGTAATACAATTACACAAAACCAAATTTTAAAATAAAAGATTTTGGTCCTTCTGTAAATAATAATGTAGTTGCTGGTGTAATAGAGAAAATGACAAAAATGTTTATGAAAACCTAATTTGAATCTGAGTTAACGTTAGGGAACATCTTTTGTGAGCTTTATAATAAATATGTTTATATGTGTTTCTATATAATTTTTGAATATATAAACTCTTATTATTTTATGAGATTACCACTATGTGTCTTTAAGTCATATCTGAAGGACATTTTTCTTTAATTTGTGGACAGGAAAGCTCTAATTTTGAGACATTAAATGGTTTTTTTTTTCTTTTTTTAAAATAATGATTTGCATGTCTTTGTTCCCAAAACCTTGTGCCTCTTTTTGGTATGCTTTCCTCTTCCGCTTTTAAATGATATCCAGGCTTAGGATTCTCAGAAGGTATATTAGATTCAACTCTTGACTTAGCGGTAGAATAATGGAAGTAAAAAATGTTGTTTCTAGAATGTCATATTCGTGATTCAGCCCATGCTGATTTGACAGTACTTTGCCAGACCTTCCTCTCTGCAACTTTGACCTCTTTTGTCTGAATTATTTTTGTTGCCCTTGAAACCACTTACCTTAGAAAAATACTAGAATTCTTTAAGCTTATTAAAAGATGGAATTTCTTTAAAGGAGGGAAACAAATAGAGATAGTGTTGGAAAGCAACATTTCCCATTATAATTTTCCCCCACATTCAGGGCTAGAAGGTTGCCTTGCTTCCTTACTTGTAGTCCAGCACTTTCAGAATTCCTTAAATTAGTGGCATGGCATCTTGTTCTACCCATCAGGTAGTTTAGATCCTGATTTGAATTTTCACTGTTAGCAATAACTGCAGAATCGTGTGATGTGTCTAACTGTATCCAAGGTGTGTGTTGACCTAAGGAGTTTTGCCCAGTAAGGCATAATGACATTTCTATCATGTAATTCTTTATTCCTCTCTGGTGATTTTTCGTCAGATAGTAAATCGCTGGAGTTGTGTTCTTTTTCCTCCCAGGCATAGACACAAGGGGTTAACAAGGTTCAAAAATTTAAGATTTTCTGATGTGTTTATTTGAGGAAATAAAATTAGGGTGTTTAATGCTTGCATTTAATTATAATCTCACAGTAACATTCATAATTCTTTTGGGGGATATTATGCATACGTGTGTAATATGATGAGTAGAATTTTCCTGAACTACATCAATTATTTAATATTGGCCAGAGGTTATTAAACATGAAGGCAAAATGGCTTTTGATTAAAGCTACCTACAGATATCACTCTGAATCCTATCCAGTCCAATATTGTTCTCTTATCTTCCTGCTGAGAAACAATTTCAACTTTTTATAACAATAACTGAAATGATCTTGTCTAATATAGCAAAAAATTTAAGAGACAGCTCTTGAAAGCTCACATGAAACTGATTATTTGCAGTTACAAAAGGGTACTGAAACGAAAATATGAGTGAAATGACATTTCACTTAAAACTTTGCTTGACTCTCAGTATAGAGAAAGAGGAATGTGAAATTAATGGAATAAAATTTGGCCTAGTTCAATGTATAGAAGACCAAATCTGTTGTGATTAATTGCAAGAGAGCAATTTGTGAATGTTAAAACCCTGGTCTAAGCTTGAAATAAATAGTTTTCAATAATAGTATTAATATCTCTTACTGTTGTTTATTTATTACATATGCTTTGATATTGCTGTGGTAACCTAGAAGGTTCCTTCTCTCCTTTACAGAAGGTGAGGAGACTGGAGTGATGGATAGCCTGTTGGAGGCCTTGCAGTCAGGTGCAGCTTTTCGAGACCGAAGGAAAAGGACACCCAGGTCTAAAGGTGAATATTCTATTTTACATTTTATTTTCCAGAGAAAGTTAAAAGCATTATGGGTGCAGTGCTCTAGAACTTAAACGCTATCGGGTTTAATTCTTTCTTGCAATGATAACTTTCAGGCATGTTCAGGCTGTTTTGCTATTGCCAGTAGCACTTTGGAGATTAATTTACTGAACTTAGCATAGCCTGATTATTATGACAATACTCTTCAGTACAGCCACATGTATTGTAACTTTTTAGGGTTTATAGTTGAATGGGAGAAGGAAAAGTCATCTTGGTCCATAAATGAATCAAATTATTTCACTGGTATATAACTGTCACTTTACTCCTAGAAATATCTAACTTCTAAATAATTCTGCTTAGTAATGTAGTTATAATACTCCAGTAACTTTCAAAAACGTGTTTTTTTTCCATTGTTTCCTTGCTTTTTCCAGACATACCACAAAATCTCAGTCCAACCACACAGAGGCCTGTGCTGAAAGCTTGTAACCATGGTAATGAACCATATTAATGAATTTCATGCTCTTCTTAGCTTATGTAGTTGATCTGTGCTTTCAAGAGACTGCTGTGATATTTTTCAGTTTTCTACATTAGTAGAATACTGAAACCCTATTGGAACCTGCTTTTTAAGAATCCCCTGAATATGACATTCTGAAACTATACTTATTGATTACTTTGCAAAGCTCTTCTATCTTACGTGGGTTTTTTATTTATTTGAAATTTGGTTATGTTTTCAATTTTATTACTTTTTTAATCTTTGAAAACAATTATGCAAAGATTTTTTAATGGATTATGGAGCTATAATAGAAAGCAGAGATTGCGGAACACTTTAAATGATACTAAGTTTTATGATACCAAATCAGAGAACTTTTTGCATTCATTCTGTTTTTCTTTGTCTTGGTTTCCTTGATAGCTGGTATGGTTTAAACTATCATTTATGAGTATAATTCAAAAGAGATGTTGTATCAGCAAGGTAATAGTAAATTAATCAGTTACTTCATGGCAAAATATTTCTCCAAGTTTTTAGCATGAATCTTTTGCATGTGTTTATTCATAAACTCCTGAACTATCTCACTGAAATCAGTAGGACTTGCTCACATGTGAAGAGTTATAATGAGGGTGTATGTGCTTTTAGCTTTGTTTGTTAGACAATCTACAGAATATTATTATATTAGCTGTGTTTTAATTAAGCTTGAGGAGTCCAGAGTGACTGTTTCAGTGGCTAGTGGTCTCAGGAAAAAGTTTATATATGTAGTACCTCCGTTAAAGAAAAATTTTCATTGAAACTTCAAGAAAAAAAGTATCTCCTTTCTTAGTTTTGTAAGCAGAAGGCATTATCCTTTGATATTTAAATGCACTGCAGAGTTTATAAAGCAGATGCCATCAAACTGACGATATTAATTATACCTCATGTTTAAGTGTTTGTTTCTTAAGTGCCTATAGCAAAAAAAAAGAGCATAAAGAATTTGGCATTATTAAATACAAAATTAAAGAAAATAGAGCTGGAAGGACAGTTGAAAGGTAATTAATTCACATAGAGGAATTGGCTCAAAGAAGAATCAAGTATATTTGACAGGTGCTTGTCTAGCACATAACACTGGTATTTGAATAATGACTACAGAGCACATCTGAATTTATTCTATAAGTGTTTCTGCTTGTAAGAACAATTATGTGGAATGTTGCTTCTTTTCAACCCATTTTCTCTATCTGTCTGTGAGCAGACAGTGTAGTTTCCAGTTTTCAAACTGCATTTGGACAAACATTGGGTCCATGTTTTATGTTTCAGGTTAAAAACAAAACACCAAAAACAAACAAAAAAACCCCAAGATTTTAATTCTGCAAAATCTTAGTCTAATCCAGGGACTGATTTGTACATCAGATGGATATAATTTGTTACTGAAGTTTGAAGTTCAGACATCCAATTTGGAGAGAAGAGTAAAAGTAAACTCTTGTAGTTTTGGGGTTATTTTTTTACCAAAGCCAGTTTTTCTGTAGAGCATTTCAAGACAATATGATTCTGAGGCATTTTAAAATGAGTTCAGCTTTTATTCACCTGTCTTGTTAGCCCAGGAACAGGATAATACAACTCTAAGCTTGCTTTTAAGGAATTTGTTAGTATATTTTTGATTTGTTGACACTTGTCACAATATCTGCATGTTACATCTTCCTATCTTGAGCCAAACAGAGCACTAAACTTGGTGTAGATTATGGTGAGTTCACTTATCAAAGCCTTTTTGGCTTTTTGATAGAAATATATAGTCATTGGTTGCTCCAAGTTCATCTTTGAGGTGAACTTTTTCTTTTTTGCTATTTGAAGTCTGTGTAGGTAAGTTGAGAATTTGCTTTTAATGATTTATTTTCTTATTGGGAAATCAGAAAGTAGGTTGCATACTATCTAGAATGTGTATTAAACCCTGAGTATCAAAGTTTATTTTTAGATAATAACCTCACTAAAGATAATGATGTGGCCAGTCAAAGCAAGAATTATAATGATAAAGTTTCTTTAATTTTCTGTTTCTGAGTTCAACAATGTATAATGTCAGGCTTTTTTCAGTATTATCCTCTATGTAATTTTTTCTTGCACTTTATATCTAACATAGATACATATGCAATAACCTATTCTTTCTATGTATATGTGTATAATAAGTGATGAATGGTTTATTACACACACACTGTATAAGCAAGAAGTCTGTGATTTCAGCCCACTTCAGAAAAATTGGGATATGTCACCAGACATTATTGGCTTGTTCTTTCATTGATTTGTTTTTTTCTCCTCAACCTAAAATTTCAAATGGATGCTAAATTTTGCATTTCCTTCTCATTCAGAGAAATCATCACCCAAATTCTCATTTGCATGTATCGTGGCAAAAAACCCACTGGCTTTCTCTGAGCTTAAAACATGTGGAGACCAATGAAGTCCTCAAGCAGCAATTCAGGCACTTTCCTTGTTTGCTTCTGTACCGGTTTTGGCTGTTTGGGTTAACTGGTAACTGGTTTGATTACTGCTTCTTCTGATGAGACTAACAGATTGACTTATTGTAGATATACTTTATTAATACACACTGCAGATTCATACCTAGGATGAACTTCTTTGACTCATCACTCAGTCAAAAAGAATTACAAGCCGTGACTTGACGTGTCTGTCCTCTGAATCATTCAGTGTAGCAATCTGTTGGGCAGACGCCAGCAAGTTCTGTCTGGCTAATCTCTTCTGTTTCAAAACAAAAAAAACCCAAACAAACAAATTAATAAAAACTGGTTTAGTCTTTATGATTAATGATGTTTCTCTAAAAAAATGGAATAGAAATCAGACCCCAGCATAGATAGGAACTAGAACGTAGTGGCTCCATGTCTCAGAGGTGATAGCAAGGGAGAGAAATACAGCCAGAATGCATGCTTCCTCTGTAGCTGTAATATAAATGGAAGCAGGAAGGAAATCTCTTTCACCATTGCCATTGTCATCCTTGGTATGGTACTGCTCAAGGTACCAAACTATCACTTGCTCATGAGGCTGAGCCAAGTCCTATAAAGCAAAGTAATACCAAGGAGAAAGCCAACGCTACTTAGCTCTAGAACTGAGAACTGAAATTGTTTCCCTTAAGTAAATGGACTGCTTAAGAAAAAAAAAAAAGGAGGAATAATAAATTTAGGGGAGTTCTAGACATTGGTTGGCCATTTTTCTCCTCATGATCCGTTGAGCTCCCCAGAAAGCTCTGGTAGTGTTCAGCTGGTATTTCTGATTAAAAAGGAGTACTGGTTCTCATGCTGCATCGCAGGGTAGCCTCTTGGGTGTGTTATTTTATTTTCAGTCCTACTGAAAATAAAATCACTGTTCTTTTATTGAACAGATTGACTCTTTCTAACATGTTATGTGGTTTTTGTCAAGTTTAAATCAACTCTATTTCTGTGATCAGAATTACCAATCGTATTTTTTCTGTGTGTGACAAGGCCCATCAAGTCAGATAATTCTTCACTGAGGAAAAGCCCTGCTGCATAACTAATAGAAATAATATACATTTGGAATTGCTAGATCTTGGAAATGTTCTAACACCTTAAGAATACAAATCGTTTTCACTGGATTTGTGTTGACATAGATATGATTGGTATATTTATTTCCTCTGTTTCCATTCACGGTGCTTTGTGTTTTAAGTGAACAACTGAATTACATGTATGTTCAAAACTACCTGTTAACGTTACAGTTTACTTTAACTGCGAAGAGTCGTAAACTGCAGTAAATACTGTGGTATATGCTTTTGCTGTAATTCCCATTCAGAGCGCTGTATGACACAAGTACAGTATTAGTATAGTTTTAGTGTTGTACTTCTGTAAGGTTTTGATTCAATAGCATCTAACAGGGGAGCTTTTTTGTTTTATTTAGGGAGCAGAAGAATGCACTTAATTTTCAATGATCAGGACTTTGCCCATTAGAAGATCATTTCAAGCAGCTAATAGCTATGGCTGATCTGAGTTTATCAGTTATTTACAACAACAGTCAAGGCATATTTGCAGCTTGCATGTTTATTTCAAGCTAGTTAAGTTCAAATACACATAGCAGCATATCCAAGGCAGCATAGAGCCCACTGCAGCACAGAAAGCTGCATTATTCAATAAGTTTTCAGTCAGGCTTTGCAGCCTGCATCAAGTTCTCTGCTGCTATGGCTACGCATTTATTTGCAGTAACATTAGCCAAGGTAATGTTATCTGAAATGCATGAATACAAATTCGAGATGCAGCTTTGACTGCATGTATATATGCCTCAAATGCAGCAGAAAGTGTTTTTCTTTACAAGTAGATTGTGTTCAAAGTGCTGTGAGTAAACACAAGCTATAATAAAATGGAAGTAAAAAAATACAGACTGCTTTTTGTGACTGCTAATGTTGAAAGAAATCTTTCTGTTGCAATCAGGAATTGGGTTGTGGACTATACTTCCAAAGGTAAAAATAAGGTCTTGTTTCTATATTCAAATCAAACTTCCATGGTAAAAGATAGTCGTAATTACTATTGTTCAGTAAATCTATAAACAATAGAATAATTTTCATGTCATGTTTAGTCTGAAACATTTTATAAATACCTCTGTTAAATGAAATCCTCATCAAGCAATGTCATTCTGGTCCCAATTAAGCAGAAGAAAACCCTTTTTTCATGTTCGTTGGGTTTTTTTCATCTCTTATTCATAATAGAACTGTCATCTGAGGTTCATGTTAGTGTCTCTGCTACCTTATTTTTGACAATCTTAGCTGACAATGAGCTCAGGCTCATCTTAATTCTTGAAACCGACAGTGCAACCACTTAGAGGTCACTATTTTATTTCATCATTTCTGTATATGACAGCAAACTATGACTGACACTTCAACCTAATTTTTCCATATTTTTTTCTTAAGTCTGTGTAGTTGCTGGCTTTTCCACAAATGTATGTGGTGAACGTTACGAAGTATCTAACACTGGAGAAACAGTGACACCTGTGAGGATAACTTTTTACCCACTACGTTAGTAATAAAGATGCGTTCTTGAGCACTAGCAGCTCTTCACGGCAGATACTGTTTTGAAGGCACTGTGCATGTTAGCCTGTTCTTCTTTATGTATGTGATCTAAAAACATCAATGTTTGTATCTCTGGTGGAGAAAAATTTTGTAAGGCTTTTGAAGTTTTACTCAATAGACAAGTTTCCTTGGCAGAGGACTTGGAATATCTGTTGGTACTGTTATGAAATGAAAACATTTAATAGGATTTCTATTTAAAAAAGAACAAAATGTAGTTCTCAGTTTTTCCTATTTTAAGACCAAATCTTCACTTCAATATTGACTTCACAGGTCAAGTAAAATTGCTGCTTATTCTAAGAGAAATAATTCCCCTGAAACCATCTGCACTGTTCATAATGAAGAGTTTTTTTCCTAGAGCAGACAGCAGAGTTCAAAGAAACTGTGACCATAAGAGTCAGTTTTGCATGTGTGGAAAAAAAATAGCCAGACAAGGAAAGTGAATTTATTAATTTTTATTTGTTTGTTTAGAACTATTTCTGCATTGCCATGGTTGCATACAGATACAGTCTCTCACAGAGATGGCCCTGAACAATTTACGTTCCAAAATATCTAGGAATAAGATTAATTTTGATCCAAAGTCTTTAGGATCTTTTTCTAGTGATCTCCTTCTCATAATTTAATGTTGGAGTGCAGAAAGTATTCAAGTCAAAAGGATGAAAAATGACGAATTCTGATTAATTTTTTTTTCAGAGCCTTTCCAACAAAGTTAATAAAATCAACCTTTATAATAAAGACTGACAGAGAGAGGTATAAAACACTTATTTAATTATTTATTTATTTTTAAATGCTGAATGCTGCAAAATGAATGCAAGCTCTGTTAAGAATGGAAATTCTCTTCAATTTAGAAAAGAAGAGGAGGAATTGTAATCCTGCAAAAAATGTCTATGTCTATTTTATTACTCTTCTTATAAAGTCTTGTAAGATTTCCCTTATCGACTGGCATGAGTAAGGTGACACGCATATTCTCCATTCTGTGTCTTATCATAAAGAATTATATGGGAACATAATATAGACAAGGAAGAGAACCAAAGCTTTTTAACAGTAAAAATTTTAAGTGCCACCTTGCGATGAGGTGGACCTTATAATGGGGCTTATTATCCAGAGTTTTGACAACTTCATTCCTAAAGTGAGACCCTTTGAAGATGTCAAATTAGGCACTCAGGAGAGCTAATTGCTTTTGTAAATATCTTGCCAGTGTTCATTGATACTAGTTGAATAAGACCGCTTCTCTCAGGGGAGGCAAGGACATTTTCTGCAAGATAAGAACTGTGGCAAAGAGGTGACATTTGGAAGCAGTGACACTGTATATTCCATAATTGCACATACAGTAAATGTCAGCTTTATAATCGTCTAGCTAGGTAACCAGATTTCCAAAAGCTACAACAGGCAAGTTATATACTCAAAGCAGTCTTCTGAATATGCATTGGTGGACGATCTTAAATCTGCGAAGGGAGCTGTAAATTACCAAGAATTTATCCATTTTTTGTCTTTTCATTGTTTATTCACGCAGAACTTCCTATTTGAAGACAATTACTGCATTGATCTGTATAGCAAAGAGTTTCTGTCACTTCTCAGAGTACTTTTCAAGTCTCTTGCATATTTGTTAAACAAGATTTTAGGTATAAATTTACCAGACTCTTTCACTTCTGTTTTCTGAATGTTACGAACAAGTAGTAGCTAAACTCCTGCCTCTTTCTTCAAAGGTTTTAAGAACTCTGATCCAGATAGAATAATTTATATATCTCCTGACTGAACAACAGCCATAATGCTCTTTATATTGTTTTATATAGAGATATATATACACATAAAAGGGGTTATCTTTTTTTTCTAAAAAAAAAAAAAAGTTAAATATTGGGAGGGAAATTTCATCAGCTAGACATTAGAAATTGGTTTTCTCTGGCTACAAGACTCCACTGGGGACAAAATCTGAGATAGAAACAAACAGTGTATCAGCCCTGACCTGAGTCTGTTTTGTGACTCGTGATGTCTGGTTAGTGCAACATTGTTTAGTCAATAACTCAAAAAATGTAGACAAAGCACAAAACATTACTCATGAAGTTCTTTAAGCACACTAATTCATCTTTCTTTGCCATGTAAGTGAATGTGTTCCCTTTAATGTTCTTCCTCCTTTGGGAGAATTTAGTTTCATTTTTTTCCTAAGTGGTTGTTGCAACAGAGCAAAAAATGTATAGTGTAAAAGAACAACTGGAGTTGTGTTTCTGCCTGATTTTTTTTGTTATAAGCCAATGTTCTGCAAAGGTACAAATAAAAGACATTAAATAGATGCTGGGAGAACAAGGGTATCCTGCAACTTCTTCCCTTTGTTGGGGTAGGAACACTTGGAAGCTTTACGTTCAGATTTTGGAATAGTCTAAAGGGAAATTGGCGTTTAAGTTGAACCAGAACTGGTGGTTGTGTCTGTAAGTCGCTTGATAAATGCAGTATCATCTTTGTTTCATTACAAAAATAGATGGGTCTTGTGTATTTCCGTCATACATGCCTAAGGCAAATTCTACATCAGTCACCCAGCAAAATAATCAGAAGCCTCAAGAGACTTTTTCTTCATGGCTTAAACTTAGAGATCGTGAGTGGTAAAGGAAGGAAATACAGGGGACAAATGCAGCTTTCACATGAATGGCAGAAGGAAAGATGATAGCCAGACTTACACTGAATGATCTGTAGTAGTGTGAGGTAATTGGACTGTAACTCTTCTTATGTTGATGTAGCTTACAAATCCAAGATGAGAAGCTATAGTTCAAGTAATTTCAGGAAAGAATATTTGGGTTTTGGAGGATATTGGGCTAATCCAGAATCTACTCACTTTCAACATACACTGTAAAGTAGTTTGACCTTTGTTCTAGGCATGGTAATGTTTTTAAAAAAACAACAAACTTTTTAAAGCAAGATCATTTTAACCAAACAGAAAAATTACTTGAAGTCCATGCGATTTCCTAGCAGATTTTACTTCTTCAAGATTTGCAAAAAACAGGATTGCTAATACATACTCTTTCTTTCTTTGAAAGACTATAACAATGCCTTGTTAGTAGCATGGTCTTTCTGTTACAATATTTTGTCATGATATTTTAAGGTGACTTTTTTGTAATGGTGAGGGGTTTTTTATTTTATCGGAGGAAAGAGTTTTTCTCATGCTTTATTGTCTCATTATATTTATCCAACACCATATAGAGGAATCAAAGCAAAACTTTTATCTGACCCTACAAGTTTGACCATACTTGCCTTAGGTTTTCAAAAATCTAAAAACTGAGGTTTAGAAAACTAAGAGTGAATTTATCCTACACTGCATTCAAACTTGTGGTCCTTGATTTTCTCTCTCATTGTGGCATAGCAAAATGATAAAATAAGAAATTGAAAAGATAACATTGAGAATACTTAGTGTCACAAACAGGGAAGTGGAATGAAATCTCAGCGGATTTTCATCATGGGTAAATAATTATTCCAAAGTTTTTTCTTATTATCTGTTTTCTTAGGCTTTAAGCCTGTTTCTTTGTATTTGAAAAGAGATGAGTGTACATGGTACGTTACAGTACAGTGCACATACACATACTTGAATTAGCTCTGGACACACTACTTTGTCTACTAGAAGTAGAATAACTTTTAGGTCAGGAACAAATTTGGGTATCACAACCCAGTTTTGGCATTTCAAAACAAATTTGGGTGTCTGTATGTAGCACTTAATGGAGCTACACAGTTTCAGGAGCTATGTCCAAGAATTTAACAAACCTTGAACCATAGAAAAGTAGGATGCACTGCCATAATGAACAATCTTTTCATAGATTTCTATTTCTAAAATCAGAATTAACTCATTTAATAGGTTATATTTTTATATGTAGAATCACTGACAGTTTGTTTTATTTAAAATATGAGATGAATTCCTACTTCACCAAAAAAAAAGTTGTAAAATTGGGAAAGGGAGAAGATTGTTGTAATTTTATAGATATTTGTCGCATGGAATGGAATGAAATCACCACTGTTTTGGTGTAAATATCTTGGATAAAAGAGCTTAATAAAACCACAGGTAAGCTATTTGTTGGCAAATGCCTGCCTCATGCAACACAAGTTGATAGGCTCGTATTTTCATGGTTAGAGCTTCCAGGTCATGGTATGCATTTTACTTCAGTCACTGCATTTTTGTGTCAGGAAGCATCGTAAGCCTTACCCATTCAGTATGAATATTTGAATCACTAGGCTCAGTAACATTTGTTATTTATAGTGAAACTCTGTGAGCAGATGGGCTAATGAACAGAAGGCAACTTTCCAGAGATACGGAAAACACGATTTAAGTCCTCTCCCTCAGGGGATAATGGAATCTGGATGAACCAGGGTTAAACGCAGCTGAGTGAGAGTTTTCATTACCCAGGTTGACTTTGGCACCTAAATTTTACTGGTCTTTCAGTTTGGTAACTGTACTTATTAACAGCAGAAGAAACTGGTACCAGAATTGTGTAGCTTAACTGAGAGTCAGTGGTCTGAGACACTACAGATGTGTTAGCCAGAGAAGTAAGTCTTTAAGGTGGAGACTGATGGGCTACATTGATCTTCCAATTGTTTTCTCTAGCCTCTGGAGAAGAGAAGAGAATGTACTTATATACATAAAGGCTTCTATTGCTTTTATAGCTTTGTGCAAAGTTGGGGTTTTGTTTGGGTTTTACAGTAATTATAATTACATTTTGTGATTTTTTTAGTGTTTCCTTTGTTTCAAAAGTAGAGATTCCTCCTTAAGTACTTCACTTCAGTTCCTTGCCAAAATTTCTTTCTCTTCCCATAAGAACTGCCTCTTGAGAAATTTATCTGAGGACCTACTCTTATTTCAGTGGGTGAATTTTATTGCTGTCATTACTAGAGATGCGAGATTTTAAATACTTTTTCCTTCTACATTCTAAAATACAAGTATTTTCTTTGATCCGTCTTTTCCATGAGAAACTTTACACATAAAGTATAAACTTTACATGAACTTTATGATGTCTAATCTTTCACTCCACCATCATTAGCTTAAGAACTGGGTGAGTCAATCTAATGATTCCAACCCTACTGATAACCCATATGAACATGATGCCAAATTAGGTAATTAGGCTGATGGAGGAGCTTGGGAAGGACTCTGATAAATTTTGGTCAGTGTTTAAAAAATGAGATGAGATGAAACGAGACCTACATCAAAAGAAATGCTAGAAGCTGGTAGAGTGCCCTATCCTTTTCTCTGGTCCTAAACCATTCTGGGAGGGACGGGTTTTGTTGGCTTTAGTTTTGGCTTCTTTGGGTTTTTTCCCAGTTTGCATTATTTGGTTGTTAAGCTGAGATCTACAGGGTCTGCTTTACAGATGTGCCAAACATCAACAACTGCAGTGAAAACAGTAGGATCAAAGCATTAAGCATGTGAAGTGATTTATAATGTTAATTACTCTGGGATATCAGGTATTAAATGTTTTTAACTGATCTCTCAAAATTAATGTGTGTATTTAATTTCTTGAAGAGATAAAATACCTCATAAATATAGAAACACAATTTAGGGAGCTTAGGCTCCTTATACTGGCTAGAGAGAGGGATGTACCCGTCTTACATAGGAGTTAGCTTATATAAATAGTTAATAGTGAGTGCAGGCCTCTAATTTAAAGTGCTTGAGGCTGAGAGACCTGAAGAGGTTTCTCTGTGTTTTAATTCTTTATCTATAATAAAGTTAATAAAATATGGCACAGCACACTCAGTACTGAAGATAAAGCAATCGCTTGAATAGCTGCTCTTTAGGTTAGTATATTCTGTCCTAGGCAATGAGTAATACAAGGTCTTGGGGGGACGGGGGAAGTAATTCTCTTACAGTGCATATATATAAACATTTGCATTAAATCTGGCTAGCCAGCTTTCTTGTGGTTCCAAATTCTAGTGCTTTGATACTCAGTTCTTTCCCTTTACTATAGAGTGTGTTTGCGTAATTTATATTATACTGCTAGCTGCAATTGTAATATTTTTGAGTGTCCTAATGTTTCATTAGACTAGCTGGATTAAAAGTAAGTGAATCAGTACCATGGCATTAAATTATGTAGCCTTCCTGGTATGCAAGATAAATTCATAATTTCAGCATAAAGAGTAAATCAGGATTGATGCGTGAGTAGTTGCAAACTCTGTTGTGGCTATTCAGCACAGAATAAAAAGAAGTACTTTGCTATTAGGTAATCCCTAGTTTTATAATTGTACTGTAGATGGTAGTCTTCCCCTTTCCCTAGGAAATATAAAATCATTTTAATTCTGTGTGATCTATCATCAGGCAACTACTCAAAAAAGTAACATTCTTAAATGCTCTCAAATGTCCAGTAGCAAAAATAAATGAAGGGCAGAGTGCATTAAGGGATTTCCAGTTGTGTCTCACAGGGTAGAGAAAACTGCTGTGAGAGAGCTCTTGGGATAGCTCCTACTCTTGCTGCCTTTAGCAACAGCTTCCTGGCTAATCAGTCTCTAAGCTTACCCCGGTGCTTTAAGTCTGTTCTTTCTCTGTTGCCAGCCGCTGACTGAAAACAGGACACAGCCAATTACTCTCTGCTGAGTTTACCCAGTCTCTGTTTATGCACCTAACAGCAGTTGCTCTGAGATCATTTTATTGAAAACTTGTTATGTAGTGAGATCTCCTATTATAAAATGTTGGGTTCGTTTCAGTGGGGTCAAAAATAAATGAATCTTATGGTCTAAGATTGGATATTACCTTATTTGGAATAGTTGCTTCCTATGGGACGGAAAACAAAGCATGCTGAAGTGGAATTATTTTCTTCCTTTTCCACGTTCCAATGACAGTCAATTAAAAAAACATTTGTATTCATTAGTAAAAATTAAAAAATGAACTGTTAGTGATTGTGTCTTTAATTGAGGATACTACTAGCTATATCTAATTTCTGGGTTTGGGGTCTGACCTTCCTTCTTGGATCTTTTTTTCTTCCTTTCTAGTTAGTCCTGAAGCTGTATGAGTGATACCTAATGATAGTTTTTCTTGTTCCCAATCATATCTTGTCACTTCCTTGTTCTAAGCCCATCTTTCTTACTCATCTCTCAATGCTATAGTACATTAGAACATTCAACGGTACCACTTAACTGTAGTACATAAAACATTTTA
Source organism: Morus bassanus (assembly GCA_031468815.1). Taxonomy (NCBI): domain Eukaryota; kingdom Metazoa; phylum Chordata; class Aves; order Suliformes; family Sulidae; genus Morus; species Morus bassanus. Next base: position 38,363,350 of record CM062568.1, on the reverse strand, counting down.
CTCCTACTTCAGTCTATAACTGCAGATTTAGCCTAATACAAATGGCATTTTTGACCTGTACCAATAAACTATAAAATGCACTGTGGCCTAAATGAGACTATTACCTATTACAGAAATCTTCTACACTCACATTAGTCATAAAGCTTTGGTGAAATTGTGCATGTTGAAGGAATTAAGCAACCAGAAAGGCTGCAAAGGGATCTCCAGCCTTTCTGTTTCTGGTAAAGTTATAGTAACACAAAATAGAGTATACTTTTGTTATTTTTCTAGTAACTGAAAGTACAAAGGGATGCATTAAAAAATTATGTTTTAGCTTGCTTAAGAGAAAGCTAGATGAGAGGCAGGTCAGCAATAACTTAAACTAATGTACTGTCCAAACTTCATTAAATGTTTTTAAATTAAAGAGCTACACTGTTTACATCCTTTTAAAGAGCTGGGGGAGAGGTGCCGGGGTGGGGTTCAAACATTGTATACTCAGATCTCTCATCCAAAACTCTGTGTCAGTCAGAATCTGGATTTGCTCCGAAATTGCTATAAGATGCACTTTAAGAACTGTTAGCTCTGGTATTGCACCACTCAATCCAGCAAGGTATTCTTCATCTGTGCTTCTACAATGCTAGTAGATTGAGTAGTTGCAGGGTGTTTTCTCCTATACTTAGCACTTCTCTGCTTTAAATTTAGCCCATTTTTTTAAAAAAGGGGTTACTTCTTATTTTTAGTTTGCAAATCTTTATTCCCTTAGCCTGCATTGACATAGTGAAAGTTATTTAAATGTTTGCAATAAGTCATATATTTCTGCAAGTGATAAGAAAACTTATTTGGTCAAGAACACTTTTTAAGAAGAATACTAACTGCATTTTAAATGGAAATAAAGTTTGACTAAAATTAATCTTCCAAGGTCTAGTTTTGTTGAAGCTAAACTGAACAAGTTAGGGAGAAAAATAGGAAAATATGAGAAACTGGAAAGCTCTTTTTAAGCTGCTAATGTGTATGTTGGTAAAGGGTATGCTCCACTGCCTTATGCTCTTGGCTTCAGTTGCAGATTTCAGCCTTAATTTTTGTTTAGTTATTAATGTGGAATTCTCTTTACATCAAATTGTCCATCTTCAAAAACCAAATTGAGTGCAGTAAAAATTTATATTCAGTTAGGTTTCTTGGAATATGATGAATGTGCTAGTGGAGAAGCCTACTTCAAGGTGCTTTATATTCTGAAAACACTGCAACATTGCTGCCCTAAACAAGATTTTCATATTTTGGAGCTAATGGTGTACTTGGTACACTTGCAAGAGGTATACTGGCAAGAACTAGAAAAACTAAAAAAATATATTGCCTTGAATTGTTTTGTTCCATTGAAGCGCAGTGATTCTCTGTAGTATCAACTTCTGTTGCAGCTCTTTGGGACAAAAAGAGTTTGGTGGTTCTCACACCACATAATATTAAAAGTATCATAATTGGTATTTCAAGTCCTTTTAACATGTTTGTATCAAGAAATTAAAGTTGAGCTTTGAACCTATGCCATTTTCGGTACGTGTTGAAATCCTTCCTCCTTCTTTTAATTAAAGTAACATAAACTTTAACAATGTTTTACCCATTGCTTTTGAGGGGTTTCTTATCTTTGAGGTATATGAGCTGAGTAGTGTTGGATTTAATATTAGTTCTTATACTTGTATAGAAGTGGTGTGTGGAAGTGAACAAATTCACCCAAAGAAAGTTGAAATATCTTTCAGTTTACTCAGTAAATCAATCCAGGCTTATTAAGTCAACCTAAGAATAGAACTTCTATCAGTTAAACTTTCCACTGGGATTTATGATTGGAGTGCATATAATACCTCATTACTGATCAATGCACAAGAGATGTTCTGCTATAATTTGTATTCATATGAAGTAGCTGTACTAGTTTTCATTTTACATTTTTTGTAAATAAAATTCCATTAATTATTAACCAAAAATTGAGTAAACCTTGAAACTCACTGGATCACAGTGCAACAATCAAACAGAAGCAGTGATTTTTCTGGGATACTCTTTATTCCAAAGTTAGGTTTCCAATTAGTATTACTTATGTCTTTCTTGTTGATGAATTACATTTTCAGCAGTTTAAGGAAACAAGAAATACAGTGGTCTAACCAATATAATTTGTCAAACTAAATTAAAGCTTAAAGCAAGTTAATAAGATCATCTTCCAAAGCAGCACAAGATAATATATAAATTATCCAAGTGCCATCACCAGCACTTATGATAAAAATCTGCATATTTCTTTATCAAAATCAGAGTTTCCCTAAGAGTTTGATTTCTAATGCAATAGAAATAATTATCTTCTAAGTAGAACTTGGGGCAGGGGGGCTATTAGTTTAAGGAAATAGTGTTTACGGTTTTTTGCTTGTTTGTTTTTAGAAATTGATTGGTTTGTGTCCATTCCTTTGCAGCTTTTGAATATGAAAGGAAATAGGAAAATAAATTATTTCACAGAAACAGTGGTGCTAGAAATGAGATCGTGTTTTATCTTTTGATAGTAACTTTTTTTAATCTACTCTGGTAATATCCATTCTCTACATGTTAAAAAAGAGAGAAAAGAAAGTACTTACTTTGCATAAAGAAATCGGTAAAGTATCTTTATTTTTACTCTTTCCCTTCATATAGGAAGCTGTCAAAAAATGTGGCAGCTGATGTTACAGCCAAACTGACTCCCGGAGACTTCAGGTGTACTATTTTCTTGTGGGGAGTATTTAATTACTAGCTGGTTCATTGGGCCAGCTGCATTAACATGAGTCAGCTGAAGGACCATTTATAGCCATTATTCAGAGTGGAGTTTGCATTTGATAATTTCAGAAGCATTATCAAAAAAGTAGTAAGTCTAAGATGTTTTAAAAGGTTTAAAAATTCACCGCAGCTTCCTGACTTAAATGTTTGGCCCAATATGAAAAATCAGCCTGAAGTTCTCTGTTTTGTTTGGGTTAAAAGTTTTGAAGAGTGCTTCTGAAACACTTTATTTACACATTTTATTTTCTGGTACAATATTTTCAGTTAATTCAAATTCAGCTCAAATTAACAACTCCATGTGCTTTGGGATAATTAAATTACAGTCTCCTCTTATCTTGGCTCACCATGCAGACTGTTGCCCACCCCTATAGCTGCCTTTACTCCATTGCTATAGCAGCTCTGTTATTTAGGAATAAATCTTTTCTTCTTCCCATCAGTTGTGAAAGGAATGTAAACCACCTGTGAAAAAATTAGCATATTTGGATGGACTTCTTGCGTTCACTTGTCTGGCTGTGTTCCAGGGGTTTTTATGGCTGTGTAAGGGAAGGAGTAAGAAAGGTATTTCAGCTGGTCCTGGTTATTAAAATTGTTCTGGACGTACCGTGAGCTGGGGTGGGGGGGAGGATGAAGAAAACCAGATTCTTACGAATTAAGGTGGGAAATAAAGGGGCAGGGATGTGAAGCATGGCTGAATGAGTGTATTAGCCTGAGCTGCGGCCACCGTGTTGGGGAGCATCAGCTGTGAGATGCCCCCGCATCATCCGGGCAACCTGGGTTTGCCATGGCGACGGCAACCGCGGCGTGAGTACTGGTGGCCGGTGCTCCCGGGGCTGCGGATGCCAGCCCGGGTGTTAGCGACCCTCTAAACCTTTGGCTGGCAAAATGCATTCATTCCCAGCTGAAGAGGCGCCCAGCTGAAGGCTGCTGCTGGGCTTCAAAAGCTGTTGCATGTTCAGCAAAACTTTCTGGTTGGGGCTGTTTCTTTCTGCCGGCTGGCGAAAAGAAGTGATACGCACGGCTTAAAAGGCAAATTTAGAAAACAAACTAACACTGGTACTACTCCAGGGAAACTAGTGATGATGCAATTATTTTTTTTTTTTATTTTTTTTTTTAGTATTTATGTAGGAATGCGCATGATTACTAATAGCATAGACACTCTAATTGCCTTCCATGAAAATGGCATAAAAATGAAATTATCCCTCCTATTTGTTAATGCGTAGCAATGACCTTTGATTGTAGTAACACAGTCACATATTATTTCTTGCACAAGTGGGCATTATCTGTAGGTTCAAATGTGTATTGTACTCATTCAGCTTTAAACTGAGTTTTTAGGCCACGTGTCTTTACATACCAGGAATAATCCTTAAAATAGCCAATTACATTCAACCTTAAATATTTTATCAAACGAGGATATCATTTGTGCTTGTTTCTGAAAGGTGAAAATTGGTTCACAGTTAAAACTGGTTACTGTATTTTTCAGGTGACTGAGATTTGTATTACCTTTGTACCACATAAACTGGCTTCAAAGGCAGAATGTTTGTCTTTCTGCTTTTCTTTCCTGTCTGTGCACATAGATCTGTTTATAACATCCAATCCTCTCACTCAATTTCTTCCTTCAACTCCAGGAAAATGATTGAAACTGCCTGTACAGTGAGGGTCTTGTTGTTTCAGTTTGGGTTGGGTTTTTTTTCGGAGGGGAGGAATTGTTGTTAAAGTTGTAATGGGATACCCAGAAAGATTTAGGAGAAATCCTAGGCTGAAAATAAATGTGGTATCTCATCCTTAAGTGAGTCTGTCATTGAACAGCAGGCTGACTGCCATCAAGAAGCAGCACTTCTGCCACTGTAGATGTATTTGAGGAAAGGGGGGAGTTATGGAATGGGTTACTTGGTGAGGAGTTTGTGAACATATCACCTGAGAGAAATGTCTGGAGCAGAGCTGTGCATACATATTGTTCTTCTTCTGGTGGGAAGACAAAGAGAAAGAGAAAAAATAAATTTTACAAAAAAACTACATTTTTCTGCATTGTATTGAAACCTGAAATTTCTTTCCATTTGGCATGAAATATTTGCTTTTCTGAAAGAAAGTAAGAAAAGCAATAGAGGAAGAAGGAGATGGATGTTACTGCCTTTGCTCAACACCCAGATTACTTCATCATTTAGCCAGGATATGAGAAACACAGATTCAGTTTCTTTCCTTTGCTTGAGAATATTTGTGAATTTACTAGAAATAAACAAGTCACCTACCCACCGGCTTTGATACTCTTTCCCAGTCGGTGCATGCTCTGAATATCTATGAGTAGTGGAACAGTCCCGATGGGCTGAGAGTCTAACTTTTAAGTCTCAGTGACAAATGGGTTTGACAGAGTTAATCAAGACATCCAGTCACTGCATTGGATCTTCAACTAACTTTTTAGGTGAAGTTGCAAGGTTTATGGCCTCAGTTATTGCAATTTAGATAATCCTTAGGTCAGGACATAAAATCTAAGAAGATTTAGATTGATCTGTGGGCCTGTTTTGTGAGGTACAGGGTTCTCTATGTGGATAATGTGCTAGTAAAATCAAAAGAAATCATGACTGCAGCCTTTGTTTTCACAACTTTCATACAACCCTTCTTTTTGTAATCACCCATGAAAACATTCCACAATAAATGACAATTTTTTTTTTGTCTGTCTTTGGAGAAACGCAATCACAAGGCACCTTCCCTGAATTCCTTGGGAATAAAAGATACTGTGTTTGATGTAATTCTGTAGATCATAGGACCGATACTACTACTTTATGCTTTTTTTTTCCTTCTTTTCTCTTGGAGGTTCACATTTTGCTACAGGATTCTAATGAACATAGTGACTTCTGAGGAAAGTTACTGTTCTAATTTCAGTTCATATTTTTCCAGATCATCTCCCTCATTGCCCTTTTCTAGGTTCTTCATGGGAGAAATTGTTTTAAGAAGATGATTCATGAATTTAGGCAGAAGCAAAATAAGTTGTTCTAGAGTTTCAGGAAAATGTCTCTTTTTTTTTTTTTTTTTTTTTTTTTCCAAATAATCGTTCATATGAATTAAGCTCTGGTGTGCAAGTACTAACCAGTCATTTCTTGGTTGTTTTATTTATTTGTATTTTTTTTCCTTATCGTTTTTTAGCCATTAGTTATGGTTAAGATAAGCACTGAAGAGCACAGCATGTGTTTCTAATGTCCCTACCATATTTTCCTACACTACCAGTAGGATATAAGGTAACATTTAGGTTAGGCTTTCATCCCAAACAAAAATGTCCTACCTGTTCTATATATTTGATGAAAAAATGAATTCATTCTTTCTTTGGTTTTACATTGTAATGCTAGCATCTTCCATTACCTCACCAGTCCACTTGTTTCTTGAAAGAAATTCTTAGGTTTTTATATATCTGTCACAGTAAAACATAAGGAGAAAAAATCCTACTCTTTTGGACTGGCAACACATTAAAGATTCAAGTAATTGGTTGGCAGTGGTAAGATAACACTTTAGGCATAAGTGTTCATTTGGATAGCAGGTGAAGTTTTCTGACTTTCCATAATGTAAGAGAGCAGCCTCTTGTTTAATTCACCTGTGGCATTCTAATTTGTAGGTCATTTGTTCCTTTAAACCCTGTGAGTTCTCTGATGTCTTAGTCTGCCTGTTAAATACAAAGTATCTGAGAAGGAGGTTGGTTTGTTTTTTACAAAAAAAAAAAAAAAAAAAAAAAAAAAAAAAGCGGCAGTGCTCAGGAACATCAGAAGGGGAGTTTCAGTCAGCCTGTGCCCATGACTTCGTTGTTTTGAGCTTTTTTTGTAAAGTTGGATGTCCCAAAACTGCCAGTAATCAGTTTGAGTTACTTGGACTCATTTTTCTGTGTTCTTTCATGAATCCTTTAGGGTTTAGCATAAGGAATCCTGTGAATGTCTGTGATAATGTTATTTTTTTACAGAAGGCAGAACAGAATTATCTGTTGATCAATCAATATTCTCTCCCAGAAGAGTACATACTGTAGCATTCTATAAGAGTTAGGTGTTAATGGAACTATTTTCTGCTCATTTAACTACCTGATGTTAATATTATGGATCAGAAATAAACTTTCCAAGTGATTTAAATAAGGACTTATTTAGTCAATGCGAGTATTACTAATCCAAATAGTAACGTTACTATAAAGTACCATTATAGAAGTATCATTGTTATTCCAAGTGGAAATATAACATGGCTTGTGTCCCAAAATGCAGATACATTAAAACAGCATTGCTCCCCCCCCCCGCCCCGCCCCCAGCAACATCTGAACGGTCATTTGCTGGAAAACCGAGTGTGAAAGACCTTTATTTCTTAAGCATAAACTATAACCTGATAAATACCATGGTTCAGAGCTTCACACACTGCAATAAAGTTGAAACAGTCACCAACTGCTTTAAGCAAATGAAGATTACAATTCATTTAGTGATACAATTCTTTTCAGATCAGCCCTGGTTACTTTGATGTGAAGCAGATCCATGTGTTAAGATATGTAGCTTCCCTGTTGCCACACAATTCATTGTGCCACTTGGTAGATCAGTGAATTCTGTAATATTATACACATTTATATTTGTAACTATTCATGATATTTTAAAATATTATAATTATTTTTTTTTATGTTTGTAGAATATTGAAGAGCTACTTTTTTTTTATTGTATTGACATCCTAGCTGAGCATGGTAGGAAGTATACAGAGCTTATCTATCACCTCATGGTTGAAAAGTCTGAGTTTAATTTGAATGATTCACTGTTCTAACTTGCACGTATAATTACTGTAAGGCCATAATAATGGGTCAGAAAAAGCAATTTCTTTTTGCATCAGATGATAGCATTACCTAATAAAGAGATAATTCCCAGCAAAGATAAGTGTAGATACATTGTTAAGATTACAGAGCATGATTCTCTTGGTTCCTCCCCCCATCTTTAAAAATGATTGATGCTCTATATTTTATAAGTGTTGCTCTGATGCCAATGTATAGGAATTTCTAAAAGAAATCAGTTTTATACATTAACCTTCCTGATAGTTTATGCGTTAAAAATTATAACGGTAAAGTGAAACCAGATGGACTGAGTAGAGTTGACAGCACCTTTCTGAGTGATGAAATTGCTATTGATTTATGACAAATGCCAGTAAAAGCAGAGAGAGACTATTTTGTTGCTGTCAGATGAGAACTGAAAGTAGGCAGGTTTTGTTATCAATCATTTGTTGTTGGTGTAAGACAGTGGCAGGCTGTTATAATTGATTTGATAGCTCCGTCTGACTTGAGCTCTACTGGCCACCGCAGGTTGTGGCAATGCAGCAGTGCAGAGAATTGACATGAAAAGGAAGTGACATGACTCCTCAGAGGCAAAGTTGTATGATTTAAAGGGGTATGTTTGTCAAAACATTTTATAAATCAGAATTTTCAGACTGAGATGCAATTTATTGATAGCATACAGTTTTGACGGTAGTCTGAAAAGGGGTTCAACATGTATTGTGGCAATAATTTAATAGATGGTTTATGACCTAAAAGGATTTGCATGGTTAAAGAAACTTCTTTCTTTCCTCTTTTCTTTGCCTTGAACAGCAACTAACATGATTTCATTCACTTTAGTCTTTTGATGAAGCTTTTCCACTGATATAGTATCTGTCCCAGTTACACCTACTGTGACTGTAGAGTATCAGTATGACACTTTGATCCTCTGTAATAGGCTGGGGTTTGTGTTATTTAAAAAAAATATATATATAGTGATGGCTCTGGAGACCTAACAGGACTCTTGATTAAGGCTTTTGGGACTTAATTCTGAGGTAACCCCAAATTATTCTGTAGTGTAATGTCCAGAAAATCTTACTTGTTTCTCTGCGAATTTTTGATTCCTGAACAATTTTGAAGTTCAAGGTTCCAGCTGAATTAATTAACAAAGACAGATTGTCTTCTTCACCGTTCCCTACAAGGGTAAGGATTATAGAATTAGAAAACACACTGCAGAGAGTTATCTTAAGAAATATTCAAGACATATTTTGGTATAATTGCATGGAAGTCATGGATACATTCCCCTTCTTCCTCATTTATAAGTATGAAGTATACCAATTAGATACAGACTCTATTCCCAAACATAACTATGTTTCAATAATTATTTTATGTATGTGAGAACTTGAGAGATGAGAAAGCATCATATACTTTCTATAAACTGGGGGATTCATGAGCTAGAAAGGACTCGGTAAGTAGGTGGAAAGATCAGACTTGATTTTTTAATTCCTCTCCAGTGTGTCTAAGAAAAGGCAGCAATTCTCTGACTGGAGCAAGGGTTTGTTTGATCTAAGAGAACAAAGGCAGTAAGAAAGTGTATGTGTATATATATGTGTCTCTGTGTGTGTGTATAAAATACACACATATGTATTATACACAATATAATTATATACAATTATATATGATATGTGTGTTGAATATGTTTGGGAGGGTAAATGTGGGAGAAGAAATGTTGAGTTAGCAGACAGCATAAGCAAGAGCAAGGGGAGATTAGTCACAAGTGAAGTTTTGAAAATAGCATTCTAGTTGCATGGGTGGTTGGTCAAATGTGTCAAAATTTCATCTCTTAATCAACAAGTGAAAGTATATTAGCATCATCATTGAATATAATAGGGAACTGGAATCTCTTAAGACTTATATCCTATATTTTCAACTGTGATATTTCCACACTCATTTGTAATCTTTCCCAGTTTATGCCTGTATACTTACACGGCTCATCTTTTTTTGATAAAATACTCTCTCAAAAAGAGATGGTCATTTGTTGAGTTTGTATTACAGAAAAAAAATTGTTTGCAAGTTTTTTGCACTCCAAACATCAAATATAACTAGATCTATTAAATGTGTATATCGTCCCTAAATTCTTTCAATGTTATTAACATCTCTGTGTTAAAAAAAAAAAAGTTCATTTGGTTTTATGCTGATGTATATTCATTTCAGAGTACAATTGTAGATAGGATGAAGAAAGAAAAAACAAGTAATGGGGGTAAAGAGAGATCATGTTTCGTACTGCTTCTAAAAAAAATCCAGTTTAAAGAGGGTGTTAGGTGGATAAGAAGTGGAAATCTGCTTCAATTACATGGGTGTTTTGATAAAACACTCGAAGCTAAGATTTAAAGAAGACACAAAAGGAGTATTGAAGTCTGCAAGGAACCTGGAGAGAGCAAGAAAATTGAAACAACTAGGAATAAAGATGTAGGGAAAGGCAATATTATGGGTAGAATCTTGAAGAACTTGAGTTTCTACAACTGAAAAAACTTGTAGTGAGATCACTGTTCCAACTCCTAAATAAGTTACTCTAGGAACAGATATCCAAAAAACCCTGTAAGGAGAGTTTCTGAAGAATTGGGTTCTAAATTATTTGGACTTCATACAGTCCTTTATAGTCTTACATTTTACCTAGATGCAATCAGAGTGAGGCATCAGAGCACAGGTGTAATACGCTACTTCAGATTACTGAGCAACGGCAATAAATCTAGAAATACTGGCTGAAAACCCTACACAACTCACTCATAAAAAATGATCCATTTGGTTTCTCTACTTTTATGCCACGTTTATATTAAAGACTAACAGTGTAAATCCAGTCAATTTAAGCTGTAAAAAACCCCTGGAAGGTCTCTCCCACAAGAAACAGATCTGGAACTTGCAGAAGACAATCTGGGTTAATTAGCTGCAACCTTTAAGACACTATTCCAACATGCTGAAGTTCACGGGTTTTGACATAGGTGGAGTACTGAAATATCAAAACTGTTCAGGTCAAAGGTGATTGTGCTTAATGATGTATCTAAACTAGTGGTGCTTCTGTGTCCTTGTCTCACTATTGTATCTGCTACACTTCATCATTAATGCTGATCTCTTTATGCTTGTTTCCACAAGCAGTGTATTTTTATATCCTGTGATTTCTTTAATACACTAAGTTCCCCAGCTGAGTAGAATTCTTGCTCATTACAGAGCTGGCACTGCACTGAGGACTCTTACTGAGACTTAAAGCTAAAACTGGCAGCTCTGTGCTCATGGTATGCTCATTATGCTATCAGTTTCTAACCCTTACCTCCTGCCTTCCCCCACAAAAAATTCTGAAAAATCACTTCAGTTATTAAACTGGTATTTCTTTCCACCACTAATATACAATTTTTGTGTTCTGCTTGCTGTTTTAGACTCCTGTGTCCTCTTAACAAAATTTGAAGGAAGTCACTAGAATGCAACATTGATATTCCAGCCTTTGACCTTAAGGGTACAAATTCTAGAAATTCCTCATCTTTCCATAGACAAGAAGAGCCCTCTCTTCTTTGGGTACAACTATTTAACAGGAGCCATATAATAGCAATCATTTCCAAAACCAGTATTTATCCTAAATAGGTATGAAATCATTAAAAGGTAAAATCTAAATTTAGATATCCTGTAAGTTAAATACGATATGGCATTTGAGCTTAGTTACAGATGGATAAAATGAATAGCTTGTTTTCATTAATGTAATTTCACTATTTTGGCAACTTATTATGAAGCATAAGAAGCTATGTCCAGAGAAGGGCAACGAAGCTGGTAAAGGGTCTGGAGAGCAGGTCTTCTGAGGAAAGGTTGAGAGAACTGGGGTTGTTTAGTCTGGAGAAGCGGAGGCTGAGGGGAGACCTTATGGCTCTCTACAACTACCTGAAAGGAGGTTGTAGCGAGGTGGGTGTTGGTCTCTTCTCCCAAGTTACTAGCGATAGCACACAAGGAAATGGATTTTTTTTTTTTTTTTTAAGTAAATGGCTTAAAGCTGTGCCAAGGGAGATTTAGATTGGATATTAGGAAAAATTTCTTCACTGAAAGAGTGGTCAGTGGAACAGGCTGCCCAGAGAGGTGGTGGAGTCACCATCCCTGGATGAGTTCAAAAAACATGTAGACATGGCACTTCAGGGCATGGTTTAGGAGGCATGGTGGTGTTGGGTTAACGGTTGGACTTGATGATCCTAGAGGTCTTTTCCAACCTTAATGATTCTATGATTCTATGATAATATGTAGCTACCAATTCTTCTTAGTGTACTTATTCAGAGACTCTCCTTCTGGTCACCTGCATTAGACCATTAACATTTTGGAAAGCATTTCATTAACATTTACATACTATCTCATCAGACTGTTCGTTGACTTGATATAGCTTGAGACCAAATCATCTCTGAGATTTCCCAAGATGCTTTTTGCCTCGGAAGCTGGCACATCAAAAGCCCTAGGAACTTGCATGTTTTTTGTTAGAATATAATGATGGGACTGCAATTCAGCCAGAGCTTTGAAGGAAGCGCACCAAAAGACACCAAAGGCTCCCTATTTATCTTCCCATTATATAAGACTGTATTAAAAAAAAAAAAAAAAAAAGATAATTATGTACGTAGTGAAAAATCAAAACTGGTGGGTGAGCTGGATGACCTTAAAAACTTCAGAACCCATTTGTATCCTGCCCTCAGTGTACTCTGAAAAAGTGCATTGTTCTTTCATCCCCTTCCATCCTGCATTAAGAAACTTTGCTAAAGCTGAGCATGATTACTTCCTCAAGCAAGAAGCAAGTTTTCCCATCTCCAGAAGGTTCAAATTCGCCTGCTCTGCAATGGTCAGGAGATGGCGAACAGGCAACCTTTCTCCCTGCTGATATGGTCTTTTTGCAAAATGGACGTTACTGAACTCATGCAGCAAACTGTGAACAAACAAACTTTACAGCTATTTTCCATATAATGCTGTTACCTAGCACTAAGTTGAGATAAATTGAATCACTTTAAGGTGTTTAAAAGTTATCTAACGCCTTGGTGGGGAGGGGAGCAAAGAAAGCTTTCAGTGTTTGTCTCAGCAACATTGTCCATGAATCTTTAGGTTAACATTTATTTCTTTCTTATAAAAGATTTTTATTTTTAGCTGCTTCTTTAGTTTTTAATTTTACTCCCTCTTCTCCTACCTTGAAGGGGAAGGCTACACTATATTGCAGTAGATTATATATTTACAGCTTAATGTTTTGTGTTAGGAGTTTTCAGGGGACACATTTTAGTTTGGTATTTTAATTGTATGCATTTATACCTAATCTATGTATTCCATTTCTACTTTCTGTGGCTTTATTATTATATTTTTCATGGTTTTCTGTCCATTATTGCTTTGCAAAAGACCAATGCAAAAGAGGAAATCGGTAAGCTAAGTGAGGTAAATAATGCAGAATGTTCCCTTATAGATGGGAAATTATTTCCTTTATTTTATTTCTTTGAATTGCAGCTGGGCAAATGTGATTTCTAAGTTGGCTGTGTCCTTTTTCTAAAGCACTTGAAAACATTTAACCAGATACTGATGCCTAACTAAATCCTACCGAGGTACTGAACAATCTCCATCATTCTTTATCTTCCTAAAACCTTCCGATTTTCCCTTTCACCATATTTCTTCTGTTTTCTTGAACAGAGAGAATATAAACAATGCTTCTCCAGTCTTAGAATGTTATTTAAGATTCTGTGTTCTGAAACTTTGCAAACCTAAAAATTACAACATGGTGATCACCTATCACAACAGTTTTGTATTAAGACATTTTACTAGGACAGCCAATGGACTTTTACTTACCCACTTATCATTTGTATGCATGCACATGTAGGTATGTCTCCAAATGAATACTTCAGGTATGTGACTATAAAATTCATTATCTGCTTCCACATTAGTTTCAGTATGTTAATGTAATGCATGTTGTCTCTGTGTGAAGGTATATTCCAGATGAAAAGAACTAGCTTTAGAAAAGTACTGTAGGTTGTGGTACCTAATACTGCTATGAGATTAATGTAAATAATATGTATTTGTGTGTTGCTAAAAGAGTGTCCCAATGTACTATATGGATAGTAAAAAAGAGAGAAGGGCTGTTCCTTAATAGGCTGTTACTCAGGTATATGATCTATGGATAATTTAAAATTAAGAGTCTTATCCCAATTCAGGGAGAAAAGCCAAGGGAAAACCTACCAGAAAGGGACAATAATTACTCCCAGTGTTTCTGTTGGGAATTCTGAGAAGTTAAGAAAATAATCTGTCATTTTAGTTTGAGACTGGTAACTCTAATCTAAGATGGGTAATCCTAAACTATGGATCAGTCATAAACTTTTAAAGAATAACTATTTGGGGAAAGTAAACATTAAAGTATTAAAGATGGGAATGGAAGTGAGTACGTTGTCTGATGTGTAGGTCTAAACGCCTGGGTGTTTAATTACCATTCTAATATTAAAGCCTTTACTTTTACCAAATGTTATGTGAATATTTGCTTGTGGCATAGCTCACCAGCTCATTCACTGAGTTACTTCTTCGTAATTTCCATATTCATCACTACAGAACTTTACATTTTAGAAATCTAATGAAACAGGTTGTTAAATATAATTCTTAAAAGGAAATTCAGTAGCCAGGAAGAGAACTGCAGGCAAAAAAGGGAGAAGAGTTATCATCAGCTCTGATAGAGCCTGACTGGCATAGTAGTACATTTTGGACTTCGTTTTGCATATAAATGCATTTTAAGCTTGTTCTGATAAAAATTCTTACACAGTTTTAATTTGTTTCCTTGTTTTTAAGCTCATTCAGACTTCTGATGTGACTATGGCAATAATTTCCAAATTAAATTAATATATTATTTTGTTCACATGTAGCTCAAGTTGATTTGGAGTATTTATAAATTCTTAGAATATCACTGTGTATGTCTGTTCTACAATTAAAAAATCACCCACAAAAAAACAACTTTGTGGGGACAAATAGACAAATACAAATGCTTCAATGTAGACTGCATTGACTATAAGGCTTAAGGAAAGTTTGACCATGCTTTCGCTAGGATACTGCAGTACAACTGTTCTTATGCCCTTGTTTTATATCTGTCCAACTTCACAGAAAAATGAGTTTTAAGTAACTTATTTGACTATTTCAGATACTTAAGCAATTAAATTTAGAATTGTCTCTCTTAGCTCTATTTATTCTCACTGTGGATTTTCTGTTAATGAATGCCAGAAGGAAGTTTACTTTAAAATGCTGGTTCGCAAACATAATTTAACTGGTAGCACATTGTTGTCTTCTCATTGATGCTTTAACAAGAATTAAGTGAAGTTTCATGTTCTGTGTGACAGATGAGCCACAGGTTTTGGTTTTTTTTTAACAAATCCATATATACTTTATTAGTGATCTTGCTGTACTACTGTATTTTCCTTGATTTTGAGTAAAACAAAATACAGTTATATTACTCAAGAGAAATAATAAAATCACTTTTTCTCCTGGTGGATAGCTGCTGCTCTTTTCACTATATTTAAGACTCATAAAACTTATGGATGGTTAAGAATTTATTTCCCTTTCACACAGTGAGTTTGAGGATATAGATACCATTCTCAATGGAGCTTTCTAAGAGAAAATTAGACATACATCCATTAGGCAAAAAGAACAGCATATTTGTTTTGCATATTTGTTCCCTTTTTTTGCTTCTTTGTATATATTCAACAAATATTACTGAATGGAGTATCTCCCTGTAGAAGACAGCATTGATATTGGGAATAAGAAAGAGGGTTGGGTGACCTTTTGAAGTACCTTTATCGTCCTGTGTTTTCGTTGGTATTTTGTTGTCTATAGACTAAACAGCACAATTTTTTTTTTCTGTCTGTTCTTGTAGACTGATTTTCAGACATTCATGATTTTTATTAATCTCTTGATATCTAAAAGGAAAAAGTCAACCTTTTTCTTGTAGTTCAGTGTCTAAAACTGGACAAAGAGCTGAAGTTGATGAACGAGAGAACTAAAACATGATATCACATACCTTAAAAGATGATGCTCCTCTTCATACCTCCTAGAAACAGCCTGACATTTTGACTTGTGTTGAGCGATTCTCTGACACTTTTCTCCTTTGTTATTATTAGAGTCATGAACTTTGCATTCTTCCAGTTTTCTTAAATATCTTCTAAAAAAGTTATTAAGTGTGGCAGCAATTTGCTTTGAGGTTACTTTAATGCCGTGGGTCTGATTTTATCTGACTCAGGTTTTTGGGGGGGTTTCTTAGAAAATATCAGAGCTAGCTGTGCATTAGTGCTCTGTCACTGGTATTAATTATGTTCAAGTGAACAAGTTTTAGTGAACACTGAAGTAAAAGAAGTCATTAAACATTTCAGCTTTGGTGGCCTCATCCACTCAAAGCTTTCCTTCCCTTTTGAGTAATGAAGTAAGTCTTTATTTTGTCTCCTCCTCCTTATAAGTACACTTATAGAGTGATTTTTTTTTCTTTCTTTGCTAGTTTTCTCTCATTCTGTGCATTGATGTTATTATTTTGTCCTTACACAATTGCAGTATATTCATCCTTACTAATTCTATCCAATTACCATGGTTTGTGCTTTTCCTTTCTGAATTTCAAGTCATAGAAGGCTTTGTGAATTGATCAAGTTGATTTCTTACTACCTTTTCTATACTTTCTCTGCATTGAGATAATGGGATCTCATTAGTTTTATATCGCATTCTTAAAACGTGCCAATATTTTTGAGCCCCTTTTTTCCTAGTATTTCTTGCTATGGGAACTTTCTTCTGTGCAAAAATAATGTGGGTTGTGTTTACAATGAAGCTAATAATACCTGTATTTATTTCTTATTTTCTAAAACATTTTTGAGGATATAAAATATTTTTTGAGACTATAAAATATCTAAATTAAAATGTGGTGTTCCAACCTACTTTTATTAATAAGTAACATTAAGTAATAATTTCCATCTTAAAGGCTGAGTAAAGCACTATAGCAAGTGACTTGAAAATATTCTTTTTTTGAAAAGAAAAGTACACTCTTCTGGAGAAACCTGGTTTTTATTTTATCGCTTTTTTATTTTATTCCTAGGAAAAGAGAATATATAGGTTGTCTGACACCAGATCAGATTTTTTGGAGTATTTCAAAATCCATTTGCTGTTACGATTTCTGGTTGATAAAATTTCTGATCTCCCACATTAAGTGGTTAAGATAGGTAGCTGTTCATACCGATCTGTTTGGTCTTCAGCTAGACCAGCATTGAAGTTGGATAGTAAACTTCTAAATTATTTTTAAAAGGTTTGAAAGAGCAAAAGTGGAAAAAAAAGATGCATTTTTAGTGTTTTAGTGGCATTTGGGAAATGCAGAACATTTCAGCTGACTTGAGTCTGAGACCACTTGATAGTTAATGATTAATGTGCACACCAAAAGACACTAAGCTCTCCTTGATTTTGACATATTATAAACCTGTCTTCAGCATGCTCTTCTGCATATCAAATTCAACATATTTATTGCATATAGTGAAGAACTTCCCTATCCATATGTTTTTTCTGCCTTTCTACACTTACTGTCCTATGTATTCTAGAATATGTGCAGTACATTGATGGAAGGAGCTTGTTTGCCAGTTAATTTTCTGAGCTATATGTAATCTGATGCTAGAGAATAAGTGTAGTGATGCCAAATTGGTCTCATTGTTAGTGCAAAGTCTTGGAATGTGTTATGAAACACAGTAATTTCGTTAGAGATGAAGATGTCGTATTTTCCATTAAAGTTGCCGTATGAGAGTTTGATAAATGAGCAGTTAACTAGCTTCACAGCCACAGCAGCTGACCAGCATTAACACTGTGTTCTTCATCTGCACTGGGTAGAAAATGATTCTAGCATTCAAGAGAAAGTCTGTAGATTGTGTCTAGAAGTTTAATGTTCAAAAAACATTTCAAATATATAAAATATTTAAAAGAATAAAAAAGTTCTGCCATGGAATTAAGTAGTTATGTTGCCAAAGAGATTACATAGATGTACTGTAGGTTCCATGTTTGTTTGGTATGGTTCACAGTCAGTTACGAGGGAAAGAAGCCTCTTTGAGGACTGTGTTGCCAACACATCACTGGGAAGAAAAGCAGCCAGATGACAATCTAAATATACCTAATAGCACATCCATCAAATTAAAATTGTTTTCTACTCACTGAAACTTTATAACCTGGAAAACCACAGCACAAGGTTTATCTTCAGCAACAGAGTGGGTCAGGAGGTGTTGAATACAACCTGAATTTGAGGAGATCAATATAAACTTAGCTAGACAGAGAGGAACATCCTAAATAAAAGACAATTTGTTTATCTGTTCAGAAAAGATCTTAATATTTGAACAGAAAGTTTAATTCCTTATTTTAGGAAGGTTAAAAATTAATTTAAAAAATACCACTGTTCTTCTTCCAAAGGACTCTACTATCTTTTTTTTCCTTTTTGTTGACTAAGCCTCATTTATAGATGTCTTTTCACATCTTTGTACTTTTTCCCATTATATTATGTAAATATTGTTTTGGAATCCTTGTAATGCACTTGATAAATCTTTCTTTAGCAGAATAAGTTAGTTAAAAGGTGAAATGTCTTTTTGTAACTGAGTTTAGATTGCCAGCTGGGATTTTGCAAAGTGACTGTTTCAAAGTGTTGGTGTAGATTATTAATAAAACTTCTGTTGGCCTTAATAGTCATACTAAAGTCTGTTGAGTCAAAAAAGCTGAATGCAATGTATATGCATACAAAATATCTGTGTGGGTTTAAAATGTGCATAGACATCATTAGTTTTATATGTATATACGTATATATTCATTACTGTCAGGCATTCATTCTTCAGTAGTACCAAAGTCATGGGCTTGAAGAATACTAGTCGTGACAAATATTCCCTCTAATACTTATTGTTCAATGCAGTTATGGTTTTTGTTACTTTTATTTTTGAACTTTAGGGAAAACAGTTTGATTTAAAAAAAAAAAGGAAATGAAAAAATTGTGAAATTTTTCACTTTTGGATGATAAACACACTGACTTTTGTACCTACATCACTCACTAGAATTCATAGTAGGTCAGTTATATCTGAAATTCATTGACTTTAGATTGACCTGGGTAAAAGAATGTAGTTAATAAGCTATTTTACAAAGAATCACAGAATGGTTTAGGTTGGAAGTGACATTTAAATGTCATCTATTCCAACCCCCTGCAGTGAGCAGGGACATCTTCCACTAGATCAGGTTGCTCAGAGCCCCGTCCAACCTGGCCTTGAATGTTTCCAGGGATGGGGCATCGACCACCTCTCTGGGCAACCTGTGCCAGTGTTTCACCACCCTCATTGTAAAGAATTTTTTCCTTGTATCCAGTCTAAATCTACTCTCCTTTAGTTTAAAACCATTACCCCTTGTCCTGTCACAACAGGCCTTGCTACAGAGATAGTCCCCATCCTTCCTATAGTCCCCCTTTAAGTGCTGAAAGGCCTCAATAAGGTCTCCATGCAGCCTTCTCTTCTCCAGGCTGAACAACCCCAACTCTCTCAGCCTGTCCTGGTAGGAGAGGTGCTCCAGCCCTTGGATCATTTTTGTGGCCCTCCTCTGGACCCACTCCAACAGGTCCATGTCCTTCTTGTGCTGAGGGCTCCAGAGCTGGATGCAGCACTCCAGGTGGGGTCCCAGCAGAGCAGAGTAGAGGGGCAGAATCTCTACCATCAGACAGTATTTTAGATAACAATTGTTTTCCTCTTTTTTGACTTGCTAAAGTGTTACGAAGAAAATGAAGCCTTTTAATGAAATGTTACTGAAAATATCTAGAAAATAGTTGTATGTTATGAAAACCATCCTTTTGCTGATTAATATTTATTATTGTTCATATTTGTGATTCAGATTTTTCCTAAGCTCATTTTTATGCGTATTTACAGTGCTAGTTCATTTTCAAGCAATAATCATATTTTAAGCTTTGAATATCAGTTTCCCCTTGTGACAGTTCTACAAAAAGAGAAGCCCAGTTTGCAAAGTCTAATTACAGTAAAATTCTGATTCCCTTAGCCTTGTTATTGGCAAGAATTTTGGCCATAGTGCAATTATGCTGGTGCAAAGTAGTATCAAAAATACACAAACCCAAAACCATGAAGATTTGGGTTTAAGGTTCTTTAAGGTAAAATCATGTATCAGGTATTACCAGATTATTTTTCAGCAAGTGCAGAAATACCCTGACTTACCCTAATGTGAAATTCTAGGTATTTGCAATAAGAACGTAAATAGTGTGGCACAGAGCCGTATTTATACTGACTAATGAAAGCTGTTATACTGCAATCAGAGTGATGCAGAGCAACAGGGCAATTCATTAGAAGAAAAACAGTTAACAAACAGCTAAAGCATGCCAGTTTGGACCATTTCCTTTCAACTTCAAAATATATATTCTGGTTTTGGTTTTTTTATGCTAAACAATTCTCTCTAAGGAAAAGTAGGTGGTAAGTAAGGTTACTGTTGCCTGCTGATTTCTGCTAACTCACAAAAATGCATAGCGGAGATGTCGGTTTTGGCTTTGTTATGGATAGATAAATACGCTTGCCATGTTACGCTTGTTAAACATACTGTACTTGTGATTTGCTGCAGTGGGATGTTGATTCAGCACAGCATAGAAGTACATACATAAGTCCCTCCTGACTTCAAGCACCTGTATTTAAATTCAGTATTCAACTAAGCTAGATCAGGGAGTCAGTAATGTAAATCAGGCAATCTGGACTTAAATTATATGCTTCTAAACTACAGCTTCTGTAATATTACCTATGTATATCTAAAAAAACAGTGCTGACACTTGTGATTGATTTTTCTTTCCATTTTCGTGTCTTTAAGACACAGTTACAAGAAATAGAAATTATAAAAGCTGTATTTAATTTCTTTTTTTTGTTTTGTACAAGCAAGATATATAGGGGAAAAAGACGACTGCCACCGAAGCTAAATGAGAAGTGTTATACTTTAGAAGGCAGGCTTCATCTGATATTTTATTTTGGAAATGGTGAAACCAAAATAAAAAAAAAAAATACTTTAAGAAGTATTAAGAAGTTTAAGAAACTGAGTTGACTGGTATAAAATATTCTTTTGAGAAGCTCTCTTCCTACTAAAGAAGGAATTGAGAGAGATATGAGTACTTACAAAGCAACTTGTTTCATTTCTTTTTGAAACAGCATTTTGTAGAAAGGAATTTTACCCAATGCTAGTGACAAAACTGTAAATGTCATTAATTTTAAACATTAAAAATATTACATACTGAAATCTTACTGTGATTTTCATTGTATTTGCCCACACATCATCATTTCTTTTATGTTTTCATTGAATAGCTTTTCAGGAAATGTAATTTATTAAAAGGTGAAACAGATTTAGCTATCAAAGCTGTGCTGTCAAAGATCAGATTTTCACAAAAACTTACAAGGTAACAGTTGCACGTTTTGGCTACAAAACATACCAAAGGCAACTTGAGTGGTATGAAAACCAGGTACTTACAGAACATTTCCACTTATACTGGATTGCAGCAAAATTTAGATTAGGTTCCAGTCTGATTGGTTGTATGAGATAATCAGTTTGCTAGTAGTGTATTTTATGTTTATGTTAGAATGAAAATACAGGGAATGTGCAGCCAAGTAAAAACAGCCCATTAAAAGGAGGAGGAGAATTGAGCTTCTGTAGTGAATTACAGATGCTAGGATGGGGATAGATGGTAGAATTTTGGCCAATGGCTGCAATTTCAAGTGGCAGTTACTCATGCAGCAGAGCAAAGATGTAGCGTTGGAGTCGGGCTGTCACCATCCAAATGTTCTGTCCTCGAAAATCTGATCAGGCCTTGCAAAAAAATAGGTCCTCGTATTGTAATACTGCTTGTATAGATGGACCAAAGTCAATGTTAAAGTGTTAAAGAAAAGCTTTATGGAACCTTTACTGAGATTTCTCATCTGTTCCATGGTGTTTCCTATGAAAAATCTCCTTAACACTTCAGACTGATTCCAGTATAGATAGACAGCAAAACTATAGTTTTCTTATACAGGGGAAGGAATAAAAAATGGATCAAATGGCCTGACTGTCCTACTTCCATCTCTTCTTCTAGCAAAGCATGATCTTACGGTTATATGAAACTGCTGTTCAAGAAAAGGCCCTGCCCTTTTCTTGTTGACAGGTTAACTGAAAATTCAAAACTTCTTAGCAATTACAGTTCATTTATGATTTTGTTCTATTTCTGTGATATACAAGTAGGTGTATTTATGAAAAACTCTGTTAAACTTCTCTCTAATTGTCCATGGCTGTTTTTGTTATATATGTTCAAATTCCGCTCCAGATGAGTAAATCCTTTGTGTTATATGCATTATTCAAAGTAGGTCATTTTAATTTCCACAAATTGCAAGTCAGCCAAGTTTATAACAGCTGAAGACATTTTACCTAGTAAGCAGTCTCTTTCTAGTGCATGGTAAGGTAGAGCTTCTGCAAGTCTAGTTCTACGCAAGTATGCATGGTCTTTCACATGCACATCAGCCTGCTAGAGCGGAGACACATTTTCTATTAAGTCATGCTCACTTTTGTACTTAAATAAGAAATCCAGCCTTCCAGAATCATGCTGCAAGTTGTGACACATTAAATGACCAGCTAATCCTGACACCCCATATAGTTTTCCATACTAGTAATAACTCCATCTCCAGTTGTTACCACTTTCCTTATGTCTGCTATCCAAAGTGTGTGTTTTCTTTACAGGCATATAGTTGTTCCTCCTCCATCATCTCTTTTCCCTTAGGTTGTGCAGGATGTTCTTATTACTTAATTTCTGCTTTTCTGCCATGAGTCAGCCTTCCAAAATGTTAGCATGTCTTTGTAACTGGGACTTTCATGGCCACTGTGCTTATTGGAAACCTGTGATCTACTAGATAAGATCTTAGCATGGCTGTAACTCTAATTGTTGAGTTCTTTCAAATGTTTTTATAAGGAAAACAATTCTAAGTTAAAAATCTAATTTCAATTTTAATTGTAGGGGAAAAAAACCCCCGTGATTCTTGAAATATCTAAAGGACACAATATGCACATTACATTGGAATGAGTTGCACAGCATGAAGCCTTTCAGTCATATTTAGGAATAGCTCATTCAGCCATATTTTGAACTGCTATGTGGTAAATATGATATAATACACCAAAGGGGACACTTCCTATATCAACTTTCTCAACTTTGGGACTAAATGAAGGACATATCACTCTCTCTAGGCTAAGGAAGGCTAAGTTTAATCTGAGTTACTGTCTCAAATAATATGATTACTGATTTTTCTAGAATTTTCACAAATTAGAAAACTACCTTGTAAAATAAGTTTTTTTCATTCTAATATCGTTTTAAAGGAATGTTTTTGATGTTTGAAAATTTGAAAGCAACATTGTATAATGCAGTGTTGCAGAGCAGAACCTCTACTGAAATGGTAGATTTGAGCGTAAACAGCTTTTGTGGTATTGCTGTGAAGAATGACAGTATTTCAAGTAAGCAGGGCTGCTAAACTAGATGGCTTCTTTGGTTGTGTTTCAGAATTAACTACAAGTTGGGAAGAAATAATACTTAACAGCGTTTAGAAGATGCCCACTAATTATCTGAAGAAACATTTTTGTTCCTAAGAGATTGTGTTAGCTGATCTAATATAAGAAAATAATATTGGAGAATGACAGGTGTGCAGCATATTTTCCTTTTTCTTAATCCTGCTCAAGCAAAATAATCACTTTTCTATAGAACCCCTTTGTGTAATATTTTCCTTAATTTGGTAGGGGAATAAATTCCATTTACAACTGCAATCAATACGGTACTTTTAAGCAATCAGTGTTAGCTTATAAGTGATGACTGTTCACAGCACATTTTAAAGCAACTCCAGAAGTACCTTCTTATGATCTGTCATCTTCTAAAATCATTCAGTCTTTACATATCAAGTTTTCATTTCTTCTTTATGTTGCAGAATCCATAAGACTTATTCAGTAGCACTTAACTTTAATAGTTCTTCATCTGAGTCAGTACGAATTACAGAATTTAGCTCTTAAGCCTTTTTTTCTTTTGAAAATGGAGAGGAGATAAAGTGAGCATTCAAGAAAAGAAATAAGTCATATAGGAAAAAAGAAAAAAAACACAACAGAAATAAAATGCTCTGTGAGCTTTATTGTTCATGAAGCCTGGTTACTACACATTTGTGTCCCTTAGTTAATAGACTGTTTAAGTGAATTTTACTTATTACTCTGCACTGACTAATCATACTGTCCTGCACAAAATGCGTGGGCATTTTTTGTGTTCTGTTTGACTACTGAATTCAGCTGATGTGATTAAATGTCACCAAGGTTGAATTATGAAATTTGAATCTTTATATCTAACAGCCTATTTTTTGAAAAAATTTATGATACAACTTAACAACTGTATCTTACTTTGAAGCTGGGTTTGAACCAGCTCAAGAGAGGTCTCCTCCAACCTAAATTACTCTATTATCTGAGGGAACTATGCCTCTTTATTAAATCGTGTAGAGTTAAAAAACACCTAAGCAAATTTTAAAGTTACTGGACATGCAAATGTCTTGAATATAAAGGATTTCTTTCCACTGGAAGCCACGTAAAGGTTCTGTTCATTAATTTTTAGTAATATTTTCATATTCGTATGGAAAATTAGCAGTGCCTTGATTAACATAAAAAGACATTTTGTCTTGCATTTCTCAGGTTCAGGTTTTAATGAGATGCCAGACATTTCAGAGAAGTGTCAGAGATTTTTTTAGGGCACCTATTCTACAGTACCAAAAACTTCTGTACTTCTGCTTCATATCAGGAGCAGCCTTGGTATTTCTTTGCACCTTCTTTATCAGGGAAATCTGAAGCTTAAAAGGCTTTATTATTTTTTTTCCAATTGACTTCCTTTTCAAGGTGGTAAACTAAGGTATACATTCTTTGGACTTCTTTATGACTGCGATTTCATTGGTCGTGTAACTAAAACACTATCTTTACATGTCTCCCTAAAATCCCGCCAGAAAGTTAGTTATTGGCAAATCATCTAATCCTAAATTTTATTTTGTGATGCTTAAGCAGATTCTGTTTACCTTCATGGCAAGCTGAGCAGTTCTGCATGCTGTATGAAAATGTTTTACCTGCTGAGGATTCACTTGCATAGCTTCAACAGATCACAAATTTGCTCACAAAATTTAGTGGCTCTGGCCCATGCTTTGGCCACTAAGAGGTTTTCCCTAAAGTATGTGTTATGATAGTTACAAGTTTTATCTCTAACTTTTTTTTTCCCTAGCAATAATAGGCATCTCAATTAATAAAGATGGAAAAATGCTTTGCATTGATGGAATTAAGCATACCATAAATTGACTAGCCTACCTTGTCACATTGAAATTGGAAAAACAAAAAAACCACTGTTGAAAATTCAATTTAGCATTACAGAGATTACTGCAGTATAACAGCCCTTTATCTGTAGTAGTGTATAAAAGCACTTCTAACAGTGCATCAATTTTCACAGCCATTTAGTAGATTAGAAAGCAATTGTAAACAGAGTAAAACCCACATTAACTCCTGTCAACAGCCTGCCTTTTTCTCAGTTATGGATTTGTTTGAAATAACAGTGAAGTCTAAAGTGATTGCATCAACATCACAGATTGTATTATAAATATGAATGAACCCATTGTAATGGACTGCATAGTAATATATGGCAGGCATTTGTCCTCCCCATCAAAGTAACAGCTTTTGTAAAGGAAGAATAGCTGTGACATAAGGGAACATGTCACTCTACAAGAAATTATTCCTCCCGTTGTGAAACAGTAACTGCATCAAGCAACAGCTTTTTAAACTGCCCCTAATTTTATATTATAGTAAAGCACCATTAATAAGTGTCTGGTATTTCTTTTAACCAAAATCAACTGAAAGAGAGAGAGAGAGAGATGTGTGTGTATATATATATATAAAATCAAGCATTTTTAAATGAGCAGTTATTTAAACAACATTACTGTTGTTTTGGGGGGAAAGAAAGAAAGCAGTTATGCATGGTTTTGTTTACTTTGGAAAATTATTTTTTCTTACCACTGCTTAAAAGCAATAAATGCAGTGAGAATGAAAAGAATACTTTTTTTTTTTTTTTTTAATCAAATAGGAAGTCATCAGGTAGTGCAGTGATAATTACAATAAACTGATTTATGGCCAGTAATGAAAGTTGATCTTCAAAGGACTGAAGAATCTTCATACACAATATCATCCAGAGCAGGGTGTGTTTTGCATTTTTTTTCATTTCTCCGGAGGGTTGTTTCCCACAAGAAGATGTCTAATGTCTTTAACTAACCCTGGACACGAGACATTTCCCAACTCCTGTTTCTAAAAGGTGTACTAGTGCATATCTTTTTAATTGCTTCTGTCTATTAGAGTATTCCTTATAGTCTTAAATAAGGACGCTTTCTCTCGTACTACTCGATTGCTTTTGTTAGAAAACTCTGGCTACCAATGAATTGCGATACAGCTACCACAGTCTTACTTGCATCTGTTGTGGTTTAACCCGTCAGGCAGCTAAACACACACAGCCATTCACTCACTCCCCCTGCCACACGGTCGGATGGGGGAGAGAATCAGGGATTAAAAAAAGTAAAATTTTTACGTTGAGTTAAAGGCAGTTTAATAGGACAGAAAAGGAAGGGAAAATAATGATAAAAGAATATACAAAGCAAGTGATGCACAATGTAGTTGCTCACCACCCACCAACCGACGCCCAGCCAGTTCCCGAGCAGCGGTCACTGCCCCCCAGCCAACTCCCCCAAGTTTATATGCTGAGCATGACATCATATGGTGTAGAATGTGCCTTTAGCCAGTTTGGGTCAGCTGTCCTGGCTGTGCCCCCTCCCAGCTTCTCACTGGCAGGGCATGAGAAGCTGCAAAAGTCCTTGACTAGTGTAAGCACTGCTCAGCAACAACTAAAACATCAGTGTGTTATCAACATTACTCTCATACTAAATGGAAAACACAGCACTATACCAGCTACTAGGAAGAAAATTAACTCTATCCCAGACAAAACCAGGGCAGCATCCTACTGTAAACCAGTGTTTCTGTGTAATGAAGAGGTCAATACTGTATATTTGGGTTCCGAATTATCAAACACAGGATATTAAACACTGAAGACCAAATTTTCAAATTAGGACAAATGTAATGTTTCTTATTCATGGGAGTAAGACCTGTTGGTAAAGTATTTACAAAGAAAAAAATAATATTTCCTTCCAATTGTGAGGATGAAATATGACAATATTTATCTTCAATCACCTGTTGCAATTCATTGCTATTTTTTGAAATATTATGGCAATTATTCAACGAAACATTTTATGTGAAAATTTTACTAAAAAAGACTTTGAATTTTATCCGAGAAAGCTAATGGTTTTCTCCACAGAGTTTGTGTATTTTCTTTGATAACCTATGTATAATTGTAACTTCTAACCTTCAAATATTTACATTTAAACAAAAACAGTTCCAGGAACAGTGACTTCATAGTAATGAACATTCTGCATTACCCTGTAATTGCTATCTTTTAAATATTTTATTTGTATTTTAATAAATATAGCAAGAAGATGTAATTAATGTATTTTTGAGAATAAAATACGTAACTGATGCTATATCTAGATTTCTGTTATTTCAGCCCAATAAAAAAAAAACCTCATGCTTTGGTAATAATAAAGGACGTTTAATTAGACTTAAAGAGAAGCAATATCCAACATCAAAGAGATTTTTTTCATAGTTGTATCATTTCTTCATTTCTATTTTTTCTACAGTGTTTTTTCAAACCTACAAAATGCAGGTGATTGCGTGCTTTCTTAAATTGGACCCAGCATCCTACTATATTGTAACTTCCTATTGTTAAGTGCTCCTATTTAGTGGATTTCATGTCTCCAAGTCAAATAAGTCTGCACAAAATTTAAGTGCTGTTCTGAGCCCTAGATTTATATAATCATAAATTTGGATATCTTACTTTTCCCTATCCTTCTTTTCCCTATACGCTATCAGGTGCAGCTGAAAATGGTCTTCCAAAACTCTCTCATCCATCATAAGTGATTAATTCTTTCCAAGATGCTTATCATCTAATGCAGTTTCATATATAGTGAGCGTTTTATATAAATATATATAATTAACTGTATCTCACAGTAATTGTATTAACTTTAGCTATCTTACTAATCTATCTTTTCAAAGAAGTCTTAAACATTATCTAAAACCAAGTGAAACTACAAACAAAAACAGTTGGTCGCAACTAGAATTGGTGAAGGTCCCAGGGTTAGAAGGCAAGTTTTCCTCTCATTATGACCTGATTTAGAATGAAATCTTCACAAAAAGAATACAAGAAGCAGAGTCTCCTCCTAATGACATTCACATCACCCTTAAAGCAGTCAAGAATAGCTATTCTCTGAATAGCAGAAATGTCTTCCCATGGCAGGTGAGGGCTCCCAGTCCAAGATTTACCAGTCTTTCTGGCTGTGAAGTCATGTCAGTGCATCCTCTACAGCCAGCCAGCCAGCTATCATCCACAACGCTACTCACAATGGTGTCTGTCTGTCATACACTCCATTTAGCTACTTCAGCCCACTTCTCTATCCGACTTACACCACTTCTGTTTGAAAAAAACATTTTTTAAAGAATATCAGTCAGAAATTGCTGTTCGAAGCTGGGAGTTCTCAGACAGGTTTAGACACATGTAAAGTAGGTAAATAAAGTTCACGGTCTGGTGTAGGTTTATTCTGCTTAATTACGTGGTATCTGATTTGCTTGCCCTCACCATCTATTTAAAACTAATCTAAGCTAGGGTCTGTCTCTAATCAAAAGAAGGCAATAGATATCTAAAGTATGTGCTTTTAATTGTGCTCTGAAGATTGCCTTTTTCCCTTGACTAGTCCCTTGACAGTGCAATCTCTTTGCCATTATTGTCCTGCAGAGTCAGGCATAATGATTCTGCACTGGGGCTACCATACTCTACAACGATTTTATTCTAGTGAAATACAGCACTAGCGGGTGCATAGGATCTGTAGACAACATCCCACACTTAGCGTTACACTTAAAAATTATGTAGTTTGTGTAGTTAGTACAGTACAAAATGAACTCAGCCACCTACAAATAGTTTATGTACTTGCCTATAAAAAAGGTGTCTCCTAAATATGAAATACATTTCAGCTGGATCTTTGTGTATCACAGTCATTCCTACATATATGTGCATAACCTGACGAGGGAAGTGGCATTTCTATTTTAATTCTGATAGGCGTAGGTCATTTGGATTTTTTTTTGAATGAAAGATGGAATATAGTGTAAAGGCTATTAAACATAATGAAAAGACTAATCAAAACAGTCTTTTCAAAAGATTGAGTTCTAAGGAACAGCATGTATTTGTTTCCTACTAAAAATACCTTTGTGTATTGGGTTTTTATTATTATTCTTGCCTTTCCCGTGTTGAAACCTTAGTGCTTTTCTTTACTAATTCTTTAGCTTTATGTTTTATGGAATAATTCAAATTTAACATCATATTTGGTATGTTTACAAGTAAGCGGCAAATAATCTTTAATATATGCATAAAATGTGATTATAACAGCCAATGAAAATATTTTGTTCACTGCTTATTTTGAATGGCAATGAGACTATATGAATTAAAGCAGTGCCGAATAACAGGTGCTGTTATAGTTTTTATAACTATACTATGGATACTATTTTTATCCTTTTTTTTAACTTGCTGCATGTTCTATATAAGCACTGTTATGGGATTTTTTTTTTTTTTTTTTTTTTTTTTTTCAGAGAAAGAGTTCATAAAATATTTTCATGGGACTCAAATCACTTTTCCTTTAATTCTTTCCTCTACTAAGCTAGCTATCTTACTTAACAAAAATTCAAACACACAGGACTGAGTAATGTCTAAAAATCACGGAGTTGCCTTGCCATACAAAGCATCACATTTATATATTCATCCCTAAAGACTAAACTTAAACACTTAATTCCCCATGGATGTGACATTCTTAAGTTTGAATGTACACTACTGGAGTTTATAAGTTTCACATGGCCAGGACTAAATCTAAGCCAATTTCAGTTTAAAGCGGGGAGGATTTTCTTATGAAGGGTGGGATTCCATATACCAGTACAAAAGTAGGAATCATTTCTTTTATAGGCTGACTTTAAATACAGACTATGTTTCAAGCCTGTCAGACACTTGCAAAGCTACACAAAAGTATGGGTATCACAAATCTGTAAGAGATAGGAACCTAAACAACTATATGATCTATGTTTACTTTAGAAAAAGGTTAATGAACATGAAGGATTTTTAAAAAGGAAAAAATTGTGATGGCTAATGGCTGAGCAGCATACTTAATAATGGCAACTTTCACATTTACAGTTCTTGTGTGTTATGTACAAAACAGAATTCCCCTCTTTATGTCGAAACTCTTCACTGTAGCAACCAGAATATAATTTATTTCAATTCTATTCTTTATGCAGCCAGAAAAAGCTTTGTGAAGTTCTATAGCTTGTGTTAAATAGGTGGTGAGATCAATACCCATGATGTTCTATCAGGCCTTAAAATCACCAAATCTGCACCCTGTCTTCTATGAGAGAGAATGTATGATCTCTACAATCTGCTGTCACTGTCCAGACTAGGAAGTCCACCTTTTATGCAGATTTTGCTGCAGTCAAAGGTTGGAAGCTTCCAGATACAGAAGTTACCTTTAGTGTCTGGATTGCAGGCATTCACATCTGAGTTACTTACCCTAAGTTCTCTTTACCTTTCTAAAGTATCTACATTAGGGTGAAATGAAGTGCAGTTTAGAAGTACTTGTTTCTCCTCATTGACTGTGAAGGGAGCCTAAGGCAATCAGCACAAATTCATTCAGTCCAGTGAATCTCACTTTGGGATCAACGGCCTTTGGTCAGGCACAAGGCCGCACAAGACTAAGCATGCTCTTGTTTCAAATAATTTTATAGAACACTGAAGAAAAGAGCTGGTTTTGTTTCTGTAGCTGCAATACATATGAATCCGTAGTCAATGAATTGTATGTATTTCATAGTTGTAATAAGCCCAGTTAGATTTGTGGTTTCTGGTTTGAAATTTAACTGACAATATTTTAGAGTATTCATTACCACAAAAAAAATATATGTTTGTTAATTTAAAGAAAAGGGAAATGCACCTACACAAATGTAATCAAACTTTTGGTTTAAGCTGTATACTCTTAGATAACAAGAGAGTTAAATTTATACATCCACTTCAGTTTATTGAAACTGTCCTGATTTTAAGCTGAACTTACAGAAAAAATCTGTGTGGTTAGTAAGCTTGGAAAAAGCAAACATTTTTCAGAGATTATGTCAGATAAATTATTGATTGCAATAGCTGAATTCTTAGAGGTAGAGGATATACTCCCTTCCCTGTAATTTTCCTCAGTTAAGATGTTTCTGAAATAAAAATATATAAATATCTGGCCTACTATTTTGCTCCAAAATTTTTACAAATATCTTTGGAGTCTGATGAATTGTTATTCTTAACACTGCTGGCTAATGTTGAGAAACTAGATTTATAAGTGGTATTATTTTATTCCGCAAAACTGAAAAGTATATTACTTCTATAGGATGTTACTTTGAATTTAATATTAACGTGCTTGAGATTTGCATTTTAATAAATTTTACTTAGACCACAGTGAGCTGCTGAACATTGGAAGATTTTTCAATAACATTTGTTTTCCTTCTTTGCATTTAAAACTATTTGGGTATAGCATTACTTTTTTGAAATGAGCACTAATGAAGATGCTAGAAGAGATTTGAGAATATAACTCTAGCATATTTAGTATGAGTGCATAACTTAATTGATGAGCTAGCAATGTGTTTACAGAACATATTCGTTCTAGAAAGAAGTGTCATTATGATAATTATTGTATGTAGCATGTTTCCTAAAAGGTGTTTTTAGCATCTCTTTAGAATATGGTGGGAGAATAAGAATTTTCTTTTTTAGAATTGTGCAATGATCGTGCCTATATGTGACATGAGAGTAACCTGTGGACATCCTGCTCTTGTATGAATTCATGTGCATGTAAACTGCATGCTTATCTTGTGTTCTAAAAAATCTTTTTAGGGATTCTCAGTGGTTTTCAATTTTTGAAGAGTATGCACAGAACTTCTAATTGGCTGTCTTCCACTATCTTCAGCTAAATAGGAAATAACGGGGGCGGGGGGGGAAGTAAGGAAATTTCTGTATCTATTCTTCTGAGCAGTCAGATGGTTTCTATCACAGACTAGCTTGATTCT
Organism: Morus bassanus; assembly: GCA_031468815.1. Taxonomy (NCBI): domain Eukaryota; kingdom Metazoa; phylum Chordata; class Aves; order Suliformes; family Sulidae; genus Morus; species Morus bassanus. The sequence goes on along the minus strand of CM062568.1, from coordinate 38,331,564 downwards.
GGAAATACATTGTTTTGTATACACTGAGTAGGCATCTATAGTCAGTATAGTTGCAAAGTAGTAACCATTGGTGATTCCACACAACTGGCAAAGCTCACCCAAAAAGCAGGTTGAGGAGCCCAGACAGTGCAAAGAATGTTTCTGCTGTGAACAAGACTGAGGATGGCTGATTTAAAGGCAGATCAAGTGTGTCTGCACATTTACATGTGAGAAGGAAATGCAGAATACCTTGCTCGGATGTGATCATGGAGTATGTACTTGGAGCTAAAGACTAGACTTGTAGAGGGGTGTATGCCAATATTAACTGATACAGTAAACAACTGAACAAAAGCCTAAAGAGCAAAAAATGGAATTGTGTTAAAGTCTCCCTTGAAAGTCTTAAAACTGTCATGTGAATAGCTTTCATCAAATTTAAATATTCAATGGCAGCTGAGTGAGTACAGAGTTGTTACAATGTCTGCAGTTTTACTGAGTGTGCCTGGGGTGGAGTTAACTTTCTTCATGGCAGCCCATACATAGGCTGCTGTGCTTTGCATTAGTGATTAAAACAGTGGTGAATACCACACCAGTGTTTTGGCTATTGCTGAGCAGTACTTCCACAGTGTCAAGGCTTTCTCTCCCCCCATCCCCAAAACACACACAGCAAGGAGGTTGGGGGTGGACAAGAGGTTGGGAGGGGACGTAACCGGCACAGCTGACCCAAACTGATGATCCATACCATATGATGTCATGCTCAGCAATAAAAAATCAGGGAAAGGAGGAGGAAGGGGGAACATTCATGGTTATGGCGTTTGTCTTCCCAAGCAACTGAGGCTCTGCTTTCCAGGAGGTGGCTGAACATCTGCCTGACAATGGAAAATAGTGAATGAACTCCTTATTTTGCTTTGCTAGCACGCGCAGCTTTTGCTATCTGTATTAAACTGTCATTATCTCTATCCACGAGTCTTCTCGCCTTCCTTCTATGTTCTCCTTGCCCCATGGAAAAGGGGAGTGAGCAAGAGGCCAGATGGATGTTTGGCTGTTGGCCAAAGTCAACCTACCACAACAGTAATTCTTTTTTAACATATTATGTTGCAATCTTAAAAATCCTTTGAAAGGATTACATTTTTTTCCAACTTCCTTCAGAAACTCAGTTCATAGGTTTTATGCTTTATTGTGTCATAGTATGAATAATATTTACTTGAATGCCCAGAGTAACTGAAGAAAGAAAAGCATTAATGCTAATTCAGATAAACTTTAGTGGTCCTTGCTGTAATCTGTTGTCCTCTGAATTCTTGCACTGTTCAAGCATTTACATTTAACATGAGAATGCATTTGACCGTGCATGCTACAGAGAAATAAGATAAGCATCTATTTTTGTCTTTGTGACTGACTGGACTTGTGTATTATTATTTTAATTACCCCTCAAGCAATCTTCTGATGTGTAATCATGTGCAGGTCAATGTTCTGCAAGTCCTTCAACATGACAGTTCATAGAATAATTATCCTGTCATCACACCTTGATTCATTGTTACGTCGTTTCTTGGGTTTTTTTTCTCTTACTCACATTTGCTTAGCAACCAGATCACACGTCTCTTATACTTATTATTCAAGTAATCACCCTCTGCAGCACATAGATGCATCAATTAAAGCTTTACAATGAAGTATATTGTTCTGTGTAGAATCCTCAGGTGTCAGGAATTAAAAATTGATTTTAAGTGGTGCAGGCCTTCTTCAAATGGCTAATCTGTGTTTATATTAAACAAACAAGCTTGCTAACAATTTTAAACAAAAAAAGTACTAGATCACAATCAATAGGAAATGGATGATAAAATTATATTCTGTTCTTAAAGTGCGTAGTCTTTTTTAGAGATTTACAAATTTACATATAGCTCTGAAAGTCTGAGTGCTGAACATCTATTTTAGATATGTTTTTTCAGATGCAAATCAGTTTTGTATGTGCTTTGTTTACTCTTGCCTATATGCTTTGCAAACATTTTCTGGCTAATTTTCAGATTTGGGTAAATTTCACAGCAAATTATTATTAGAATGAAACTCGAGTACCCAGAAGCTGTCAAGATGGTTCAGTGATTTAATGTTGGCGTCCTGCAGCTTTGACTGTAATCAGCAGATGCTCTGGCATTACCATAAATGTTTTCTTAACCGTCTCTGTCAAAAAAAAAAAAAAAAAAAAGAAACCTTTTCCTGTTTGGAGTCTGCTGTTTCTGATTAAATTCGGTTCGGCTTCTTTTGCATAATTAATGTAACATGATGATCTCTAACCATTTGTTTTTAATATCGCCTTTGGAGCTAAACACATTTGCAAGGCTGCTTTGTAAGTCAGAACAGACAAAGGAAAACCAAGTCTATGTGTAAGAACCCTTTGTTTCAGTGGCTTGGGAGGTCTTACTGCCTTCTGCTTTGATTTCTCGGTGAGTGTAAAGGGTCTGGTTTTTCAGTCTCTCTTATTTGTTCATATTCTACATAAAATTTTCTCTCTAAGTTCTTCTGTAAGTGAGAGAGTGGTTTCTCTTCTGAGTATAAGAATGTGTTGCATCTTAGGTTTCTTGAAATTTAAAAAATCCTGTCTTACATAGCGAGATTAACTTCTGTTAGCTGGTTATCGCTAAAAAGTAATTGCATGCAATTTCTTTATTAGGAAAAGAGGAAACTGGAAATGCTACAGTTGGCTTCTGATGTTTTTTACATACCAAAGTGGCTGCTAAGAGTCTAATTCCTTGAATATAGGGCAGTAAATATGTTCATCGCATGAAAAATGCATAACATTAATGACATTAAACACAGCATTTTGAATTCACAATGTCTGGATTAATTACCCATGACAATGTGTCTCAAATCTATCTCATATGATAATTCAGTGATATTTGGAAAAGTCAGTAAAAGTCATCTTTAAAAAATAATTCTTCTTTTGGAATCTGTTGAAATCCTCGTCCCTTTTCAAAGCAATTTTTCACACTTGCAAAGTACAGTTGTTGGTGTCAAATACATGTATGGCTGGATCATGTGCAGAGTAGAAACATTTTTTTTTTTATTCCCTCTCTCTCCACACATGAGCGAGGCCCAACTACAGTCCATCCCAAAGACAGGAAATAATTAAGTGAAAGCGTATAGCATTAATCAGAGCTTCGTATAAAGAGAGAGATATGATTTTTCAAATGAATATATATACAATCTTGCAGAGCAAGGGGAAGATGAATCACTTTTCCTCTGCCTTTATTTCTCAATATTTAGTTTTGTGTGAGAATCTTCTTGAAAATGTACTATTTCCTGCTACACAGTTTCAGTCTCCTTGATAGCATGCTTTTGACTGTTTTCTGCAGAGCTTTGTCAGAAGAAAGGACCATAACAATAATGCTCGAACAATTAAAGTTACATGAACTAAGATGATTCGGCTTCATCCCATCTCTGGTGTATTCATGAAGGCAATCTTGGATGTTAGTTTATGCAGGTTAAACTTCACAATCAGGTCTGCTTCTGTCCTGTTGAGAAGCACCCGTGCTATAAAGAAGCACAGATATCTTTAAGCTGACATCAATGTTGTGTAAATCTTTTTTCGATCTGCTTAGGATTTGGAGTTCTCATAAATACTTTTCTAGGTTAGTAAATCACTACACTCTCACCTGTCATAGCAACAACAGCATGCAGCATTCTCTGTTGCCCTAATTCCCTCCAGAGACTTGTTTTAAAAACGTTTTAAAATGAGAGGAGCCTAAGAGCCGTATGCTATTCTTGCAATCTCTTGGATAATAGTAAACGACAGCCCACTGTGACCCATGTGGGCAAGAACTGCCGCAGGACATTGGTCCAGTACCTGTTACAGGAATGTGAAAAAATTATGTTTCTACTCAACTGTTAAAACTAACACCCACCTAATTTACTTTCAGCTCTAGCCTTTCATCTTTATGCTGCTCCCAAAAACATCTGCAGGTCTGTAGATCCCCCTTTCCCTTAGAAGCAGATTGTTTCCTTCGGAGAGAAAGGCAACAGGTGATGAGGGGAAGACAATTCTTCCTATCGGTTTGATTGACATTACAAAATATTTGTGCTCTACCTTCAGGCAGTGCAACCTACCAATATTCTGATTGCTGCTATAACACTTCAAATGGAAATTTGGGCTAAAAATAGGAAATACAAATGTTATTGTTTTGTAACAGTTATTAGAATACTTAGGGAATAGCTTGTAAACATTTAATATCAAGAATAGTGAATAAGAAATAATTTAGTGTTGAACTCTTACGGTAATTACTAGACGTAGTTCTATAGTTTTTTAAACAAGTTTATGCTAAATAATAAATACTTAACAGAAACAACAACGTTATTTAGAACCTCAGTGAGTGGAATCTCATAAATATCAGGTAAGTCTTTAAGACTTGTTTTGTTGTTTGGATTTGTTGGGGTTTTTATTCTCCAGAGGTAGGAGGCTTCCTACTTGTTTTTTTCCTCAATAATTGGTAAAAGAAGACACAAGTTGTGTGTTTCTTTTCCATTTGGGTTATTTTCATCAGCATATTACTTATCATTATCCATTGCAGCTGCCGGTGGCTTTCCTTTGATGGCAGCAGTCTGTAAGCACGTTCCTGAAATTCTTTATCAAAGTGTACCTTGAAAGCAGTATTCATCTATAGGTAGGTGCTATGCAGACAGGTTTGGAGACTAAATGTCTACTGCTCACAGGCATCAGTGGCAGTTTAGAATGTGGGATCTACATAAATTATTGTCAGCTGAACAGAGGATAGCTTTAGACTATGGACCTCTGTGTATCTTGTCACAGATCACTAACTTATACAGTCATCATTTTTGACTCTGTGTTAACTCTAAAAGAGATTTGAAATGGCAAGCTACAATATACTTGTGAACAAAGTAAAAAAACAAGTGATAAACCACATTTCAGGAATTTAAAATAGTCTAAATATGTTAACTTCCAGTTTTGTCATTGTAAGTTCCTGATAATTTCCTGACTTAAAGAAGAGAAAAAGTTTATGTTTATCCTATTTGTACCTTGGGAGAAATCCTATAAACACGTAGGCTGCATAACATTTCTGGCCACTGCCTGAAGACCCACTGCCACTGGATGTCCATGTAGATCAATATTTATCTTTTTACCCCCTTCATCCCAACATAAATAAGAAGATTAATTTACTATTTATTAATACTAAAATTATGCCAAATTATTTATCCATTTTGAAGTTGAGACTTACATATTCAGTTGTTTAAGAATGATTCAAACTATATGCTCTAAAAATCAATAATAACCACAAAGTAGGTTTCCATTTTGGAAGTTTCCATTTTTCAGTTTCCTAGAAACTCTCAAATGTGCCTTCATGTGAGGAAAGACATGCAAGAAGACACAGAAGGTCCACTGTAATTCAGAGTGAAACAGGGAGAATGCCAAACTCCTAAGTCTGAATTAGCTGTCAGATACCTTCAGAGGTTTCTTCTCTCACTTACATAAAAATATTGGGTGATTTCTGTCAGTAGTCTGATCCACATTTTTTGTTCTGTTTTCATCTTGACAGGCACTCAAGACTTTCATTAAATCCCAGTAACTTAAAGTTGCATTTCTTGTAACAAAAGTCATCGCTATATTAGAGATGAGAATATATCAGTTTAAACAGAGAAATTGGTCCAAACTCAATGCAAATACTAAGTACATTTGGAAAAGACAGGAAAAAGATTGAATGGGGTGATCACCAGGAACTTAAAAGTAGTCTTTGAGAAGATGTAGGTAGGTAAGGGATTAAAAGAATTTTTAAAGGCTCTACTTTAGGGCCAAGTAAAAGGGAGCTGGTCCAGCATAGTTCCTTTTGTCACAAATTAGTTTGCTCACAGTTTGTAATTTATTTTCTTTGACATTTAATTTCTATAAATCCTCTATGCTAGCCTCACTTAGTGCTGTCATACTCTATTCTTGCCTTTGAAATTAACAAAAAAACCTATATTCACTGTTCCTGAAAGTTTTGTCTCATCTAAATTGAATTTACTGATTAGTGTTTATTTTTTGTTTCACACCTTTTTAACACAACACTCAAGACTATTAAATGAAATGTGCCTAAAAATTTTTTTTAAATGTTCCAAAAATCAATAACACTTTTCCATGCCTCATTAATTATTGTCTGCTTTAGATTAGTCAAGTTGTGAGCATTTAGCATGAAATACTAAGGTGTGAAAAATTACGTACCAAGCAAAGATCATTCTAGTACAGCTACCACTCCTTTAGGTGTTAGGACTGGGGCTGCAGGGTACAGCTGAATTAAGTCATAACAACACACAGTACTCCTTTAACATTTCAGGGACATTCTCCAATCCTACCCTTGTCAGTCACAGAAATTGTTGAAAAAATATGAAACTAATAAAAAGTGGCAATAAAAAGTATTTAAAGTATTTTCCATTTTACTATCCAGCAAGGAGCTATCCTATTTTTTATGAGTAACGTTATGTAATAGACATTGACCTTCTATCTATAGCAGTCTTTCATGTTATGTCTAAATTCTGCTTCTGGGTGGTAAGGCAGGCTTTTTAAGAAAGATAATTAGGTCTTGTTATGTTCTAACACCAATGCCAAGGTCTGGGAATGGATTTCAGAAGGCTAACTTTGGGCTGTATAAATGATATTGAGGAAAGATGGGTGCCTGAAAAAACTCAGGGCTCGCAACTTTCCAGTATCTCAAGCACTAACAGAAATGGGGGGGTGGGGGGTGGGGTGGGGGTGTCAGTGCAGGAAACAAGGCTCTTATTTCATACTTGAGAGGAAAACAAGAATTAATGATTTTCTTGTTGGCATTTCTGGTAGTAAAAGCCAAGAGTTTGGAATCTGGAAGTTCAAAATGACAACTTTCAGAATTGGTGGGGGCTTTTAATTGGAAAATTTAAAATAGGGAATGTTAAAAGACAGATGGAGTCATCTTATCTCTAAGCTGTTGTGGTGGGTTGGTCACGGGTGGCAGCCAAACTCCCACCCAGCTGCTCATTCAGTCCCCCTTTGGCGGTGTGGGACGGGGAGGGAAGTAGGAAGAACAGGAGCAGGAAAGCTCATGGGTCAGTATAAAGACAGGGAGATCACTTACCAGTCACTGTCATGGGCAAAACAGTCTCGACTTCCGGAAAATTAATTTATTGCCAATTTATATATATATATATATATAAATATATATATAACTGCTGATTTGGGTATTGGGAAACAAAAACAAAAAAAAGAATAAAACACTTAGGGAAAACACACTCCTCCTGCTTTCTTAGGCTCGGCTTCACTCCAGGCCCCTCTCCTACCCCTTTATTGTCACCACAGGTTACACTCAATCCTGTCAGTGAGGCAGCTAAGGGCACGAAGAGGTGACAGGCTCAGCCGTGCCCTGCGGTGGGTCCTTTGGAGCCATCTGGAACCGGCTGTGTCCGGCACGGGGCAGCCCTGGCCGCTCGTCAGAGAGGCTGCCCTACAGCCCCCTGGCTACCAAAACTTTGCTACGTACACCCAATACAGCTATCTACTTCAGAGCTGAAGCTAGATGCAGCTGAAGTGGGAATTCAGATTCCCCACCTTGCCCTGAACTTAAGAACAGAGGTCCTCAAAATGTCTGCCAGCAGTGGTCGTTCTCAACCTTTCAAAATAAGAGTCTATCTAAGGTAAATCTCAACTATCTGAAACATAAGCCAGTATTGCCCAGTTTATATCAGAAAAAGTAGTTCACATTTAGTACCTGTTATGCTGTTTTCCTCGTGTCTTCAGCAAAGCACCAGGGATGCTTTATACTTTGGTTTTGGCAAGGGAACCCTTTAGGAACATCTCCAGACTAACTTTTCAAGGGCTTCTGTTTATATAGATGGAGCATATGGGGGTATACACTGATATCCTCACAAGGCCCATGGTATGTGACCATTGTCTAAATACACTTGGTAAGGTTGCACTGGGACATGTGTGATGATGCAGTCAGTGTAATTTGTGGAAGATGGGACAGGACTTCCAGACAGAGGCTGAACTGCTGCAAGCATTCCAGCTTGTGGGAACGCTGTACAGCTGCATCCAGAATCAGCACATTGCACCGCTGTCAAAAACACATGCTCTTTTCCCCTGCTGTTTTGATGGGAAAACACGAGTGCAGCACCAACATGGTGTTGTAGCTTATCCCTGGCTTTCAGTTCCATGCATCAGGGACAGGGAACCAGAGACAAACTATGGCCCCACACTGGGGAGCCAGTCATGAGGATTATGGCTAGGGCTGTTACTTTCTCTAAGCCAAAGCCATCTGGCATGAGGGCATGCCCTCAGAGTATCTTCTAGCACAGGCAAGTCATGACTTAAAATGTAAAAATGATTTGCACTGGTAGTAAGGTTGGTATGTGTAGGCTTTAGAAAATCTCGGCATAGACATAGCTTCAGGAATATGATGTAGCATGTGGAGCACAAGCCAGAGAGATCAGAAATATTCCACTGGGTTTTTGAGCATTTTTCCCTGTTAACTTGATAAAAGATGTAATGAGGTTGTAACTGCAATTGTTCTTTCTTATGTTACGATTTTGTCATGCCACACATTGAGATGTATGACTGTAATACAAGCATATAATGCCATGTAATGCAGTTCTTACTGTATTTGCAACTTTATTTTTCAATTGGAGTACAAGTATTTACATAAAAACTAAATGTCCTTAGTATCAAGACTTTTACTGAGAAACTATGCAATGAAATAAAGCTTTTCAAAGTCCTGTTTTATTTTAAGTATTTATTAGTAATTTTTTTTTAAAAAAAAGTATGTCTACTTTAGTGAGTCTCTTGGCAATCATTTTTGTTCTCTTGTTCTCTATTAAAGGTGGTTTTTAGATATATATACACACATATATATATATAAAGGTATTATGCAGGATTTAAAAATCTCCAACTGATCTTATTTTGCTTTCCCAAGTTCACAGCAGGCAGGTCTCATACTACTGATTTTTTTTGTTCACATTCTAGTGCACAATTTCCTTTTTCTGAATATAAAGTACGTAGCCTTTAATAGATTATAAGCATATCATTATAAGTTATTCTATGCTAGGACACCATTTAAACTATGGAAATATATTAAGCACAATTTTCTGTCAACTGAATTTCCTGAACATTGCTGTTAACCAAAAATATTTCAAAATCATATTCACATAACCTAGAGCCAAATAGCAACTATTATCTAGATACAAGTCTCTTAAAATTACTTTGATTAACAGCAATGTTCAGGAAATTCACATCTGCAAAAACTGAATTTTAATAGGTCTGAAGGACCCATGAGAGTTAGGTATTGAAAAAGGGAAAAAAAAAAAAGATTTAAATGTCATGGAATCTGGACACTGAGACTTTAGTAGTGTACAATGCAATCTCTGCCTAACCCGTGCCTGGAAGCATTCAGCATCAGTAAGGTCAAAACTATTATGGGTAAATGTCTTCTCACCCCAGCATTTAGAAAACTTAAACGTGAATTCAGAGTTTTTGGATTTTTTTTCATCTGCATAGCGATTGTTGTGGTACAGGTGAATACGGTTTTTGATTCATAAAAGTGACCAAACATTAGAAACTTGTCTCCACTACTTCCCATATATACAGCAAATTAATAAGTTCTGTCGTTATCCAGTGATGATTAATGTCTGATTTCTTTTTGTCTTGCTACTGCCAGAAGGTACACCTTGCTACAGTAGGTGGACAAATAGTGCATCTCCAGAAATGTAAGCTTTCTTCTTAACAAGACTTCACGTAGAAGTGCCTTTCCATAAGTAGTTTTCTTTAAACCTTCTATAACTTTATTATATTCAATACTCTAAAAGTGTATTTGAACCAAGGTGTGTGTGTAAATATATTTATTTTATTCTGCAATTTTCTTCAAATATATTGTACTGCCAAAAGCACAAACCAAATTTATGCATGTCCATGATGTAATGGTTCAAAGTAGTTTAGCAAAGGCTGTTCATACCTGTATGGTTTATGGGTTTTCTGTGGGTAGCCTTGTTCTAGAAATGTAGGATTAAAATGGTGGCCCAGTGTCACTAAGCCATCTCCTTGCTGCTTCAGGCAGCCATGTCAAATATTATCTTCAGAAACAGATCTAGTTCCTCCTTATAACTGGTTATGGTTTTTTGCTCTCTCTTCTGTATATGTGCATTCCAAAACATTATTCTGATGGTTCAAAAGTTTTTAACTTCTAATAGAAATATATTAATGGCTGTTTATTCTTGTGCTTACTTTGTCAGTCAGTCTTGACTTGGGGCTTTTCTTGAAAGTAAATAACTATATCCTTTATAGCCTTTATCACACTAAACTAAGAAAGTCCAGGTCTTCTACTGTCCTGATCAGTTACATGCCAACCTGCAGCAGCTTGCAGCCTTGTAGTTCTAAATTCATATGCAAGGTGCATTGGCTTTTTTAAACCACCCACCTCAACAGTTAGAGGTTGAAAATGCACTTATTCAGTTTTACCACAGGATTCAAGAGAAGTGTGGTAACAATCCAAAGTCATGACTGTGGAATGGACGGGGTACCAAATCACCAACGCATGCAAGCTTTGAAATCAGTGTGTGAAGCAGTACAGGATGTTTAAGAGTTTGTCATTAACACAAGTTAATTCCTGCTTGATTAAAATGAAAAATTGGCAGGGTAGACATTAATATTTCCGAGGAATTAGTGAGACTTTTTACCTTGCTAGTACCTAACTAATTTTAAACTTTGACTTAAATGGAAGTGATCTTTTACTCTGATAAGAAGAATGCCACCAGCAGCATATATACCTCAAGTATTACAGCAGTTAATTTTTTAGATGCATATTTACCAAAGTGAAATCTAGGACTGTAAGTAAATACGTGTGCTTTCTGAGCCAGGCCTAGCAAAGGTCAGTGCTTCTGAATGAGGTTCGCAACAGCCAGTTTACTAAGCAGGGAACTGCCTACCTACACATCTTTTAATAGTGGACATGCACTAAGGCATTGCAATGCTATATGGAGAAGTTCCTCCTTGATTGAAAGAACATACACGGTAAAGATGCCACCTGATTTAGGAAGCAGCTGAAATAAGAACCTTGAGATGATAAAACTGGGTTTAGATAAAATACGTGTCCAGACATTTTTTTTAATTGACACTAGCTGCTCAGTATTTTTTGTAGCGTGGCTGAGACCAAAATGTTCTCATTATTTAGGAAGTGCTGCTAATCAGTAGTGTGAAGTGTCACGTATTACGAACATGACACTTTGTGATTTTTCAAGTGAATTGTGGCATCTTCACTGCACAGGAGTTACAACAGATGAAACAAGGACTACTCACATAAATTGGCCAGTGATTAAGGCACTTTCCTAATCCCATTTCCCAGTGTTGCAGGACCCCTCAGACTGACGGGAAAGACTCTGTTCCTTCAAGTTGAATACTACTCTCATTAGTCTAGAAAGTAACAAATATCAACACAATTGCTGCTGTTTTTAAGGGGGGGAAAAAAGACACAGCTGTACTCAGCTCCCCTCAATCACTATCCCCACGCAACAATTCTGGACTGTAGGCAGCACGTTATAGGACACACCTTTTTTCAAGGCTAAATCAGTTACCGAGTTTCAAAGCAGGACAAGAGTTTAAATAGATCCCAACATCTACTACTTCTTAATAGCTAACTTGCATCAGTTCCCTGCTTAGACCATTTGCTGTTCTAAATCTCACTCTAAGGCACCTTCTTCTGCCCCTCGCATACTATGAGAAAGTGGGGAAAAAGTTGCTGGATTTTACTTTGAAGCCTCAGTTCATAAGTGTTCACCATCTCCATTACTCAGTCTAGTTCTTCGTACCAAATTAATCCTCATGCTTGAGTATTTTGGAGTGAAGACTTAGCTGAACTGCATAGTAGTTACAATTTGGGTGTTGGTATGCTTGAGAAGCTTACTTTCAACGCCTCAATTATTTTTGGCTTTTTAAAAAGTCCAACACCTATACTTAATCTCTCATTACATGACAATATGGGGTTTTCTACTTTAAAAAATTTATTGATTCTCGAAACACCAAGTATTTTTCCCACTGCCCCTAGACTGAATGTAAACAAAAAGGGCTATGGTGCAGCTAGTATTTTGTATATTGATACAGGCAGCATGCTTTTATCAGCCTGCAAATATGTGTTCAGAATCAATAAATATAAACATTTAAATAGAATGGGATATTTAAGAGTGTGCATAAAAGGGTTATTTAATTATATATGATGGGTTTATTATATGTAATTATAAAGATGTGTTCATACCCAATCTTTGGCCTCCTGTGATTCAGGAAAACTGAAGTGTGTGCTGCTGCATCTTCAGGGTCAAATTATTTTACATAGTATAAAATAGAAATTACATTTTTTCAGCTAAGTGCAAAATTCAGCTATTATCAAATTTTAATTAAGAATTGCTTATCTGATTTAGAAGATGATAGAAATAAGGTATTTATTTTCTTCCACTTGCCAAAAAGGTGGTCGTACTTACAAAACTTGCTGAGATTGTCCAAGAAAGTGCGTAAAATCCTCATCCATCACCAAGAGCCCCTGGTCAGGGAATGACAGTGCAGTAAATATCTTCAGCAGCTGCCTTTTAATGTACAAGCTGTTTTCGGTAGGAATTTTCAGCACTCACATAAAACACACTGTCATGAGTGACTGCCTGTGCTCCAAAGTCATTACTATTGGGATGATGGAACATCTTTCAACGAATAACCAAAAAACTTTAAATGTCATGTCAAGTTTGTTGAAGCCATTTTGAAGCCTTGCTCAAGGTTACATGAATATTAAGTACACCTGTTTTTAAAAAGTTTGAGATCTATGAGAGGGACCACTCATATGCTGGTTTTGAGAACAGTCATTTGATTTGGGTGGGGAACAAAAAAAGAAATCTGTCTATTAATACATGTCAATCCAGAAAAGCTCCCAGATATTAACTGAGTGGAATTTCTTGAGACAGTCAATGCCATTGATGTTCAGCAAAAAGTAGCAAGTTATGCAAGTTCTGAAAATTACTTGGCTGCCTAAAAGATCACAAAGGAAAGAAAAATTAATACAACGGAAACTTAAATTGAAATAGATTTTTTAAATACACTTTAAAATTTGAACAATTAAAAAATATGTAGGAAATGTAATAAACCAGATAAAACTTTAGAAGACACTGAGGCGTGCTGAGTACTCTGTTTTCTCTTTGAGTCCGGTAAAAAAGGAGGATCCTTTCAGGGTCTATCTGTGATTTTGTAGGAAATATGGATGCTAATCTAACGAAGTCACGTAAAGTCTGTATCGCTTCCAAGGGACCAAGCCCACTGCTTTTGAAGTGATAATATTTTTAGTCTTGCCTCCTTGGCAATCATTACTCCTTCTAGTACATCATCTGCATGTAAAATTTTGTCTGATCAAGAGGTCTTTTTGTATTACAAGATATTGAAACTGAGTGTTTTAATAGGGAAACGACGTTTATTTGTTTTATCTTGTGCAGAGAACCAGAAAGGACAACTAGAGAAGTCATGTTCGCACCACAGCAGCAGTTTAAACTTGACAAGAAGCCCAGTCACGAAAGAGGTTACTTATGATGTGGAAACAAGTTCTTCTAAGACATGGAACAAGGCTGTTGGGAGGAAGGAAGCCTGTCATGGAGAAGGCAACAAAGAAAAGAAAATAGATCGTATCCAGTCTCCTTCTAAGGGAGACGCCATTCCAGAAGTAGAAGCGCTCCTGGCAAGACTGCGAGCACTATAGAATAATCACGTAAACGATTAAATCAAAGCTTAAAAACAAGCTATAATAGGCTACATCTTTAAAGATACACACTACTTCTTAACTGTTTGTTTGCAAGATTGTACAAAATATTACTATAGTTTTGCTTAACTGCAAGATGATTTTTATTATATCTTTTTCCCTACTGAGCATTTGAAAAATATCAGAAGAAACAGATACTAAATTATTCCAAGGCACAATCCTTTTAGTGGACAAACTGCAGACCACATGTTTTGAGAGCTTCTCAAAATAGGAGTATCTTTTAAATATTGTTAAATCATCATGCCTGGGAATAAGGGTCAGTAAATAACAGAAAAGGTATTTTCTACTGCAATTGCTATACTTAAGAGGTTTTAGTACCTAAAACGTATTATTATAGCATCCTTTGCAATAATAGTAATAGGAAATATGTATCATATAAATCAGCCATGTTCCAGCTTGAGTTCATCAAAGAGCACCAAAGTTTGCTGAATTTTATATGTATTTACAAAATGGAAATCCATGGACAGTAAACAAAAAATCTATGCAAATAATATACTTTATGCGTGATTAATGTATCACTGCTGTTAAGCTTAGTTATGATTATTATATCAAAATAATATATACAATTTTTGTGATTGCAAGGTTTTGCAATTGTGTCCATAGTGGGGGAAAATGTCTTCACAGTTATTTCCCAGTGTAATTTTTTATATTTTCACATGTAAGTTAATATGTTTCTATAAAAGGAACATGTAATGGAAAAGGTTTTTACAATTGGTTTTTCACAAACTCATTTTCCAGTAGCCCATGAAGTCTTATTTGCTGGCACAATAGGAATCTTGCACATAATTGCATCTCTTTTATCGCGCTGTCATTGTACATTGTTACATGTTCGCTATCATATTTATTAATTGCACATCATAAAGAATCACTACCTATGTTACCAAGTAGGAAGCTACTATTAGTATCTTTGCTCCATTATTTAAAGCTTCCTTATTATAAGAGTGTATTAGGTATCTAATATCTTTCTTCTAAATTACTCTATTTTTCTTTACAAAATGCTGAAAAATATGTCTTTCAATAAGAGTCAGTTACATGAAACCAGTGTTTCAATGCTCCAGTGCTTTTTATGTCCTTGTTTAAGTTGCCTTCGTACTTCCGGCACTAAACATTAATAAAGTTAATTAGAACTCAGAAACTGGGCCTGTTTATAGATACTGCATGGAGGGTTTTTCAGCCATCGTGGGAATGAATCTCATGTTTCTGGGGCTGTTGTAACTGTCATTATACACTCTACATTTCCCGCCTTAGCTGAAAAAAATAAGAGGTGTAAAGAGAAGTCAGGGAAAGATACAGAGAAAGCCTATCAGACAGTCATTTCTTCAGCTCTCCTTGCAAGCAACAGGCAGAGCTGTCATACAAGGCCTCCTTTGGTAACTTGAAATTGCATAGAGTAACCATAGAATTGGGACTTAATGCCCCTTTAGTGGAAAACTAGAAACACAACTCTTACTGGTTGTTCCAATAAGGTCTTCTGCACCTCCACTGTTAAGACTTAGTACTCCTGTTTACAGCGTGCCGTAAAAATTACTATCTGCAAAGTACAATACGCTTGACTAAATAAAATGGTATTTCAAACACAAAGAAAATGTATGTTGAAGGAAAAAAAAAAAAATTAACCATTCACTGGATGTCTTCAGTTGCTGAGGATGTGCTAAAATAAAAGGGCTCGGAGTAGAGAACTGTCTCTGAAATACTAGGAGGATGACCTAGCAAGTGAAGGTGGAAGTACAAATTCGTTTTCCTGAACACAGTAAAATTCTTCATTTGAATTAGTGGGTAATAGTCCACAACAGAAAACTGACAGTTCAGGACACTACTGTGTAGTTTATCAAACAAAGAAAAGTTACAAAACTGTCTATCTACTGAAATTTTCAATTAACAAAATGCTACTAGCAGCCTAGCATCTTCTGATTTTAAAATAAATATTTACATTCAAAATTATAGATCTTAAGCCACCTTTTCTTACAATTTGAGAAGCTTTTAGAAATGTATTCCGGGGCTTTTAGTCCTTCTAAGATATTGTGTTTCTGAATTAATCCTTTCAAGCAGCCATCAAGTTAATTCACGGTTTCTTTTGTATAAGTAGGAGAATAAAAAAAAAGCTATACAACTTCTTAAAATCCATGTAAATACAGTATGTAAGTTTTTTCCCCTTCAGTATTTTGTTGTACCATCGTAATTTAATGTGTTCACAGTTCAAATACACAGTCAACTGGATTGTGGATTTGAATCATAGAATCATTAGAGGTCTTTTCCAACCTTAATGATTCTATGATTCAAATACACAGTCCAGCTGAAGTACACACTAAGTTTTCTTTCTACAGTTCATCTTTCTTTAACTTCCCTTAGAAGCAAACCAATACACAGGACATTTTTGATAGGAAAAAATGCTTGTGTTGCCTAATGAGTTCAGGTAAAATTACTTTGAAAGTGTTATGTCTGTATTCTGTTTCTATGTTTTTATGTTTTTATTAAAGTATAAAACTCAGCTTCTAAATTATATGAAGTAAATTGCTTTAATTAAATTTTTAAAAAATCATTTATTCAGTTTAAAATTTGAAGTTAATTCAGTCTAAAAATACTTAGGGTAGACCTTTAATGGTGTGTGCTGGGTATTTTTAGTAAGACATTTTTTAGTAAGTATCAAGTCTATTCCTTGAACTGAGGGACCGAGCTATATACCACTTGTGCTAGGTATTGAAGAAGGTTTCACATACTGTGCAAACCTTCTCTTTCTGTAATTCACACCCAAAAATTAAATCTTTATAAAAAGAGCTTCCAGATTTCTTCAAACATGACTGTTCAGATAAAAGCATTTGAAGTAATCTTGTGAGGTACATTCCACTGCTCCTTCTCTACCTGAGCAGCAGACAGAAGGCACAAACACACACGGCTTTTCTTACCAGTAAAACTATAAAGGTCTAAAACACCTTTTTGATTCTTCACATTCATTTTGGATGACTTTTCACTCAGTAAAAGAATTTTGATTAGGACATCAATTTTTATATATACACTGTATTAGTCATGGTGGTGGTCTAAATTCATATGTAATATTCTAATGTTTTGACCTTACCAAGATATGAACGTTTGCGATCAGCTGCGTGCAACCAAGCCTGACACCTGGCTTATGGACTGCAGGTAATATACTAGTCTGTGTAAACCCAGTAGGAAAAATGATGGTAGCAACTTTATTACAAAGCAGTGCGACAGCACCAGGAGGTGGTGGCTGCCAGGAGCTCTGAATCGGCACTTCGTTAAAGGAGCATGGACCAGCAACCTGAAAAAATTGTAGTTACTTTTGGTTCTCCTGTAATTATGGCGATGCTACTGCTTAGAAGGCTGAAAAGACCACATGTTGAAAAAAAAAAATCTCAGATGCAGTTGTTACAAACAGCTTTCCTCCAACACACAATTTTCTTGCTCTACCTCATATGACTGATCCTCAGCCTGGCCCATCCAAAGCCACACTTTCCAGAACTGAATGAGTTAATGCTGAGCAGCTTGAGGTACTGCAGCCCTTTAGGCTTTTATAATAAAAGCTGAAAAAGAAGACATTTACTGCTAACACTTTTTCCACATCCATTTCTAATGAACAGGACCAAATTATAATTTTTACACTAATCTTTCCAAGCCTTACAATACTCAGTAACTATAAAACAAATGGGTAACAAGCAGAGGTCGATAAACCTGAAGCTATGGCACCTAAAACATTATAATAAGCAACCAGGGTCAAGTGAAAGAGCTCAGGAAAAAAGCAATTACATGACAATGTTGTTTTCTCCAGAACAAAATAAAGTGTTACTGTACCATTTTCTATTTTTTTTAATGTGATGTGTGAGTTTTACACAACTGAACTGCAGCAAAAAAAAAACTTACAAGTTTGAGGAACTGTTTGTCTAGTTTATGAAATTAAAAGAATTAGATGAATTGCAGATTTTATCAGTTTTCAGTCTAATTTTATGCCAACGTTCCTATTGTAATAAATTCTAAAATTGCCATCTGCTATTAAATTAACTATGCCACTAATTAGTCAATTTGTTTTAAATTATTTTGCTGCATGAAGCAAGCACATTTTCTTCCTTTCCATATACACTTTCTACATTGCAGTATTTTGTGTTTTACCTGAAGTATAGTAGTCAGATCGGGGCTGTACATCTTACTGTAAAACCATGCTGATTGAGCATTCCGGTCACTCTGACACCAGTGAAGAATAAACAAAGGGTAGTCCAGATACAATTTTTCCCTCCCAGTTACAGAGATAGCCATTAAGTTTCATATGTCAGCTGAGTACATTTCAAACCCTTCTGTACTTTTATTTCAGCAATGCAGCTTTTTCTTTTTGTGATCCATGCAACGGCATACACTGACGAATTATTAAAGGAAATATTTTCCGACAACATACCAAAAATACACTGAGCAGATGACTTGCATGCAATATCAGTCCTATATACTGTAGGAGGCATAACACTTGAATGTAATCAAAACAGAGGCAGATAAGGTATTTCAGTCCACCAAAAGAAAATAGTTCCTTTCATCTAAATGAGATTGTTCCACTGCTGATACCAGAACTGTATGTATTTTGAGTGGGTAATACACCCCTATTTTTAAATCTGTGTTATATCAGGCAGAAAAATAAACTATGGAAAGACAGAAGTGCAGAGACTGGGAAGCAGAGTTGATTAATGTGCTGCCTGATTTCACTTCTGGGACCTGAAATTGCATCTAGTGCAGAGTGAAGCAACTGGGGGAAAAAAAACCCCCAGTCTCATCTAACATCTTTAAAGGTCATGAAGGAAATGATGGTGGGTGATCCAGAGTTGGTGTGGCCACAGGTGTCTTGTCTATTCAAAGACATATATCAGAATACCCTCAGAATAGCAATGCTGTTGGGCTGTTAGTTCTCAAAGCCCTCGAATGAATAAAGTGAAGGAAAAGTCTGACAGAGATAAATATGAGCCCCCATAAAACCTAAGAATATTTTCGTTCTAAATCCAAGCATCCGTCCTGCTCCCATTAACTTTGATAGCTAAAGGAAGAGCATGGGGAGGGAGAGAAGTCCACATAATGATCATACCTCTCTACTGCCATGCTGGGTAATACTGCCCTTGGTAGCTACAGTAGCTGAGAAGGTAGTGCAGGAGGCAGTCTGCCCTCCTAGTGTTTCAGACTGTGGAGAAAGCCACAAGAGCCATGGCTAGCAAATGTGGGCTCAAATCATGGGACCACAATAATCACAGCCACATATTAAGTATAATAAAAAAGACTGTCATCTGAGATGTTCAGGTGTCAAAATGGCAGCAGAATGTGTGCATACTCCTGATGACTCCTAAAGACAGCTATTACATCAACTCTCCAAGTATGATGACTCCATGCAAGCTACACATTCAGAAGGAGATTTATTCTCAGTTATTTAGGCTTCTTTTTTATACATAGTTCAACCTCTAATTGAAATTTTCAGTCCAGAGCAAGCCATATGAACTTTGCAGTCTATAACTGTTAGCAAAAAAAAAAAAAAAAAAAAAGGCTTTTGTAAAAGCTTTGCTTAATTTGTTGCATTTTAATGTGAAGGTTGTTGCACGTAGCTGAAAACATGCAGTGCAACAAGATTCTTTCCATTAAATAAGACAGAAATGGCAATTATGCAGTCTGCTGATTGGATTTTTTACTAATGAATGGATAGAAAAGCAAAGCAGTCCAGTCAAACAAGTCACCTTGGTAGTATAATGCAAGACCCATCAATTTTGCACGCAACTTCTTCAGTAATGAATCTTGGAGCACAACCCATCAACACTGGTCCTGAAAGACAACCACTGAGACAGAGGAACCACAAAAAGTGGTTTGAAATGAAAAATGGGATAAGAGCTTTCCACTCCTTTAAAAGTGGAATTGATTATGACGAATTCATCTCCAAGGTGCCTGGGCACTGAAGTAAAAATGCTTAGTCAGTAAAAAAATATGATCCCGCTGTGTAGTTGGTGGCACCTCGCCATTCCGTGCTGCAGCCTCACGGTAAGATAACTAGAGTCCTATCTTCATGTCTATCCTTGAATCCACTGACAGAGTGGAGAATAAGAGGGAAAGGTAACTAAAGTAGAAACAGAATTTTTTTCAGTTGAGGTGTAACAGGTTCCAACCTGCAAACCCACGCTACAGACTAACTGCTGAAGCCTCAGGATGACAAGGGACAAGAGCCAGCTTTCTCCCTGTCCCCTCTGCAGAGAACATGGGACACTCTGGTCTATGAGGAACAGAATGGTCTCATTAACTTCAGCTCCAGAATACAATTTTCTATTCCTTGATTACCAAATCCCCAAAGAGGGATGATAAGTTTTTATTTTTCTCAGAAGGACTGCACTACAGTAAATCTGTCCACAAACTAATAAACAGTTTTAATTCAATAGCACCTAGGTAGAGTATCAAAATCAGCAGGCAAGAACAAAGCCCTTTCTGAGAAAGGCTGTGTGGGATCATAGCTTCCCTTCCCCTCTCCAATATCTGTAATACTAAATACACAAATCTATATTAAAATAAAATTAGAATTGCTTTTAATCAGATAAAAGAAGATTCAGTGTTCATCCTGCACCTTTTACTAGGATGCTTTGATTAGCACAGTTTTGGCAACTTGTCTCAAAGTATTAACTCAGAACAGAAGTCCAATATATGAACACAGATGGCCAAAATAAGGACCTACTCCTATGAGGTCCCCTGCATGTCTCGCAAGTACTCATCATTCTCAGACTGCACAAAATCATCCCAAGCAGAGGGTTACTATAGCCTTTCAGGATCATGCCCTAATGAATAAAATATACAAAGGTGACTTGAGTAAAATCCTCTGCAATATGCTGACAAAGGTAAAATAAAATATTCCTCTTAGGACATTTTCCCAGCAGAACAACCTGACCCCTGTGTGACTGGCCTTGAGAAAGGAATGGGTAATGCTCTAACTAACCAATTCATCCAACTGAACTTTTGGGCAATTTTTTGCCAAATGATTGGCGTGATGTCACCAGTACAAAATAAAAATTGTCCCTATGTACAGAAGATATATCTCATACTGCTGTAAAGTTTTAGATTAGTGTATAATACCTTTTTAAATTTAAGCACCTTGCATGCAAACTGCACTGTTAATTTTCTTTTTGTTTCTAAATGATGTCCATTTTCCAACCATGGATTTGTTTTTTACAAATCTCCCCCATGCTGCACATCAAGAATTTACCCCAGAAATCAGCTTTGTCCTTGCTCGCTGATGAAATTTTACTATTATGTAATAATTTCAGTGCCCTGAACTCTTATTCCCCTGCAGATTTAATGTTCTTCCAAGAGGTAATGGTTCTTCTTAAAGTGATATTATTTTATCCATACAATGTAGCTTACGAAACTTGCGTTTTGCTCCCTTGTTCTTAGACTTTAAAAGGAGACTATAGCAATCTGATCCAGCACCCACTGAGAAGAAATCAAAGGCTCCTGTTGACTTGAGTGACTGCTGGAGACAGCTCCTAAATGGGATGACTCAAAGTGCAGCTCTAGCCTGGAGGCAGCCATACAGCTGGTATTGTGGGGCTTTATTGTCTCATTGCTTCCAGCTTCAATCTGTGCAGTTTGTAAGTATAATTATTATTTTCTAGTTGCCAGCCCGATAAATATGATGCTGAATAGGCGAGTTGAATTCCTGCCTGAAATTTTAACTAGCAAAAATGATCCTGCAATCAGATTTCACATAACAGTTATGTGTTGCCATCACACTGGTTTCTCAAGAAAAGAAAAGAAAGGATGACAAGCAAGATTCAGGATGGGTCTTGTGTACAGTTCTTATTTTCCTTAAATAAGCCACAGCCATTAAGTCCACTCAACAGAAGACACGTGGTCTACAAGGCAGCATTCCAGTTAGGGGCTGAACCAACTGAGGGACAAAGCAATGGGCAAGCAGTTTTGAAGACTACATCCAGAACACGTGGTTTCCATGTTGCCTGTTGTGTCACCCCAGAAACTGTGCATGGGCATGTTGGCATGGGTCAGACTTGTGTTGGGGACAGTTTAACAATTATATAGTATGGGTGATCATGGGCCAATGCCTCAGCCCATGCCATATCCCTTGTAGAGTACTGTTATGGTCAGATACTTTGTGAACTTTAAATCCACGCCCTGCACAGTTCTAGTGTTCTTATAAAAACAAAGTACGTTACCACATATCTTCTGTCCATCCAATGCTAACTCAGACGTATGTTACTGATTAGGAGTAAGAAATCTCTGAGTGAAGTTTTCTCTGTACACTGAGATTATTTAGGAGCACTAACTCCTACCTTTAACATATGTCAAGTTGTTAGTGCATTGCACCATACATAACCTTATCAAGAAACCTGTCAAGTTTGTTTGCAAGCAATAGTCACCACCAGTAGTTTGTGCGTATGGTCACCACTAACAAGTGGAAGAAAGTTAATCACAGTAAAGTTAAATTAACATGAAATGCCTGACTTGTCTCATTCACATTCGTTTGACAGTGGCATATGTTCCTGCTTTACACATGAAAGCTTAATTACAACATTTCAGGTGGCAAACCAGTTAATTATATAAAAATGAGGCCCAGAAGTCTGTGATATGACACCTCTCTGTGCTTCCCTGGGAGATGTCATGCACGAAAGAAGATGCTTGTTGTTAGCAACATCAGACTGCGGGCTGCAGGAGGGCACTGCCACTGAAACCTAGGGTCCCTGCACACAATCCAGCTATAATGGAGAGCAAAATGCTTTTTATACAAATTGCTTTTGCTAATAACAAAAGTGAAAGGAAGCTCTTTTTTTTTTGCCTGGAACAATACACAATCTCTTGTACAGGCTTCATCTCACCTAACTTCTGATGTTGCTGATATAAGAATACCCAACAGAGATTATCTTTCATCCTGGCTTTTCTTTATCACTCATCTTGGCTTTCCTCCTACATAGAATAGACCAGTTTGAACTCTTTTGACTGCATGTGTTGGGAGGAGAGAAACCAGTCTGCAGCCATGCCCTTTCCTGCCTTTGACTAGGAAAAGAGCCTGAGGGGACCAACTCAGATGTGGGCAGATGAATCTGAACATTTGCAAATGATTAGAGAAATCAGTGTTTTACCTAAATCTAGAATAAAGTGAAGATGAAGCCCCTGCTTAGCATCATGTCATGAACTTCACATGCTTTATTCTTTCTTGCCAGACTTGAAGCAGCAGCTGTCTCTCCCACTCTCAAAAGGAGGAGATGAACTGAGTCCTCTTGCCAGAAAATTCTCTCCTTGAATGGTATTAGCACAACTCTTTTTCCTTCCAGAACCTAAAAAAAAAAAATACCTGGACAATTGTCTTCCCCAGGGCCCTTCTGTCTGCCTTGCATTTGACAATATTCTAGATATACAACCCAAGGCTGAAGCCCTAACCACGATCCAATAGAGAGTACATTTTAATCTGGACCTTAGTGCTATGATGTTGTCTGTTTTCTCATGGATTTTCTGTTCAGTTTAGCCCTTGAAATTAAATGCCCACCTTCAACTCGTCCACCAATATTCACTCATTAAGCCTATGGCAAAATAACGATTCACTTAAAACCAATCCATCAACAAAGCAGCAGGCACTGCAGGTGGAAGAAAACATCAGCATGAACTCTGAAGCAAACACATGGCAGGAAGGTGTCTTCCTTTGCTCGTCCTCCTGTATGCCTCTCTGCCTTGAATCAGCCTTTATCTGGTACAGCAGCTATTCACGGCCTGGGTTATATTCGTAATAAGCAACTTCTGCAAATGTCTTGGCTTTGCACCTGCACCCCACCTGTAAAACCTGTTAGCCATCTCATATTCTACAGCTATGAAAATTATCTCTTAAAAATAATATATGTATAAAATGTACAATGCAAGTCTGTATTTTCACCTCAGGCTTTTGATGACAAGAACAACTCCTTGAACTTCATCTTGCAGGTTTATAATATGACTCTAGGTTCTTTATAAAAGTAAAAAGAAGATACAGCTTAAGTGCTACATAGCAGAGGACTTGCTATCTGTGGTTTTTTTAGAGACTTTATCTCAGAAAACCCTGTGAACATAACAGGATAAATTACTTAAGCTTGCAAAAACAAGGACATCTCAGAATGCTGGCCTCCCAGTTTCACCTTTATCTCACCTAATTATATCGACATGCAGAACTGCATAATCCCCTGCCACAGTATTTCAAGATGCTTCGTAGATCATAGGTACAGCAACACACCAAAAGCCTCTGGCTTTGTGGCAGATTTGCACCATCTCAGGGAGAGCAAGGGGGGGATTGTCTAGTGTCATGTTCCAAAAGGCTGAAGAGTGTCACTTTTGTGCAGGGGGTTTCTGAAAGGCGCAGCTGCTATCACATAGCAAAATAGCTAGTGTAGATGTGTTGTTTGTTTGTTTGTTTGTTTTAATAATGGGAAAATTAAAATGCAAAATCCTCCAAGATTGCTGCAGGCACATCAAGGCAAAAAGCAATGAGACAAAGCAAAGATCTTTGTATTACTGAAGGCAGAAAACCTTTATTCCAGCAGCTCACAAAAAAACCATGTAATTTTCCAGACACAACTGGAATACTGTTAAGGGAACATAGCAACAACAACAAACCAGCCCTGATCCCTGGAGGGGAATGCAGGGACTTAACCTGTGTCTAGCAGGCTGCATACTCTGTTGCAAGAAGAGTTACATACTATGGAAAGGATTCAGTTCTGTAAACATGTCTAGCACCCAGCTGATCTCTCTGCTGTTTGTCCAGTCATGTAAACATCTCTTGTACGCAGAGTCCTTTGGCAAGGAACTCAGCCCTTTTACTCCCCCACTGCATCTCGTTTTGTTTATTTTGAACCTGACTCCTACTGATGCCATGTGCTGGCCCTAATTCTTGTATTGCAGGGATAGTGCCAACCTCACTGGCAGTTTAGGAAGAGCCACACACTCCAAAGGCTCAGCAATTCATCATCATTTCCAGAAAAAAAAAGCAAAAGAGCAGTGGTGATGATTGCTGCCTCTTTCCTAAGGGCAACAGAGGAACATATCTGTCAGCCAGACATGGCACCCAGTAGAAGTTAACACCAACTGCTATCCTATGCTTCTCATTCATATGGTATTAATAATACTGACAGGAATGACCATGCCAGACCAAAAGTGACTGCAAGGAACTAGAGCAAGGGTGGAAAAACTTGCATGTGCCTATTGTCCCTAACAGGAATTGTGTTTTGGGTAAAAACAGAGCAGGCTTTTGGAGGTGGCATTGGACTACTGGCTTTCTCATCTGTAGGCTGTTGTTCAATAACCAGATGGGAAAGGATTACGTTAACTTTAGGAGTGTATTTGCATTTAACAGAGGATAGTGAAAAGAGGGAAACCCTACCTGGAGTACTGCATCCAGCTCTGGAGTCCTCAGTACAGTGAACTGTTAGAGTGGGTCCAGAGGAGGGCCATGAACAAGACTGGAGGGCTGGAGCACCTCTCCTATGAAGACAGGCTGAGAGAGTTGGGGTTGTTCAGCTTGGAGAAGAGAAGGCTCTGGGGACACCTTATTGCAACCTTTCGGTACTTAAAGGGGGCTTATAAGAAAGACGGGGACAGACTTTTTAGTAGCGATAGGACAAGGGGTAATGGTTTTAACCTAAAAGAGGGTAGATTCAGACTAGATTTAAGGACGAAATTTTTTTACAATGAGTGTGGTGAAACACTGGCACAGGTTGCCCAGAGAGGTGGTAGATGCCCCATCCTGGAAACATTCAAGATCAGGTTGGATGGGGCTCTGAGCAACCTGATCTAGTTGAAGATGTCCCTGCTCACTGCAGGGGGTTGGACTAGATGTCCTTTAAAGGTCCCTTCCTACTCAAACCATTCTATGATTCTATGATTATATGATTCTATAAACAGACTGCCTTAAAAATTAGGGGAGATCAGAATACTTCATACAGTCCATAGGGGAGGGTGCTAAATCAGTCCACAGAGCAATTCAGTTACTATATCCTAATGCAAGTAAACAGGAGACCATGGAAAGCTAGATACACAATCAAGTTTTTAACTGAATTGGCATAACCAAATTAGGTGGATAATGCTTACCAGCAGAAGAACAATAACAAAACAAAATATGAGAGTTCTGGAAGGGAGACTTCAATGAATTCAGAGATTTGCATGGCAAAAATCATCTGTGGATCTGATCTAAAGAAAATAGGAGTTAAAGATGGCATTTCCTAAAAATATACCCCACCAAACCAAACCAAACAAACCATGGGGATGGGTACAAATCTACACAGGAATTAGTTTTCAGATACAAAATGAGTAAGTTGGATTTGAGACCCAGAAAGATTTTGCAATGAGACAAATCTAAGTCAGGCTTCTAAAGACAAAAAGAAAAACACTGTGTGGTGGGCTGACCCTGGCTGGACAGCAGGTGCCCACCAAAGCTGCTCTATCACTCCCCTCCTCAGCTGGGCAGGGGAGAGAAAATATAATGAAAGGCTCATGGGTCAAGATAAGGACAGGTAGAGATCACTCACCAATTACTGTCACAGGCAAAACAGACGCGATTTGGGGAATTTACTTTAATTTATTACCAATCAAAATCAGAGTAGGAAAATGACAAAAATAAAAACTAAATCTTAAAACACCTTCCCCCCACCCCTCCCTTCTTCTCGGGCTCAGCTTCACTGCCAATTTTCTCTACGTCCTCCCATTCATCACACTTTGTTTCTGCTGCTCCTTCCTCCTCAGGAGGAGAACTCCTCACACTCTTCCCCTGCTCCAGCATGGGGTCCCTCCCATGGGAGACAGTTCTCCATGAACTTCTCCAACGTGAGTCCTTCCCAGGGGCTGCAGTCCTTCAGGAATAGACTGCTCCACCATGGGTCCCCCACAAGGTCACAAGTTCTGCCAGAAAACCTGCTCCAGCGTGGGCTCCTCTCTCCACGGGGCCACAGGTCCTGCCAGGAGCCTGCTCCAGCACAGGCTTCCCACAGAGTTCACAGCCTCTTTCGAGTGCATCCACCTGCTCTGGTGTGGGGTCCTCCATGCACTGCAGGTGGATATCTGCTCCACTGTGGATCTCCATGGGCTGCAGGGGGACAGCCTGCCTCACCGTGTTCTTCACCACGGGCTGCAGGGGAATCTCTGCTCCAGCACCTGCAGCACCTCCTTCCCCTCCTTCACTGACCTTGGTGTCTGCAGATGTCTCTCACATATTCTCACTCCTCTCTCCATCTGCAGTTGCTGTTGCACAGGTTTTTTTCCCTCGTTCTTAACTATGTTATCCCAGAAGTGCTCCCACCATCGCTGATTGTCTCAGCCTTGGCCAGCAGTGAGTCCGTCTTGGAGCCGGCTAGCATTGGCTCTATCGGACATAGGGGAAGTTTCTAGCAGGTTGTCACAGAAGCCACCCCTGTAGCTCCCCTGCTACCAAACCCTTGCCTCACAAACCTGATACACACTGAAGGCACAAAAAAAACCAAACCAATGCAATGTGAGATTTCACTAGCAAGGAACATGGAAGATAGCAAGAAATTGGTTTGTAAGAATACTGGAGTTAACACAAAGATTAAGAAAAGTCTTGGTCTGATATTCAACGGAGAAGGAAAGCTATCAAGAGACAGCTTCAGGAAAAGCTCTTTAATAAATTTCTTGCATGCCTTCACCAAAAAGAGAAACTGATCAAATGGCTGTCAGATTTCGTAGGTGTGGGTGAGGGACAAGATCTCATTTCTGAATAGGGAAACATAGGCTAGGGAGCTTTAAAGGCATAAAGAAGCTAAAAGATTTCAAATCAGGTGGTTGTCAAGAGTTTTATTGCAGTTATTCAGTGACCGTCCTTGAGAACTCCTAAGGATTCAGGAGGTGCAAAGAGGCTAGGGAACAGCGATCATGGTGCCCAACAAAAAAGAAAGAGAAGCCATAAAGCAATACCTTATAATGTCACACTATACTCCCTAACTTTCTTGCAGGAAAACATGGACTACACAAAAACAGTCCCAAATGGTTATGAGGCTGGTTAGAAGAATGTATTCTGTTGTAGGCAGAAGTAATCTGTTGTGCAAATACAAAAAAAGAAAGAACTGTAGGTAGCTATGTGAAAAAAGTAGTGATGATTTTTGTAGAACCAAAGTAAGCATAAGTGAATAACAGCACACTGTCTCAAAAAGAGGTAATCATCATACTGGGGCTTATAGATGCTTGTACAGCATGACACACCCTTAAAGTAACCAAGTCTTTTTATTCAGTCCTGGTAAAACATCCCTGGAAAGCTGTGCTCAGTGTTTTCCAGCACTGCATTTCAATAATAAATCCAGGCACAAATCCTGAGAAGACCAAGGTAAATAATCAGAGATCTAGACAATGTGACCTAGAAGGAAAGACTGAAAGATTTGGGGTTGTTTACCTAAAGAAAAATGAGGAGGGATACAAAATAAAGTAGGGTAAAGGATCACAAAGAGAAGGGGAATACTCTGTTCTTGATGCCTTTGATGGTCAGAATGAAAGTGACAGACAAACTGAAGTGACAGTGATTCAGAGAAAAAATAAAGCATACTTTCTAGTCATATGGAGAAGGGCACTGATTCCACTGTGCATCCTGCTTCCACCGTATGCATCCCTCATTAGCATAGTGTGTGCAGTCCCCACATTGCACGTATTTTAACTGCTTAGTCAAGTATCTATCAGGATTTCCATAATTAGAGTTGAACCTGCCTTATGGCAGGGTGATGGATTAAGTAAGCAATCGCTTCAGATCCCTTCTTGCCCTCTAATTTTTTGTCCATCTCAGAAAACAGGACTTTTATCCTCCTCCTTCATGATACGGTAGTCAGAGTAATCCTCTGAGACCTAAGCCGATCTGCCAGTGCTAACACTGAGATGTGCAGCCCACATGCTATTCTTTCTCTGGAACCAAATCGCGGTATTTGACCGCCCTGCGCTGGGCAGATGTAATGCTAATGCAGAGCCCTGCCCATGGCATGTGAATACTGGGAGGGAAATGGGAACAGAGAGGTTTATTTCTGTCAGAAGAGGCAGAACATGCTTCTGCACCCCAGGTATGGCAAAGGCTTTTACCAAAATCAGTTTAAATACCTGAAGGTGAGGGTGGAGATTTCAATTTCCGTACCTAATTTTTGCCTGCTAGTATTCCCTTCCTTTTCTTTCCAAAGCTCAGTATGAGCAGAAGGCTGCAAGAAAAAGGGTTTGTGTGAAACAAAAGAGACAAAGGATAAGACAGCAATAGAGCTCTGAACACCACCTAATCCTGCTCAAACAAATCTGTTATTTTGGGTATTTAAAGAAAAAAGCCTGTCTACTTGACAAACCAGAGTGGTTGCAAAGAAACGATTACAACCTGTCGTATCAGGTCAGCCTGAAAAGAGTTTCCATACAGCCAATGATTCTATAAATTACATTTACAGTCACTTCACTTCCCAGCCTGAAGCACCACAGACCAGGGCAAAATGAACAGTGACAAAAATGTGCAGATTTTACACAGGGGATTGTAAAGAATAATATGGAGATGGGAACGAACTTGATTGAATTGCAATGAAAGATTAATTGTGTGACGTGTGAGTAATTGGTTAATGGGACTGGGTCAGCACCTGGTATCTGATAGTTTGAAAAGAGGATGAGAATGCAGCTTCAGCTTTTTGAAAAAGGTTTTGCAGGCCAAAATGTTCCCAGCTCTGTAACTTGCAGAGTCTGAGAAATGAAATAAATCTAAATGTAAATTACAGAGTTGTCTGATAGGCAGAGATATTTTTTGCTTTGAGACTGATATTTATATTGTCAGTGTTTGAGGCACAGAGAGGCCAGAATGGGCATCCAGAAGGGAAAAATGTGGCCTGGGCAAATGAACCTGAATGAGACGTGATGCATTAACCTGGAAGTAATTAAAAAGGAAGGGCAGGGGGTAGCCTTGTTAGCAACTACTCAGTGTATAACAGAGAGCCATTATGATAATAGGGGACTGTAAAAAATGAGGCCTTGTCTGCTCTGCAAGGACATTAAAGAATGAGTGACACTTTTCTCATGAAAAGAAGGATTGCCCATTGTCCTTCACCAACATTTTCTCTGCCTTGTCAACAGCCTGCCTGGCTATTGCCCTTCACTGCAGAATTGGCCGCATTTCAGTTGTGCTATACTTACATGCTTTGGAAAGGTAATGTATAAACTCACAGCAACTCTAAGAAAATTTTAATGTAAAGATTATTCCATTTGATATTTAATAACTGATTTTCCAAGATTTTTTTTTTTTTTTTTTACTACAGTATGGTAAATCCACATCGTGTCTGTAGGAAATAAAAAAATTCCAGGTAATCCAAACCAATTTTCATTAAGCATTAAAGATCACACTCATAGTGACATTCAGTGCTTCCTGAGAAAAGGTTGGGGCTGAAGACTTCCATCTCAACATCTTGCAGAGATGGGATTTTAGATCTGGACTCCCACATTTGCCTACAGTAATAAGAAGTAACACCCTAGTTGTAGTACTACAGGCAAGAACCTGCCACTTTATTGGATCACACCAGTATTAAGGAAGCAGCAAGTCATGCAGGGATAAAATCAGAAAAAGTCATTTCCAAAATGGTTTACAGGTAGCAAAGGACATAAAAGGAAACTAGAAAATGTTTTACAAATAAAATAGAAGTGTGAAAAAGACAAAGGAAAATATAGGCTGATTATTCGAATCAGAGGGGAGCAATAACTAATAGTACAGAGATGTCTGAAAAATTTAATCTCTTTTTTGCATCAGTCTTCAAAAAATGATTATGTGTGATCAGCTACTAAGAGCAATGGTCTTACAAGGAGATAGAAAAGGACTAGGAGAGAGATAGAATAAAGAAATAATGCTTAAACAGTTTAGATGAATTCTTGTCAGTATTCCTCAGAGAAATGACTCCTAAGGTACTGAAGAAGTGAGGCAAAGCAGACTCTGAACTGTAAGTTGTGGAGTCTTCGTGGTCTTCAAGAACTTGTGGATACAAGGAAGGTCCAAGTGATCAAGAGGAAGGTAAATATACTGCCTGTCTGATTAAAGAAAGAGAGCCTGGGGATCCAAGATTAATTAGTTTATTTTTTATACATGGTGACACCACAAGAACAAGTTACTATATAGCAACTTAAAAGCACTGAAAGTTACATTCCTGACCCTTGTTAACCTCCTTAGACATGTTCACACAGCAGGCAGGTCTGGCAGGCTGGGTGTTGGGGGAGAGGACAACAAACTAATGTGGCCTCTTTAGGAGAAGATGCTAGCCATGGACCAGCTCCAGGCCACTTAAAACAGCCTCCTGGACCACGAGCAGTTTAACAGACTCTGGTCTAAAGGTTGAGGCTGGGATGGACAGCCAACATATAGCTGTGAAGAATAAACTGTGGCAGACCTATCTCATTTCTCTGATGGGATCTGATGGATCAGAAGGGGTAGCCAGATCTTTTGAGATGCTCTGACTTTACTAGGGCTTCTGACATTAATCCAGATGACTTTTTTTTTTTACCAAGTCCCATGTAATTTTATCTAAATGAAATTGCCATTCGGTAGCTACATAGCTGTTCAAAAAGTCCTCACCCAGTGAGTAGCTGTAAATAATTCACTGATAAAATGGGGAGAACATTTTGCACCAGATCCTGAGAGAGACATCATGGATCCAGTTCTATGCCAGGTTTACTTTGAACTGGTTGGATTACAGAAGAGATTACATTTGGAAAATGTACAGATGGTACCTGGCCATGAGGCCTTGCAAGCATTTGGGATAACAGGATTAAAGTCTTAAATTACTCTGTAAATTGGAGACATAGTATGAAATAAGCATGATGCTATTCAATAAACAACAAAGGGTAATACTTAAAAGGATTAGTATAAAATTAAAATGTGGAGAGCTCGGTTAATCCAGTAGTGTACTGTCAAGCAATGCTAATTTGAGACAACAAATTACCATTGTGATTTGCCCTTTTTTGCATTTTCAGATGTATTCACAGTAATCTTTATGTAACCAAACACAAACTATTGTACCCTATGTGACTGCACTCCACCTAGATCGCTATGTCCAGCTTCATGCAGCACACTTGAGTAGAAAGTTGGAAAAAATGCAGAATAGTCAGTGGAAAACAGACAGTTGAAACAACAGAGACAACTTTTTTGGAAGCAATAAGATGTATGAAGAATCATTCAAGGACTCTCTGTCCAAGAGAATAGGTTGAGGGAAAATAATATATTTTTTTATATATATATTCATACACACACATACTTGTTGTGTATGTATATACTTTATGCTTTCCTATACATACATACATTCACACACACAAAGGGAGAAATGCCATTGTCCAAATTCACTAAAAGGAAAGGCAGGGTGCAATCCTTCAGTTCACAACATAGAAAAAGTGGATTTGAGTATCACCGAATGATTAGGTTATGACGGAAGTGCAGAGTTCCCACTGTGCCCCCACACCAGAGTAGGTGAGGGAACAGCCTGCCTTTGGAGACAAGTCAAGAGGGAATATCTGTTCCTGTGGTACCTTTTTAATAATAAAAACCTGAGAATATGCTGCAGGGCACTGATACAACTGAACATATGTACAACAAACATTTTGGCAATGCACCATTCACGAAGTGCTGTAAATCTAAGAGATTTTAACGAGAGTTACAACTCTCCTGAGCAGAAAAGCAGCTAATCCTGAAACGTAGGGGGTCTTCTGCTAAAAAGAGGGGAAACAGGAGGCAGTCTGCATCCCAGGCCAGTAGCACAACAGGGGACGTACCCCATTGTTAAACTTAATTTTACTTCACTTGTAATCTTTTTTTTCTTTCAGCCTTTGTATCTGTTCCTTTGACATATGAAGCTTGGATAATTACACTTGTAATTTGTTTCATTAAAAAGACAGCCTAGTTTCATGGGATGAGCTGTGTGTCATGGGACGAACCAGTGTGGAGCTGATAAACTGGGATGCACTGCCTCTGTGGAAATGACACATCATTTAAGGTAGTTTGCAGAGCTCTGAGTCCTGAAAAGGTTCAGAGGCTGGTGAATACATATTGCAGGGAGCCAGCATAGGATGCTTGTGCTTCAAGTTGTCACCCTTGGAGATGAAAAATATCAGACAATGAGTGGGCAACAGCTACACCTTCACCCCCAGGCATGACACCCATCATCAAGGATTTTCAAAGAAAAGGTCAGACAAACATCAGTGCAAGGTAATGTAGGTATGCTGGACCCTTCCTCAGAGCAGGAGGATGAACACTTCCTGACTTATATTTATCCCACTAGTTTACCATGTGGCACTCCACAGGACTGACAAAAATACCTCCAGGAGCTTGTACCAGGCCAATCCTTCCAACAGTCCCCCAGCTTCCTCTGTGGTCCTGCCTGGCCAATTTATTGCATTTTGTACCCTGAGAAGCTCCTTGTTAAATGAAGGAACTTGCGGCCAATTAACAATACACACATTTTTATACCAAAGTGCCATCCACTCAACCACACTAGGGAAGCGATACCCTGTTTCCCAGTTGGTCTAAATTGGTCTTCAAGTTGTTTTTACTGAGGACAAAAATAATTGGTCTTGTGGCTAGATCTCCTCCTGGATATACATTCTCCATTTTGCACCCTCTGAGATCCATAACTCTGCTTGAATGAACAGATGTGCTGGCACTGACTGTTTCCAGACTGTGGGTGCAAACAGGATCCAAGTTCAATTCTTATTTTTGCAACCGATCTCTGCCTTTCCCCTTGCAATAGCAAGAGAGATATGTTTTTATTTTGTCTTTTTTTATTGCACACAGGAAAGTATGCATCACCAGGTCGTCTAACATATACACAAAGAGTGGAGGGTGCCTATTTACTAGAGTTTTCAGTCCTGCTCTGCACTGTTACAGTGCATCTTCGCAGATCATAGCAGCTCATATCTGCTGTGGAGATTGTTCAGCTCCACTGGTACATGGTAATGCCTCACTTCCATCTTCTCTGAGCAATGCAACATGTGCATTTCATTTTCCTCAGAGCCATCTGATTTATTCCTTTTCCAACCTGGCTCCAGAAAATGTTCAAAAGATATTTTTGTGCTTTTTTTTGCCCCCTCCCAAAGTGTCCAGTTTTTAGGCATTTTGACCATTAATTTTGGTTTCAAAATCTGCGGTGCATGATCTCCTCAGAAGCATAAATTCTTGTCAGCCAATCTTCCCATTTTGTCTATTTGCATAGTTTGACATGCTGCGAACACACATTGTAAAGCTTAAGTCTTCCAATGCTGTCTCCATTCTAGTGTTGCTACCAAAGCAGAAAAAGATCACATTGCCCTCTAACAGCTATCATACAAGTATATTCTTATTTCTGAACAGCACAGATGAATCTCCTTTACAATATTTCCTTTATGCCGATGATTTTCATACTGCTTTTCCCTATCGACCAACATGTCACTGGTGAGGTCTGTTCAGCACAGCACAGTACACCTCGAAGTGGAGCTGGTGCATCTCAGTGATAGCTTACATGATGGAGGAGGATCCCACATTTCATTTCACAGAAGAAATGATCTCACTGGAATTCTCTGAATGCTGCAGCCAGCATAATGCAGACACTACCACAATCTAGGCTATTACCTTTTCTGTATTTTCTGAGTCTTGCTGGATGTTCTCTGCTGACATTGGTAGTGCAGCCTCACCTCTCCTTCCTGTTAGGCCTCACAGCATCCTCTAGCCCATCAGCTCTGTTGTCTTGTGTGGGCTGTCAGCCACAGAAAGTAAAGGACAAGGACAGGAGAAGAGAGAGACAGAGTGCTGTCACCTGCTGCTCAGTCCACAGCAACTACAGGGAAAAGTAAAGGGATGGGAGAAAGAGGTGATGGGGTGAGAAAATGTGTCTGTGAGTCAAGTGCAGACCACATTCCCATACCCTCCTTGGTCAGGATTCAGCGTCAGCAGCCCTCTCTGCCAGCAGGGCAGGAGAGCACCGCGACAGGAGTATAAAGCCACTGTACAAAGGTCTCCCTTCCAAGGAGACGGTGAGGCTCTCAGACTCTAAGCTCAACACAATGTGAAGAAATGTAGTTTCCCCCAGACATTTAGTCACTAGCAGGGTGTTCTCAGCACCTCTTGTAGCTGGACTTCTGTGTGGTCAGGATTGCAAAAGGCATTAGATCTGCTGGTGGACATGAAAAGGCAATCCAGTGTTAACCCAGGGCACTCCACTAGAGGGAGATTTTGGGGTCTGAACCTTGTTTCATTTTATCTAGCCAAGTGTAACGCATAAACCCCTGAGCTCATTTTTAACACCTCAGCTAGGTCCCCTAGGCACAAGGCTAAAGAAGGGCTTCCCCACGTTTTGGGTTTTTTTCTTTGGTTTGGTTTTGGGATGTTTTTGTTATTGTTTTTGGGTTTTGTTGCTTTGGTCGGTTGGGTTTTTTTGCCAGCTACCCACAGGACTCTTGCATGCCTGGCTATACAGTTGCCCACATTCAAAGGAGTGATTTTAAGTCTTCTTACCCAAAATGATCCCATGGTCTTGAAGTCAGAGCATTCTCATAGTTTATCAGAGACTAGTGTTCAGGCCATTTTAGGCTTAATGAAGGTTAGAATAAGGTTTACCTATTTCCTGGCTATGTCCTACTTGTTGATTTCTGAAGGCATAAATTGTGCACCACCTCCTCAGATGAAGTCAGCTGTAATATCAACCATGCCTAACTTTTGGAGGGTTTTTTCAGCTGACTTGGCTGAGGTACTTATCCATCTTCCCCTGAATTCATGATGATAAACAAATGACAACTGCATACTCCTATTCCCAGGAAGGGTAATTCTGAGAATTTACTTCACATAGGGTGACATTTTATGACTCTGGTCTGTACAGGGCTACGCAGTCCTGAATCGCTCTTGGTGATTTTTCAGTGATTCAGCCCTAACTTAAGCAGAGAGCAGGTTCACAGTCTGCGTGTGTGAAGACAAGCTTGAATCATGTTCTAAACACAGTCCCAAAGGCTGAAAAAAAATAGAAATACACAGAAACATGATCATAACTTTATTTTAAAAAATAATTTTAAAATAAAATTTTATTTTGCTTATTATTTATATGAATACGGCTGCGTACTACTGCTTCAGTACTGTAGCTGTGCTTAATTTTTTGTAAACCAGGTCAGCTCCAGCACAATGTGAATACCTCCTCCACCTCCTTCACTAGCTCTGCTTATATGGCCAGTGAACTACAGTTGGCTTGTGGTAAAACAGCTGGTCTGCATGATCATTGTTGGTCATTTTGTGATTCCTAGTCCTGTTCTTAAAACCTTCCTTTTTTTGTGTGTGGACCAATCCTTAATGCAGAAGCCTATTGGTAGCAGCACTTTACTCCCTCAAGTATGTCCCACCTCCAAACAGTGGCCTCTGCAGCCATGATCCACCTACCTTAAAACACCTGCTCAACACACATGCTGCAAGACAATTCATGGAAGAGTTTCTATCAATTAAGTTTTAACAACCTTTCAAACCACAGATGATCCATTCACACCTAGTTCCTGGAGCACCTCTGGTGTTTGGAAGCAGACAGAATTCTTTTAAGTAAAACCAGACTTATCATTTTAAGCAGGTCAATGAAGTCTTGGGCAAACAGAGCCTAGGACCAAATCTCTGTAAAGAATTGCAGCTTTGTTGTTCTCCCGAATTCTTAACTGAGATGGAAGTTATCCAATTTTCCAAAGTTATAAGTATACCCAGCAGATTGCCAGGACTCCTAATGTAATCCCAACCTTGCTCTCCAAATCTACATTTGCCAGGTTTCAGAGGGACAATTTCATGTACAACAGTTTTTTTTTCCCCTGTTCAAAATCTTGTCAACTGTTGCAAAGTGAAACTTTGGGGCATTTTTGAAGGCAGATTCTATTCAAAAAAACTGTAGTTTGGAAAGTTCAGATAACAATTAAAATAAATTTTGATCTACTGAAGCTCTGCAGAAATGCCACTCTTCCAAAGAGTATTACAGGCAGAACTAAACTCTACCACATACACCTTAAAAGAAGAAAAGATGTAGATTAAATCCAAAACTAAGATGTAAAGACTGCAGAATCAAGCACTTATTTCAATAGTGAGTCAACTACAGTTCACACAAGTACAAATGTTCTCTCCTGTGTGAGTCTCATTAGATGCTCAAATCGGAAATTACTATTAGGTGCAAAATAAGTCAAGGTAATATTTCAACAAGACTTCAACAAGATTGTCATTTAAGATGAATGAATTCCCACCTTCCTTGTAAATAAGAAACGTGAGCGCAATGAAGTAACTTGCCATCATTATGAAACAGAGAACGCTAGCTAGCAGCATCTGCAGGGGTATTCTCAACTATGTATTTTTAAAATTATCTGAAGAGGTATGGGACACTGCAATCAAACCTGCTGGCATTTTCTGTGGCACAGAAAGCATTGGACAGAACCAGCACACAGCAGGGAAGTGTTGAAAGTTGTGGAAAGAAAATGAGGAAAGCAATGACTACTACCTACGCTGGGGAAGCAAAATAACTGTCTGGACTGAGAGTAAAACTGAGATTTCGTCCTCCAAAAGAACCCAGCATACAATGCCATACTCTGCATAGTGAAGCACACAGACTACTGATCTGAATTTGGCAGTAAAGACTAGGCTACAAATGATCTAATTTATCTCAATTCGTATCAGCTTAGTGAATTTGGAAGAGGTTATTTGAAAACAGGTAACAAGGGAGTCACAAAAGCATAGATTTTAAAGTCTTTAAGCAATAATGACTTTTCATAATGCCTGATCTTTTTAATTGATATCCCTCTGGTAAACAACAAGGAAATCATGAAGAACAGAATGGGATTTTTGCTTAGGAAAGGTGAGAAATAAAAAAAGCAGGCAAACAGTTTTTGTATTTCTTTAACAAAAGGCAAATCTCCCCCATTTCACTGGTGAGGTGAAATACAAAGAGACATACCTGTGTGCATGTTTACAGCTGAAAACAGTAATCAATCATCAGACATAAGTGATTACATACTTTGATATACAACCATTAAGCATAAAGGTAAATGCCATAAAATGATTCTGCTGACATCATTTGCAAAAACAAAGCCCTTATAGCAACAAGAATGATTTGTACAGGAAAAAAAATCTCAAAAAAAAGAATAGGATTTTTCATGTGAAAACATTTAAATCACAAGGGATGCAAGAAATAATAAAAAGTGTAAATAATGAATAGTGTAAAGAAAGATAATTGCTATCTTCTTTCTTCTTTTCTCAGGATAAGACTAAAATGACATCCAGATACAGTGAAAGACAGCAAATCCAAATTTGAATAAAGAAGAACAGATTGAGTAGGCAAAACTAAAAAGTGTGACCAGCCTGTGGAACGAATTGTCACAGGATGCTCTTGGGATTAATAAACCAGCAAAATTAAAGGAAGTCTACACATAATCCTATTAATAAAATTGTCCAGCTATAATATCAAGCAGCAAAACCAAACAAAAATAAAAAGGTGGAATTTCAAGTTTCAGAGCTGACCTGTAAGGAGAAAACATATTAGGAATCATATAATATCCTACCAGCGTTTAGTAACCTGCAAAGAAGTGGCACTAGCTGCTATATAATGCAGACTATCCTCCAAACACAGACACACAGGTGTCCAAAATCAATCAGTGTCAATACCCTCAATTCCTAAATTAGTATTCTGTGTCTACATTCCATTACAGTTTACAATTTATTGCTCCTGATAGTTAAAAAAAAAAAAGTAATTTTTCTTAAAGATCTGTCAAAGTAAAGGGTGGTTTTTTCAAGCAACAAGGAAACCAAAGAAGGCCGTAGTGGCAAGAAAGGCATTGGCAGCACATGGAGGGGCGTGATCCTTCCCTTGGTCCAGCCTTTGTGAGAACGTATCTGGAGTGCTGGGTCCAGTGTTGGGCGTCCAGTACAAGACTGAACTGGACATGCTGGAGTGAGTCCAGTGAAGGGCCATGGAGGTAATTAAGGGACTGGAGCATCTGTCATATGAGGAGAGGCTGAGAGAGGTGAGGATGATCAGCCTGGAGAAGAGAAGGCTCAGGGCAAAACTTTAAGCAAAGTAAATCTCACACAAATTATTGATATGGACTGTTGAAATATTAATAAGTCATTTTATAAACTAGTGTTGGTTTAGGATACACAACCTCCATAAAAAACTTAACGTGTACCAGTAGTTACAAACCACTGTCTGGAATACCGAAGATATTATTATTTCAATAGTCTATATCAATAATTTGTGTGAGATTTGTTTTATTTATAGTCTCCATTGGCTTTAGATTTCCTACTATATGCTGTAATTTTACAGAAATTACCCCATTTCATTACTTCTAATGGAGACAAAAAGACTGCATGGACTTTCATTAATCTCCTAGGAAAAAAGGAGTTTAGAAATTACAAAATGCACACACACAGAGGTGCCTACTCAAACCCATGTGTCTGAGTTATTCCCAAAGCAGAGCATCCCAGGGAGCTCATTCATTAAATGGTTCCTCTCATTATGCTGAAGTTTCTACTGCAGCCTCACTATTTCTACAGTACAAAACTCCAAGAGGTCCGTAAAGATGTTTCAAGGTTAGAATCTGGTCCAGAACACCGTAAAAAAAGGTTATGCTGTTTTTTATATGCTTAACTGTAAATCAACTGAAGCTGTATCAAAAAGGGACTTGAATAAGAAAAAACACAGGCCTACAGAACTAACTACCTTAAGCCTAAACCAAAGATCAGAGGGTTGTTTGGGGTTTTTTTCTCTCTGGTTTTTGGTATTTTTTTGTTGTTTTTTTTTTTTTTTTTTTTTTTTTTTTTGGCACACATGGCAAAATGCAGTGTGTGGCCTTGGGCTGTCAGTCACTTCTTTTTATTATCTTTGGATTTATTACTTGTTTTTCATTTAGACACTTCTCTCATTTTTCTGTCTGAGTATGTTTGTAATATGGCTAAAGTTGTATGAGGAAATTCTCATCTTGTCCTTTTTCCTGAACACTTTCTCTCTAAATAGCAACTCATATCCTGCCTTTCACCATTCATTACTGTTAGATAGTAGATAACTGGCCTATGTGAACTGAGTTACTGATCTTGGTCCCATCCTAGCAAAGTGCAGAAATGCTGTCACAACTGTCATTGGTTGGCACCTTATTTATAGACTCAATAGCATATTAATCAGTATCTCATGGAAAACTGCACCACAACATTCCCTTTAAAAAATGTCAGTAGTTTTTCAGTAATGTGGTGGCACCACATAATATGTTTTCAAAGTCATCTGGTATTGCTTCAGTGGTTTTATGTTGTATTTCATATAATATAAAAGGTACATCCCAGGTCATTCCCCTACTCATGAATAAGAATAAGATTTTAATTACCTCCAAGCTAATCAGCTCTCTTATTCTGAGCTTTTCTGTAAATGAATACTGATTTGTGGTATGCAAGCAAAAAATCAGGAGTATTATATGCTTTCCGAAAAAGAAAACTTCTTCACTGCCTTGACAAATCTAAGCTGTGTCCACATTGATCCCATGCTCATTTAACCATATTTTCCCAAATCTATGACAAACCATCAACCAATTGAAACACATGCAACCATTTGCACTACATGGCCAGCCCCAGTGCACACTGTGAGCAATGTGTGTATCACAGGGGATGTAAACCACACTGGCTAAATGGGCTGAAAGTGTGCCCTCTCCATTCCCCATCTGTAGCTGTTCCTTCAGAGCTTAACAGTCCGCTCCGTCTCCCTCTTCGTAATGCCAAAATGTGTCTGAGTGGCAAGGCTGAGTCAGGAGCCCATCAGCTGAGATTTAAAGTTCCCAGTCCAGGCTGGTTGGTTTCTTTTCAGCCTGATGGTTTTGCTGCTGCAGGTTACAGTGCAGCCACAGTAAAAGTAATGTTTGCAAAACTGATGGGCTACTAAGCTGTAGAAGAAATGCCTGGGGACAGGGATTTCTTCAGCTGTCTTTGTTACTGGCTAAAAACGGTCACTGAACAACACTGAGCATCACAGTGTTTGGGAGAGCTTCCCTCTGGACTGTTTCCATCTTTCTTCCATGTAGTCAGTGACCAGGCCACTCCCTCAAAAGATGAAACCCAAAAATAGATCACTGGCCAGACATTCCCATTTCTCTACTCTGGTAGCATGACAAGTGCATCAGGCATCTATGAACCTTTCTTCCTTCAGGGATCTGTGACTACTGAGCTGACTGAAGCTTTTTCAGAATGGCTTTTTCAGAACAACACAGTCCCTTTTTCAAAGGTGCACACATGCAGAGCAGAGAGTTAAAAATAAAATAACGTTCTTTGGATATTCCCTTTGTCCCTCAAACTAAATTTTCTTTGAAGCTTTGATATATTACAGTCAGCCCAGTACATAAAATCTGCTTCCTTGTTTGTCAGAGACTCTTATCCAGCTGTTGGTAACAACTTATTATTCATTTTCATCCTCAGTAAACCCTGCCATCTTTAAGGCTTCATTATCTTCTCCAAAACTAGGTCTAACCTGGAAGACTAAAATTTCCCAGCCTAGCTAAACCACTCCTTAATAACTAACTTCTCCAGTGAGAAACCCCATAGTGTAATACTGTATCTTTCCCATCTCCCATAGCTTTCCCTCTTCTCCTAGTTTTACCTCTTAAAACCTTTAACTCAGTCTAGGCAGGCAAGATAATCTCTACCTGTAAATGGAGGTGTATAAGGTACTGATAAGCAATCAGATTGGTATCTTTTTTTTCGCTGCCAAGTGACATTAATATAAAATGTTGTTCAGATAAATTTTTGAAGTAAATTGGAATAGAGCTCCAATTTACTAACAGGGCTCCAGTTACAACTAATTTAGCATCTGTGCTGTGTGAAAAGAAATCATAAGGCAGTATCCAGAAGAATGCAATTTCCTATGTTCTCAGGAGAGCCTAGATGACAATAACTATGTGCACATAATCCCCGTTTACTTCATACCTCAGTGGGGAGCACACTTATTTAGGATGTGGTTAGGCTTGGGTTAAATTTCTTCATTTCTTTGAAGGAGTTTGAAGCCAGTGCTGATACCTTACAAAAAATTGTCCGGTGAGGAAAAGAACAAGATTATGAAAACAGAGAGTAGGACACCTCAGTGTGTGAATACTTGTATCTAAGTCTGTTCCAGTTCATGTTCGATTAACAACAAATACAAAACAGACCTCTTCGGGAATGAGAGTTCAAGCCCCTTCAAGGAAAGGAAGGAACTGAGCCAGGATTTTGCATTTCAAGAATGTTCTCTAACCACTGCATTACCGAGGAAAAAGCTACTGGTTACTTTCAGCTTTATGAATATCAGCTGCTGGAAAATCCATTACCAGCACAGCCCTATTTGTAATATAGTGATCATGATGGGCCACAGTGCTGAGATGTGGATTTTATTTTGCCAGAGTTCCCCATGCATAAAGAAGGTGATTTCTCCATAGCAGGAGTGCAAAGTTCAGTTTTAACTCATTAATAATGGATGTATTCCTGAACAGGACTGTGGAATTTAGCTTTATACATAATGATGACTTCTGTATTGCAATGCTGATAGTGAATCTACTGCTGATGGCAATTTACAGATTTCATATTAATTCTATTTTTTAAAAAAATTTTTCAAATCCAAAACTAGATGAGAGTATTTACCAATCTCACTGATAAATTTTCATTCAGAACCCTCATGTGAGTCACACTACATAAACAATGGCCTTTTGTTGGTAATATATTAATATATGGGTATTACATTTAGAAAGTGCGTATCTTTTAACATGATCAAACACAGAGCTTAGTCACATTAATATAAATGAAAACCTGATTGTATTACTGTTTGCAGTCGTGTAGTGCACTGCACTGATAACAGACATGCTAGTGCACACACTATAGGTTATGCAGGACAAAGAAGGATTTTGCTTTGCAAGACTTTGTTCCTGAATTTGTTATGAAAAACAGAGACTTTGGTTGGCAATGCCATTTTTTTCAGTGAAAAGTCTCAAAAAATTGGGGAAACTGTTGAGAAGTATACAGAAAAGATGAAGAGACATATGTCTTTCCCATATTTATGTGGAGTCTTTGAGTTAAAAGAAAAGAATAAAAAGAAGCCTATATTTTCCTTAAAAAAGTCCTCTCTGCAGTGGATGGTAAGTTGTTATTTCCATAGACCCTGGGTGGGCATCATTTTGATAACTGTAGCAAAGACATACATAGAGCAGAAAAAGTGCTCAAAACTAATTGCTGATAAACATTTTCGGTATAAGATGATTTTTTCTCTTTCAACATTTAAGGGTCCTAAACATTGGTTATTATTTACTTGATGAACCCTTTATGTTCTTTTTAAAAAAGTGCAATCATTTCCACAGACAGCTGTAAGAAAAACTAAAATGTTTTTGGATATTTACCAACATATATATATATATATATTTTTATCAATAAATTTATCTTGTAGTCTTTAAAATCTGGTCTTTCTCCAAAAATGTCTTGTAGCTTGTTTTTCCTAGTTTAGGTTTCCAAAAAGTAACAGGTTTAGAAGCTAAAGCCCATTTCCAAACAGAGCAGACGTTTTGAATCTGAAGTCTCCTTGATAGCTAATGTCGTTTTGCTCTTAAATTACTTCTGAGAACAGGATTTATAAATGAAAATCAATGAGATTATTACAAGGATTTTTTTCTTATG
The DNA here is from genome assembly GCA_031468815.1 of Morus bassanus. Taxonomy (NCBI): domain Eukaryota; kingdom Metazoa; phylum Chordata; class Aves; order Suliformes; family Sulidae; genus Morus; species Morus bassanus. The sequence goes on along the minus strand of CM062568.1, from coordinate 38,288,193 downwards.
ACCTGCAAGAGCAAACTGAAAAGCTTGAAAAGAAATGTAAATACTAACTAACCTATTCTGCTTGCTTGCAAGAAACTATGGATTTTAACAGTCAGCATGCTTCGTTCAAGACTTCTTATGTCTCTGTAGGCAAAGCTGAATTTTGCCACCTTGGGGATCTCAAAAAAATACTTTGAAGAGTGTTTTTGGGAAAGGCCACTACCCAAAATGCTACAGTCTATGGTCTCCCTTTCTTTTTCCCAGGAGCACACACAAAAGTTCCAGATAATGGACTCAAATAAAAATAGAGGACTAAAAAGATGTCCAAGGAGCAAGGCACGGCAGTGGGCTCCTCATCAGCCCACTCTTGGTTCATGCCATGCTTCTGCCTTACACTTCTTCAGCTAGGTCTCACCAAGACAACCCTATGATGGAAAGGGCTAGGGACCCCATCATTGGTACTTAATCTCAGGGTCAGCACTAGGTCCTTAGATACTGAAAGAGAGAACAAGAGAGAGCAAGAGAGTGAGAGCCAGTCCCTGCACGTCTCTTTTTGCCACACTGCCTTAGTTGCACCACACACCTTAGGGCTGGTAGGATGCAGTGGGGGAAGTGGGCACAGGAATGGGCTTGGTACAAGAAAGCTCATGTGGTCCCATCATAAGGAGGGCAAGCTGATGAGAAACGGACGTGGCAACTCCCATGTCCATCAGGGTGGTCCACATCATCTCCCAGGGCTGCCAGACTGGATAACCACCTACCTAGCTATAGCCTGGCCTAATAACTCTACAGGCAATGCAGACTTGGACAGCAAGTGCAGAGCTCACACGTTTAGGCAGGAGCCTGAACACCCCACCTGTCATGCTAAAACAGTGAACAGCAACTTGAAAACTGAAGCTCTGTCCTCAGGCAGAAAATTAAACGTTGTTACCTGAAAAATACCTAAATACTTGTGTTTGATAACGCACATTGAAATTTGCTCGCATGCTGGAATGCAGCCAGTTTTGCCAGCCACTGACAGCAAAATATAACCATCTCCTTTTAATTTGTATGTCCAGATTCATTTAAATTTGCTGCCTTCAGTCAAGCAATGCTTTATACAGGTAAAATATGATGGAGCCTGACAAACTTCACCTAATAACAGCAAACACGAGTCCTTGGATATCAATCTCCATTTTTATCATTTTTTATCATCATTTTTTATCTTAGATCATTTTTTATCTTAGGGTCACCTAAATCAGGGGATATTAATACTTGAAAAATGAAAGTTTACAGATAAACTTGGATGTATTTTGCCACTCTTCTCTCTAAAGCAGGTAAACTGGCCATTTCATAGCAGTCATTTTTACTTATCAAGGCTGATATCAGGATGAACTAGTGTTCAATATAAAAAAAGAAATTACCAAATGCTCTGGGTATTAAAGTAAATTAAAACTTCTGCTTAAAAATGGAATTGAATAAGAAAAAACTTTCAAAAGATATGACTTGGTAGATTCCCATATTGATGAGAATATGCTATGAGCTATGCTGCTCAGCATTTGTCAATAAATGAGAAGTTATGACTACCCCTGCCTTTCTTCCTAAGGACTGGACTTGGATGTTTATCCAATGGAGGAATCTTCCCTGATTTTACTTACAGAAAGACTGCTTTTTTGAGGGCCATGTATCTTAGAACAGTACTTGGATCTGCCTGGAAGAAATGTCTAACAAAACAGACAATATCTCAAGAATTATATCTGTTACAAGGCTGATTTTGAGTCTACTAGTTGGAAATGAAATGTGAAATCTATCCTTTGCAGTCAGGATGCTTGACCCTGAGGATATATGGTGTTGTTTAGCACCAGTCACTGAGAGATTTGGTTCTGCCCTCAGGTTTTGGACTGGCAGAAGTAGCCTTGTTCTCAACTTATCACAGATACATAGTGGACTGTAAATAGCATTAGTGTATTCACCTGTAAGAACATACTCATATGATATGGAGCTATCAGGCAGAAGGTGGAAATGACACTTAACTAAAGTTTTGTAAATGTAAATCTTGTCTCTGGTTACATTGCTTTCACGTTCAGAAGAGCATGGCATTTTTACTAGAGGATATAAGAGCAAAATCAAGTTGTCCTGTAAAAACTGAGCTAAATTCTCTTTTTAGATGTATGAATTTTAGCATCCTGCAGTCCTTGCAACCTTTTGCTGATGTATTGGAGGGAAATATAGTCATATAAGAGTTTAGTAAAATAAAAATCAGGTAGCATTCTTTCTTAACTGTTTCGGGGGCTGGTAAGGAAGCACTGAAGGACTGTGTTTATTGCCTGAAGATAGAAGTCCTCAAGGAAATCCTTGTAACTGAACAGTATAACTAAACATAAAATCCTACAAATCCCGGAAAGATAACAGAATACACCACTGAAATAAATATCTCACTGACCCAACATAAAAAATCCACCTACTCACTAGAGTTACAAGAATAGCTGGGATCATTTTAAAGCAGGACATTAAAACAAAAAAAAAAACAAAAAAACACAAAAAATCATGTGAAAATCATGGGTGATTTAAAATTAGTATCTGTAAATAACTTATTTACATGGAAAGAAGAAGCAGGTTTGAGTAATCCTGAGACAGATGGAGATATTTCTTAAAGCAAGGCTGAAGATTACAATTTTTTTTGATTAATCATTATTATTTGCTGTGCTTTATCAGATATAAGACTGAATTGTTTGTTTAATTCCAAAGATAAATACTAAGGTACTTTACAGACAAATGCAAAATGACAGGAACGCTGCTCTAAAGAACTTGCATCTGGTTTATTTATATATAGTTAGAAACACGAAAGCCCAAGAGAGCGTATCACTGCATTTAAGTTATTCACATGATGGGGGGTGGGGGAGAAAAATATGTTTCTTCTGTTAAGCCCAGGAGAGCTGTCAGCTGTTAAGACTCTGAGATATGTATTTGCTTTGAAGGTGCAGCAAATAGAGAAAGAAATCCAGACAAGGGACAATCTAAATAGCTAGAACAAATGAAACAACTGAAATAAACATCCCCTAGAGGACTCAACAGTTTCCACAGCTACTCCAGACACACTGACACTTGTGATTATAATGAATTTCATAACAGTGCTGACTTTTCCTACTAGAGTTTGCAAAAGCAAAATAGAATAACAAGACTCTTACACTTTTTGCCTCTGAACAAGGCCTGGAAAAATAGGAGTACTAGACCAAATCTTCTGTTCTGTGGTCTTGTGTGCTTTCAAGGCAAGGAAGGACAATGGAAGGTGGAAGCATTTCCTATCTTAACTGTACATCTTGAGGTCATCTTTACAAACAGTGACTTACAATACTTAGAGATTTAAGCATCTGAGCTTAAACATTAACTAGTTGACCCTAATCAGCTGAGATTTACTTCCATGTGACAAAGTTACCTCAATAAATATCAATACTTTACCCAGACTACTCATATACCATATATATTATATGTCCCACTTATGCAGTTCCTTAAACACTCCATAAAAATAAGTTTCCTATGGGCAAAAGGAAACAGATCAATGGCTTCCTAGCAAAACAAGGCTCTCTCCCCATAAATGAAATGAAACAGAACATTAGCCAGAGCTCCCAGACAGGCTTTCACAAAAAATCGTATAAAAGACTGGCAGCTGCTGACACCAAAATAGGAATAGGGCACTTCCACCTCAGCCATGCTTACCTCTGTAGTTTGCACTTCCAGAGACCTCCAAGCACCTGACAAACATTAAATTTGTCAGTCAGAAGCTTCCAACATATTATCTTCCTGGTACCTGAAAGGAAACTGAGGCACAATATGATTAATCAAAGTTTTCACAGAAATAAAAAAAAAAAAAAAAAGACATAGAAAAAAACCCAAACACTACAGAGATGGAAACATGATCTTCTGTAACTGACTTTCAGTCCTGTCCTTTAATCATTAGCCAGAAAGTTCCTTTGTAAATGAGATATATTTACCTTCCTAATGAGCTGACAAAGTGCAGCAATTCTGATTATCACAGCACAACAATTACTTTTGAGTTACATTGGCATTTCTGCATAGCTACTAAGACTAAAAGATACACAGGAAGCCAAGCTAACACTATAGCAACCTCTTTAGCACCCTGCTATCACACATTAGAGACTAAACAAGTTGTTGAGCTAATGGGGCCTATGGAGATTAACATCAGTTTCTCCTACTATTACTTTATTTCTGAACTCTGAAATTCCAACTGTGAGAGACATATATATCCAGGAAGGAACAATAGAGGAGGCTGACACTGTCAAAAGTCTCCATATCCACTTTCCTCAGGGATCCTTCATAGAAAATGTCTTCATGAGGATTTTGCAGTCCTGGACCAGTTTGGCCAGAATAAGAACACTAGCAGGTATGAGTGCCATGTGAGTGCTTCTGCACTGTGGGTGAAACTTCTCTGTAACAAGCTGCTGCTGAGAAAAAAGGGTTAGTTTAGTATGTTTCTGTGAACTGAGCGCTTGTGTATCCTTGAAGCAAGCAAAGCACCTCTGACAGGCTTCCACACTGGCCCTCTTCCTGGGTGCAATCCTCTATCATTAGGTTGAGCTTGAAAAGACTGGAATAGTATTTAATTACTTGGGCAAAAATGAAGCAGCATGTCACCATACTGCCATGATCAGAGAGCAGACAAAAATTCTTATGAAGATGTAAGGTCACTGATGTTCTGTGTGTTTTCTTTACTCCTTTCAGAAAACTATTTTAAAATGCAGACATTTCAGGGTTTTTGAAAAATCCTAGAGTCTGAAAAGAAGTGACTGCTGTGAAGTTGCAGCACTGAGATAGTCTAATCCTCTATTACATTCTATCATTTTTAGATTAATTTAATCTGTTCAATCCTGAAATACTTCAGAAAGTACCTTATTGAGGAAAAGCCCAGAAATCAACTCTGTTACTAGGAAATGGTAAATTCTTGATGGTAACATTGACTCTCTGACTTCAAGGAAGTGTGCTCAGGATCTGTCCCCATTCCAGAAAAGATCATGGCAAATATGTACTTTACATAGAAATATACTGGTATAGACTGGCCTGTGAATATCTGACTTTGTATGAAAACTGAGACTGGAATCAACACCTCTGTAAAGAGTTTTGATCTGTGCCTTTGAGTCACTAGTTTTGACATGCACAGGGATGGGTAAGAAGAAAATATGAGGCTGGCAGAATGTGAATGGGTGTCCAGCTGTAAAACTGATAACATGCTCTGTGACCAAAAGCCTAACAACCCCCTTTGCCTCCCCACTGACAGCAAAATCAGGCCTGAAGTAAGAAAAAAGTGAGATTTTTTCTCAGGCAGTTCTGGCCCAGCTTTTCAAACCTGGCCCTTAATCTTCTTCCTCCCAGACCCACTCAGATTTTCAGCAAAGCCTTTCAAATACAGAGCACTTGGAGCAAGTTTTGATACCCAGCTCCTTCCTCACCTCCCCTTCCCGCACCAGTGCCATGCCCTGTAGGGAGGTGGAGAGGGTCAGGGGTATTCACCCCTCTCCTACATCAGAGGCCACGTCAGGGAGACATAACAGTTTCATGCCACGTTCCCCAGCTGCAGGAGTCTAAAGGGCAGTCTGACTCTCAGTGGCTGTTTTGGCAGAAAAGAACAACAACTCGTACTTACTGTCTGAGAGAGAAGGGAGCTCTGTTTAGCCCTGGTCTCAAGTTTGGTGATCTCAGGCTTTAAAAAGGTAAGACTAATCTGGAAGGTTTCCAAGCAAACACTGTCTCAGGATTACTGCACCTCACTCGACATCTGTCATTCCCTACATCCTTGCCTGCCCAGAAGTCCTGGTGCGAGACAAAATAGCCCCTCTCTGGCTTAAAATGTCTGGTATAACGCAAGAGAGAGAAAAATTACCTATCAATATATTGTAGATTTCAACTCTTCAGAAACTTTTATACTGTATCTCTCAGTACTTCAGAAGGAAGCAATTCCAGTAATAGCAGAGGGTCATTTTACCAATAATCCTAGTAATATAAGAAAGCCCTTTTTCATCCTAGTCAATAGAGCCATGTTTGTGATAACTGAACACTGGCAGAAAGGGACACTGGAGGTTTAGCTGTATCCAAATGTGAATGACATTTTTAATCTAAATAGTATCAGAATGTATTAAGAGAGATTTCAGAAGGGAACACAAAGAGCTGCAGTGTTAAAAAGTCAGGTGAAAATCTGAACTGAACCTTTCTTCTCCTTCATCTTGAAATTCGGAGATGACCTGCCTGTCAGTACACAGTCTGCATTTGTCCACCACTGTCCAGGCAAGAACAACCCTAATGCCTGCTGATCAAATCAGCTCTATTACCTCTTGCCCATCTTTGCCCTCATTAGGCTAATGAGATGATTTCAGACTGATGATGAGGAAATGAGAAAGAACCTTCCTTGGTCAGAGCCAGTGTTTGTACATGCAACAGTAAGAAGTCAGACTGGCAGTCTCACAAAGAGAATATTTTCAGTTCATTTTTCAGGGAGTATGTTGAAGTCAGAGCAATATTCTCTATTTCTGTCACTGCTGTATGGATGTAAGCACTTGCATAATACTATTTTCTTCCAAGAAAAGAGGACAGGAAAGGAAGTGTTCTGAACAAGTATTTATCAGAAAAAAAATGCTGTTAACATGTGAAATGTTAGATTTTAATAGTGGGAGAGCTGTCTGAGCAGATGTAAATAAAAGTGTGTGTATAAAATACAAGTGTGCTGAATCAATGGGCCAAGCATTCGACTGATGTAGGCCCAGACTAACTGCATTTGGGTTTCTTTTAAATTTGAGCAACTGGGATGAGAAACTTGCTTTCTGTATGTGTGGCATAGGTATACATTCACTGTTGCAGATGGAGGAAAATATTGATACTTCATAAGCATAATAACTCTTTAATATTTTCAGTGAGTTAATTACATTTTGCTTTCATTATCACAGTTGTGTCAGGGATTTTTTTTGCCTTTTTTTTGCCTTTCATATCAGCCCTTTTATTATATTACTGCATTTTGTACTGTATTGTATTATAAACAAAAAATGGCCTACAAAATGGCACTTAAGACACCAAAAGAGCAGAGTAGGATAAACTGACCTATTTAAAAAGCAACCATTTTACTTCACAGAACAGCTACAATTGATACTGTGGCAGCACTCTCATGTTGAAAAATGCTCCACTCTCCCAGGTACAATGAAAATGCAGCACTGCTTCTGTCCCAAAGATCTTATGAGAAACCTTGAACAACACATTAGAAACACATATTTTAAATTAAAGCATTTCAGAAATCAAATGGGAAAAACCCATGCTATTTTCTATAGTAAAAAAAAAAATCCAATTTGCTTTCTAATTCAACAGTTAAGCTTCCAAAGCCAACAGCATTATGTGACTGTGCAAGTGCATGAGATTAGAATTTCAAGAACTTCAGACTGAAAGTTCTTGAATGTAGCTTGGTTTATACCAGGCCAAGTAACTTAACACGATACCATGAAAAAGTAAAAAACAAGTCTTCTGTAAATATCTGATATGCTTTTCCATCAAGCATGTTGAGGTCTGTTTTAATATACTTGAGCCAGATTAATACCCAAATGAATCCAGCTTTCCATTACCAGGCATGAAATGCAAAAGACACCAGGTTTGCAGAATTACTCTGTGGAAAATGAAATAAATCAGAAATTAACTTTAAGAAAAAGCATCATTTTGACAAAAGCGCATTACAATTAGCATTAACTGTATTGATTGGTCTATAACACTGCACCATTTACCAATGCAATCTAAAAACATCTGCTGTTCTCTAACTGCTTATTTAGGTGGAAGTTTATGAGTTTTCTATGCTAAGTGTCTCTCTTTAAATCACTTTTTCTTGCAAGTTATTGAATGAAGGAAGAATACCTCAATTCTACAATTAGTGCCATGACCAGAAAACGTCAACAAGATGGCAATAATAAGGCTTTAAAGGAAAGTGTGTCACAGTAAAAGGAGAAGGAATTACTATTAAAATTGCTGATTGTAACCAAATAATAAAACTCTTTTAAGAAATTTCAAAAATGTCTCAGAAGTTGTTAAGTGGCTTATATTAGCTGTTATGTTCAGGCCTGACTAGAAAATTTCATACCATATTCATTGATTCTATATACACTGCTCTGTATCACTGAGCTTCATGAGGTGGAGGTCTGTAGTTACATGTAGATCCATTTTCTCTATTTGATGGTCTCTGCTTGAAAAAAGATCAGAGGTAAAAAAATATCATTATCTAAACAGCAGATAGCCTTTTTTTCTTCTGAAGAGAACAAACTACAGGTAATAGGTGTGAGGAAATGATGGAGACTGCATTTTGCCCAGGCGTATCTGTCAAGGCGTATTTTCAAAGTAATCACTTGATTTCAGTTCTTGTAAAAGCGTAAATTGAGCAATCACCCTCAAAGAAATCAGAGACTTCATCATAAAAATCAAATGGAATACAACATCCTTACATTCCTCTAATTTCTGTTCTTACCCCTTGCTCTGGAGTAAGCCATTTTTATTTCTTATCATTAAAGAGGAAATTCACTACAACTGCAATGAATGCAAAAGTTTGCACAAAGTGAAAATGGGAAAGAAATGGACAAGATAATTCTTTATTCAATGTGGAAACAAATTGATTGCATTTTAAAGCATTTGATTAACAATCAGTTTCTAAAGCAACAGTGGTTAGTGTCCAGCTCTGACCAAGGCAACGAACAGTGACTGCCTGAAGGACCCTTGGATAAAAGCAATGAAAGAACACATTTTATCCAGAAATATCATAAAGAAATATTGATGAAGGCAGATCTGAATGTCACCTTTTTCCAATATTTTTACATATATTATCCAGGAAAACCAGCTACTTCATAAAGGACTGTGACCACCTAAATGTGAGCAATCAGAGATGAATAACAAATAAGAAAATGAATTTACTTCTGCGTAAATATGCTCACAAGTGATAAGTGTCAAACTGGTCCCAATGGAATTTTAAACAACTAAAACAAATATATGAAATCAGAGAGGCAATTTTGAAAAACAGATGTCAAATCTAGTTCACATCTGAGTATAACTGAGGAAGTTTACCAAACAGTAAATACAGTTTGAACAGCAGGATGATACTGTGGACACTAGGATAGCTGGATTAATATTTGTGTTTCAAAATCATTTGGACTGATGACATTTTGTAAATTGAGTTTCTTCACAACTTGTGCTTCTGATGACAGTAATTTAGAAAAATTGACTACTTTTCCACTTTTTTCTGTATTTTTATTTTTAAATTTAATTTTTAATTGCTGTATCTTTCAAATTTCCTTAACCCTGATTCAACATCCAATAATGTGATCTATATCTTTTAAATACATATATAATCTGACCAGAGTAATGCTTGTATCTTTCCAATGTACCCAAACAGAAGCAGAAAACCAATCTTTCTCTTCCTGTAAGTGAGAAGAAGAAAAAACTTGCATCTGTATTTTAATGGGTATGGTTGTGTCCACAGCTCTTCCTATGGCCTTTTGCATTTAGACTTGAGTGGCAAAGTAATAGCCAGTTCATCAAAACTTGCGCTCATTTTTGTACTTCAGAGTATGAACTCCTGCCAAACAAATATCCCATTCTCATATCCGAAATGCATGAGCAATATCTACTAGACAGTAATCTCAGGGCTCAGAGAATGCATGTGTTATCTAAGGGGACTTTACAGAAAGCTGCACACACCAGTCCACCAAACTGGAACCAGGTTGTGTACTCAGATTGTGTATTGCTGGAGAGCAAGAATGCAACAAGGGCAGTGTTACTCCTTTGTTTATGGTAAATTGGCTTGCTAGGCATTAACCATTGGGAGTTGAAGCTTTAATGAGGACTATAGAAGTTGGGACCTGTCTCGTGATGCACATATGGTCTAACAGTGACATGTTTATTAGGGGAGGACTCCATTTTTTGTTTTGTCACTAAAAGAAGTGAACCTCAGTGGACATAGTGGGCTAAGCAATTTGGAAATACTCCACACTTGCAAAGCCTCTTAATCTGAGATTGGGCACTTAAAAAGCATGTATAACACTGTAAGATGCCACTGGGACTTGCTGCTGATCTTTTTCTTAATGTAATGAGAAGTAAAAATGGACAGCCATCTACTTCTAAAGCCCACACAGCACAGGTACCCTCTTTTACGATCACATGCTGAATGTGAAATAAAATTTTTGTTTTCTAGGCCTCTGTGGTTTGGAACCTAAAGAAGAATATGCAGAGGAGCAGAACAGCAATCATCTCAGGGAAAGAGCCTGAATGATTTATATTTTTGTTTGCATAATCTCAGAAACAGAGCAGTCTGGAAGCATGAAGATAAATGAGACAGGGGGAGAGGGGGCCAAATACCCAGAGAAAGAAAAGAGGGCAAAAAGAACAGATCAGTGAAACTGAACATGTATAGAGAAGAGGTGTTGGTGTCCTCTGAATATATATGCGAAGAGGAGTGCTGCCAATAAGAGCAGAGTCTGTAATGAGGGATCAGTCGGAAGGGCAGAACCGAATTTGTTCGACAATCCTTCATGAGGCAAGACTGGAAGGAAGGACAAGAAAACAAAAGTTCCAACACAGTTTTGTAAAAATGTGAATTCAGTCTCTACTTTATTTGCATGTGGAAGCAATTTTACTTCCATTATTATTAGTTCCAGAGGATCGAATCTTACTTAACCCAATCTCTATCTAGGCAAAACCATTAAAGACTTCAAAAAGCAATTAGCCTCAGTAAAAACTGAGTGAGGAAATAATGATGTGGTCTTATGTTTATTTACATTCTATGACTAGTTACTAGTTAGTAGTGTCTAACTGACAGAAGGAAGGCAATGCAACACAACAGTCATACATTAGCAGAGATGTATGGGGATGTTTTCATGGTATATATTTTCCCCATATCCAGCACAGAGACGTATCAGTAGCTTTTCACATTTGTGAGCACTGAATTAACCCAAAAGTTAGAGGGGAAAAGAAAAGAACAGTAGGTGAGGGTTCTGGGATAATTAAGCAATAAAAAGTTTAATACAATGTAAAGATGGTTTTGCTGAGCAATGCATGCACAAAACTGACTAGTGGTGACAGGACAGGACACTGTCTGATATTTTAGATCAAGCAGACTAAGAATGAGAATGTTTTCTCTCCAGATGAATGCTGAACCTGCTGAGACCTCAATTAATAATTATTTCACTAAGCCCAGGTAGACTCCTACAATGGATTCCCTTTCATCCTTGAAAAATAAATGGACAGACAGCATTTACAAAGATAGTAAAGAAATAATTGGCATGTCCTCCCATTTCTTCTTCCAGCTGAAGGATCCTTCAGTATTATTCAACTCTTTTTCCATATAATATTATATCTTTCTATACTTACCCCACAGGTCAGACATCAAGCATCCGCTACCCATTTTTAAAGCAAAATTTCCAGAGTTAAGATAGAAATTTAAATACTAGGGTATCTGGATAAAAAGTCATATCAATTTACAAATGATCATCTTCTAAAAAAGTTAATCTGTTATCAGTAGAAAAGAAAACTGAATACAAAAGCAGGAAAACTAATGTCACACCCAGCTGAGAACCTTAGAAGTACAGTTATACATGTTCTGTCTCTTTTAGAAACCTTTCTTTGAGGGAAAAAAAAAAATTAATTTTTTTTTTCCATAATTCATTTCTATCCTCTCCTCACTCTTTGGTTCTCACTTATTCTCCTGATAGCACACTGAAGCTAAGGTAGACCAACATTTGCAATAGTTTATTTTCACAAAGTCTAGAGACATTATTTGTTTGCTGACAGAATGACTTGGAAACCTGTAGGAAGATGCTATTTGCCAGGATAGTCTGTGGCTTTCCTGGTAGGGTACCTTCCCATTTCAGAATGGGTTTTTCCAAAGCACTTGAATAGGTTATAAATTTCTTAGGTGCCTATGTCCCACTGACTTGGAATGGTATCCCTACCAAAATTACATTATGAGACTGAAACAACACAGCCTTTTGGATTGTGGTGGTACAACACAGCAGCAGGCAATGTGAATAGGAAATGGCTGAGTATCTGGGTTTCTTCCTCATCCTTCAAATCCTTTGAAGGATTTCACTCTTCAAAGTTGATGTCCATACTTTACCTATTAGATTGATGAGTAGAAAAAAATGTAACTGAGGAGAAGTCTATGGTTCTACTAACAATGTGGAAAATGGAGATAAAAGATCTTCGAGTATTTTTATACCTAGAACTTTTACAATGTAGAATCACATTATAAAGTGGGAAAAACTGGTAGAAACCCCAAAAGTTATTATGACATTGTGGTGGTTTGACCCTGGCTGGACAGCAGGTGCCCACCAAAGCTGCTCTATCACTCTCCCTCATCAGCTGGACAGGGGAGAAAAAAATATAACAAAAGGCTTATTGGTCGAGATAAGGACAAGGTGAGATTGCTCACCAATTACCATCATGGGCAAAACAGACTTGACTTGGGGAAATTAGTTTAATCTATTACCAATCAAAATCAGAGTAGGATAATGACAAAAACAAAAACTAAATCTTAAAACACCTTCCCCCCATGACTCTCTTCTTCCTGGGCTTAACTTTACTCCTGAATTCTCTACATCCTCCCTGCCAGTGGTGCAAGGGGATGGGGAATGGGGGTTGTGGTCAGATCATCACACATTGTCTCTGCTACTTCTTCCTCCTCAGGGTGAGGAATCCTCACACTCTTCCTCTGCTCCAGCATGGGGTCCCTTCCATGGGAGACAGTTCTCCATGAACAAGTTCAATGTGAGTCCTTCCCATGGGCTACAGTTCTTCAAGAACTGCTCCAAGTGGGTCCCTTCCATGGGGTGCAGCATGGGCTCCTCTGCTTATGGGTCCACAGGTCCAGTGCAGGCTTCCTTCAGGGTCACAGCCTCCTTCAGGTGCATCCATCTGCTCTGGCATGGGGTCCTCCACGGGCTGCAGGTGTGTATCTGCTCCACTGTGGACCTCCATGGTCTTCACCACGGGCTGCAGGGGAATCTCTGCTCTGGCTCATGGATCACCTCCTCCCTGTCCTTCTTCACTGACCTTGGTGTCTGCAGGGTTGTTTCTCTCACATATTCTCACTCCTCTCCTCCAGCTGCTGTTGCATAGCAATTTTTCCCACTTCTTAAATATGTTATCCCAGAGGTGCTCTCACTGTTGCTGATGGGTTTGGCCTTGCCCAGTGGCAGGTCCATCTTGGAACTGGCATTGGCTGTATCGGACATAGGGGAAGCTTCTCGCAGGTTGTCACAGAAGCCACCCCTTTAGCCCCCCCACTACCAAACCCTTGCCATGCGAACCCAAGTAGTATCAGGTTATAAAGTGGGTAAAGCAAGTAGAAACCCCAAAAATTTAAAAGTATTATGACATTTTTAATGACTCTTTAAAATAAACAAACAGAAAATGAGATTTGAAATAAAACATCTGAACATAAAAAAAAATTTATTCACTGTGACATCTTCAGGTGGAAAAACTCCTAAAAAGACATATTAGCACCATATGAAATGTGAATTGAATGTAACGTGCTGGGCCACTGATCCATGTGTTATTGCTGGCAGTTACATCATATAGCTCCCTCTGTGAAGGATTGTATCATCTCTGTTGGAGGCTTATGAAATATGACATCATCCTCAGAAAATATATCATGCATAACCCTGATTATCAGACTATTACAATGACATTATATGCAAAAAAGAATCTGCAAAAAAACACCCTTGTCTTCATCTGTTCATCTCCCCCAAAATACACTAAGACCAGAAACAAAATGTATGCTTCAAGTGAAAGAAAGCAAACTTGATCATACTCTGCCTCTATGCAAATTGTTCTAAATCACCCTAAAATACTCCTCAAGCTTGTCTTTTTATTTTTTTTTTCCCAAGCTATATCAGTAAGTTTAATCAAACTTGCCACATCTTCCGGCAAAACTTACCTCATTTATAACCCGTGAATCATCACAGCTACAATGTTATTTCTACATGCAAGCCAGGCATTTTTGCTCATCCTGGATAAAAGATAGCAGACAGCTGGTGTGTCCTTCCTACTACATCTCTAATTTGTTTTGAAGTTCTATTTGATGAAGTAAAAAGCCCAGTTACAACACTTTAAATTAAGTTAAATGACTCTGTGTTCAACTATGTTCATACTAGCAAGGAGTTCTATGATCTTTATTGAGGCTTGATTAAGATTATGCTTAATTCTGAATTGGTATGTGCAGTACCTGTAGAAAATTATTTTCATTGTGATACAGCCATTACATGAGTATTTAGATTTCTTACTTGCTTGAGTGGACAAAAAGCACAGCACACTGCACAACTGGCATTCACTAAAGAATATTCAAGGGCTAAATCCTGCACTGGTATAAACGCCATTAAAACATTCAGTCCAAAGGAAGCTTAATTTAGAAAATCTGAAGAGATGATATCCAGGATTTTGATCTATTAACAATAAATTGGATTGTATCCTTGTGTGCCAGATAGTTCTAACCTGTCTCTCCCTGATTGTATCAGGCTAAAGTCCTTCTGATCCAAGTAATCAATTAATTTGGTTCTGGAAGTATCAGCTTGCAAAACTCTGTAGAGTGAAGGACTGATTAAATGAGTTGGAAAAAGAAAAGAGTGAAAGACAGAGAAAAGAATCAAACAGGAAAAAGTTAATAAATACATTAAAACATGTTATTTAAACACAGAGAAGAGGGCAAATAAGGACAAACGAATTAAGAATTAAAAAAAAGAATTAAATGGTAAGAGGAAAATAAGCAGATGAAAGAATATACAGTAGGGCAGGGGTTGGAAACATTTTGGATTTGCCAATTCAGCCTAACAGAGCAGAGATTGAAGAAAGGGTTGATAAGCAACTGATTAAATTAACTGAATAGTTATGTTGCAAATCCCATGTACTGTGCAGGCTCATAAGAGCACAGAGTTAACTAGTCAGGGGACACAAACAGAGTTAGGTATGAGAAGCTGGAGGGCTAACACTCTCAAAGTTGATGTTAAGCAATGGAAATCCTTTTCAAACATTAACAGTTGACTCTTAGCATATGTCATGTATCTAATGTATGTGTCTCAAGACTCCAAGACAGCAAGAGTGACATGCAGCAACCAACATATGCCTGGCACTTTTCAAGTACTGACATACTGAGTGAAACAGCAAGTACAAGGTGAAGAACAGCATGAGTGTATTAGCATCTTCCATTCTCCTGGAAGCTGCGAGTGAGAGACATTCTGTAGTTGCCAAAGGCAGTATCAGCTTTACACAGAGACTCTATGGCATGCAGGATGTTCACTATGTGTGTTACTGGAGAAACACACTGTATATGAAAAGCTGGATGTCTAGCCAGGTACCAAACTACTTAATTGACCCTCCACCAGTACATATTTTATTTGTTCAAATGTGAAATTGTAGAGATGCTGGCCAAGTCATAAAGCCTATTTTTACAAACAGTCATTGTGCCAACGTACAGGTGGATGAACAATGTAAACCCCACCTACAGAAATGGCACTAGAGGAGATCCTGAGAGCTACAGACTGGACTGGCAATTCTGGCTTCCATTGCTGTTAAGACAGTAGTGTTTATAATAGAGAATGAGATCACTGAGAGCCCAGACAAACATGGACTGCTGTGAAAAGAGTTGGCACAGCATCTGTAAAGTGGAATCTTGCAACACTTTGCTGCTGCTACTTGAACAGAGTCTCAGGAGGTACCTGGACAAAAGAAATCTGTCTACATAATATATTAGTTTTTTTAAAAAGTCTTTGATAAGATTCTACATCAAATATTATGAAAGAAACTAAGTTACCACTGGAAGTGGTGGAAAGGCTCTTTTACAGACTGAAAGCTGATTGAAGAATAGGTGTTATACAGAGGGGTTAATGGTCACTTTTCTAAATGAAGAATATTCATCAGTGGAGTCTTCCAGAGATCAGCATAGGAACTGTTTTTATTAATATCTTCAACAGTGTCCTGGAGAGGGAATAAACAGTGACATTTCCTGGTCTGCAGAAAGCAAGGCCACCTAAGGCAAAAAGATTGGCAGGTGAGCTTCAGTGTAGACAGACATGAAGTAATGCATCTAGAAAAAAAGAATCTAAACCCTGTCTACATGGTGCTGACTTCAAAACTGATATTAAAGCTAATGAAAGAGACTTTAAAGTAACAGAGTTGGCAGTTCTTTGAATCATTGGCTCAGTGTGCAGTTGTAGCCAAAAAAGCCTGCAAAATCTTGGTCAGGACCAGGGTGCTGCAGACAAGACAGAAAGGATGTCAGTTTGCTGCTATACAAAAGCTCTGCTGTGCACACACCGAGTCCTGTGTGTCATTCTGTTCTCTGTATCTTAAAGAAGGGTGTAGTGGAGTTGGAGACAGTACAGAAAAGGACAGTTAAAATGGTCTAAGGTGAGGAGCAGCTGCTTTATAAGGAGTAGAGGTTAAGACTCTTCAGGTTGGAGAGGATAAGCAGGAGAAGGGGTATGACTAACGTTTGCAAAATAATGAAGGCAATAGGTAAGCTAAATGCAGAGCTGTTATTTACCAGATCTCACATACTAAACCTGGATTGAACTGTAGGAGTTAAGTCTAAACTGAATAAAAGAAGGTATTTTTTTATGCAGCAGGTAGTGTTCTGACTACAGAGGCTGTGAAAGCAGACAGTATCAGCAGGATTTAAAAGAGGTTAGATAAATTCATGGACAGCACATCTGTTAAGGGGTACTAAAAGGACTAGACAGGGTTACACTCTTTAACAACTCTTACACAACAGTTATAGATGCCAGGGGAGTAAAAGTGGAAGGATCATAGAAAGAAGCCAGGCACATGTGCTCTCCCTAGAAAGCATCCTCTTTTGCCACTATCAGAAACAG
The DNA here is from genome assembly GCA_031468815.1 of Morus bassanus. Taxonomy (NCBI): domain Eukaryota; kingdom Metazoa; phylum Chordata; class Aves; order Suliformes; family Sulidae; genus Morus; species Morus bassanus. Next base: position 38,271,346 of record CM062568.1, on the reverse strand, counting down.
AATGCTGGTCCTTCTACACATTCTTTTGACACCTAAAAGTTACATACAGCTCAGAGGTACCCTGCTTTGGGAGACAGGTACCCATCTCTTGACAAAGTCCCAAAGCCCCAGGCAGAGACGGTTAAGTTTCATATACACTTATAGATGCCCAAGCTGAAAAACATCTAACAGATGCTGACAGAATTGAGTTAATTAAAAACAAATACAGCTGATGCTGGTGATATTGAGTGGTACCAGCACAAACCTGAGGTAAAGCACAGCACGGCTTTTATACTGACACTGGCCCATGCTTGTCTGACTCGGACTATAAGTGAAACTACATTGCATCTGTTTACAAATGATCATGTAAGGTCCGTCTTGCAGAGAACTAGTAGAAGCAGTCCAACTTGCAGAAAAGGACAAAGCTAATAATTATACAATGGCAATCAAGGTCCAGTGCTCCAGCTTGCTCCTTGGCCCACTTTTGTATAGCAACAGACATGCATCCACTGCTGCTGGATTTTTTCATCAGACCCACTGAAATGGGGCCAGACCAAGGATGACTTTGCCCTAGTCGCTATACTCTTAACCACAAAATTATGAGTGGCCTATACTGATGTATGAGAGACTGCTTTACCACTAGCTAAGCTGGGTCCTGCTAGCAGTGTCATGAGGGCAGATGGGAGCTCAGCATGGTCATATCTCCTAGTTATATATCTGCAGTCCGCATAGGTTTCTTCTGCAAGCTCTAAGCTCTGTTGCTTTTTACTACATTTTGTTGTAGCAGAGCTGGTAGCCTACAGGAGTTGCACTGCATTTTTGGCTGCAGCATAGGCACATCATAAAAACTGGAACAGAAAAGCAGGTAAAAGCCACTGAGATCACTCACTATGTCTGTAATTTATTGTGTACAAGTTCCCTTTTCCTGACATTCACTTTAAAATGGAGATAAGAAGTGGGGAAATATCACTTCGTCATTTCAGCCAGGATAGAAACTTTTCCCTGAAGTTTTTTGTTGGTGCTTTTCCTGGCACAAATTTGTGTCACATTTGCTGGCAACTGTTTTGCCAACAACTGGGAGCAGTCACATTTAGCAGAAATAGACTCACTCCATCTCAAGACTGATAGACTTTGATTGCCAGCTTCATTAAAAATCTTTCTTATCTTATAGAACTGTAGCAGTGAACACTAACTGGCTTAAGTTCATGTCAGTGCCTAACTATTCAAAAGGACCTGTTGCATTATGATTCTATATATTTTAAATTCCCTCCCTTGACATGGTACCTGCATAAATTTACAAACTGCAGAGTTCTATGATGTTCAGAGAAAACCTTCTATTTAATAACAAAACAAAGAAAACTTAACAAGCTGCTGTATATGGAAGACAAAACATTGTCTTCTGGCAAGGAAAATCTTGCTATGTGCAGAGAAATCAAAAGCGTTTACAAAACATCCCCAAATTAATCAAGCTGCACAGAATAAGCCCATAGATAGGGGGCTCTGCAGGACAGGAGATAGAAGAGTTTTATTTTCTAGCAGAGACTTTTATAAATCTAACACGATGTTTTTGTGCTCATGTCACAAGTACAGTAGACCAAGTCCCCCTGTTCAGATGATAAATGGTGACAGATATACTCCTTAATGCATTTATGGATATTTTTTCTTTAAAATACAGAATAATTTACCTGAAGATAGTGTAAATAAGACTACAGTTTAACTGATTAACCGAACAACTATACCATATGACCAACAATTTTGTTTTTACCATAGTTTGTAGCAGAAGAGCCCTTCAATTTGCTTATAATCTTTTTTTAATCATAAACTTTGCAACCTCTTGTACATGCAGTTCTACTGTTCTGTATTTTACAGTGTGATGCCATGAGCCTTAATGATGCTCTGTACTGTTGCAGAGGGTAACTGCAAATCTAGGACACTAAATGTTTAACATCACTTTACTTCTCAGTCTGCAGCAAATGCTCTTTAAATTTGTTTAGATAAGGCTGGTATGGTACAATAAAGAAAAGAGCAGCAGAGAGGATCTCCCTGTTAGGCTCTTTTTAGTGAATCTCCTTCTCTAACATTCAGAGGTCTAAGTGTGCTGGCAGCAAGCCTCTCAGTGACCATAAGACACAGCAGCATCAAGTCAACTTCAGTTGAGCACACACACTACATGCACCCCACTCAGTACCACCATTTTGTCTTGCAAGTCACCAGACACCTGAACTAGATTATTCCATAAATACTTCACTCATTTCTGAGCCAGCTACTACCTCACCTTATTTTTCCTGACTTGTAACTGTCCTATGCAATTTCTCACCACCAAAAGCATCACTTCATTATCCTCCACCAATATTCGTGTCTGCTTCCTGCCTCTCCCCTTTCCTCCTGTTATCCACCATCACTGCACTTATCTTTCTGCAGCCATTCTAACAGCCTGGCTTCTTCCTGCCTACTGAATGAACAACCTTTTTGATTATTCACAATCCCCCCCATCTCGTTCTCTTTTGCCGTAAATATTTGGTATTGCTCTCACCCAACTCTCTCCTTAGCATATTAGCCTTTCTTACATACTTAAAGCATTCTCCTCTGCAATCCCCTCAGTGTTGGCTACCCACACATTTCCTACGCCTGCTTTTCCTCTATAGGTCCCACCATGTCAAATCAAATTCTTAAGACCATGCTGTCTTTATCTCCTTTCATTAATATTTCCTCTGCAGCATTCCTTCCAGCAAATGTTTAAGCTCCCTGTTAATCTGCCTGATGGGCATCTCCTTCCCTCTCAGCTCTAAAAACATAACAAATCTTATCAGCTCTGTAGGATCCAGGAAGATTCAAAGTATCCAGCAGGGTTGCTTGAATGGCTCATCAGGTGCGACCGTGTCACACCTACCTGAGCTGCAACCTGATATTCTCTGTGGCTGTCAAACTCTCACTGATGTCATGCACAAGCAGAGTTTCTGGGCAACAGACCAAGCTTCCCCATCTGGATATCCTTCCCACTAGTACTGTCTTCTGATGAAGCAGCAAGAAATTCCTTCATTCCCTAACCCAAGCACTTGACTCTGCCTCAGTTCTTCCACTGAAGAAAGAAACTGCACCAGAAAGGCACAGAAGGATCTGAGGAGAAAGAAACATTAATCAACTCTGGTGGTAAAAAATCAGTTCATGATACAAGACTTTTTTTTTTAATTGATGTTAACATAATCTATTGGTATACTTTTTACTTATAATATGTACTTTAAGAAGAACAAATGACTTGTGTGGCAAATTTGTTTAAATATATATAATCTGGTGTGATAATCTTTCTTCCCTCCATGTAGTGGTGTGTGTCTCTCATAACATTCCATGGTAATTCTTCTGTTTTTATCTTGAAATCTGACTACTTTATCACATAGAAATTAATCCATCTTGTTTGCCTCCTGGTAATAGCTTTCCTATCCCTTTGTCTTCTAGGAAAAATGTATTTTAAATAACACAAGTAAAACATCAGATGATAGATAAGACAACAAAGAGCACCCATTGAAGGGAGGGAAAAAACCCACCCAAAAACTCCAGAGACAAGCAATCAAACAGTCAAACAGGAATGAAAGCATTGAATACCTGGAATACTGAGAAGAACCAGGTCCACTTCACTACCTACAGCTTGAAGATGACTGCTTATATATTACTCTGTCCAGCAATTTATTTGTTAAATGGCTGGGTCACAGAGTGGGGAGACATCTTAGTAAGAATTTAATGAGGTAGAAAGATTGCTTAATACAGTCAAATAAATGTTTATTCAAAGGGAAAAGACAAGAGAAATCCATTTCCGGGCTAAGAAGTTATTAGCCACTTAGAGACAGGAAACAGAGAGATTAGGAGGGGATGAATTTTGCTAGGACTTTTCTCCCTAAAATGCACAACATGCAACTAATTGCTTTGATGGCATCCTATGTTTGTAGAAACTTTTGACTGCAACACTGCCCTTATAGACGGATTTGTCCAACTACTGATTAGTTGCCACTTATTTCTCGGTCTATCAAGCATTACCTTGAAATATCTTCTCTTTGATGAAAAATCCAATTTCCCACCAATATAAAAACAGTGTTCCTTCAGAACCACTTCCCATTTAAACCTGTCCTTTTAAAGTATGACTTGAACAGCTAGCTACTGGTTTTTTTTGAGGTGTACAATGTATTTAAGTTTGGGAAAATCCATCCATTTCTTCAACAGGCTTCTGAAAACTGTCCTTGATCACAGATTACTGAGCTGACTGCCTAAAATGTGAACTATTTTAGAATTTACTGTGAGAAGTTGTAGTTACAATTGTTTTTGCCACCCAGTGTAACAAGGTGCTTTCTCTTCCAAAAAAGTCTTATCTCAGTGAACTGCTGCATTTCCGCTATTGTTGCAAACAGATAGTGCAGGCAGAATTCTGGATAGAATTACATCTGCTAGTAAGACCTGTACTGTTCCCTGTACAAATGTGCCTCATCTCAAAATAAACAGAGAGGAAGGAGCTTTTCAGATGCATGTTAATTAAGCCTTGTTATCAGTCAAGCAGACTATACTACCTGGAAAGTAGAAGCTGATTTGCAACTCATGATACAGTTCAACAGAAATCAAATATCCATTCGGATGAGTTGATACGTACATTCACTGTAGTGGAAAGACCTCTCTCCTCTGGCTTACTATGGATGTGACTTACATACACTCAGGAATCAGTTTTTTTATATCTACTTACTGTACAACACAGGCAAGCACAGCTATGAAAAGCACCATGAAACTTTATTTCTGATTACACTGTCTCCCTTCCCTATAGTCTTGGGTAATACAAAATTGATCTGAAGAACAGGTCAGACATCAGTGTCTGGATAAGCAGTAGGAAGTGTGTACAATTTCTATTATGTTTTTGATCTCTGTTGTACCTTTTTGACCTCATATAAGAAGACTCAGATTAGTCAATTACAGAAATTTCCTAGGAAACACTAACAGCAAAAATAGCAGGGAACTACTGCTTTCTCATTTCTGGCTGCTCCAAACTGGTATGTCAGAGCAGATATCACTGGTGTCTGTCAAAGGTTATACCAGCCTATCTACCACCGACGTCCTTCAACCTTCACCTTGATTATGCAGGAGACAAATAAAATCAACTTCTTTTCAAGTCTGGAAGAAAAGATGACATATATGATGAAATTGGAACAATTGGATTACAAGGTAAAACTGCACACATATCAATAGATTTGAGACTTGGGCATTCTTTGGGAGACTTGTGCAGTCAAGTCAATAATCCGTGTTAACATCTCATCTCTGAAATGTTAACCCTGGTTTGAATCAAAGTCTCTAGAAAAAGGATTCACTGTTCCTTAGTTTCAATCTGATTATTTGGCTTAGAAAATAACTGTTTAAAACAGGAGACTTTATACTTGTCTGGGTAAATTTTGTTCCAATTTTTATTTTGGCCACAAGTCAAAGATAACAGCTGTACACTTGTGGGTTCACTGAACTTTACGTGCTTGTTGGCTGCATCACCAACTAGAGGGAATAACCAATAATTAGAACATTTCAGGTCATCTTGAGAAGAACAGTGTTTTCCTGTGTTTGGAAAGGTCATGTGACCTCTTTTTCAGATGTTCCCAAACGTGGAACTGTCAACCACAGAGCACAGTTGCATAAACAAATAAAACAGCCTTTATTGTTGTGAGACCAAGAAAAAACAACACTAGGACCTATGTCTGATGATGAATATTGTGCAGGGATTTTTAACTACATATAACAATTCTAATTTTTAACTGTCTAAGTCCATAGTAAACCTAAGCAATATCAGCAGAACTCATTCATGTATTCTTTGCACATAGGCAGCCCTGGTCATAATGATTTGCAGCACAACGTTGAAAGCCTTAGTTTCTTTTTCCTTTTTTTTTTTTTAAGTTGAATCAATACCAGTTTACATAAATATATGTTCCTGTTTTCCAGTTGTTCCTGCAACAGCATTTATGTCTATCCACTGACAAGTAAAACAACAATAAATGTAGTAGAATGAAAGCAGAAAGGAGCAGAAAATAGAGATGATTCAGATTAAATGGCTTTAGGTGTGTACAAATTTTTTCTTTCTGTTAGAAGTGTAAATCTTTTTCATCACTTTGAGATTATTATAAAGAAAAATAAAAGGTAACAATCTTTGGAAAATTTAACGGATAAAACTATGCTTTTCTTGTTACTAATAGTATAGACCCCTCCTAATATGGAAAGGAATGAAAATTGGTTTTGTGCCACATCTTTTAATCCCCAGGTTTCCTAAAGGTGTTTGTAAAAGTGATATCTAGTAGCTCATGCTCTAAATGGGTAATTTATTTGACAATACTGGAGAACTTATGGATATTAAAGAGTATATGTATGTCTGAAAGATTGAATAAGAGGTGAATTCTTGCAAGGCTACTACAGTTATCTCTTTTTCATTACAAAATGTGACCTGGGAGCTGTCAGTTACAATTGGTGTGCCATTAGAGAAAGGGAATTGCTTGAACATCACTTGATACAGCCAAATGATGGTACCACAGAGAAGGAAACCCATTCTACCCTGCTATAGGTATGTACTGTGGATTCAAATGCCAGAGTGAGGATTTGCAAAATGCAGAGTGCTGTGGATGCCTTATGCTCTATGAAATTTCCCAGTACATATGAGGTTGAGGCTAAGACCAGAAAACATGGAGACCCTCACACACTCATATTTGTGTGTTTACCTAAGATAAGAAAGACTAAAATTGAAGTACTTATTCTAGGTGATCCAGTCCAGCAATTGAAACTTCAGTCTCTGACTTCCCAGCTGAATGTCTAACCCACTAGGCTACTAAGCAGCTGAGGAAACTGAGGGGTTTTCTAGTATCTCTTGTTGGAGCTGCTATTTGCCGTATAAATAAATACCCTTCAGAACAGGTATCTGACTTTTCATCTCCTGTACCCAAAAGCAATGCTGAAACTAGTCTCTTTCATTCTCCCTCAATGCATTATTAATACAAAGCGGAACATCTCCAAAAGGAAAGATACAACTAGAGTAGTTGAAATGTGTGATGATCAGGCCACTCATCTAAGAATGGAAAGTCTGCAGAATAAATCCTTCTTCTGAACCACACAGAATAGCATCTTCATATTGATCTCCCACCTCATCCTCAAGAACTCAGGGCTACCAGCTGTTCTGGTGGATAAAGGTCTTTCCTGTTTTGATCGTGAATTCCACCAGTGTCGAAACTCACATATATACTCCTGCATTTTTAAAACTATTACCAGCACAGTGAAGAACTGACCTGGTAGTCTACAGAAAACTTAAGCAGTGCAATTCCTTCTAATGCCTCTGAGGTGAGCTTTCATCTTCTCTGCTGGTTTATTTTTCAACCAATTGAAAGTGAATAACTATTCATTAAGATGCCAGGGGAAGAAAGGACAGAGAATGAATCTGTATAGGAACAGGCAAAATAACAAATAAATACACCTAAGGCAGCCAATGCCATTTAGAAGCATTAGCCTGCACTGTCCAGCTTTTAAAGAGCAGTTTCTAGGTGCCTGCTTGTCTACAAATCCTCGATAAGAGGATGGGAAAATTAGTTTTGCAGAAGTCTGTCAGTCTTTCAAGAATATTTATGCCTAAGACTACAGCTCCTTTGAAAGCCCACTTCAACAGTGAGGAAAAGGGACAGTTGTTCACTAACCTCTGCACAGAGCAGAATGAGGAGAGCATGAGATTTATGGGAATTAATTTTATGTCCTGAGACAAGTCTAAAAAGCTCAACCTGCGTAATTAAATTTGATACTGAGGTTACAGAAGAAAAGACATACAACAGGATGCCATCAGGATATAATGCTAATTTTTATCAGATCCTGGAATCTATGTCTCAGGACAGTTCTTTATTACTCATGCCAGCAGCCTGTTAGTAAAACAAGAGAAAGGTTACCACTGTGCTGGATGTACAACAGCTCTATTGAGATGCTATGGACTGGTACTTACAATGCAACAGCTGAAAATACTGGAATGGATGCAAAGATGAACTTGAACTTGCTATACAGCAAATAAGAGTCATCTTTGATTCAGTCTAGATCAACACTATAAACCACTAATTACTACCTGAGCCACATATCTAGTCATGCACAGCCTTTCTTAGTCCAAACTGTGTGCTTAGTAGATGCATGAAGAAGAAGAAACAACTGTAATTTAAACCAGATATCTCCCCTAGTTGGTGGAGGTAGTGGAAAGGAAGAGCTATAAATATAACTCCACTTTTATCAAGAAAGCAATATTATTTCCCAGTCCATCTCTTCAGTTTAAATATATATTTTTTTTTGAGTGTTGCCTCATTTCCCAGTTGTGTAGTATCCATAGAACATTTGTGGAGCTTTAACATTTTGTTATAATTAAAGGGATTTATTTTATTCACAAAATATCGAGATGTGTCTGTGACTCCTAAATCTGCTGAAAAGGATAGGTGAAATACTGGCCTCACTGAAGTTAGCACTCAAACTGGCTTGAAGAGGATCACGTTTCCTCCTAATGAGAGTGGAGCACTTTCTGCATCCTCTAAAAGGGCAAGGTACTGTATTACCAAAACAGAATATACTTCATCAGTGATTTATATTTTCTTATGATATGTAAGTTATTAACTAGAACAGAGTAAATTATTTTCACCATTTGTAATCAAGAAAAACTGCAGTTGGTTTAGACATAAGGTGTTAGGATAAGGACTGAAAATGCAAACTCTTCCAATGAAGCCTGGCTTTCTTTAGCCCAGCAAGATGAAACCTGTGAGGCAGCATCACCTGTTTCTAAAAGTGCATTGCAAAAATGGGAAGGAAAAACTATTTAAATTAAAGGATGAGACTGGCACAAAAACTGTGTTAACATAATTAAGATGTGAATTAGGCAAGAGTTTCTAACCTTTACTGAAATGAGGTTTTGAACAGCCATTCGGTAGTAGCAATGAGATTAAAATCCCAGTCTCTAATATGGCACTTGATAAATTTATAAAGTCATGCATGTGGTTGCTTACAAAAGGAGAACTCTTTTTTTTTTATGACCTAGAAGATTCTTCTCAGACCTATGTAAAACACTAGCATCTCATGCCTGTAAAAATATGTCCCTGAAGGAGAGATATCCCTGCTTTTTAATATTCTTGTGTATTTGTGTTTATATTTATCAATTCAGGAAGTGGGACAGATTTAATAGTCCAGTAAGTATCAAAAAAAGTATAGCAGTTCTGAAAACAGTCTTTTTATGGCAAGACAATAATAAGAAAAACAAAACAGAAAAACAAAAACCAAAAAAGATGCAAGATGCATGATTGTTTTGTGAGCACTGAAAAACATTTCACGTTTTAGCCACTGAGCAAACATTCAGTAGAGTAAAGGCAATGCTCCAGTTCAAATCTACTCTATGTGTCTCATATCGTGCTTGAGTGTATGTAATGAATTTTAAATGTGTTGCTTGGTTTTGACCAAATAAAGGTTTAGTGTAAGGCTTTTCTCAGTCAAATGCCAAACCTCTGCAAACCAGGAAGGCTTCGTTTCAGTGATCTTACCAGTGAAGACTCATTAGAATGTGGAAAATCTCCCCATAGGAGTCATGGAAACAGGCACTAGATTACTTAAAACTGGAGACTGATCAACTTATAGCAAATTCAAGAATTCAGCTCCTTATGCCTCAGGTTCTCAAAATCAGGGATGCAGCAAGGGCCTGTGGCCTGCTAAGGGGCAGGGAGATACAGAGACTCCCTACGGGCTCATCCCACTGCCCCAGCCAGGAGCAGGGCAGCTGGGTGGGCACGAGGGCAGACCCAGCCCTGAGCATCGGGCACCTCCATGGGGACGGGGGCAGGTTGAGGCTGGGCTGGGACATGGTCCCATGGGTGGGCCCAGCATGGGAGGGGGTCCATAGCTGGGCAGGGCAGGGCTGTGGGGAGCTGGAGACTGACCCTGCTGTGACATCTCTGGGGCAGGGGCTGACAGCCCTGGGGGCTGCATTGGGGTCCTGGGACATGGGCAAGGTGGGGGGAACCCAGTGGGGTGGGCAGGGACAGGCAGGCCCCCAGGATGCTGGCTTTGTGTAATTTCCAGCACTTTTTCTTCCCACACACATCTGAATACAAGTGAATTAACAGAAAAACAGAAAGCTATGGCTCAAATTATTTTTGTGCATTGGTATGAGTAATCAACACAGAGAAATTACTGGAAAAAGTCTTTTTTTTCCTCTTTTCTTTACATACAGCAGCAGTAAATGCCAATCTGGTGCAGTGTTTGTCCCTTGTTGTGTTCCAGCTTCCTGTTCCATCTCTGTGCCCTCACTGGAAATTGTATTTTTATCCATAATCTTCATGGTCTGGACTGCTAGGACTCTCCCAGTTAGATAAAATATTCAGATTCTCCTGATCACCAGAAAAGCAATGACTGCTTAGCTTGAACCAGACAGGTATTTCCTATTTATTTCTTGAAGAAAAAGAAGAATCTCACCAGTGTCTTCTCTCCAGTTATGAACCACTCCTTTTCTAAAATTCCCCACTGTTTTTTATTCAGAAAAGGTTTTCAGAAACTGGTGATGAAAACTTCTCTGCACTTCAGCAGGGATTCTCTTATGTGTGCTGTTTTGTTTATCCGCTCCTTTTGTATTGTCATATTCCCTATCCTGTCTTCATATGCAGGGCATTAAGCAGCAGATCACATTTAATGGATTTTGACAGGCCTCAGTAGCTGGTACCTCCTATAGTGACAACCCCAGAGACAAACACAAGGCTATGACAAGGTTTAACATCTCTGTGTTTAATCACTAGAGCTCACATAATTCCTCTGCCTACTTGACATAAAACCACTTGTGTGATAAATAATATGCTTAGTTAAAAATTGAAAAGAAAAATATAAACCCCTTTCACAGTAATTTCGGAAAATGCTTTTGCATATTATATCCTATACATTTTACTTGTTCATCACATATGAAACCTTTCATCCACCCCTTACCTGAACTTTGGCATTGTGCATCTCTGGATTCAACGAAGCTAGCCAAGGATTACTGTATCTTTTAAGTCCAGCTTCCACTGTCCCACCTCACATCAGTGCTGTACAGCAGTGCAACTGAAGTAAAAGTAAACCATTCTGAGATGCTTTATTCATAAGACTTTGAAACCCAACTGTAAAACTAAAACTTCAGAACTAATTTCAGGTTTTTTAGGAGCTTCACTGGGGAAAAGCCAATTTGTCTGCCATTGTCAAGAGCTCATGCCAACCAGTGGCACTGGCCAGTAGGTCAAGAAGTCGCACATTACATTATCTCTTAACAGAGCAGAGGCACAGAGGTCAATTCCTAAAGAGTTGAGCAAAAGGATCTGTGAAGCATTGAAGATGACTACATGTCAACAAAGAAAAAAAAATACTATAGGCATTTCATTTCTTTAATTAAAGAAAAAAATCTCCCACTCATTCAGGATATAACCTCAAAATATGACATTTACTTTTACATAGCTAAGAGTGTCAACACGGAGCATCTCCCCGCTATTGCATTTAAGTCAGCAGTAAAAGATTTGTCTTTTGAAAGAGTTTAAAAATTCTGCTATTAGAATTTATGGTTTCCAGTTGTTTAAAATGCATTATTTAACACTAACACTCTTCTGGAATTGAGATGTAGTAGTAAAAAAAAAAAAAAAATCATACATCTAGATATATATGATAGATGGAAAAGACTATTTATAAGTTTGGCACTTTTATGAAGCCATAGCCACCTATATAGGCAATTACAATGTCCAGTGAAAAGAAATGCACGTCTTTCCATATAAGAGAGAATACAATTGAAGTCCCCCGGCTTGGGGACTGCACAGTAAAAGAAATCGGTGCAGCTGTTCAAGCAACATCATGATTCTTCAAAGATTTTATTAATATATTTGTCATTAACATAATGATTTTTCTACTGCTCAGTTGAAAATTATATTTCTGAGCAAGTTACAGCACTATTTAAAAAGAGACAGGGAGATATGCAAAGTTTCGGGAGTAAAAAGTCCACATGAGCTAGCTGCAAATAAAAGCCTTCTGCAGATCATTAATAAAAGTAATAGTTGTTAATACATGATTGCCTCATTATAATGGTGACATTCCAATTAATTGTTTCAGCACCTTTCAAATTGAACAAATTTCCTTTTGACATTCTTTATTGTGCCCTTCATATTCTCTTGTAAAAGAGAAAAGCTACTAATCTGCTTGAAAAGCAAACAGGTAGGAACTTTGCAGGTCCTATTTTTTCAAGCAAGTTAGTGGATTTCCTCTGTTAAAAGAAACCATAAGCAGTATAAATCATATTTTCACTCGACTAAGAGAAGCCATGTATTTTTCATCATCTGAATACATTCCAGATTTTTGCATTTCCCTTATCATGTGCAGTTTTTTAATAACCTTTAAGTGTCTGCCAGCTAGAGGAAAATCATAAGGTATGCAGCATGCATCAGAGCCATATCATTAAAGGGCTATATTTTTACACCTATGCAATATGATTTGCTGTTCCTTTTTAAGCTAGGATTTGAAAATAGTTAATAAATAAAACAATAATTAAGTGTAATAAAATACAAGTAGCAATAATTTATTTGCCTTCCAGTTTAGGCCCACTGCTTGTGTATACACATTTGTGTGTGCAGGACACACACACTAGCAGTGTTTGAAAGGGAATTCTTTAAAGTATCTTAAGCATGATTTCCTTCGCACCATTCCCCTTGACAGACAGTGCAAATAAATATTTGAATTGTCGGTGTGCGATATCAGCAGTGTATTTCAACATCTAGATATTTATGCAACAACCAAAAGTACATTTGGTCCTGGTTTCAGTAAAAGCCATGATTAAAGACAGATGTGGTTTTGAAATTTGGTCCAAATTCCTAGACAGCTAATGTGCAAACTGAAGAATACACTGATAGTAGCAGCAGTATACACACACCTTGCAAGAGAAAATGACTATATATGAATAAATTTGTGGTAGCTTAATAAATTAGAGTATAGCTCAATTTCTCTACAAAACATGAAAACCAGCATATCTAGTTCTCTTCTGCCATATTTTTCCTCTTTCTCTTAATCCTCAGCTTAACCAAATCTCCTTCTCCTCTCCTCTTATGATACTGTAGAAGTGATCAACTAAAATGAAGATTGTTCAGAGCAGTAGTTTCATGTAGGATGCCAGTGGCAAGTCCTGACCAAGCTGCAGGAACACATGTCCCTTCACTGGAGCTCTCTGCTCCAAGGATACAGCCTTTTCATCCATCCTGAGTATACACATGCATGTCTTTGTCAAAATATTATTTTTCAGATTGCAATGATAAGCATGCATAAAATAGGAAATATTAGATTCAGCCCCTTTGTGCACATAAGTAAATGACCACTGACTGTTTTTCATGATCACATGATCACTGGTTATTTTTCACTGAACCTCTGGCCCTTTCAACACAAAAGATAGATAATGCTCAAAGAGTAAGCAGATGCTGGTTTTCTTCTTTTATCCCTAGTATTTGATGTGTGGCCTCAGGCCCTATTTGCTACACGTTATTCAAATGTCATTCTGACGACTGAATTATTACTTTCCACATGGGTATTCCCTATGGCATCTATTATTATTGTATCTGAATGTTTCAGAAATGAGCAGTTAACCATCCTCCACTTTACCTCTGCAAGCTTTTTATACAGCTGAGCCACTAGTGACCTTCTCAATACTGTTTAATGTCTTCATCAATGACTTGAGCAATGGGACAGAAAGCATCTTTGTCAAGTTCTCAGATGGCACTAGACAAGGTGAAGCAGTTGATATGCTGGAGGGCAGGGCTGCAATACCTCTACAGCCTGCAGGAATGAGCAAACAGGAACCTCAGGAAACTCAGCAAAGGCAAATTAAAAGTCCTTCACCTGGGATGGAATAAGCCCATGTAGTATAGGCTGGGCCTGACCGGACAGGCAGCAGCTGTGCAGAATAGCACTGGTCAAGGAGGCGCAATCCTCATGAACAAATGGAACATAAATCAGCAGCAAGGCCTCCTGGATATGAAGGCTAACCACATATTAGGATGCATTAGCAAGAGGATAGCCAGCAGGTCAAGAGAAAGGAAATTATTATTTCCTTCTACTCTGCCCTTTTGAGGTTTGGAACACCTCAGCTTTGAACTCCCCAGTACAGAAGAAGCATTGACAAACTGGAAAGGATCCAGTCCAGAGATACCAAGATTTCTTCCTATGTTACCTAGTGACTAGGTATGTAGAGCACTTCATATACAGAAAGAGCCACAGGAAGCTGGTTTTTTTAGCCGGAGAAGTGAAGGCTAAGTAGGAATCCAATTACTGTTTTCAACTTCTAAAAGGACAGTTACGGAGAAGACAAACCTAGACTCTTCTCAGAAGTGCACAGTCAATGACAAGAGGCAGTAGTCACAGACTGCAGCAAGGGAAATTCTGGCTGGATAAGCTGGATAAAATTCTTCACAGTGAGGTCTGTTGAGCACTGGAAAATGTGTCCAGAAAAGCTGTTGGAAACTCTCTTCTGGAAGATTTTCAAAACTGAGTTGGATAAGGAACCTGACCTTTCTTTGAAGTTAACCATGCTTTGAACAGGAATGTGGAGTAGCTCACCTCCTGAGTCTCCTTTCAGTCTGAATTTTTTTATGATTCTGTGATTTCCAAATCATCTTCCATCATTATTGCATAAAAAGGAATGTCAACTTGTGCATTAGGGAGAGAAAAAGGAAGAAGCTTGACTTTGTAGCCCTGTAATGAGAGCACTTACCTGGAGGGAAAGATATCTGAGTTTACCTCTCATGAAGATTGTTCTATTATGACATTACTGGACGTTACATAAACCTTAATATCCTTGGACAGAACTTGCAGAAAATGAATGGGGAGAGTATACAATACAAAATAAAATGGAAGTAAAGATCTATATTAAAATTCAGTTATTTTGGGTGGTTTTAATTCGGAGAAGGGCTGCTACCTCTGGTAAGGCAAACAGGTTATTAGCAAGTCCTCCAAAAGGTACTTTGCTTCTTTCTGTTATAGGTAATTTCTCACTAGTTGAATTTTATTCATGTCAGTCTCAAAGTCATCTGTTCTGAGAAGTTCCCAAGTTGATAAAACATTTATTAGGGTTGCGCCAGAAAGATTTTTATTAACGCTAGCAGTATTTAGAGAGCAATCAGGGCAGAACTCTAAACAGTAATAAATTATTTTTTAAAGGTATGAAAGAGATCCTTTCATTACAGCAAACACAGTCAATCTTTCAATCTTTGCCAACCTAATATGGTCTTTTAAAGTCATGCAACAATGAAATAAGATTAATTTTCCAAGATAATTGTGAAGTGACCAACACAAATATATGAAGATTATATAGCAATATATAAAAGATGTTGAGAACCAAGCAGGGACCATATTTTAATTCTGTCATGGAGCCAGTAGTAGTCAAATATCACATTATAGGCTTCCAGAAGAGGTGCTTGTGAAGGAATTCCAGTGACAGGTTATTGATACCATGTCCCGTAAGATCCTCAACAGAGAAAAGTGCAAAGTCCTGCACCTGGGGAGGAACAACTCTAGGCACCAATATATGCTGGGGGCTGCTCAGCTGGAAAGCTGCTTTGCAGAAAAAGACCTAGAGGTCCTGGGGGACATCAGGTTGAACATGAGCCAATGATGTGACCTTGTAGTAAAGAAGGCTGTCAGTATCCTGGGCTGCTTTAGAAGGAGTGTTGCCAACAGGTGAAGGGAAGTGATCTTTCCCCTCTGTTCAGCCCTGGTGAGGCCACACCTGGAGTACTGTGTCCCATTCTGGACTCCCCAGTACAAGAGAGACGTGGACATACTGGAGAGAGTCCAGCAAAGGGCCACAAGGATGATGAAAGGACTGGAGAATCTGTCTTATCAGAAAAGGCTGAGAGAGCTGGGACTGTTTAGCCTAGAGGAGAGAAGGCTCAGGGGGATCTTATCAATGTATACAAATTTGTGCCCAGTGACAGGACCAGAGGCAATGGGCCCAAAATGAAATACAGGAGGATCCATCTGAAATCAGAAAACACTTTTTTTTTACTGTGAGGGCAACTGAGCACTGGCACATGTTGTCCAGGGATGTTGTGGAGCCTCCACCCTTGGAGATACTCGAAAGCCACCTGGACATGGCCCTGGGCAGCCTGTTCTAGGTGGCCCTGCTTGAGTAAGTGAGCTGGACAAGATGACCTCCAGAGGTTCCTTCCATCCTCAACCATTCTGTGGTTTATTCTGTGATTCTGTGATATCATTATAATGTCCCTGCCTTATAAGCAAAATTAGAATTTATCTTATCATTACTGTGTTGTGGAAAACTTTATACCTTACACTAATAACTTTCCAGGCCCACTAAAATAGTTCTGCTGCTTATCTGAAATGCAAGAATACTAAAAAAGGCATATGCAAGATTTGAGCTTGTATGTGTGTCTGGATTTCAGCAGTCATGTGTAACTGCTAAGGCTCAAGGGGAGTCAGGGTTTGGAGCCAAATCCATGTACCATGATCACGGTAAGCTGAGAGCAGAATCTGGAAAATCCAAAACCACTGGGCAAGATTACACTGTAGTCAAAAGTCTGCTGAAGATCAGCAGCAAGGTCTTAATGCAGAATTTGGGACTTAGGAAGAAAGAGCAAGATGAGGAAGCACAGCTTCTACCGAATGGCTTTGTCAGACAACATCAAATAGCTGATAGGTGGGTGCCCACTATGTAAGCTCACAAGCCTGTCAATCTGGAGTCTTCTTGAGATTGACTGCTAAGGCAAAGCCTTCCACTGTGGAAGACAGCAGTTGGAACAGTTTTAGTGTTTCTTTTGAGTTGTAAAAAGAATGCAATGTACGCCTGGATGGACCAAGGTACCACAACATTCAAAAGAAATAAATTCAGCTTTGAATTTATTGCAGTCAGTAGCTTCAGCTTCTCCAAATAAAAAACGAAACCCAACTTCAAGCTGAGTCTAACCATTCAATATCCAGTTTCCTTTCTATCTTCATTCTCCTAATTCACCACTTTTATCTAATTCACTGCGTTTACCAAATTTGAAGCATGTCTCAACAAACATTTATTCAGAAACTCAGTTTCTATTTCTTGTGGCTGTAGTAATGCGAAATACTCTACTAGACAAAGAAAAAAGTGGATCCATAGGAACTACATTTTATAATGTGTTTATGAATTACAGGAATGCATGAAATTTGGAAATCCATCAAAATGGAAAGCCAAATTCGTCCTCCAAGCTATGTGTGTTACCCAGTATATTCTGAAAATATAAAAAGAAAAATCACAAGGGAATTGGAAAAGCCCTGAAGTTTTTCCTGCTGGCATATTTTTTAAATCACTTTTGAATTTCCTTAGCTTCAAGAGGACAGTCCAACCTGGCCTTTTATTCTGCTGAGTAACTAGACATATTAGCCTTCACAATCTGACCTTTTATCTCAAGAGACCTGTTTCTTGCAAGTATAAAGGCGTTAATAGAAATCTTCAAAGAGTTCACAAATTTCTTTTGTTTTATATTTCATAGCTCCAATACAGTTCCTAATTGCTGAAATAGATCTTTTTTTTTTTTTTCCTTTCCCTGTCTGAGGCTGTAAGCTAGCAATACTGTAAGCATACGAGCTTTATTGCTTCTTCTGAGAAAATGTAGCTTTAGCCATTCGAAGACTGTCAGGTTCTGCCCACAGTCCCCTGAGATTAGTACTTAACTGCCCTCAAAAGGTAGCTCAATTTATAATTTTCAAAGCTGCTTTTTAAACGGGATTTTTTCTAATTTTAGAACTCTCTCTGAAGTTTATGACCAGCAGCTCCTTTCTCTCCTCCCTTCCCTCAATCCACCCCAAAGCTGTATTAGCAACTTTCATTAATGCAGTTCCAGATGTTTTCCAGGCAATATCTGATGTTCCACAACCTATCGTTTCTGCATTCTCCCTTTGTTTCCTCTCTCAAAAAGTATGCTGCTTCATTAAGGCACTGTTTATTCTGCAGACAGGCAGATTTAAGTGCCATCCTGCCAGGTTATCTAGACAGCGAGAGGGTTCAAGGGGAGATTTCAAGTGGAAGAGAAATCCACTGAGAGCCATGAAGCCTTCGGCTGCTCTGAGGGACTACACAAACCTTTGGTCTGCTCTACCATGATGGCTTTTAGGATCAGATCAAATTAAAGTCCCACATATTCAAAGTGTTTTATGTGGAGTACCATCAAAGGATGAAGAGTTCCACTGTATTTAGGGGGCTGGGGGGAGTTTAGGTTTCACCTTTGAAGATCACATAAGGAACTGAACCGCAGTGATAACAGAACAAGTGTTTAATCATGGTATATGTGAAAAGCATAACGCTCCTTCACGTAGGGTAGGATGCGCAGCTTTCATAGTTTCTTTTCCCTGTGGAAAAATAAAAAAAAATATGTGGTTTTAAGCTTTAGCTCTCAGATAGCGATATCTGGAGCAAAGGCACAGATAATGAAGGCATTCCTGGAGGAGGGCCAGGTGTGGTAGCAGCTGCCACCTGTGCCGCAGTGGCTGAGGGCACCCCATGGGGACCTGGAACCATCTTATTCCTCCCTGCCACAGCCATCCTGGGCAGGGAGGGAAACAGAGGACAGGAAACAGGGGACAGGAAAACAAAAGACTGCTCCTGTCTGGCGTTTTCTCACAGGTAACCTCCAGCTCTGAGAAGAGAGACTGGAGCATGAGGGAATGAAGTTCTACAGGCCAAGAGCTGCTGAGGTGCAGAGCTAAGAGGAGGATGAGCGTGCCCCGTGCAAGAGGGGTTGTAGCGAGGTGGGGGTCGGTCTCTTCTCCGAAGTAACAAGTGATAGGACAAGAGGAAATGGCCTCAAATTGCACCAGGGAGGTTTGGATTGGATATTAGGAAATATTGCTTCACTGAGAGGGTTGTCAGGGATTGGAACAGGCTGCCCGGGGAAGTGGTTGAGTCACCATCGCTGGAGGTATTTCAAAGATGTTTGGATGTGGTGCTTAGGGACATGGTTTAGTGGTGAAGTGGCAGTGTTAGGTTTATGGTTGGAGGCAAAGATCTTAAAGGTCTTTTCCAACCTATACGAATCTGTGTCTGTGTGTGTGTGTGTGTGAGAGGCTTGCCTGGCAATGAATGATTGGCTGCAGTTGGCTCAGGGTATGACATCACTAGTTGTTAGGCAGATTTGGGTCACCTGGAAACCCCCTATGGCAGGGGGCATGTGAAGAGGCTGAGTGCTGGTAGAGGCCAAGATGTCTGATGCTTTTGCTGTGACCCACACAGTTCTCTACGCACGGTTGTGGGTCTAGGTGGGCTTGAGCTTCAGTTGTTCCATCATGCAGCGGGTCTCCAAGGAGAGTTTCACTGAGAGGGGCTTGTGCTGTGGCAGGCTGCTTTGGTTTGGCCTTGAATGAAAGCAAGGCACTGAGTTCAAGGGTGATCAGACAAGACAGCAAAAATTCAGTCCTTGAAGCCAATCAGCATTTAGGGTTTTATTATTGGTGTTTTTTTTCTAGATTTTGAGAATCTGGTGAACTGGTTTTGGTTGCTGATGAACTGTTCCCTTCCTTTCACATGATGCAGTACTCTCACCTTTGTCACAGACTGCTGAAAGCACTAGACTGATGACACCAACAAGTAGCATTTGTCGATATTACCTTAGGAAGGATTAATTTAAGCTTCCTCATATCACTAAATCTCCTTCTATCACATCTCAATTTAGCTATAATTGATCTCTTCTGTCTCTAAAGAGCATGCTGTAGAATAATCTATATTACATCAGTGTTAAAATATACACCTCTTTTAGCCCTAACACCACCCCTCCCAGCTCTCAAAATGTCTTTGTTTACTTCACTAGAGCCGACGTCGGAAACCTTGCATTTCAGTCCAGCTATGGGACTGCTCCCTTTACCTACAAAGGCCTCAGTCCTAGCATAAAACAAAACAGTGATTTGTCACGTAATCAGTACCAGAAGATATATAACACCCCCCATCATCCTGCCATATTAATTTCATGACTGCCGTGGGTCAAAGTCTCGAGAGGGTTTTTTTTGTGCAACTCTACTAAAAGCAATAGAGGTATGCCTACTTGCACCAAGCTACATTTTATGTCTCTCAAGTTCTCTCTCGGCATGTACACACAGCAGAATTTATATAACAACATGGCTAAAAGAGCAAGCATTTTATCCTACAGAGTTATCTTCAACACTAGTCCCTAATCAAGCATGCTGTGTCAGCAGTGCTGCAAATTAAAAAGACACATACTATATAGGAGGAGACATGAGACCTGGAGCTCCTGCAATGAGCTCCATTTCACTGTACAGTTGTACCCATAACAGCAGTTGTAAATTGTCTGAACTACTGACATAAAATAGAGTTATAAAGGTAAAGAATATTTCATAAATGTCTTCAATATTATCCAGCGCTGGCCCACAAGACCACCAACAATAAATATAATAGTGGTAAATCATACAACACTTCCTGAAGACTTATTGTAAAGCTGCTGCCAACCTTCAGTTCTAAGCAAAATATAATCCTGCATATTGTGTTAATGTTTTGTTTGGTATAAGAGCCACTTTCAGGGTGTGCCACTTGGCCAGAGCTTTTCCCTCATTGCCAAGAACAACGCCCATGCAAAGTAATCTGAAACTAGCATTTCTATCATTGAAATTTGTGTTTGAAAACATTGCTACTGTGGTAAGAGTGTTTTGGGATTTTTACAGTCTGGATTATGCTACCTGCAAATTCAGGTAATATACCTCTCACACTGAAACTTGTAAGGATGCTTATTCTTCTGAAAATGAAGTAGGACAGCAGAGCAGACTTCTAAATTTAAAGAGGCGGAGAGCAAATGCATTGAACCCAGAGGGTTTAACTTGTGACTGCATGAAGAACAAATTTACTGGTTTGAAAGATTCAATGGAATTTTCCTTTTTAAGCACATTACATTTTAAAACTAGTTGGATGTTTCATGCTAGTACAAATAGAACTAGTATTGCTGTTTAACCCTGTATCTGTAAATATTAACCTCTTGACCCCTAAAAGAAGCTTTGCATTTTCTCCTTATTTGCTAGGATTGACAATAATCCCAGGCAGAATCTTACTGTTTTAACATAGTTGGTGAAGAGCATGATAAACTTCGGGGTGCTTTAAAACACTCACTATACACATTTTAATTTTATGTCATTTCTTTAAAATTTGTTTCTGTGGTGCTATTGTGAGTTACCATTTTTCATCTTGTTCTTACTGGTGCTGGCAGTTATGTGTAAATAGATATATTTTGGATTCAGTCAATCTCTATCTCTGCCTGGAAAGAAACTTTTAATGATAGAATGTTTCCGTTAATCTAATTTATCTCTAAACTTTTATTGTCTTTCTTGCTTACTTTTTTACTATTCTTTTTCTTTCAGGAAGAAATATGATCAAAATTACATTAGGCTTAGTCCTAAAAGATTTTGAACACCTATCATTTTAATTTAATCTGGCAGGATGTGACAATGCTTGGCACCATTTATCATGCCCATCAAAGAACAGACAGAGAGGTTTGGCAGAGCAGTTGATTGAGTTCCCTTTTGTTAATGAAAACAATGCTGTCGACAATCCATTAAAAACATCCCATTTCTTTTTAATATTCCTGGAGTAGTAAGAATAGAGCCAGAGGGAAAGCTGAAATTGGAAGAATTGTTTTAGATTTCACTTGTCTCATTTGTGTTTAGACCTATATGGCACTGGGTTCTCCTGATAATTTTTTATTCTGATCTCTGTGGCAGAAGATAAAAAGAGGAATGGAAATGCCCCAGAAACTTGCTTTTGACATTCAAAAGCAGCTGCACCAAATCCCTGCTGTCTAAACATGTAACCCCTATTAAAATAGATTTATTTTACGTTTTGTTCCTACTGAAAATCAAATCTGGGTGTCCAGGCTTATCTACCACCCAAGTTTTCAAAAATTACATTTTAATACCTTAAAAAAAATATTTAAATGTGAATTTTAAATGTACATTTTTAAAAATAGAATACATTTAGCTTTTATTGATATGATGTACTGGTTTTGAGTCATCATGGTAGTTCATTGGTATTTTTAGGGGAGTTCTGAGGCACAAAAGATGGAAACATTTTTTTCCATTTAAAAACTATTACGAGTATAGCCTGTACATGAAACTTGATAAGATCAGGACTGGATCTGAACTTTGGAGCAAAAGCACATACCTAGAAATTATCTTGTTGATTCACATGTCCTCCATTCTCTTCACAACATTTTAGCAAAAATAGGAGAAGCAGCAATAACTTGCTGTTTCATTTACCAATGATATATTCTCCTAAATTTAATCCAAAAAGAAATCATGTATGGACTTTGATTTGCTTCAGTGTTTAGCTTTTAACACAAAGAAATCTAATTAAAAGCGTAATACGTATGATACAGACTAGCCTAAGGTATGCCAGCCGATTTTAAAAGTAAATTATATGTATAGATTTAACTCTTTGTCCTATTTCCTCTCATCACTCCCACCTTTTGAATCCCAGAATACACAGATATGTTCTTCTGCCTTGTCACTCTCTCTCTGACAGTGTTTCTTGGGGTCATAATGCAGTCTTTCCATCTGTGATGGGTACCCAAATCTAATCCGCAGCCGAGTTGTAACATTTGCTAGAAAGATAACCTTGAACTCTGCTGACCTGGCAAACAGTACTCAACAAAACTGTTCCAGATCCTCTCCTTTATTTTTTATTGTCTTTGAATCTTTGTAATTGCATAATAATTGCTCAAAATAGAGATAAATTAGAGATTTCGTTAGCATAAACAAAATCTATGTAAATTATTCATGGAGATTTACCATTTTCAGTTGCCAAGCCTCACTCCTGGTTTATTTAATTTTTTTTTTTTTTTTATAGCAATAAGTTTAGTTGGATTTTAATGCAAATTAAGCTATTCTAAATTAAGGTTTGCTTTTCAAATACTTACTGCAAACAAGCAGCACACACCCTATCCTCTTACTCTTCAGAACAGTAATATGAAAAGAAAGGTAGAGCGGATAAATCAACTCAGATTTAATTTATGCATTAAATATCGCATATGTCCACATATTATTCTTATTTGTGTTACAAAGCATAAACCAACTAAGACACCATAAAAATAGCACAATAACAGTACACTACAAGAAATTAAAAGCAAACATATTTGGAATTGCTAAATAAGATAAGGGAAAGACACATAAAGTTGTAAGTTGTTTTATAATTTATTAAATTTAGGAAGCAGTTTAAAACTTAACAATTTCTCCCAGGTTTAGGAAAATTAAATAGCGGTTGTTTTTTGGGTTCTAGTTGTTTTGTTTTGGTTTTGGGCTTTTTTGTTTGTTTTTTTTTTTTTCTCCACCCAGTGAGCAATTGTGTTAAAATCAGAGGATATAGAGTGATTATCTAGTGACCCAGCAGGACTGTTTTATTCAGTTTCTTTTGAGTTTATTTCTGTGGCAGGCAACACTTGTTACACTTTTTTGCTCATCCTTGAATTAATATCCTAACATGCAGACTATGAATCTGGTTTTTAATTATTTACAGGCCTGGAATCCCTCCTTTTGGGAGATTCAGTGAGACTACTTGTGGGCACAGAGAACTAAACCAGAAGCCAGGGTGTTTTAATACTAGAGAAGAACAAACTTCTAAAAAACATGGGGTTCAGTATTAATGTAAATAAACAGGATATATAAAACAAAATTTCATCCAGAGGCTGTGCAAAAAAAATCCTAAAATGTTTTCCTTTTTCAGGTGGACTTGCTTAGTTTATAGGCTATGACTGATAATATAGAAAATATCATTACAGCAGAAAAAAAATGTTCTGTACTGAAATAGGGAAATCTCTTCATGATAAATGTTCACACTGAGATTTTGCCATCTCGATGAGGAGTTATGCGGGATATCAGGACACATTCAAAGTGTAATGTCCAGGAAAAAAAATATATACTCTATTAAAATACGACACAAATTGTGTATTTGTTTTAAGGTTGTTCTTAAAATAAATCCTCAGGTCTATTAAATGGAAACAAAATGAAATATTTTTCACTTATACTAAATTTTGCTTTGCCCATATGTGAACCTAAAGGCAAAATCCAGCCTTTATGAAGGCTCTGGCTTCCCAGGGCTTGTTTACAATTTATAGCAGTGTGAATTCCTCTGAAGTAAATATTTTAGGTAGGGAGTGTATCCTCCATAAACACTAGCATTATTCTCTTCATATCTGTTTCAGCAAAGTGAACCTCTAGCATTTAGTTAGCAGTAAAACTAGCTTCTGTTTTTCTTTATGTTTCATCTTTCAAGGATAACAAAAATACTGCTTTTCTTCTTGCAGGAAGACTTTTTTCTTTTTCTTTTTCCTTTTACTTTTTTTTTGGTACAGAAATGTACGCAAACACATACATGCACATACTATTACAGAAGCTTGTTGCTTGAAGAAAAATGTCACATATAGACATGTTAGGTAACAGTCACATTATTAGTCTCTTATGCCCAATTTTTCTTAAAATAATTTTGGACTGCAGCTGACAAGTCCAGGTGATTTTTTTCTTCCCTGTATTTCTTTAATTTCTGTGTTCTGACAATACTGAATTTTCTACCACCTAAGTCAAAAGTACTGAATTTTTCCAGTGTTTTGTTGTCATATATATTAAGGAGAAGGTTAATTCTCTCTTTCCCTTTCTGTTATTGGGGTTTTTTTTTCAGTTTCTTTACCATTTTTTCCTTGCTTTACTTCTTCTATAATTCTGAAGAATTCTGTACTGCTGTGTTTTAAATTTTAGCTTTATTGCTATTTTTAAGCTTTTCTCTGGTTTTTTTTTTTTATTATTTTATTTTCATTCCCTAGCATCTACAGCAATTAATTCTGTGTGGTTATGGTGTTAGCAGTACTCTATTTTGCTCAATTAATGTAAATTTCTTACAGTGTGTAAATTTTAAGTATAAGACATTTTAAAAGTATAGATTGAAACAATGTAATTTAACAACTTTTAAAACCATTTTTTTAAAACCATAAAGTGTCTTGGAAATATCAAAATCTGTACTCAGACTTTAAATTTCAAGTAGCGCCTTAAAAATTGAACTCAGCACAAGTTTGGGTGAAGGAAGGTAAGTTTTGACACTCAGTTGCTCCATAATCGTCTTAACAAAACTTTAACTGAGTTTTGTTTAGAAGTATTTACACAATGCTTATCTGCAAGGACAATTGTATCGTTACCTTGGATTCACCTTAAATGAACAATTTGAGACCTAAAGGAAAAAAAAGGAACACAGTACTGGATGTGTGTTTCACTTATGCCCTGAGAAAGGAGGGGAATCTAGAACTAAATGTATTGCAAGTTCACAGAAACCTTTACATTCAGGTATAACAACAAATCTGTTTAAATTATTGGAGACCAATTTGTGAAGAAATCAGCCATCTCGCAAAGTGAGTGAGTATTATTAGAATCAGAGCTAACTTTACAGAAAGCTATTATTAATTGCTATCCAAATTGAATTTGATATGGCAGAGTCTGAAATATTTGCTCAAGAAACTGCAGAGCATGTCCGTCTATTAATTCATTAAGAGCGCAATCTCCCAAACATTGGCAGAACACTGGCAGAAAAATTGTGGTTAACAGCATACAGTTCACTGGAGCTAGTAAGCACCAGCTTTACAGCACCTCCTTTACATTAATATAAAGCAGTGCTTTATGATGTAAATGATCAGCTCTTCTGGATTCCTCACAAAATATTTTTAGGGACATAGGTTTAAAAAAATGGATATTTGGTGATAATTGTTTTGTTTCTTTTTACTACAATCAGACACAGAGGGTGTTATTTATCTGTCTAGCAGCTGACCTCTACAGTATCAGTAAACCAGTTGCCATAGACTGTCTTTATAATCAGTAGAGAGACATAGGTGTACACAGGACATACACTCTCATCCTAATTAGGTCAAATGACTCTGATGTAAACCTCAACATGTACATTTGTCTCTCCTGAATAGAAAAAAACCCTAAGTTCATTAGGTCAGGGGTGGATCCCCCAAGCAGAAACACTTGATATTACATGATAAAATTGGATTTCACTGTTTATTTATCTTTGTTTATGTAACTTTTGTCCTGTTTGAGTGATATTTTCACCCCTGTATTGCAGTTACAGTCTACTCAGTTAAAACTGGGTACTAATCCAGTGGCCCCTGGCTTGTTTATTTTCAAAGTTTTCATATTTCTCAGGTTACAGAATACAGAATATAATTACTGACTTATACTGGGATTACCTGATTTTAAAATATACAGAAGATGTGAATATGTGAATATTTTTGATATGAAGAAGACTTTCATAATGCTACTGACAAATTACTGATTGTCCAAATGTAATTCCGCCCTCCCCCCCGCCACATTGTACTCCATTTCACTGACTGAAACACACTGGTCTTCATAAAAACCATTGTGTATAGAACAAAACACACAGGAAATTGTTACTTATTATTCATGTATTTCTATGTGCATGGCATTTGTGGTGGGTTGACCCTGGCTGGACAGCAGGTGCCCACCAAAGCTGCTCTATCACTCCCCCTCATCAGCTGGGCAGGGGAGAAAAAATATAACAAAAGGCTCATTGGTCGAGATAAGGACAAGGAGAGATCACTCATCAATTACCATCATGGGCAAAACAGACTTGACTTGGAGAAATTAGTTTAATCTATTACCAATCAAAATCAGAGTAGGATAATGACAAAAACAAAAACTAAATCTTAAAACACCTTCCCCCCATGACTCTCTTCTTCCTGGGCTTAACTTTACTCCTGAATTCTCTACATCCTCCCTGCCAGTGGTGCAAGGGGATGGGGAATGGGGGTTGTGGTCAGATCGTCACACTTTGTCTCTGCTGCTCCTTCCTCCTCAGGGTGAGGAATCCTCACACTCTTCCTCTGCTCCAGCATGGGGTCCCTTCCATGGGAGACAGTTCTTCATTAACTGCTCCAGGTGAGTCCCTTCCATGAGGTGCAGTCTTTCAGGAACCGACTGCTGCAGTGTAGATCCTCCACGGGGTCACAAGTCCTGCCAGAAAACCTGCTCCAGAGTGGGCTCCTCTCTCCAGTGTTTCACAGGTCCTACCAGGAGCCTGCTCCAGTGTGGGGTCTCCACAAAGTCACAGCCTCCTTTGGGTGCATCCACCTGCTCTGGCGTGGGGTCTTCCATGCACTGCAGGTGGATATCCACTCCACTGTGGACCTCCATGGGCTGCAGGGGGACAGCCTGCCTTACCATGATCTTCACCACGGGCTGCAGGGGAATCTCTGCTCCAGCACATGGAGCACCTCCTCCCCCTCCTTCTTCACTGACCTTGGTGTCTGCAGGGTTGTTTCACATATTCTCACTTCTCTATCTGCAATTGCTCAGTTTCTTTTTTTTTTTGTTCCCCCTTCTTAACTATGTTATCCTAGAGTAGCTACCATCATCTCTGATTGGCTCAGCCTTGGACAGCAGCAAGTCCATCTTGGAGCCGGCTGGCATTGGCTCTATCAGACATAGGGGGAACTTCTAGCAGGTTGTCACAGAAGCCACCCCTATACCCCCCACCATTACCAAACCCTTGCCACACAAACCTGATACAGCATTTTAGCAAATTGTAAGGAGGGAAGGTTTCTATTCTAATGACCTTGCAATCTGTGTACATTTATGGATTAAATAAGATTTTTACATGCAATGCAAAAATATTTCAGATATTTCACTTCCTGTGTAAGAGACAACATGCTTCGTATTCTGGAAGGCTAAGGTAGTACTAAAATGGACTTGTACCTTGGCTGAATAAAGTAAGATACTAGCTGAGTGGTACTGCAACCTGCAATAATATAGTACCAGCATGTTTTTTCCCAAATTATTTTAGCTTTTTCTCCGAGTAAAACTTAAAAATTACAGTCTAAATCCAACAGAGGATGAAGGTACTGTTACATATGAATTGTCAAGTCGGAAGTTATGAAAAAGTGTAGCATTGTACTTTTATATTAGGAATGGAAATTTCATGTTTCTGGTTCTGTTGATGGATCCATGCCAAATGCATCAATGTGGGAGAATTTCCAAGGTGGCAGAAGAAGCATAACAGTTGAATGAATCTGAATTTACCCTTATAGAAAAAGATCTGGGGAATTAAATAGAGAAAAATCACCTTTCTCCAGGAACTGTAAACCTCTCTATAGCAGAGATGTAATTCTCTATTAAGTTTTACAGACTGGATTGAACCTTGAACAGAAAGAACCTAATCTCACGTTAAATTTCTTAACTTTGTAGAAGAATTTTTTGTAACTGTATTTCATTCTACAGAACCTATAGAAATGGATTTTCCACTTCACTAGGTCTACTGCATACAGCATTTCCTGACTTTAAAATATAGTGAACAAAGATCATCCTTTGTGAAAAGGAACATTTATTCTTCCACTGACCAAGCCAGTCTTTCTTTCTTCTTAGTGTTGAAGGGTGATGGGAATAGATGTCACGGATGCTGAGATCTTCTGTAGAGGGTAGAAAGAGCACAGTGCAACCAAAACCTATTACACATAATCTCCACAAAAGAGGTTACATAGTCATAAAGAGGACTAAAGCTTCTGCTGTTCTTACGTCCACCTGGGAGACCTGATTTAGGACCATGGTTACCACTAATCGTATATAGAAGTGTGCTTGACTCTAATGGAGAATTAAAGTGAAAGATGTCAGTCTGCAGCTGTCTTGTGACACTTACATTTATCCTACACTAGTCACATACATTTTGTCATCTGGATGGCTCTCTAGACTCCTCTGACTGTATTGCCCAGAACCAGGATAAATTTCTTGATTGCTGAGATGCCCTAGGGTATCGGAGATATCCACACGGGGCTGACAGATATGATGTAAGATGGTAGACCTGTGTTCTTCTGAAAGGCCAGGAAGGAAATACTAGAGAAGCTTAAATGGCACTGGACCTTGTGTATGGATTGTTGAATGAAGCCATAGATTACCACTGACTATAACAGAAACTTAGCTAATTCACATGTACATCTCTACCTATAGACATCTACCTTTGGTCTTCTTAACCTTTAAGCTAAATCCCACCCTCTTTGTCTCATTAGGTTCTCTTCAGTTGCCTAAACACAATTGTTGAGTGCTATTCAAAATTTTGTAGGATATCTGGGGGATACCTAAGGATGGGAGATTTGGACCATGTCATGCTTTAGCCCCACTGAGGACCACACAGCCGCTCACTCACTCCCCTGGTGGGATGGGGGAGAGAATCGGAAGAGCAAATGTGAGAAAACTTGTGGGCTGAGATAAAAACAGTTTAATAGGGAAAGCAAAACAGAAATAGTAGTAGTAATAATAACAATAATAATATAATGAAAAGGAAAAGCAAAAGCTGCATGCGCAAGCAAAGCAAAACAAAGAATTCATTCACTGCTTCCCATCCACAGGCAGGTGTTCAGCCATCTCCAGGGAAGCAGGGCTTCATCACACATAATGGTTACCTGGGAAGACAAACACCATCACTCTGAACGTCCCCCCCTTACTTCTTCTTCCTCCAGCTTTATATACTGGGGATGACGTCATATGGTGTGGAATATCCCTTTGGTCAGTTGGGGCCAGCTGTCCCAGCTGTGCCCCCTCCCAGCTTTTTGTGCACCTGGCAGGGCATGAGAAGCTGGAAAAGTCCTTGACTAGTGTAAGCACTACTTAGTGACACTTAGCACCTACTTAACAATAAAAACAACTAAAACATCAGTGTGCCATCAACACTATTCTCATACTAAATCCAAAACACACTATACCAGCTACTGTGAAGAAAATTAACTCTATCCCTGCCAAAACCAAGACAGACCAGAAGAAAAAGAAGACCCATGCTTTTCTGGGCCAGCATCTAGAAGCCAGAGGGAATACCCCAGGGTCTGTGTTTAGCTCACTGCCAATGTTACACAGCTGTGTTGAAACTATAGTATAGAGCTCAACTTTATTTTCGGTTTAGTTTTATTTCTAGATATGTGGAAGCATTTTACAGAATATGGTAAAAGAATATGTAAAAAAGATCTTTAGTAAAGTCTCTGGAGTAACTATCACTTGCCTGAGAATAAATTCATAGGGTCCAGGGCTCCTTTTCAGTCCTGTGTTTCTAACTAAAGAAATTGTTTATTATTACTTTAAGTGTTTGTGTTTTGAAGATGACAATATAGATCAACCTCTGCTTTCAACCCTTTGGCTAGCATGTGTACATGGCTAAGTTAAAAGTTTTACATTTTCCAACAAACTAAATCAGTCACATTCAGATAGTTTCCCAATATTTTTCTTATCTGATCATTGCATGCCTTTTGAAGTATCAGTTGTTCATGCCAAAAATTCTGTACTAGGAATGAAAAGGAATCCTATCTCAACTTTCTGTGTGTGCACATATGTTTGTAAATGTTGTGAGGCATCAGGCCAGTCCTGCAAAACAGCTTCAGAAAGCCCTGAGGAACCATTATAGTAGTGGGGTGCTGTGTCAGCCCAAAAGTTCTTTGGCCATGTTTCTTAAAGAAGCCTGAGGAAGACAGACAATGCAAGCAGAAGAATTTCTAAACAACATGTTAAGCCAGCTGGTCTGAGGCTTGGTGATACATTTTATTTCAGCACCAAACATTATATAGACATGATTAAAAATAATGACAGCAAACAGATGGTCACTCTTCATGGAATTATACTGAAGACATTTGTGGATTTTTTTTTCTTTGAATGTATTGCAACAAAATAATATATTTAATAATCATGCAGTGTCTTAAAAAGTGAAGAAATTTTAACGGTGTTCTAGTCAGCTTTTTTAGTGAGAATTTTTCACCTAAAAAGATGATGGAACTGAAACACAAACATGCTTCCAAATATTTTGGACATTAAGTATAAATAATATTTGTTTAAAATGTGTGTAAAAAAAACAGTGTAATAAAACATGTTAATAGTGTTTGGAAAGATTATCTTTCTTTTTCAGGAATATAAACATATTGTTCAGTAAGGAAATATGCAAACATATTTAAAAGCTTTAATCTCATGAAAAGCTTGATCTGGACAG